>CM059434.1:123724495-124358245 GCA_030390025.1 Squalus acanthias
CCAGGCGGAACAGATGCATTCTCACTTTTATTTTTAACAAATTTCAACACGGGCCATAGAGACAGGACAGAAAGCAACAACACAGCTCATTAAAAAACCTCAATTCACATTTGAAAACCTTTTAAGTTCAATGTTTACATTGAGTCACTATGGTAAAAAGAAAGCAAGATAAAAAAACAAAAGGACCAGCTGATTTGGCAAAGGGTAATCTGCGATCTGTAATATCTGATTATAAAGTGTGATGTCTACCATTCTAATCAATGCAGCTTTACCTTGTTACAAATCACGTTCGAATCACTCAGCCAAGTGTGGTGGATCAGCTCGAATCACTCAGTGGCACCTCTCTGATGCTGAATATGTAAATATAAATTAGCCTTAGCTAATTGATGACTTTAGTGACAATACAACCCTGAAGCTGTGTTTATTTTACTTCGTGATTCTTTTCCACTAAATGCCGCTGCTGTCGGACATAAAACTAAAACAGTAAGGGCTAGAAATTCGGTGCATTTGCGCCTCTCGTTCGTGCCTCTGGGGGCGCTAACAGGGCGCAAACGACTTTTCGCCCGGGCGCGGCGGCTCTAACGACTCCCGCTAAATTCAGCGGGAGTTTAGCGGCGGCGGTAACCGGTAGCGCCCCAGCTTCCGCTGCGTAGGCGATGACGACGTCACCACCGTGCGCAGCGCCCCGTTTTCACCCCGCCGGCAAAATCGGCCCGCGCCCCCCTGAATCTGTGCCGGGCGATGACAGCGACCGATTTAGTGGGCCGGAATGGAGGCTCACGGGGCGCTAAGTAAAGGGGAGTTGGCGGGCGGGGGGGGGGAATAAAAATTGTCCGACTTAATTGTCGCGGCCCGTTACGTCTTTCAACGCGGGGTCCGTGCCGCGATCTGGAAGCTCGACACTCCTCTTGAGTGCCGGGCTGCTGGCACAGCACCCCGGTGGTCCAGGTAGGGCCCCGCAGAGCTTTAATAAGGGGAAGAGCCCTTCCACGCGGCAGCGCTACGTGGCCCAGTGCGTAGCGCCGCAGAACACACCACCCCGAAAATTCGGGGTTCGTGCTCTGAGAAGGAATTGGAGCGCTAACCCCGAATTAGGCAAAATGGTCGCCAACAAATGTTTCCCCCTAAACGCTGACAAATGTGAATTAAAATGGGAATACCACAGGCGGCCAGTTAGCGTATGAATGAGAAACATAGGGTTTTATTTTTGGGTGGCAGCTCTCCAACAGAACTGATGAAGGGTCTCATCTGAAACATTAATCTGTTTATTTTTGCAAAGGTTGACTGACCTGATGTGCGTTTCCAATGTTTTTTGAGCTCATTTTAAGCTTATTATTTGTGATCATAGTCTAAAAATGACTGTGCTCTTAACATGACTTTAATTTAACATTAAACTAATGGGCAAAAGGGCCTTTGTACGGACATGTTAAATGTACATTTATTGCTACCTCACACAGTAATATCTCAGCTTTTATTTATTCAACGGTTTCATGGGCCTGAAGTAAGATGACAATTCCAAGTCTGTTGTTCTCTGTGTTTTATATTTACTTTGAAATAATCTCAAACGTTGTCAGATAATCGACGCTATCAATAACCTCAGCCCTGAACCTTGCAGGGCTTTCTCTCATATCGCAAGAGTACTGTAACCAACGTATATAAAAGAATTGTATATTGCGCCTCTAAAACAATGTCTTTCTTGATAAATTGACGTGTGACTTGTGGGTAGACAGGCCTCGACGCCTCCATTTTGATACAACTAGATTTTTCTTACTGAAACCAAGCAAATACTTTTTAATAAAGAGGTTTATTCTTCATTCCTATCTTTTTTTTTTAATTAAGAAAGGAAGCACTAAGACACCATTTGTGTAAACATTGACAAACACACTACAGCATCAATTAGAGCCAAGAGCAAATTGCACAGCAGTGCAATAATAAACCAAGCTGGTCTCACAAAAATGGAAGTCAGATAGTGATCACATATCTGATGTACCAAAGCGATACAGTTGCTCAGATATTGATCGCATCGTAGGTTTTTTTTACTGTGCGTCGAGTTCAAAACGCATGCACATCTTAAACTTTTATGGCTTTTTTTAAAAATTCGTTTATGGGATGTGGGCGTCGCTAGCAAGGCCAACATTTATTGCCCATCCCTAATTGCCCTTGAGAAGGTGGTGGTGAGCCGCCTTCTTGAACCGCTGCAGTCCCGTGTGGTTAAGGTACTCCCACAGCGCTGTTAGGGAGGGAGTTCCAGGATTTTGACCCAGCGACGATGAAGGATCGGCCGATATATGTCCAGCTCAGGATGGTGTGTGACTTGGAGGGGGAACTTGGACACCGTACAAACCTATTAACCCTTCACATAACACAACAGCTATTTTTTCGTGGTTAAATATTTAAATACAACATTTTATCATGCTGCTTATTTTTTTTGGAAAACAAACTTGATCGTCCAGCTCAATGTTGCAGTTTTTTCCAAAACAAAATAAACATGCTTTTTCTGGTTTTTTTAAAGAATAAGTTGAAATATTCAGCTGGAAATCACTGCAATTGATGTTACACATGGGCAGCGCACACTGCTATCAGATCTGTTGAAATTTAATCACAGGAGGTAGCCATTTTAGCCTATTGCTCCTGTGTCATTGCAGCGCCACCTCAGGCGGCCATTTTGGCCCATTGAACTGGGCTACTGCTAGCTTCCCACCAGAACTATACGCTGATCCCATTTTCTTGTTCTTTCTTAGTACCCTTTCTTCCAATGCTTATTTAATTCCTCTTAAATGTGAGATTGATTCAGTTCGAATAGCCACTTGCGGTAACACATTCAATTTTCTAATAATCCTTTGCATGAAAAATAATTCTGCCCTTATGCTATCAATCCTAATTTTATAACACCTTTGTTACTGATTCATTGATCAGTGGAAATTATCGCTCACCATTTAGATCCTCCTTAACCTTGCTTGCTCCAGTAAATATAGCACTTGATTGTCAATTATCTTATAAATATGTCCTTTCCGCCCGGGTGTTATCCTAATTGTAACACTTCCATGAAAGTAGTGGAGAGAGGAAATTGATACAAGTATGATAACATCACTCAGGTTACCTTTAGATGTTCTATTTTTTAACAATGGCACATTTTATATATTTAGGCATATTTTATTACATTTTTAGGGCGGCCATTTATAAATCAAGTTGGAAAAAAATGAACTGAAGCCTTACTTAATTGACTTGCTGACACTTGTCTACTGTCTTTTTCAGTTCCAAAATGATGTGTTTTGAGAGTCTATGTACAAAACCACTTGACAATTCATAGAAATCAGATTCTTGGTTCTGCCTATTAATTTATTTGTATTACTCATTTTCAAAAGAATGTGTGGTCTTTGAATGAGAAGTATTGTGACATTTTGCTTCTCTCCGTAGAATTGTGGCAGGGTCTCTTGAAAATGCACACATTCATTTTCATATATTTGCACAAGTGGCTGATTCAGATCACTTGGCAAAGTCACACTAAAATTATTTCCAAGAACACGACTCCTTATGCATGTGAAATAGTCTCACCATTAACTCAATAATAGCTACACATTACAGATATAGGGTAAATTCGCCAGGGCTGTGTTCCAAGTGCAGCACCTCACTTGAGAGACACCAATTGGAGAATTGGGCACAGAGGTCAGAGGTAATGACTGGAAAATGGGCAATGCCATTAATCTGGCACATTGACCTTGTGGCTCAGTGGGTAGCACTCTCTCGCCCCAAGTCAGAAGGTTGTGGGTTCCAGTCCCACTCCAGAGACTTGAGCGCAAAATCCAAGCTGACACTCCAGTGCAATAATAAGGGAGCGCTGCACTGTCAGAGGTACCGTATTTCGGATGAGATATTAAACCGAGGCCCCGTCTGCCCTCTCAGGTAGATGTAAAAGATCCCACGGCATTATTCAAAGAAGAGCAGGGGTGTCCTCCCCAGGGTCCTGGTCAATATTTATCTCTCAACAAAAACAATTAAAATAGATTATCCGGTCATTATTTCATTGCTGTTGTGAGAGCTTGCCGTGCGCATATTGGCTGCTCCGTTTCCTACATTAGAACAGTAACCACACTTCAAAAATACTTCATTGGTTGCAAAGTGCTTTGGGGTCGCCTGATGTTGTGAAAAGCGCTTTATTAAATGCAAATCTTTCTTTCTCTCTCTCATGCCCAATTGCCCCGTCAGTGCTTCTGTTGAGTGAGACTCTGCACTGGGATTTACCTTAGAAACTGCTCTTTCCTATGTGGAGGGACTGAGGAGGAGTACAGGTCTGTCATAAACATTAAGGTGTTGGAAAAAATAATGACTGACACAGCTGGGGGAAATTGCAATGAGCCCCGCACGTTTTCAGGGTCCTGAATGGGCACCAGGAAGTCCAATTGAGACAGCGCCGGAAAAGCAGTGGAGTGCGAGTGACGCCATATTGGTTCGGGCACTCGATAAGGCCAGCTGCAGCAAACGCAGGCATCATTTACAGTAGATTCTCCACCATTTCACGCAATGTAGAGTTAATAGTTCAACATGCTTCAGTCTGCTATCTTGGATTTCCATCAGCCCGAGTTATACATCTGATGAATCTCCCTGATAATAACACATTCTGAAATAATCATGTTTTTTATACTGAAGAAAATAATATAAATTGATATTGCATTAAATTATGGGGTTTAGTTTCCTCTGCGTTTTTCTTAGCGTACTGATTAACACCTTGCTATTAAATTTGTGTTTGCTCTGCTTTAATGCAGTCATTAATCTGCTTAAAGGAAATGCGTTATAAATTATATATTTAACCAGAACGCAGGGAACTAAAAGCAGAGTACAGAGAAAAGTAAATCCCTCGATTTTTTTCTTTTAAGAAATTCATATTTCAGCTGTCCAATGATAACGGATAACTATTCTTCTTCTTTATCTTCACAGACTGATGCACAAAAGTTCTCAATTAGGATAGAAACCCCTCCCTGCATTATTATTTTTTTCCTTCTGTGGTTCCACAAGTCATTTCAAAGTATTAATACTCAGTAACAATATTACAGTATAGTTCTCATGTTCTAAATGAGCTAGATTATTTTTTGTTGGTCAACTCTTATTTATTCTTGGATTACATAGAATTTACATCACAGAAACAGGCTATCCGGCCCAACTGGTCTGTGCCAGTGTTTATGCTCCACACGAGCCTCCTCCCACCCTAATTCATCTCACCCTATCAACATACCCTTCTATTCCTTTCTCCCTCATGTACTTATCTAGCTTCCCCTTGGAGTCATCTCTGCTATTCGCCTCAACTTCTCCCTGTGGTAGCAAGTTCCACAATCTCACCACTCTCTGGGTAAAGAAGTTTCTCCTGAATTCCCCATTGGATTTATCAGTGACTATCTTATATTTATCACCCCTAGTTTTGGTCTCACCCACAAGTGGAAACATCTTCTCTACGTTTACCCTGTCAAACCTCTTCATAATCTTAAAGACCTCTACAAGGTCACCCCTCAGCCAAAGAGCCCCAGCCTGTATCAGTCTTTCCTGATAGGTGTAACATCTCAAGGTATCAACAAGAACTGACCCAAATATGAAAATGCCTCTTCATCATGACATTTGACTGATTGCATTTTCTTAAAGGCTTTGTGGCAGATTCCATACCTTGAGAGATGTTTGGTCGTTTAGCAAAGCACACGTGCGTGTCACCACGCACATAACACACATACGTCATGGACATCATAGAATTCGGTTCTCGTCTCTTTCTATTGGTGGCTTGCTGCGGCTTTGCAGCGCTTTATCTTTGAAATCAATGAGTTGTTAATAGCAAAAAGTGCTGGGAGATTCCAGCTCTATTCTCAGAAGGTGTGAAAATGAAATTGTTACCATGTGTCCCTGGATGCTGCAGGAGATTTGAAAGCTACGTAGCCTACACAAAATGCATTTTTATTTAAACAAAAGCAACGCAGCCTCCTCCTGACTGTGCAGTCCCTTTACCGTGACCTATTTAAGCTACATTTAATCAGTTATCAAAGATCGAATCTATACATTATCGCTTTCACCTACATGACTGTTCAAAATGTGTGCGTAGCCAAGAGAAACAAAAGGAAGACTTGCATTTATGTAGCGATTCGTTACGTCTCCAAGTGGTTCACGTACAAAAAGAAAAATCACAAACTTTGAACAGCAATTACTGTTGTTGTGTAGGCAAATGTGGCAGCCATTTTGTGCACAGCAAGATCCTTAAATGGCAGTGAGGTAAATGACCAATTTGCAGCCTTTTTTGATTGGTAATGTTAGAGTTGAGGAAGCCAGGGGTTCAGGAGAACTTCCTTCTCTCGTTCTAAAAGTGCTAATGACTCTTTAATCAATTAATCTTTAAAATTTAGCAGACACAATTGCCGTCTTCGGATGAGACGTCTACTCTCTCGGGTGGATGTAAAAAATCCCATGGCACTATTTTGAAGAAGAGCAGGGGAGTTCTCCCTGGTGTCCTGGTCAATAATTATCCCTCAACCAACATCACTAAAACAGATTATTTGGTTATTATCACATTGCTGTTTGTGGGAGCTTGCTGTGCTCAAATTGGCTGCTGTGTTTCCTACATTACAACAATGACTACACTTCAAAAGTACTTCATTGGCTGTAAAGCGCTTTGGGATGTCCGGTGGTCGTGAAAGGCTCTGTAGAAATGCAAGTCTTTCTTTACAACCTCAGTGTAACATCTCACCCAATGGGCAGGATCTCCGACAATACAGCATTTCCTCAGTACTGCACTGGAGTGTCAGCCTAGAAGATGCCCTTAAATACCAAAGTGGGCTTTGAGCTCACAACCACAGTGGCGAGACTGGTACCAACTGAGCCGAGTTGGCACTAGAATTGTTTACAAATGGAAAACAAATGCAAACATCCTACTGAAAAATGTTCATGGGGTCATGTTGCTTTCTAAAGGAAATGAATTTCAGAAAACAACAAGTTACATTTATACAGTGCCTTTAATGTAGTAAAACGTCCCAAGGCGCTTCACAGGAGCGTTATCAAACAAAATTTGACACCAAGCCACATCAATGCGTAATGTGTAGAGGATAGATAATGGGGCATTTTAATCAAACTGGGCTAAAATATGATGATCAGATACTTGCGCCTGAGTAGGCAGGGAAATTTCCCTGTAAACCCCTATAAGTAAATTATCGGGATCATTAGTTATTGTAGGTTTATAACAATAGCTGAAGAGAATCACGTTATTTTCAATAGCGTAGACTTGAGACTAGAAGAGCAAGGTTTTTTTTACTTTGATTAAAAATCCCACTGTCACTAAAAATTTTAATTACAATGACTGTGTACTGTAAACAACAACAACAACTTGTATTTATATAATGCTTTGAACATAGTGAAACACTTCACAGGAGTGTTATCAAACAAAATTTGACACCAAGCACGCAAGGAGGTATTAGGACAGATGAAGTAGGTTTTAAGGAGCGTCTTAAAGGAGGAGAGAGAGGTAGAGAGGCGGAGAGGTTTAGGGAGGGAATTCAAGAGCTTAGTGGCTGGTGGAATGATTAAAATCTGGGATGTGCAAGAGGCCAGAATTGAAGGACTGCAGCGATCTCGGAGGGTTGTAGGGCAGGAGAAGGCTACAGTTTTAATCCGTCCTCAGATTACATTGTTCATATGACAGGACTTGCATGAAAGGAACTATAGAATGGTGTGTTGCAACAAGACGAATGGATGACACCAGAGATGAGAAATTATAATTATAACAGGATGACGCCAAGGATGAGAAACTATAGTTATGAATAGAGTCTTGAGATACTAGAAGTATTTCTGCTACATCAGGAGATTGAATAAGAGATTTTTTTTAAATTATGAAGGCTGAATAAGAAAAAGCTATTGGGAGTCAATTGGGGGTCAATGAGTCAATGAGCAGTCATCAATTTAAGAGAGCAAGGAGAGAGGTTAAGAGACATTTGTTCTTTATGTAGAGAGTTGTTGGAGCATAGAATGATTTGCCACAGGGAGTAGACCCTTGACTCTTTTAAGGGAAAAGTGGATAAATATTTGAAGTAGAGGAAGATACAGGGCTATAGGGAGAGAATAGGGCAAATGGGATTAGTTTTAGATTGTTCCAGGAAGGGAACAAGCTGAGTACTTTGGGCCAAATGTTCCCTATTGTACTGTAAATGTTAACGGTTCTCTGGTTTTCTGGTTCTTGCCCATCCACTGTATATAATTGCTGGGATGTAATGTAAAATGGAGACCCAAGAAAAACTTGCATTTATATAGCGCCTTTCACGGCCACTGGACATCCCAAAGCTCTTAACAGCCAATGAAATACTTTATAAGTGTAGTCACTGTTCTAATCTGGAAACACAGCAGCCAATTTGCGCACAGCAAGCTCCCACAAACATCAATGTGATAATGACCAGATAATCTGTTTTAGTGATGTTGGTTGAGGGATAAATATTGGCAAGGACACCAGGGAGAACTCCCCTGCTCTTCTTTGAATTAGTGCCATGGGATCTTTAATATCAACCCAAGAGAGCAGACAGATCCTTGGTTTAACGTCTCATCCAAAAGACGGCACCTCCAACAGTGCAGCAGCACTGCCTCAGCACTGCACTGGAGTGGAGTGTCAGCCTAGAGTTTTGTGCTCAAGTCTCTGGGGTGGGACTTGAACCCACAACCTTCTGACTCAGAGACGAGGGTGCTACCCACTGAGCCACAGGCAGGCAAGTGGCGACACCAGCCTGAGCCGAGTTTGTTCAGCTTCTTCGATCACCTGACCTGAAGAGAAATTGTGAACTGCTGAAGAGTTGTTGGTGATGTGAGCTTGTGGCCGTTTGGTGTCAGACGTTTGATGAATCTGTGCACTTGATGCATTCCTGCGCCATCAAGCAGTAACTCCTGCTACATCGCCTGGCGTAAAATGGAGTAAACCTACCATTTATTAATTGCAAAGATGTGAAATGGCTTTGAAGTCTTAGGAGTTTTTTTTAAGGTGAAGGGTCAAATGCCATCTATGAAAATAGTAGGACAGAAAGTGGGGTAAAGCAGGAAGTGATGACTGCTTGGGTTATCGCAATAGTCCAGCTACTTTCATGGTCATTTTTCTGGTGCGAGCATAAAAATGATCAAAGTTATTCATTTCAATGTCCTGCCATACGATGACAGGGTTTGAACCCATCGTCTCTGAGTTACTAGCCCAGTACCATAAGCATCACATTACCAGACCTACGGCAATGGATTTTGGGAGGGGGAGTAATGGCCAAAACCGAAGGAGGTGAGGAGTTCAGAGATTTCAGTACAGCGAGGAGGGAGGGAGGAGCAGGAAATTACCTGGAATAACTTATAGTGACTCTACAATCAGGCGTTCATATGTCAAATCAGTCCTATGGAATAAATAATATTATGTCACACACAGGCAGTCAATACATTTCACTCCAACAACATATTTTCGACTTAATAGAGGAAAGTTCGGAGGGTGTCCTATCGATAAAATAGGCAGAGCCAAGAAATATTGTGAGGGAGAGGAAGATATTGAGTTTTTACATTACAGTCACTCAAGTAATTACGAGGAATGACTCTGCAATGAGAGGTGATCTTATTGAAGCATATAAGATACTGAGGGGGCTCAACAAGGTAGATGCAGAGAGGATGTTTCCCCTCGTGGGGGAATCTAGAACTCGGGGGTATAGTTTCAGAATAAAGGGTCGCCCTTTTAGAACTGAGATGAGGAGGAATTTCTTCTCTCAGAGGGTCGTAAATCTGTGGAATTCTCTGCCCCAGAGAGCCGTGGAGGCTGGGTCATTAAATACATTTAAGGTGGAGATAGACAAATTTTTGCAAGATAAGGGACTGAAGGGTTATGGGGAGCGGGCAGGGAAGTGGCTTTGAGCCCAAGATCAGCCATGATCTTATTGAATGGCGGAGCAGGCTCGAGGGGCCAAGTGGCCTACTCCTGCTCCTATTTCTTATGTTCTTATGTAACCTTCCACTACACTGAGGAAATTACATGGAATAAATCTTAACACAGGCATTAATACGTGCAATCGGCCCCATGGAATAAATGCATGGTCTCATAGTGTCATTGTTACAGTCAGGCTGCCACATGGGGTAAGTTTCACTTAAGCAGCTACAAGAGAAGTACCAGGCAATGGATTAAGCTCACATTTTAGTCCATTGTGTAATTGCATCTCAATCTTGTGGGCATTGACAGCATTGTATGCACCATAGCAAAACTCAAGGTAGTTTCCAAAGGGAGCTCTCTTAAATCACTCGAGGAACCAGTATAACCTCAGTATCCTAACTCAAGAACAGTCGGATACTGTAAATGCACAACTCTTGCTAAATAGCAGCGGTTAGGGAAAATTATCTTCAAGCGCGAGACTCACCTTAACGGAATTGGTTAGTTTGATATTAACGTCTTCACGTATTTGGTTGGTTTTTTGAATGTCTTATTCAAGTGTTGTGAATGGACTTAAAGACACACGCAGTTTGCTGTACTCCCTCCGCATCAACGATTAATTCAGCTTCTTCGCACTATCATGAGGAGCTGCTGGCAAACCAATTCCACTGATTATGTCATCGCAACTCAATTCAGTCTGTGGGGTCGAGGCCTTGACAGGTTACATTGCACACGGGTCTGTGTAAAGTGCGAACTTGACAGGGGTTGACGAGCCATCCCTATTTCCCGCTTTATAAGTTCTTAAGTTGAAAGAAAAATAAGAGGACGATGAAATTGCTCACAGCAGAAAAATGGCTTTTTGTGATATTAGCATTCCTGTGTCTGCTGCTTTAATGGAGGCGCTAGCACATTTACACTAATTGTGCTAATGCTACCATTAAGATAGCAGACAAAGGAATGCGGTACAGCCCACACTGAGCGTTCACAAGCTGCAGTTGCTAACAGTTTCTCAGTTCATAATTCATGGTAACTGTTTGAACTTTGAAAAGGTTGCTGATCACAAGACGCATTGAGGGAAAGTGCTGTTTCTGAGGGACCACTTCAATTATAGATGGTGACCGAAGTACTTTATCACAGACGATCACTAAAAGATCCCCACTGTATTTATTTCTATACAATGCGTGCCGTTTATTTTTAAATCATTCATTTTTTTTTTGGTGCATTGCCCATTTAAGCACACGGCAGACTTTGTTTTAAAAACTTTCCATCCAGCGATTAAATATTTAAAGGTGCACAGATTTCAAAAGATATTTGTCAAATCCTTTCGGTTTTGGTGGCCGTGCCTTCAGCTGCCTTGGCCTTAAGCTCCGGAATTCCCTCCCTAATCCTCTCCTCCTTTAAGATGCTCCTTAAAACCTACCCCTTTGACCCAGCTTTTGGTCATCTGTCCTAATATCTCTTTATGTGGCTCAGTGTCAAATATTGTCTGACTACTTTCAGTGCCAGTAGCGCACTCTCCTCTGAGTCTGAAGGTTGTGAGTTCAAATCCTCACTCCATGGGACTTGAGCACAGAAAGCTAGGCCGACACTCCAGTGCAGTACTGAGGGAGCGCTGCACTGTCGGAGGTGCCGTATTTCAGATGAGACGTTAAACCGAGGCCCCGTCTGCCCCCCTCAGGTGGATGTAAAAGATCCCACGGCACTAATTCGAAGAAGAGTAGGGGAGTTATTCTTGGTGTCCTGGGCAATATTTCTCCCTCAACCAACATAACAAAAACAGATTATTATTATCTGGTCATTTTCACAGTGCTGTTCGTGGGAGCTTGCTGTGCGCAAATTGGCTGCCGTGTTTCCCACATTACAACGGTGACTCCACTTCAAAAAGTACTTAATTGGCTGTAAAGCGCTTTGAGACGTCTGGTGGTCATGAAAGGCGCTATAGAAATGCAAGTCTTTCTTTTCTTACGTTCCTGTGAAGCACCTTGGGACGTTTTACGATGTTAAAGACGCTATATAGATGCAAGTTTTGTGGTTATAGAATCATAGAAATTTACGGCACAGAAGGAGGCCATTCGGCCCATCGTGTCTTTGCCGGCCGAAAAAAGAGCCATCCAGCCTCATCCCACTTTCCAGCACTTGGTGTTCATGGGCTTCAGCTCCTCACCCTTCCCGTCATAAAGACCACTTAAAAAAAACAGATGAAGTGAGATTTCCATGACAGATCAAAAGGTGCTCTCTATTTAGAGAGCAGCAAAGGTATGAGTAAAAACTGATAAAAGCCAACTCCTTAATGGCGATTTATGGGTTTGCCATGTCATCAATGCAGAAATATAATTGAAATTAATTTATCCTGCTATCCCACAGTGCCACCAAGGGTTGCACTGCGATTTAGGACGCTGCCTTTCCCTTCTGGAGAAGGACTAGCGGGATGGAGGACTCCTCCGTCTCTGATAATTGTCAGGGTCTGACATGGAATGAGTTTGGGGTCAACTCAGTTCCCCGTGGGTGTGGGCTTACAGCAAAGAACACTATGTGGAGCTGAATGTCCACAGGGATTGGTCAGACTCCCGCTGCAATCCCACAGGACATCAGCGGAACCCCCAGAGAAATGGCATAGATGACCATTTTCCCAATAAAGCCTTCTCCTTGTTGTCATAGAATAGAATAATGCAAAGTTACGGCACAGAAGGAGGCCATTCAGCCCATCATGTCTGTGCTGGCCAAAGAAGAGCTATCCAGCCTAACCCTACTTTCCAGCTCTTGGTCCGTAGCCTTGTAGGTTACAGCACTTCAAGTGCATATTCAAAGTACTTTTTAAATGTGATGAGGGTTTCTGCCTCTACCACCCTTTCAGGCAGTGAGTTCCAGACCCCCACCACCCTCTGGGTAAAAAATGTTCTCCTCAAATCCCCTCTAATCCTTCTACCATTTACTTTAAATCTATGCCATCTGGTTATTGACCTCTCTGCGAAGGGAAATAGGTCCTTCCTAATCACTCTATCTAGGCCCCTCATAATTTTACACACCTCAATTAAATCTCCCCTCAGCCTCATCTGTTCCATGGAACACAACCCCAGCCTATCCACTCTTTCCTCATAGCTAAAATTCTCCAGTCCTGGGAACATCCTCATAAATCTCCTCTGTAACCTCTCTAGCGCAATCACATCTTTCCTGTAATGCACTGTGGCCTAACTAGTGTTTTATACAGTTCTAGTATAACCTCCCTGCTCTTATATTCTATGCCTCGGCTATGCCTTCTTAACCACCTTATCTACCTGTCCTTCTACCTTCAGATGTCCCTGGTCCTCTACACAAAGAGAACACAAGCATCTGACAAATAAGGATCAATATTCTGTTTGTCTTTCAGTGGCAGGCCGTTTTTAAATTTGAGATGTATGGAAAGTTATTTATAAAAAAATACACATCAGCTCCCCACTTATCAATTGTTCTTTAGCATCTGGAGGGTACGTGATATTTGAAACCCATGCCATTTCACAGCCTTACAGAGGTACCCTTTGTATTACACCCACCACTTTTTAGCAGTTTCCAAGTAGGTGTCAGCTTTGGCTCAGTGGTAGCACGCTTGCCTTTTGCGTCAGAAGATCATGGGTTCAAGACCCACACTAGAGACTTAAGCACATAACCTAGGCTGACAGTTCAGTGTGATTACTGAAGGAGTGCCGCACCTTTGGAGCTACTGTCTCTCAGATGGGACCTTAAACAAAAGCCTTGTCTTCCCTCTCTTTTGGATGTAAAGGATACCATGCCATTATTTGAAGAACAGCAGGGGAGATCTCCTGGTGTCCTGACCAACATTTATCTCTTAACCAATTATTGTTGAAAAAAACCCAGTTTCATTGATCATTTAGCTCACTGCTGTTTGTGGGACCTTACTGTCCTTCCCTACATTAAAACAAATTGGCTGGAAAGTACATTGGGATGTTCTGAGCTCATGAAACACCCTATATGAATGCAATATTCCCAGGCTATTAAACCTATTGCCAGCTCTGCTTTATACCGCAATTTAGTATATTTGACTGCCAGCCTGTACCTGTTGTTTGCCCTTCTTTGTGTCGGTTAACCCTGCAATAGGGCTCACCCCCAAACCCCTGCTTGTTCTGATGAAAGGGCTACTCCCAAAACATTAACCTGTCTTTTCTCTTTTCGGATGTTGATGTGTGTGTTGTGCATTTTGACCATTTTCTGGTTTTTCTTTAAGACTCCTGCCTTGACTTTACCTGTCATCACAGTTTGACCTGATATGAAAAGAAAGACTTACATTTATATAGACTGACAACCCAAAGCACTTTACAGCCAATGAAGTACTTTTTGTAGTGTAGTCACTGTTGTAATGTAGGAAGCACAGTAGCCAATTTGCACACAGCAAGGTCCCACAAACAGCAATGTGATAATGACCAGATAATCTGTTTTTAGTGATGTTGATTGAGGGATAAATATTGGCCAGGACACCGAGGATAACTCCCCTGCTCTTCTTCGAAATAGTGCCATGGGATCTTTTACATCCACCAGAGAGAGCAGACGGGGCCTCGGTTTAACGTCTCATCCGAAAGACGGCACCTCCGACAGTGCAGCATTCCCTCTAGTACTCCACTGGATGTTTTTGTGCTTAAGTCTCTGGAGTGGTACTTTGAACCCACAACCTTCTGACAAGGGCAAGGGTGCTACCCACTGAGCCACAGCTGACACTGAACCAAGAATGTTATTTTACAGGAGGCCATGTTGGGAGCTTTGGAGCTTTTACCAAGGTGAGAGATGTTAGTATGGAGGTAGGCTACTCTGTGTGTTTAACAAATAGAGTTTGGGAGGCACGTTAGGGAGGAAGGTGTACAATTGTCTGTAATCCTTTCAAGCTTTTAGTTTTCAACTTATGGGGTAGGCTCCCTCCAAATCCATTGAATGTGGATCCATTTATGTCTGTCATAATGAGGTGTCTGTGTAAAGTAACAGCATTGAGATAGAAAGTGCAATTGAAATACGATATTCTAAATATAGCATTCATCAATAGTGCCCGCTTTTGCGTAATACAAATCAGGGAGAGGATTGGAATGGGGACAAGAGAGATGTGAGAATGAGTCTGCCCAATTTCCAATCAGGTTTAAAGATAGAGATTACAAACCAGTACATGCTGGAAGAACCAAAGATTCTGAACTCAACTTGGGCTGTGGTGTGCAATGGTTTGTAGAACTGAGTACACCACCAGCAAAGACTTACAGAGAAGCAGAACAGCTGGAAACACATCAGCATCCTTGGAGAGAACAGGCAGGCGTCATCTCTTCAGATCTGAAGAAGGGCATGAACTTAAAATAATGGCCGTCCGTTCTCTCCACTGCTCACTGATCTGTGGTGTCCTTCCAGCTTCCTCTCTTTTCGTTCCAGATTCCCAGCATTTACAATATTATTTTATTTTTTTCCTCAGGTCTTAAGTTGGGAAGTGGGCAGTTTTTTGGCTTTGACATGGCTCTGGTCCATGTTTCTACGCTTGATATTTTTCAATTGCTAAAGGCGGAGGTAAAAATGGAAAGAAGGAAAGAGAAAGAGCGTGGTTTTTTTTCTTTGCATAGTAACAAGAAAATAGGTTCTTAAAAAAAAAAATGACCACTTCCAAATGCATCATTGATGCTCTGATAAGATTTAGGTTGTTACTATTAATGCCAGTGAGTAGGTGTTTAAATCGTTTGCAACAAACCACAGGAGTTACACCTACGGACAGGTCTGAGATTTAACCTGACCACAGACCTACTTTAGTTTTCTTCTCATGAACCTCTGCTTTCGCTCACATTTCACGCCCATCCTTATCCTGTCCTGAATTTGTATCATGGAAAAGCTGGCACAATGGAGGAATGCTCCTTTTGGGATAGTTTATTTCAATTGCACTTGCTATCTCAATACTGGTGTTTTATACACACGCTCACGCATACACCACAGTATGACAACACTGAGCCATGTGTGACTGAATAACAAGTTGGTGAATCTTCACCTTTGTCACATTGACGCACTCTCAAACCCACACTTAAATCACCTCTCCGGGGAATGGTAGTGACATGCATTTTGTCACGAATAAGGTCAGCAGTTATTGCCTATCCCTAGTTGCCCTTGAGAAGGTGGTGGTGAGCCATATAAAGCCTTGAGCCTTATGATAGCTGCCCTGAAGCTGGTATTTAGTACATGCTGGTGCAACTGTCAAACACGGCCGAACATAACAACTTAGTTTGCGCTATGAAGCTGTAATCCTCACCTTCGAGGTTAAACGCAGGGTTTGTGTTAATGATTTTCAAGACAACCAAGGCATGAGGAGGCAGTTCTGCTCTTTGTATATCTAAGCCAGTAATTCAGTTTGGGAGCACTCCTCTTTGTCTATGGATAAAAAGGTCGTCTTTTGTAAGGGCTATTTAATATAATTCTGGAATATCAATATGCAAAGTTTGCTGCAGCCAAATCTTCTAATTGCTGGGTCTTGCATCTAGCAGCACTATTAATGTTGGTAGTTTGAACTTGATTGCCAGGCCTATTGACAACAGCCTCATGTAAGCAAATCCACAATTCAATGGGATGTAGTTGTTTTATTTTCATTCATTCGTCGCTGGTAATGCCAGCATTTATTGCCCATCCCTAATTGCCCTTCACAGAGTGGCTTGCTAGGCCTTTTTCAGAGGGCATTTATGAGTCAACCACATTGCTGTGGGTCTGGAGTCACATATAGGCCAGACCGGGTAAGGGCAGCAGATTTCCTTCCCTAAAGGACATTAGTGAACCAGTTGTTTTTTTTTTACGACAATCCAGTAGTTTCACGGTCACCATTACTGATGCTAGCTTTTTATTCCAGATTTATTTATTAACTGAATTGACAGAATGCAATCTACTGAGTGGTCCAGAACCTCATCCCATGGGATGTATTCACTGTAAATTGTTGTATCCCAGCACACATTAGGGTGCCACCATGCCGTAAAACTGGCATTGTGAATCGGCTACCTGTTATAAAAAAAACACCCCATTTTAATTTCCATGGTTGAGGAAAAGGAGATCGGGTTGCCGATGCGCTATTGCCCGTTTTGCACTACTGCCCGAGATGAATTTGACCCCTGATATCAATTAAGAAGAGGGGTGCTATTTTAAGGTTGGCTCCAAGTCAAATTGTTGAGGCAGAGTAGCACTTTCCTCAGCATCTAGCCAGACTATAGCTGACCCGGGAGTAAATGATGTTGACATTTGTTGCTCGAAATGGGGACATCTTGGAGTAGATTTTGAACTTGCCGCCCGGAGGAAAACTGACCTTGCCGATCGGCCGCCCGCTTTTCATTTCCGCTGATTTTATTCCCAGCATTAAAACATTCCTCAATACAAAAGCAAAATACTGCGGATGCTGGAAATCTGAATAAAAACAGAAAGTGCTGGAAATACTCAGCAGGTCAGGCAGCATCTGTGGAGAGAGAAACAGAGTTAACGTTTCAGCTCGATGACCCTTCATCAGAACTGGAAAAAGTTGGAGATGTAACAGGTTTTTAAGCAAGTGTAGGGGCAGGGAAAGGGGGGAGGGGAGGAAAGAACAAAAGGGAAGGTCTGTGATAGGATGGAAGGCAGGAGAGATTGAGAGACAAAAGGGATGATGGTGCAAGGCAAAAGGAGATGGTAAAGAGACAAGTTAAGAAACAAAAGATGACTCTGGATGAAGGATGATCAACAGCGGACATGTGAAAGAGAAAAAAAAATGATAGGGGCAGAGGTTATGGTCTAAAATTGTTGAAATCGATGTTGAGTCCAGAAGGCTGTAAAGTGCCTAATCGAAAGATGAGGTGCTGTTCCTCAAGCTTATGTTGAGCTTCATTGGAACAGTGTAAGAGGCCGAGGATGGAGAGGTCAGAGTGGGAGTGGAGCTTGATGAGCACATTTAAATAAAAAATTTACAACTTCTCATTTCAGAAGTTCAGAAATGCATTAATAAAACGTATGTTTTCATCTCAATTATTCAAATTGATCCTGTTTATTCATTACAATGTAACAGTAAATTAAAATATATCATCATTCATCTTAGCCACAGGGTACTTTCTATTATTGCAACACACTCTATTTTATCTATTCATTTATTCTTAAAGCCTCCTCTATCTCCCCCTCTTCCTGTTTAATTCTTTCCCTGTTATATCCACTCACCTCCATCTTGCTTTCCATCAGGAAATATTGTAGTTGAATGGGCAACAAACTCCACTATGACCGTCGAGATTTCTGCGGCTCAGGTAATGTGAGCACGTGCATAGTGGTGATGGCTCTGGAAGTGGTAGAATGTGCCACCTGGTGGTTTAAACGTAGAACAGAGCCGAACTAGTCCAATCACAAAGGTTGCCATACAAAGAAAGAAAGACTTGCATTTCTATAGCGCCTTTCATGACCACCGGACTTCTCAAAGCGCTTTACAGCCAATGAAGCACTTTTGAAGTGGAGTCACTGTTGTAATGTAGGAAATGTGGCAGCCAATTTGCGCACAGCAAGCTCCCACAAACAGCAATGTGATAATGACCAGATAATCTGTTTTGGTTATGTTGGTTGAGGGATAAATATTGACCAGGACACTGGGGAGAACTCCCCCTGCTCTTCTTTGAAATAGTGCCGTGGGATCTTTTACGTCCACCTGAGAGAGCAGACGGGGCCTCGGTTTACCATCTCATCCGAAAGACGGCACCTCCGACAGTGCAGCACTCCCTCAGTACTGCACTAGCAGTATCAGCCTAGATTTTTGTGCTCAAGTCCCTGGAGTGGGACTTTGAACCCACAACCTTCTGACTCAGAGGTGAGTGTGCTACCAACTGAGCCACAGCTGACTAATCTCCAATTCGTTCTGTATAATTTATCGCATGTTGTGACAGTAGCATGGGGAAACGACCTTCTTACAGTGAGCCTAGGTGAGAATGGTTCTACCCTACGGTCAATGGGCAGCCCAGGTTATTGAGTTAATCCATTCAATCATTTATTTGCAGCATTCCTACAACTTTTTAATCTAATTTCTTTAGTGGCCATCCAAAAAGTATGCATGGCAAATGTGGAAGGTTGAAGGTGGGTAGGAGAATTGATAAAGCATAATTATTCTACTTTCAATCTTGCAGGCAGTTCTCATTTCCCAGTCTTTCAATTGACTTTACCCTTTTTCTTTTGTTTCTGTTCCTTTAAATCGAATCGCCCGCTGAAGTTCATTAAACTCAGGCATTTTAGACTAATGCAGGGTGTAGTCAATCAGAACAATGTCCTTTTACCTCTGGAAACTGGGTTCTGAATTCAGCCCAGGCTAATAAGGTGAAAATCCTCTGTTAGTATGCTGCTAAGGCACCAAAATGAACTAAATTACTCAAATCTCCACCCAGTTCCTACCCATAACTAATCAACAACTTGACAATCTTACTCTGCAAGCTCATGAGGATGGATGAAATATCAGTTGGGAATGTTAACCCAGTGCAGTAGAACTTGTTCTTCAGAGGTTGGAAATTAAGGTACGTTATTAAGGTATGTTGCTGGAGCTCAGTACATTTGCTACAGCTATACAAAGCCCTGGTTAGACCACACTGTGAGCAGTTCTGGGCACCACACCTTAGGAAGGATATACTGGCCTTGGAGGGAGCGCAGTGTGGATTTACCAGAATAATACCCAGACTCCAAGGGTTAAATTACAAGGAGAGATTACACAAACTAAGGTTGCATTCTCTGGAATTTAGATGGTTAAGGGATGATTTAATCGAAGTTTTCAAGGTATTGAGGGGAACTGATAGGGTAGATAGAGAGAAACTATTTCCGCTGGTTGTGGAGTTTGGGACTAGGAGGCATAGTCTAAAAATTAGAGCCAGACCTTTCAGGAGTGAAGTTAGGAAACACTTCTACACACAAAGGGTGGTAGAAGTTTGGAACTCTCTTCCACAAACGGCAATTGATGCTAGGTCAATTGTTAATTTTAAATCTGAAATTGATAGATTTTTATTAACCAAAGGTATTAAGGGATATAGGGTTAGGTCATACATCCACTCATTGAATGGCGGAACAGGCTCGAGGGGCTAAATGGCCTACTCCTGTTCCTATGTAAGTTCTGATTTCTTTACTGTGCATCTAATCCTTGATGTTGACACCAAATGCAACAAGTGGAAAACATTTCCATTTCCTGGCAATCAAATCTCCCCCATCACAAAGAGCACAACATTTACCCCTCCAAAGAAATGAATTCAGAAACGATCTGGTCTTTTCATTGAGAGCGTGTTGGTGACATGATGGCATTAAACACCTTCACAAGGTCAGATGGTGAATACACTTTGGCTCAGTTAATCCCATCCTTCTAGGATGCCAACCTTACCTTCTTCCCATCACACCACCTAACCACTTCTTCAATGAATCCAATTTCTTTGTGCCACTGCGAACCATAGCAGACTTATAAGTCATTAAAATGGGATGTTTATGCTGATTTAACAGCATAAGAAAAGTCAGGAATGAGTAAAGCTCGTGTTTCTGGCCCCACATGAATAATATCATGCTTATCTTGGACCTCTATCGCCCGTGGAAATGATCGGATTGTGCACGGTGCATGCTCAGATCATTTCCGACCTTAAATGGCAGTTCGGGTCCTCGGACCCCAATTTGCATATTGAAATAAGCCCACCTGCTGAAACAGGCTCTTTGGCCGTCCAGTGGTAGGTTCCTTTCAAAATGGCTCCTGTCAAATCGCCAGTGTTAACGAGACGGTAAGGCTACCGACCCCATTTTGAGATCGCTACTTTTCCACTCATGCCAGGAGATACAAGTTAAACTTCTTTATCTTTATTAATATGACACACAGGTACAAACATTATACTCACCCACTAGTAAGTCGATAGAAAAATAAAGTTCTCAGAAAGTATGCGGTTTCAATAACGCTTAATTTATAATTACTTCCATCCCTAATTTTTTGCCTTAAGTTACAAGCTTGCAAGTTATGAGATTCAGCACTGTTCTGTCAGTCACAGCGATGCCTACTCAATGATGACACCTTTAAAATTAAATAATAAAAATTTAACAAACACTGCCAAAAATCCCCAAGTTTTAACATTTACTGTCGTCTCATGGGTTGGGGTCATCCTGAGCAATCTCAGCAATGAATGTTTGTATGAAATTCCTTTGTCCACTGTTTTAGTGAAGGTGTCAGGTGGTTCATTTTAAAATGGCTATAATCCATTTGCTATAATCGCAGGCAGAAGAATCTCATAAGAGCACATTTACAGTTCCATCACCTAGATTGCACAGTGCTATTTCAACCCATCCAATGCATGAATGAAGCTGCCACCAATTCTAAAACAATTGCAGTTCCATTCCCTTTCTGCCAAAAAGGATAGATCAACCAGGACATAGCATAGCTCCCAATAACTCACCCTGCTTCCTTTTATCTGGCATTCCTGTTGAAAGTGGCCCCCTTTGTACCTTTGAATATCTTAAATGCGATCTCCTTCCGTTATATAAAATACAATCAGCATCTTAAGAAGACAGGTTGCAAGGGTAGAGATCTTCAGAGGAGCCCTGGTCCAGGATTTCAGGGAAACATCTGGATGAAATCAATATAGCTCGTACTCTAGTTCCCCCATATTTTATTGCTATCTCCTGAGTATTTGTTACTTGTGGAAATAGTTTGGATTTGAAATGTTTTGCACGTTGACACTTTTGTGTTTGCGAGTCTCACTTGTTGCTTCCCTTTGCTTTACTTTATGTTTCTTACTTCTGATACTTGATATTGTCATCAATTCCCTGATAAACACAATCCTTCAACAGCTAATTTGGTGTTAGCCAAGTAAAGCAATTTTGCCAAATATAGCAAGATCTACAGTTTTTTATGTTACATTATTTTCTGCCATTTCCTTTGTGATGTATTTATAAAGTAACTATACAGAGGCTGCAAGTTGTGGAAGGTGGGTCTTTTACTCTGCTTTTCACTGCTATGTTCATCCCTCAACTATGAACGTTTAGAATATTTGATACAGATATTAATCTGCTTGTTTTATTTGTTCTGGGGATGTAGGTGACACTGGCAAGGGCACATTCATTCCCCATCCTGAGAAGGTGGTGGTGGACCTTTTCCTTGATAGCAATTGTTTGTGCAACTTGCTGAGCCACGCGAGAGGGAATTAAGATTCACCCACATAGGGTTCAATTTTCCGGGGTGGTAGCGGGCTCGATCGGTGGCGGGTCGGGTGGGAAAGTTGTTTTTTTTGACAGCGGGTCGGGAACCCGCTGTCATCTCGCTCCCACGCGCCTTTCCCCCAGGCGCATCTGTCATCGCGGAGCCAACCTGACCTGCAGTGGTGGGGACCCGTTTCAAATCATTATGAGGTACTTTACAGGCACTTAAGAGCCTTTCTCCCCCTACTTTTTAAATGTCCCTGCATGGCCACGGGATTCACGCAGCTCGGGAACCACGCCTGTCAACCTGAGGCGTGAGTTCCATGGCCATTGCTCCAGCTGATCACTTGACAGCATGGAAAACAAACCAAAATAAAAACTGTTGATCACATCAGCTAACAGATTGATGGAGATTCTGTTCTACTTGAAAAGCTACTGATAAATGCTAATTCAGAAATTCCTGAAGCGATGTGAGTGCTGAAGGCTCCCCTCCTACCCTGGATGGTGAGGGAAATACATTTTTCACTGGCCATTCTCAGCTGGTGCCTTCCAACTCAACAGTAATTGTAGTGAATTGATCTGCGCTATAAAAAATGACATGTACCATTTAAATAAATGTTTGTGTTATTTCTGGTCAGGTTTTTCTCACAGTATACTGTGATTGTCCAGTTACAGACTAAATCAAGTCATCAACCATAACAATTTTATTCTCATCACTCATTCCACTGGTTCAATTTGCTTTCAGTCCCTGAATATGACTAATTTAATTTTTCAGTCTGAGACTTTGGGGGTGAAATTCTGCGGAGGCTCTCTCACTTGTCCATTATTAACGTCAACGGAAGAGCTGCAGAAATCCCAGAAACACATTGTAAGCACCACTTACACTGTTTGTCAGGGATTCCGCAGCTCTTCCGCTGAACTTACTTAAGATTGTAAATCCACCCCTTTACAATTACATTTAAAATCTGCTTAATTTTATGTATTACCTATACACACACATCTTTTATTTGTACCAGTTACTGATAAAAAAAGTCTGTAGATTTGTGACTAAAGCACCAATAACTTCTCAATTAATGTACTTTTTAAATTATGTTCTTGATCATATTTGTAGATGGAGCAATATTACTTAATGATAATATTATTTAAATATTTCTTTGTCACTCATATCTAACTTATATTATATTATTGTACAGTAAAGATTCAACACCCACTATGTTAGATTAAAATTAATATGTAATGAGGCCAGGGTCCCTTTAAGGATCCCAGCTTAAAACGCATCATGAATGACGTCACCAGACCCGCTCCATCTCATTGGGCCGGGTAACACGCTGGGCGGGCTTAATAGGCCCCCTTAAGGTAGGTTTATTTTCCAAAGTGGGATGGAGCCAGCAGCGGGGTCGCGACTCGCCACAGAAAATTCTGGCCATAGTGTGGGACTGGAGTCTCATGTAGGCCAGACTGGGTACAGCTGGCAGGTTCCCTCCTCTGAAGGATTAGTGGATCAGGTGGGTTCTCTATTACAATCCAGGCAGCTTTACGTGATCATTATCTTTGGTACCAGTCACAAATGACCAGACTTACCGATGTCAGTTTTACAACTTGCCATGAGTGGGATTTGAACTCGCAACCTGTGGTTTGCTAATCCACTACCATAACCACATTGCTGTACCCGTTATTCTAAATAGGTTACCACCTTTTGTTTAAATTGCATACAAATACATTCACTCCTAGAATTAAGAAATAATTGCATAGTGCCTTTCACATCCTCAAGACTTCCCAAAGCCCTTCATGACCAATTAATCACTTTTGACATGTTTTTTACGCAAACACGCTGGTCAACTTGCACACAGTGATCTCTCCCAAACAGCAACGAGATGAATGACCAGCTTTTCCCTTTTTGGTAACTGGATGAATATTAGGTGGGAGACTAGTTTCATGGTCATACATTACTGATACTAGCTTTTTATTCCAGATTTATTTAATTAACTGAATTTAAATTCCCCAGCTGCCATGGTAGGATTTGAACTCCCGTCTCTCAGCAAGATTATTAATCCTGGCTTCTGGATTACTAGTCCAGTAACATAACCACTATGCTACTGTTCCTGCAATGTCCTATGTAACCTTTTCTTCCTTTCAGTTATCTCATGAAAACGGACCCACCTCGTTGGCGTAGTTATGGAAGAGCCTACAACACTGTGACAAGGAGCACATCTTCAGTACCACAAGAGGACAGAAAGAACTGCCTGAATCTGGGGAGGAAACTGCAGAACATGAAGGACTTAAGGAAAACAAAAACGCTGCAATATATGGATTCCGTTGAGTGTCTAAGCTGTGGTTGACTGTGAAGCTCTGGACTCCTCATAGTCAAGTGTTGGGACAGTGTATCACAGACAACATTGAGGTCTTTTTTTGTGCGTGAGTTCTTGCAATGTCTAACTCATTCCACTATGACAAGCACAATGCATGATAACTGTCGCTTCACTATAAATTGAGTCACATCCCTGATAACATTTCAATGATGATGTTTTGTGCAGTTCTTAGTTTATGAAATTAAAATCTATGAGGTTCCTTAGTTGGGTCTGATTGAAAGCAAGGGTTCAGCATACCTATTACACCAATTGGGATGGGTTAAAATATAATTTGTAACATATGCTGTGGTCCAATGGCACAGCTCATTGTTACACCAACTCACTACATCATGGAATGGTAGAAGGCACAAGTCCATGTCTGTAATTTCTCCAGACTTGATCCCCAGTCTTTGCTAAGTTAGCTTCACTCACTCGGGTTGGTGGTGGCGGTACTACAGTTAGCTTGGGATAGAGGGGAGGGGGAGGAGGGGACAAAATCATACAGGCTTCTTATTCCTAATCCTTATCCAGTGATCCAGACTGCAAAGTGTATGTGTGTAGACTTCAACTGAAAACAGGCTCAAGCTTGGTGGCGGCATTAAACCTTCCCGATTTTAATTTCATCGATCAGCACAATCTGTGCCAGGAGCAGTTGATTGCCTGGCCCCAGCCAACCCACAGTCTACTGAGGTGAGTGACCAAATTTGTAGCTCAGGTTATTTGAATAATCAGTTCACAACATCAGGTTCCACATGTATGTTGATGACACCCAGCTCTACCTCACCACCACCTCCCTCGACCGCTCCACTGTCTCAAATTTGGCACACTGCTCGTCCGACATCAAGTTGTGGATGAGCAGAGATTTCCTCCAACTAAATATTGGGAAGACCAAAGCCATTGTCTTTGGACCCCGCCACAAACTCCGCTCCCTAGCCACCAACACCACCCCTCTCCCTGGCATCTGTCTGAGGCTGAACCAGACCGTTCACAACCTTGACCTCAAGATGCGCTTCCGACCATATATCCGCTCCATCACCAAGACCGCCTGCTTCCACCTCCGCAACATCACCAGACTCCGCCCCTGCCTCAGCTCATCTGCTGCTGAAACCCTCATCCAAGCCTTTGTTACCACTAGACTTGACCATTCCAACGCACTCCTGGTCAGCCTCTCATTTTCCACCCTCCATAAAGGTGAGCTCATCCAAAACTTGGCTGCCCATGTCCTAACCGTGCCCAAGTCCCATTCACCTTCACCCCTGTCCTCACTGACCTACATTGGCTCCCAGTACGGCAACACCACAATTTTAAAATTTTCATCCTTGTTTTCAAATCCCTCCATGGCCTCGCCTCCCCCAGCTCTGTAACTTCCTCCAGCCCTACAAGCCTCTGAAATCTCTGCGCTCCTCCAATTCTGGCCTCTTGCGCATCCCCGATTTTAATCGCTCCACCAATGGTGGCCGTACCTTCAGTTGCCGAGGCCCTAAGCTCTGGAATTCCCTCCCTAAACCTCTCCGCCTCTCTACCTCTCTTTCCTTCTTTAAGATGCTCCTTAAAACCTACCTCTTTAAACAAGCTTTTGGTCACATGTCCTAATATCTCCTTATGTGGCTCGGTGTCAAATTTTGTTTGATAATCGATCCTGTGAAGTGCCTTGGGACGTTTTACTATGTTAAAGGCGCTATATAAATTGTTGTTGTATAAGCTCCCAACGCAGCCTTAGCCTTGCACTGGCATCTAACCAAAAAGAAGCTACACAAAGCTCAAGTTTGAATGAATGTGGGTACTTATTGTTAAGTGGCTCCATATGAAGGCAAAATATTCTTTCAACCTTTATCATAGAATCATAGAAATTTACGACGCAGAAGGAGGTCATTCAGCCCATCGTGTCTGTGCCAGTTATAATGCTTCAAAATGACTTTAAGTATTTGTCAGCTTTTGCTAAGGCTAGGAGAGGGGGGAATCCAATGTCAGGCAGAAATGAATTGAAAGGAAACCCAATGAACGGGTATGAAATGCATTCATCAGGCAAATGCCAGGGCAGTGGAATATCTGACTCCCTGTTTGATGGCTGGCAAAGTGGGACATGCTTCTGCACGAGGAAGGTGCGAGGAAGGTTGGCTTGCTTGGCAGCCAAGGGCTCCCTCCCCAGAGGGCGATTGTGTATATTGCCTGCCAGGAGACAACTCCCAGGCTCTGCGGTCTGTACAGTTTATGGGTGTCATCTACCCTGTTCTGCACTCCCACGAACATACTGTATCCTGTTGAACTGATGTCTCTTTCCACAAGGAAAGGGATCAAAGCATTGCCCCTTACAAACAAAGGCTCTGTGACTTTCTTGATGCATCCGAGAACAATTGACCTGACGTGGACCAAAGTTCAATGCACGATCGCTGGAAGCAAGTCAAAAAGTAAAGGTTAGGGGATACCAAGCCTCAGTTATACAAGCTATGTAGGTTGTGAGAGGAAGGGAAGACTCTGAAAGGCAAAAGAGTCCCACCGTTCTGAGGTCCTGCGAAAGCATGAATTTAGAGTAGGAGACACGGTGAGGATCCAGGAGCTTGAAAGGCATGTAGGACAGGGCATTTGATACTTAGTTAGAGCAAAATAATGGCCAAAGAAACAATGACCATAGCAATATTGATAAAATAAGAGAAAGACAAGAGAGGTTATGACACTTCCAAGCAACCCATCTGAGATCAGCAGGAAAGGTGATGCAACGAATGTTCCCCCACTCTCCTGGCGCCACACTTTTGTGCTCTAGCCCTGTTTAAGCATCGGCCTGTGCCAACTATAAGGTTAAACAACATGAACTGCCGTCAGCAGATTTCCTTGCATCTTCCACAAAAGCTCATAACAGTGCACAGAAGCATTTGCACAGAAGCTACTCACAAAGCACATTATTTATGTGTGAAGGGAAGTCTCATCTGTGGCTTCAGAGAGTTTTGACCTCCAGGTTCTTGATGGTATTTCCTTAAAAACGAAAGTGCGGTGAAGTTCTCCACAGCGCCCCACAGCAAAACAAATGAAACAATCTGTCACCACCTTGTTTAATTTCACTGACGCCAACAACCGTGGTTGCTTGAGTCATTGTTTATGCTACAATAATAACTGAAGAAATTCCCAGGATATTAAGTGAAAGGCTGTCAAAATGAAGAACAAATCATTTGGGAACGTTGTATTTGAACTGGACGTCTCTTTGAGACGGTCAAATGATCCACCATCAAAGTACTCCCACACGTCACAAATAATCCCTGCTTAACAAAAGTGACAATGCAAAAATTGTGCATCTCATCCACTCTTCAATAAAGAAACTGACACCTCTCAGCTGCTATCACTTCAACAACTTGCATTTATATATGATGCGGAGATGCCGGTGTTGGACTGGGGTGGACAAAAGTGAGAAGTCGCACAACACCAGGTTATAGTCCAACAGCTTTATTTGAAATCACGAGCTTTCGGAGCGGCCACTCCTTCGTCAGGTGAAGTCACCTGACGAAGGAGCAGCCGCTCCGAAAGCTTGTGATTTCAAATAAAACTGTTGGACTATAACCTGTGCGACTTCTCACTTTTGCATTTATATAGGGCCTTTAATGTAATAACGTGCTTCGCAGGGGCGATTATCAAACAAAACTTGACACCGAGCCACATAAGGAGATATTAGGACATGTGACCAAAAGCTTGGTCAAAGAGGTAGGTTTTAAGGAGCGTCTTAAAGGAGGAGAGAGAGGTGGAGAGGCGGAGAGGTTTAGGGAGGGAATTCCAGAGCTTAGGACCCAGGCAGCTGAAGGCACGGCCGCCAATGGTGGAGCGATGGAAATCGGGGATGTGCAAGAGGCCAGCATTGGAGAAGCGCAGATATCTCGGGGGGGGGGGGGGTTGTGGGGCTGGAGGAGGTTACAGGACTGGGGAGGGGCGAAGTCATGAAAGAATTTGAAAACAAGGATGAGAATTTTAAAATTGTGGCGTTGCCAGACTGGGAGCCAATGTAGGTCAGCGAGCACAGGGGTGATGGATGAACAGGACTTGGTGCGAGTTAGGATACGGGCAGCAGAGTTTTGGATGACTGCTGCTTTTTCTCCACTTGGTGCTCGGTGCCTCAACTTGTATTTCTTCAGCAACGTCACTATGTACCTCTCCTGGATGGCGTGCTGGTGCCCACTTTAAGTGGTACGGTGATGATTGGCACTCAGGTGCATGGTGCTCTTTGGGCATTTCTGCTAGTCCACTGGGTTCTCCTTGCTCTGTGGACAGAGCAGGTGATACATTGTAAGGACATGAGCACACTAGAAGTGTCTCGCTCTCCAATTTTTCCTCCCTACTAGTGGGGAAGTGTCTGTGCTGTGCACGGCATAGCCAATAGTGAAGACTTAGCACAAAGAGCAGGCTTACTCACTAACTTTTTGCAAAAGACTTGAAGTTCAAGCCCTCCTGCCTTCCCATCCTTCGTCCCTTCAATCCCAACGCCAGCAAAATCCCAGAGGCGGCTGGCTGTGAATGAGGCCTAGAAGCACATGGATTAGCGCATTGCTGAGGGCCACAGGAGCAGGCGAAACGTGCCACGCGTGGCCACCAAACCTCATTTTGAGTCGCACCGATGTGGAAAATCGCAGAGCAAACTAGCTTTTTTCACTTGTTAACCTCCCGTTTGTTTTTCTTATTTAAATGTCAGCTGCATAAGGAGCTAACGTGGAGAGAAGAATGTGTCTTATTGAACTGTGTACTTTTTTAACAGTTAGTGTATCGATATTTCAGTTGTAAAGCGATAACAATGCTGGAAAAAAACCCATCTCCAAACAATAACAGGAAACATCGCAGTCCATCTCGAAGCAACTTTCCCGACTCTTATTCTGATCTTGACCTCTTTGAAGAGAAGTGTGCCATTGCTTGATTGATTTTGGTCTGTTTGTGCAATAAACGTCTCGTTGCGAATGTCTGCTATCTATCAGGTTCCCTATCTGTATACTCCCTCAAAGATTACAAATTATTTCACTGTTTGCACATGAATTTACAAATAATTATAGAATTTTATTATCTGCGTACATGCAATAATCCTAGAATCTGACAGAGCAAAAAAACTTGATATACATATGGCCAGATCTTATTAAACCAATATAATTAAATCATGCTATTCAATATTAGCAACTTGCAAGCTTGGTTCAGTTGACAGCATTCGTGCCTCTGAGTCAGAAAGTTGTTGGTTCAAGCCCCACTACACGCTGCAGATAACGTAGCCTGACATTGAGGGAGTACTGCATCATTGGAGCTGCTGTCATTTGATGGAATGTTAAATATCAATTAGATATAAAAAGTCCTATTGCGCAATTTAAAGAAAAGCAGGTGTTCTCCCTGTGTCCTGGTCAACATTCTTTCTTCAGTCAAAAATAGTTTATCTAGTTCGTCCTTCATTTGCTGTTTGCAGAACTTTTTGTTGCGTGCAAATTACCAACAGTGCCTGATCATCACGAGTTTGTAAGGCACTCCAGGAAGTGATGTGCTTTATAAATTAAGTTCATCCTTTAATGTGCTCGTACGAAATCCCTCCGTCTGTTATTTTACCAAAGGTGTTAACCCATTTAAAATAAACAGATTAACACCATTGCCAAAATAGCAGACAAAGGAATAAGAATGCATTAACATGTTCTCCATTATTGCAGAGTGTAATTTTAACCCACAAGTCCATTACAACTGCTGGAGTTAATTTTAGCTGTTTGGCAGCAGTGGGTCGGCCGCCTGTTTTACACCCGTCCTGATTTTCCGACCAGCTGCCGGTTAAAATCGATCACAGAATCACCACAGTGCAGATAGAGGCCATTTCAGCCCATCGAGCCTGCACCGACACATATCCCACCCTATCCCCGTAACCCCATGTATTTAATCCCCCTAACACTAAGGGTCAATTTATCATAGCCAAATCAACCTAACCCACACATCTTTGGACTGTGGGAGGAAACCGGAGCACCCCCACGCAGACACGGGGAGAATGTGCAAACTCCACACAGACAGTCACCCGAGGCCAGATTCGAACCCGGGTCCCTGGCGCTGTGAGGCAACAGTGCTAACCACTATGCCACCGTGTTGCCCTTCTGGCTTTTAAATTGCACTGTGAGATTTATTGTACAAAAACCTATCATGTGTACCTGAAATATCCTTCCTCCTCTACTGTAACAGAAGCAAAAGCACTAGCACATTTAAATGCGCTCATCTGTGTTATTAACATAAATGGATTAAATGCTCCTGACAATTTTAAATGTATTAAGTGTTCAGATATTATTATCCAATGGTGTAATTTCCAGGCCTTTGCAACATCAAACCTTTCATTTAATAAACTCTATTACAAGAATTTCAAACCTCCTTGTAGGGGGTGGTGTGGTGGGGTCAGCTTCACCTCTGACTTCAGTGAACGGTTCGAATCGCTCCCACTCCCCTGGTTCTAGACCTTGGACTTATTTGGGGGTCGTGAACAAAGGTGCAGTAGACAACAGGTTTTGATGCAAGAACTTTGACTTTTATTCAAGAAAAGGTAAATACAACACAAACAATCTTAAAACATACTCAATACTTAAACACAGGTTGGGGAACACACGGTACAGGCGAGGGAGAATTACAGTATACAAAACCTCTTATCCCTCCCAATCCCACTGCCTAGCTAGGTTTAATTCCAGAGGATCAGGGATAATGCTCACCACTCCTTGACAGTTCTTGACAGTTGAGGTATTTCGCGATTTCGGGGTTCACTGGGGTTTTTGGTTATTGGGGCCTGCTGCTAAGGTGCGTATTGGATTATATCAGGTGAGTACCCAATTTTCTTCGTTAGAGGTAGGGTTTACAGTTTTTTAAGGGAAAATCTTACCCAGGAATAGTTTGTAGCGTGGAAACTTGCGTGTCTTCGGATTTTCCTGGTGTTGGTCTTTTGGTGATCGCGATGGCCTGGTTCGCACCTGGTTGGTCGGTGGCGTTGCGTTGGTTGGTTCGTGGGGCCTTGGTTGCTGCGAGGCGTTTGGGAACCTTTTTCCCAGTCGGGTCCGTCGATTTCCCCCCCCCCCCCCTTACTGTGGCGTGTTGTCCTTGCGTGCCTCGGTACTGTTACTAACTTTAAACTGTCTCTCTGGACAGCCTTGAACTAACTTTTAGTATAGTGTTGTAACAAACCGCACGGCTTGAACAGACACCACCACAGTGTCTCTCGGGTTCCTCGTGTCTTCTTGCCCGTGGCTTTAGGCCTGCCTGCCTCCCGAAGGTTCTTCTTGTGACTCGTTCCTCGTTGCTTGGCTCTGGTGTCGCCCTCGTGTCGTGTGTGTTGAACCTGTGTGGCTCTTTCTTTGCTTGCTTCTTGGGGGAATAGGCCCCCAATTATACTGTTCAGGTCTATTGTGTTTTTCATGCCAAAACTGCTTTACTAATCAATTTCGCGTTAAAGTGATTTAGGTTTCAGTTGAGGCCTGTTTATCTTCGCGCCAAATCTCGCTTCTTTTGTCTTAGGTTTTGGCGGGCTCATTAAGTCTGATGACTTTAACTTTGTGTTAACTTGTCCTGATGGCTACCGATGTCTTCCATTGAGACAGGGCCTCTATCTACGCGCCAAATCTCGCTTCTTTTGTCTTAGGTTTTGGTGGGCTTGTTAAACTGTTCCGGTCGATACTTGGCTAATCGGTTTTTGATGGGATGCTGGGCTATGAAACTGTGTACTGGCAGTTTTATTTGTTAGGAATTGTTTTCAGACTTCCAGTATCCTGTCTGGACCTGGGGATTTCAAAAGGGGTCTTGGTTTATTCATTTTTGAATGTGTTTGTGATGTTTTGGATGAGGCTCTTCCTCCTTGGTTGGATTGCAGTGCAAACATCTCCCAGACAGCTTGACTTGGTCCCAATACCCAAAAGCTGTCCACTGCCTCACCACACCCCTTCCCGCAGCCTGTGTTTCTGTGACTGCAGGTTTACCCAATGGCCCTTGTAAAAAGGTATCTTATCATCCAAAGTCATTTTCCTCAGGTTTTTTCTTCCTTGATCCTTTCAAAATATACTTCAAAACTGAGGTTTTGACCTCAAATTCCTTCATTTCGGTCCCACCATTCCAAATTTGTGTTAAGATCCAAAAATCACCCCCTTTAGGGTTCTATTCGAGTTTCTGGGGGATTTTGCGAAGCCTACATCCTATTATAACAAACTCCAATAAAGTGTCCTAATGTATAAAAAACCTCCCAAACATTTTTATTGATATAAATATAATACAATATGCTATAATAAAATGTAATGTAATAAAATGAAAGAAAATAAAAAAGACTTGCGTTTATATATTTTTTTATTTGTTTATGGGATGTGGGCGTTGCTGGCAAGGCCACAATTTATTGCCCATCCCTAATTGCCCTTGAGAAGGTGGTGGTGAGCCACCTTCTTGAACCGCTGCAGTCCGTGTGGTGAAGGTGCTCCCACAGTGCTGTTAGGTAGGGGAGTTCCAGGATTTTCACCCAGCGACGATGAAGAGTCTTTCATGACCTCAGGGTTTCCCAAAGCGCTTTACAGCCAATGAAGTACTTTTGAAGTGGAGTCACTGTTGTAATGTAGGAAACGCGGCAGCCAATTTTGCGCACAGCGAGCTCCCACAAACAGCAATGCGATAATGACCAAACCATCTGTTTGTAGGTTAAGGGTCGCCAGGGAAACTCCCCTGCTCTTCTTCATAATTCTTTATATTCTTTACAATACCATAATCTGGCTGTTGATAACTTACTCCATATTTTCCTGCCTTTCTAATTATAATAGCCCTCAGCAAGCATAGCAGCGAATCAGAAGCATCCCAGCCATTGGCTAGTGCGCTCTCCGTCGCACCGTGGATGATTCATTTAAAGCTGTTCTGCCGATGTTTGCTTTTGCCTGACGTGGATTAAACATTCTGTACACATCTTGAAAAGCAACTGTTGAATGTCTTTTTTCAGGCATTCATTTATTCCTGAGGGGCCTTTTAGATAAACAAACTTGTGAAGTAACAGATTAGCAACAATAAATGCTTAAAAAGGGATACATCGTTTAAAAAAAACAATACTGAGAAGAAATTGTTACTGACAGGGCAATGCAATGCTTAAGAACCTATCATTCAACAAGTCCCGATCAGCAAACACATTAGCACGCCATGGCCTGACCAGCAAGCACAGCAGTGTTCCGAGTCGCACATTATTCCAATGCAATCCGAGATGCATTCAAAGTCAATTAATCACGTCGCTGCCAGGTGTCCAGTGCCTTCATTTTTAAGTGGCAGTGGCGTGAAAACTGACTTAAATGCAGGAAAATTGTGATCGCCATTGATATTAACTGCGGGGGGGAGGGAAGGGGTGGATGGAGCTATAATAATTACCAGCCAACTGTTTTCAGCGAGGGTAATGGTGGACCGCAATAGAGGTCCCAAGAAGATATGCAGTGACATAATTAATGGCGTAAGTCACTTATTCCATAATTTCTTCCAATTTTTGTGCCATTCAAGGGCCCCGACAGCGGGAAAATCTGGGCCATTGTTATATAATGCAAATGACACATCTAGTACACCTGTGTCTGTGACGCTTCAGATAAGAACTCATTTCTGTATCAGAGTGGTTAGGATTTGGAATGCGCTGCCCGATAGGGTGGTGGATACAGATTCAATAGTAGCCTTCAAAAAGGAATTGAAAGAAAGACTTGCATTTCTATAGCGCCTTTCACGACCACCAGACGTCCCAAAGCGCTTTACAGCCAATGATGTACTTTTTGAAGTGTAGTCACTGTTGTAATAGGATACACGGCAGCCAATTTGCACACAGCAAGCTCCCACAAACAGCAATGTGATAATGACCAGATAATCTGTTTTAGTGATGTTGATTGACCAGGACACTGGGGATAACTCCCCTGCTCTTCTTCAAAATAGTGGCCACGGGATCTTTTACATCCACTTGAGAGAGCAGTCGGGGCCTCGGTTTAACGTCTCAACCAAAAGACGGCACCTCTGACAGTGCAGCACCCCCTCAGTACTGCACTGGAGCGTCAGCCTAGATTTATGCGCTCAAGTCTCATGGAGTGGGTCTTGAACCCACAACCTTCTGACTCAGAGGCGAGGGTGTTACCCACTGAGCCACAGTTGACACCTAAGATACTTCTTGGAGATGCTGGGGAATTGAATAAATACTTGGAGGGAAAGGAATTGCAGGAATATGGGGAAAAAGCGGGGAAGCGGGACTAACTGGATCGCTCTTCGAAAGATTCAGCGCAGACTCGATGGGCCGAATGGCCTCCTTCTGTGCTGTACTATTCTATGATTCTATGATGATGCTTTAAAACATAAATCATTTGGATTGCACAGAAAAAAAATAGCCCAGGAACTGAAAATGCTTTATTGGCACAGGAGTCAGAACGTCTGCAGCCTATGACTGACCTTAGTAATCACAATTAAAAAGAGAAACCAAACCAACAATTTCATCCCAGGCTTTGAAAGTCTTGCATCTATAGCGTGAATCCATCACACTCCAGACATCACACTCCAGGTTGCACACTTTGTTACGGAAGTGGGGGGAAAAAAGTCAAGCATTTCATCCGTGTTTCTTCTAACCTGGAGCCAGATATTTCCAAGCAATTTACAACCTCTAATTGAGTTCACCTACAATTTACAAGCCCCGATAATTACCTGGCAAATGTCCTTATAGGAACAGGGCAGGTCAGTAACTACACATCACAACTGTGCCCCAGACTATCAATGAATAAGGCCTTGGGGATCCATTGATTATAACATTGGGAGATCAGCTGGGCGTTGGTGAGACCACACCTGGAGTACTGCGTACAGTTTTGGTCTCCTTATTTAAGGAAGGATATACTTGCATTGGAGGCAGTTCAGAGAAGGTTCACGAGGGTGATTCTGGGGATGAAGGGGTTATCTTATGAAGAAAGGTTGAGCAGGTTGGGCCTATACTCATTGGAGTTTAGAAGAAATCCTTATCTGAGGAAGGATGTTCTTGCCATGGAGAGAGTGCAGCGAAGATTCACCAGACTGATACCTGGGATGACAGGAATGACGTATGAGGAGAGATTGGGTCGATTAGGCTTATATTCGCTAGAGTTTAGAAGAATGAGAGGGGATCTCATTGAAACTTATAAAATGCTAACAGGACTAGACAGACTAGATGCAGGAAGGATGTTCCCGATGGCGGGGGAGTCCAGAACCAGGGGTCACAGTCTAAGGATAAGGGGTAAGCCATTTAGGACTGAGATGAGGAGGAATTTCTTCACCCAGAGAGTGGTGAACCTGTGGAATTCTCTACCACACAAGGCAGTTGAGGCCAATTCATTAAATATATTCAAGAAGGAGTTAGATATATTTCTTAAGGCTAAAGGGATCAAGGGATATGGGGAGAAAGCAGGGACAGGGTACTGAATTTGGATGATCAGTCATGATCTCATTAAATAGCGGAACAGGCTCGAGGGGCTGAATGGCCTACTCCTGCTCCTATCTTCTATGTTTCTATGTTTCTATGAATGAGAGGGGATCTTATTGAAACATATAAGATTCTGAAGGGGCTTGACAGGGTGGATGCAGAGAGGATCTTTCCCCTCGTGGGGGAATCTAGAACTAGGGGGCATAATTTCAGAATAAGGGGGCACCCTTTTAAATCGGAAATGAGGAGGAATTTCTTCTCTCAGAGGGTCGTGAATCTTTGGAATTCTCTGCCCCAGAGAGCTGTGGAGGCTGGGTCATTGAATATATTTAAGGTGGAGAGAGACAGATTTTTGAACGATAAGGGAGTCAAGGGTTATGGGGAATGGGCAGGGAGGTGGAGTTGAGGCCAAGATCAGATCGGCCATGATCTTATTGGATGGCGGAGCAGGCTCGAGGGGCCAAGTAACCTACTCCTGCTCTTACGTCTTATGTTCTAACAGGCTCTTTTACTACAAGCCTCACGTTAAAATAAGACCACAGCTACTATTAAAACTTCTCATGTTATTAAGAAAGAAAAGAAAGACTGGTGTTCTTTATAGACTCTGTTTGTACGAAACTCCCTTTTAAGTTGTGTTGATGATACATACTATTGGTAGGGCATTTTATTTGACACAACATGACATCTTGCAACAAATACACTTACAATGCGCAATGCAACTTGCAGCTTAACTTTGCTTAAGAAGTCTTGAAGTAGTAAGTTGCTTTCTGAGTGCTAAAAAAAAATCACTTGCCCTAATTATCGGAGGAATAAGCTGGAGCCCATCAGTGTGATGGAGATGAATTTGCATCAGTAGGGATGTGACTGCTAAGATAGATGCATCCGCTTCAGCATCTCATGCTAATTCCACTCCTTCGCGCTCAGAGTCAGTACCTCCTAATAGTCAGTGTGTTTAATTTTATGATCCCAGGCATGAGGGATTTCAGTAATGTGGAGAGACTGGAGAAGCTGGGATTCATAGAATCATAGACTCGAGAATTCAAAAGATTCACAACCCTCTGAGTGAAGAAATTCCTCCTAATCTCAGTCTTAAATGGCCTACCTCTTATCCTGAGACCACGCCCCCTAGTTCTAGACACTCCAGCCAGGGGAAACAACCTCTCAGCATCTACCCTGTCAATCTCCTTCAGAATCTTGTATGTTTCAATGAGATCACCTCTCATTCTTCTAAACTCCAGAGAGTAGAGGCCCATTCTACACAATCTCACATCATAGGACAGCCCTCTCATCCCAGGAATCAATCTAGTGAACCTTTGTTGCACCGCCTCCAAGGCAAGTATATCCGTCCTTAGATAAGGAGACCAAAAACTGTGCACAGTACTCCAGGTGTGGTCTCACCAAGGCCTGACTTCCTCACAGCAAGTTTGGGCTGATTGGCCTCCTTCTGTATGATTCTATGATTCTATTATCAGCACTACCTCTCTAAATTAAAGTTGTTTTTTGTAATAAGTGGTACATAAATCCAAAATTGAAGAGCTATGCCGAATTTGCAGACTCTTCAGTCAATACCAAGTTTAGAGTATCCAGCTGAAGGAAAGGACTTACCTTTACATTCAGTTCAGTTCAGTTCTAGTTCAGTTCTTGTATAATACATAACAAAGTGCAAGATGTTGAGAGGCTATCGACGAACATCTCTGTTCAGGAAGTGTTGCACCAACAATTCCAAGATCAATTGATTTTCCTATCTGCAAAGAGATGAGAATATGTTATCTAGATTATTGTTGAGATTTGACTTGGTAGATTGTCTTCTTGGTGTCCCCTAAAGAAGACTATCAGTAATGGGTAGCACGGTACATGGAAATCACTTACTCCCACAGCAGTAGCGCTTAGATGTCGAGCCATAGCATCATTGTGGCTTTGTAACTGGTGACTGGTACAACAGAATAAAGGTTTTTTTGATGCATATGATGACTGGAAGCTTTTATTTTCTTTATCAAGCCGCGCTTATATTATCTGTTAACCAATTCAACAGGGAGGTTCAGGAACAAAATAAAACTGTTTTATATACAAGAACTCTACTGCGATTTTCCCAGTTGACATCACCAGGGCACAGAATCATCTTGAATCTAATCTGTAATTGCATAGTATGAACATTTATTGACATTTTCTTACTTCAGTCGGAATATGTAACTTGGAGACACTCCCTTGACAGTCAGTGCCTGAGAAAGAATCAATTGGTCAACTGGTTAGATCCCAGCTACAAAAGCCAGGAGTCTGCAAGATGGTGTTATGCTGCTATTTAAAGTCATCTTAAATCTTAATAAAGTTATTCCACTTTCAATAAATCTTAGACAACAGTGAATCCTAAAACAAGTACAAAATAGTAAGTTTACAGATTAGCCCCAAATGAGAATCTCCTCAGAGTTGCACATGAATTTGGAATAATGTTGAAGTCACAGATAAGAACATAAGAACATAAGAAATAGGAGCAGGAGTCGGCCAATTGGCCCCTTGAGCCTGCTCTGCCATTCAATAAGATCATGGCTGATCTGATCCTAACCGCCAATCTACTATCACAGAACCATCTCCTGAACCTAACAGAATTGGACACACGAAATAGGAGCAGGATCAGGCTACACGGCCCCTGGGCCCGCTACGCTACCCACAGGGCCATGACCGATCCGAACCTAGACTCATGTCCAAATTCCTGCCCGCTCCCCGTAACCCTTAATTCCCTTTACTTGACAATGAGTTGGTAGGTGTGGTGCTCATGCACTATGTCACTAACCGCTAGCACCTGGAAATCCCACGCAGTGCACACTTGATCCCGGTTGTGCTACCATGAGGTGTAGGATGGGTGCTTTCCTGAAGAAAGGGAGGAAAAATCACGAGGAAGCTCACCCTCTCCCAGCCAAAGTCAGTTATGAAGTTTCATTGACAGAATTTATCAGTTGATAAATTCACTAGCCAGTGTGGAACTGAAGTATAGACAGCAGGAATATCTCACGTTTTGGCACTCAGCTTCTCAATACAGAGATGGCAATACAGACACTGCAAATTGGTCTCAGCTCTCTGTGGCTAGCGAGCAGAAACCAACCCAGGGTTCCCACCATCTGGTGACTCTTGCTGGAAAGTTTTTTTGTCGGTGTTGTGCGAGGACAGGTCCCAGCTCAACCATCATGCCCCATGGTCAAATAGCTTGCTGACAATGGCTGTCTAGCCTCACAAGTAAAGACTAGCTACTTGGATGAGGTACCAGAGTGTGCCCGGCACCTGTGTAACCTCAGCACGAGTCAATGCCTTCAAAAAAAAATTGGAGGCACCAACAAGGAATTCAGGAGAAACTTTTTTACCTAGAGAGTGGTGAGATTGTGGGACTCGCTATCACATTGAGTAGTTGAGGCAAATGGCGTAGATGCATTTCAGGGGAAGCTAGATAAGTACATGAGGGAGAAAGGAATAGAAGGTGATGCTGATAGGGTTAGACGAAATAGGGTGGGAGGAGGTTCATGTGGAGCATAAAACCGGCACAGACCAGTTGGGCCGAATGGCCTGTTCCTGTGCTGTAAATTCCATGTAATCCTAATCAAAAGCAAAATACAGATGCTGGAAACCTGAAATAAAAACAGATAATGCTGGAAACGCTCAGCAGCTCAGGCAGCATCCGTGGAGAGAGAAACAGAGTTAACGTTTCAGTTCGATGGACTTTCTTCAGAACGGGTGAAAGGCCATCGATTTGAAACACTGGGCCGTATTTTTCGATTGGAGGCTTCCCGCGTGCGGAGGCCTCCGATCTTGAAAAAATCCACGCTCTTACCTGAGGGCTCCCGAGGTGCGTACACTTCCGCTCCTGGGCCTCTCCAACTTCAAGTGCGCAGGGCCCATGTATCCCAGGGGCGCAGGCGGTTTGCAAGCGTCCCTGGGATCATGTGGGCCATGTGGAGCCAATAGGAGAAGGGATTCTCCCTTCATACACTTGACAGATAGACCTGTCAAATATATGAATGGAGATCACCCCAAAAACACATCAAAACATTAAATAAAATTTAAAAACACCATCACCTTTTTAAAATTAGTTGAAATTACAATAAATTAAATACTTTAAACAAAACTTTAATTTTTTGAAAAAAAATTATTATTACGGGACTAAAAATAAACTTACCTTTTTTTAAAAGTATTTTTAAATGATAAATGAGTGGAAATTTTTAAAAAACTTTTTTCACCTCTTATCCTGGTAAAAGCAGGCCATATGCTTTTACCAGGCGTAAGATTTCTAAGGGTTTTCTGCGGGCGGAGGTTCTGCAGAAAGCAGAACTATCCGCCCGCAGAGGCCCTTCTCCAGGGCAGGCGTGCGATCTGTCGAGAGCATTCTTGACAGATCGGAAATGCCGGTTTTCAGCGCATGCGCTTCACATGTCTGAAACCGGCATTTCCGATGTCCCTACGGGTGTGTACACAGCACCTACACACCCGTAGGGATCGGAATATCTGGCCCACTAACTCTGTTTCTCTTTCCAACGATGCTTCCTGACCTGCTGAGTGCTTCCAGCACTTTTTGTTTTAATTCTATATTTTTGCAAAGTCCATCTCATTCAAAACGTAGCATTATGAGAAACATTGAGGCATAACGAATGGTGCTGGACTAGATAGGGAGAGGCTGAAAGAGATCTGGAAGAGTAATAATAATCGCATCAACGGTGACCATGTCCAGTCATTGCAGATTAGCAATCAACAGAGCAATCCGAACGCTGTGTTATATTGCCAAATCAGTAAAGACTGACACCATCACGCTTAAGCTGGATCTCACTCTGTTCAGCCACACCTCGAAGACTACATTCATTTGCGATCACTGAGGGAGAAAAGAAACATCTAAGACCTGGAAGCAGTGCAGATAAGTGCTACAAGATTGAACCCTAGTGTCAGAGGACTGAGCTCTGAGGAAAAGTTAGAAGAACTTGGACTCTTTAGACTTGATTGGAGGTGAAATCGGGGGGACCTAAGGAAGACTAAAGTTAATCCGGCACACTATTTCAAGTTAAACCACAACTGCCCTTCTTCACACAAGCAGTGGTCAATGCTAGAATGTTCTTCGAGTAGGGTAAAGGGGGCAACAACTCTGGAGTCATTCAAGGAACAAACAGTTGTTGTGATAGAGAGATTGTAGTTTTCTATTGAAAGATGAGTCAAATGAGTCAAATAATCTCTCTCATCTATACTTACCGTCATGATCTTTGTGAAAAAGATATTTAGCACATGAAGTGCTTTGAGATGTGTTGATGTTAAATGCACTATGTAAATGCAAATCTTCTTAATTTTTATTATTATTATGCCCATTGTTCAGTTCTATTAGAATTGCCTTGTGAGAAAAATCTGAAGTATTTCACGTTTACTTTCCTCTTGGCTTCAGTTTTCTTTTTGTTATGAAGGGCCAAGGTTCAGAGGGTAGGACACCACCAAATATTGAAAACAAAGTATGACAGGAGACAGGGTAAATCAAAATTTATTAGTTAGGTGACCCCAGGTTTGGATTTTAAAAGCCTTTAGATTATAGGAGGAAGGAAAGACTTAGGTAGGTCCTCAGGGAAAGACTGAGGAGAGTTCCGAGATCTTTCTGATTGATGCGTTTCAAGGTCCTGGGAAAGGAGGCAAGGAGCAGGAGGAAATAAGTCTTAATACAATCTTAATCCAACCCGCCCAATGAGATCCTGACAGGATTGCATCGGGCGCCTGCTTTACACTTAGTCAATGGAAAGTAAAATCAGGTGGGACATAAAACCTATGGCCAATCCGATCATGGCAGCTTCCCGCCAAGCAGGTTAGGTTTAAATTATTCCTTAATTTTCTGAATTTCCAACAAAAAGGTTTTTTATTATACTGTAATAGTTGTTCGTACATCTTGTTTTACAGTAATTACTGATTACAAATATGCATTAAACCAGGTTCAGATATTTGATAAGTAGCAGAGAACATCACAATCAACAGCTGCACAACATATACCTCAGCAAAGATTCTTCATGTTGAAGTGCTAGACTATACTGGCCCATGTTGGAGTGCTAGACTATACTGGTCCATGTTGGAGTGCTTGACTATACTGGTCCATGTTGGAGTGCTAGACTATACTGGCCCATGTTGGAGTGCTAGACTATACTGGCCCATGTTGGAGTGCTAGACTATACTGGCCCATGTTGGAGTGCTAGACTATACTGGCCCATGTTGGAGTGCTAGACTATACTGGCCCATGTTGGAGTGCTAGACTATACTGGCCCATGTTGGAGTGCTAGACTATACTGGCCCATGTTGGAGTGCTAGACTATACTGGCCCATGTTGAAGTGCTAGACTATACTGGCCCATGTTGAAGTGCTGGACTATACTGGCCCATGTTGAAGTGCTAGACTATACTGGCCCATGTTGGAGTGCTGGACTATACTGGCCCATGTTGAAGTGCTAGACTATTCTGGCCCATGTTGGAGTACTAGACTATACTGGCCCATGTTGGAGTGCTAGACTATACTGGCCCATGTTGAAGTGCTGGACTATACTGGCCCATGTTGGAGTGCTAGACTATACTGGCCCATGTTGGAGTGCTAGACTATACTGGCCCATGTTGGAGCACTAGACTATACTGGCCCATGTTGTGCAGAAGACCACACTGAGCTCTTGTGAGGACATGGTTAGAGAATTAAAAAAAAAGGGGGTTTTCATTGATCTGTACAGAACCTCCCCGACCATTGGAAATAGCCTATGGCCAGAAACAAAACTCTCAAATGTGCAACTTTCAAGCAACTGCACGTCTACTTGTCTTTTGCTGATGTTGCTGTGGGATCCACCGAACAATATACAAGCTACTTGAAGCTGATCACAAGATAAATGTGGATGAGAGGCCCATTTGGCTCATCCCCACTCATTCATCTAGAAATAATTTATGGGCCCCCTCCATCAAAGTGTCCAACTCTTTCTGAAATGATTCCGAGGTTCTTGTCTCTACTTTCCTACCTAGAAACCCATTCCACCAGCCAATCTTTTTTTGGGGGGGTGAAGATGAACTTTCCAACATCGGCCCTGAATTTTCACCAGATTGAACCTGTACCTCCTTCTGCTTCTCCTACTGTCCAAGTCTTGCTTAGTCCTTTGGGCACACATTCCCCATGCCGCAGGCAAACACTAAAACTATAAATGAGTTTAACTGCTGCTAATAATAGATTCAAGAAATAATCCAATTCATATCTAGCAGCACCTTATCTCAGTGGCTGCTACGTTAAGCAGTATGATACCTCTGCTCTGGAATCTTTAATTTCTCTATAACCCACAAATCTTAAAATCATTCACTGCATCTCACCAAAATTTGTTTCGAAATCTAAAAAAAAAACTTTGATAATTTTTATTTATATCAATTCTATCACGTTAAAGGATGCAATCTTCTGATTGTCACGTCGAACTCAGTAACATCTCAGAGCCAGTTCCCACCACGATGTGATCAGTGCTAAGCGTCCAAACGAACAAAGTATTTTTTTTTAAAAAGCAGCAAAAAATGCCAACGATTTCCTGCTCTCCTGTGGCCCTCCGCTAAATCGTTCTGGAACCTGGCGTCTATCGTTTTTTTTTTTAAATAAATGACTTGGAGAATGGAATATTGTCCAACAAGTTTAAGTTTGCAGAAGACAGACACCAGATTGGCTGCTATGGCCAATGAACAGAGAGCTGACAGATGTGGAGTTCAACATAGATAAGTGTAAAATAATGAGATTAGCTGAAGGAAGTGAGAACATGGAGTACGGGTTTAAATGGCAGCACGCTTGAGGTTACAGAGCAGGAAAGAGATCTGCGGGTTTTGGTAGCACAAGTTGTTAAAACCACCAGTTCACTTTGTAGGCAGGTATAATAGAAAATAAATGTTGGAAACTATAGCTAGGATTGGATTTACAAGTAAAAGGAGTTGATTTTGTAGTTGTATCGGGCCTTGGTGAGAGAACATCAAGATTATTGTGTTCAGTTTTGAGTTTCTGTATTACAGCCAGGATAAAGAGTTATTAGGGAGAGTCGAGAGGAGGTTTGCATGGCTGATTTCTGAACAGGGTTACTGGGGAAGATCGACTACTCTGGGGCTTTATTTTCTTGAGAAGAGGAGGATGACAAGGGATTGGAGAGAGGTCTTAAGAATGTCCAGGAGCATGGAGAATTTTTGCATCTGGGATATGGTTTTACCGTCAGGCAAAGGCTTCAAGTACTAGGGGACACAATTTAAAGTTACTGATGTCTAAAGGAACTTAAAGAAATGTAACGAGAGGGTGGTAGACGTGTAGAACAATATAACAACAAAGATAGAGTGGGAAAAAAAATCAGGGTTTCAAAAAAGATTAGATGAATTCCTGTTAGTAAATAGGATTTGTGGCTATTGGTTCTAGAATCGTAGTATGAAGCCTGATGGGTGGTTTGGAGGGGTAGAGTTAAAGGGACCAATGTTCTTCTCCTGCTCAAAACATTACTGTGTTACTATTGATTACATATCTTGGTAAATAAAGACAGTTTTTCACCACTGAGATTTGGGTTCAAAGGGGGAAAAATTCGGTATCAACCATTTTGGGGCGTAAACTTTAGCGCACGGCACTAATTAGCACCGGCGACCGTGAAATTCAGTTTTAGCGCCCCAAGGGGGAAGTGAAGTGCTAAATCAAGCCCTACACACTTTGCTTAGGGCGCTAACGTCGGGGAGCAGAGCACTACCTCAGAGCGCTACTCAGGTTCCGGTGCTGTCAATTACAAATACTCAGACAGACTGGCTCCTTCCAGTTCTTAAAGGGGAGGTTCAATCATGCTGCACAGCTTCACTCTGATCATTGCTGCTTGTGACCTGGGCCTGCAAGGAGCTGCAAGCCATCATTGAGAAATCTCATGGCTGATCAGAGGCCCAGGGAGAGAGCGCGCCGGTTCAGCGACCAGGCATTGGAGGCTCTGGTTGCGGCTGTGGAACGCCGATGGGCAGTGCTGTTCCCAGACACTGGCAGGAGGCCATTGCCGCAGGAGTTGAGAAGGATGTGAAGGGAGGTGGCCCAGTACGTTTCGGCCAGAAGCGTGGTCCAAAGGACTCACACCCAGTGCTGCAAGAAGTTCAACGACTTCACTCGGGTGGTCAGGGTGAGTGCATGCTTCAAAAACCTCTACATCCCACCATCTCAACCTCACTCTGTGCACGCACTGTATAAACCGCCAAATCCCCAACACTCACCCACCAACTGTGCCCATCTACTAAAAGTCACATCCACATCTCATGCATACATTAACAGCTATTCAACTATGGTAGGCACATCTGCCAAACACATGGCTACACACTCACTCACACACTGTCCTTTTTCTTGTAGGCCAAGCTTGCTCATAACAGGAGGGAGCAGCAACACACGGGAGGAGGTCAGGCGGAGCTGCACCCCCTTACACAGCTGGAGGAGCGAGTGCACAGCATCATCACAGCCCAGGTCGTGGGCGCTGTGACAGTCGGAGAGGTTGACCCCCTTGGGGACAACAACGGTATGTTCATCACCTCCCCCTCTTCTCTCATACCACTTCCCCCTCACAACACAAGCCCTTCCCACTTTCCATCCAAGTATACTGTCTCCATTCCTTGCTTCCTTCCTGCCCCCCTCCCCTGAAGTTAAACCCACTCTTGTGCCATAATGCTTTCAGATAATCAGCCACCATCTGACCAGCCTGTCTCTCAGCCTCCCAGTGGCAGCAACGCTGGAGAGGAGGAGGAACACCAAGCCGGAGCCTCACTGCCTGTGTCTCCTGAGGGCGAGAGGTCCAATAATGGAGCCACGCGGTCATAAGAACATAAGAACATAAGAAATAGGAGCAGGAATAGGCTAATTGGCCCCTCGAGCCTGCTCCGCCATTCAATAAGATCATGGCTGATATTGGGCTCAAAGCCACTTCCCTGCCCGCTCCCCATAACCCTTCACTCCCTTATCTTGCAAAAATCTGTCTATCTCCACCTTAAATGTATTTAATGACCCAGCCTCCACGGCTCTCTGGGGCAGAGAATTCCACAGATTTACGACCCTCTGAGAGAAGAAATTCCTCCTCATCTCAGTTTTAAAAGGGCGACCCTTTATTCTGAAACTATGCCCCCGAGTTCTAGATTTCCCCATGAAGGGAAACATCCTCTCTGCATCTACCCTGTCGAGCCCCCTCAGTATCTTATATGTTTCAATAAGATCCCCTCTCATTCTTCTAAATTCCAATGAGTATAGGCCCAACCTGCTCAACCTTTCTTCATAAGTCAACCCCCTCATCTCAGGAATCAACCGTGTGAATCGTCTCTGAACTGCCTCCAATGCAAGTATATCCTTCCTAAATAAGGAGACCAAAACTGTACGCAGTACTCAAGGTGTGGTCTCACCAATACCCTGTACAGTTGTAGCAGGACTTCCCTGCTTTTATACTCCAACCCCCCTTGAAATAAAGGCCAACATTCCATTTGCCTTTTTGATTACTTGCTGTACCTGCACGCTAACTTTTTGTGTTTCATGCACAAGGACCCCCAGGTCCCTCTGAACTGTAGCATTTTGTAATCTCTCTCCATTTAAATAATAATTTGCTTTTTTATTTTTCCTGCCAAAGTGGATAACCTCGCACTTTCCCACATTATACTCCATCTGCCAAATGTTTGCCCACTCACTTAGCCTGTCTATATCCCTTTGCAGATTCTTTGAGTCCTCTGCACAACTTGCTTTGTCCACCCATCTTTGTATCATCCGCAAACTTGGTTATATTACACTCAGTCCCTTCAGCCAAGTCATTAATGTAGATTGTAAATAGTTGGGGCCCCAGCACCGATCCCTGTGGCACCCCACTAGTTACCGTTTACCAACCGGAAAATGACCCATTTATCCTGACTCTCTGCTTTCTGTTTGTTAGCCAATTCTCTATCCATGCTAATATATTACCCCCAACTCCATGAGCTCTTATCTTGTGCAGTAACCTTTTATGTGGCACCTTATCGAATGCCTTCTGGAAATCCAAATACACCACATCCACTGGCTCACCCTTATCCACCCTGCTCGATACATCCTCAAAGAACTCCAGCAAATTTGTTAAACATGATTTCCCTTTCCTAAAACCATGCTGACTCTGCTTGACTGCATTATGATTTTCCAAATGCCCTGCTACTGCTTCCTTAATGAAGGACTCCAGCATTTTCCCAACGACAGATGTTAGGCTAACTGGTCTATAGTTTCCTGCTTTCTGTCTCCCTTTTGTGGTTTTCCAATCTGCTGGGACCTCTCCAGAGTCCAGGGAATTTTGGTATATTGCAACCTGTGGAGGAGCAGAGGAAATGGCTCTGATGTGGGTGAAGCTCCGGGACCCAGCGGCTGTAGCAACACCACGGGGAAAGGGAAGCTCGGGGTCCATCTCCGCGGAGGGTGAGTATGCGCACGAGTTCTGCTGCACAGGACTCAGATGAGGACCTCGATGTCGAGGCGATGACCACACGGGCGATGAGCATGCATACTGAGCTCATGGGTGCAATGCCAAAGGTGCCTGAGATCATGGATGCACTGGCTAGAAGCATGGAGGAGTCCGTCTCCAGCATTGGCCTCATCTCTGCGCAAACCATCCTTGGCACTTCACAGAGGATGGTTGACTCGCAGAGAGACCATGGGGACCCCGACCTCATGCCACGTGTCATGGGTGAGGTGGCAGCAGCAATTGCAGCACAGGCCGAGGCAACGCAATGGCTTAGTGCTGTAATGGAGTCAGTGGTTGGTGCTCTCATGCAGTCTCAGATTGATACCACACAAGCACTGACTGCTGCCATCCTCGCTGGGTCGCCCACAGTCTCACGGTGCCACAGCAGGCCAACAATCTATGCTCGAGCAGATTGCTCCGGATGCTGAGGTACTGCCCCGGGGGAGTGGCAGTGTGTCAGTGGAGCAGGAAGCTGCTGTCCTCTCTCAGGATGACAGCATTCCTGCTCCCACCACGGCCACTCCGCCATTGGCCTTGTCGCTGCCTGTAACCCAGCCACCCCAGACTGCTGCCACCCATGCTGAGTTGGTGCAGTCTGCAGCCGGGCCCTCCAGGCCCAGAGCTGGTCGAGGGTGTCCTGCAAGGCCATCTGCAGTCTCTGGCTCCCAGACTCAGCAGCCTTCCGCCAGCCTTGCTGCAGCCACTGGGGCCACATTACGGAGGAGCAGTAGGGTTTGGACGGGGGAATTGCAAAGGGGAGGGAAATCATTGAGGAAGGCCCAGTAAATAAAATGTTAATAGCAAATCGGGGGAGTGTGTGTAAATAATTTGATGTGTTTGTAAATATATTGTTCAGTTTGGTAAGAAATAGTTCCGTTTGCTAAGAACCAGTTGTGTTTGTTCATAAATTGTTGTGTTTGTTTATTATTGGTTGTGTTTGATAGGAGAGAGTTGTGCAGAATAATAAATCTTTATTTCGATGTTGCAAATTTTGTGATGTTTCTCATTTGAGCTTTGCCCGGTGATAGGGACTGTGAGCTGGCTGTAATGATGTGGTTGTTCTGAGCAACTGCCATGTGCTCTCTCATTTATCAGAGGTGCTGTGTAATGAGGCGCTCACGAACGGCCCTCGCAGAAGCAACATTGAGTGGCTCCCTCCTACATTGGTGCTGCTCCTCCTCCTCTTCATCCTCCTCCTCTGCCTCATCTTCCTCCTGTCCCTCTTCCTCCTCCTGAGGTGGACCTCCAATCCCTGGTGGCAATGGCTGGGCCCTCAGAATGGCCAGGTTGTGCAGCATGCAGCACACAATGATATAAAGGGAGACTCGATCAGGGGGGTACTGCAGGGCTCCTCCAGAGCGGTCAAGGCAGCGGAACCATTGCTTTAGCACCCTGATAGTCTGTTCGATCAGGTTCCTGGTGGCGCTATGGCTCTCATTTAATGCGTGCTGCGCAGGAGTGTTGGGGTTGCGGAGGGGTGTCATCAGCCAGGTGGCGAGTGGATAACCCTTGTCTCCGAGCAGCCAGCCGTGCGCTTCATGTGGTGGGTGGAACAGTGCTCGGACCAGTCTGTCACAGGATGAATGCATCGTGGCTGCTGCCAGGACAGCGGGCATTGACAGCAAGGATGCGCTGTCTGTGGTCGCATACCAACTGCACGTTCAGAGAGTGGTAGCCTTTGCGGTTGCGGAACACCTCTGCATTGTGATGAGGTGCCCGCAATGCCACGTGGGTGCAGTCAATGGTGCCCTGAACCATGGGGAAGCCTACTATCCTTGCAAAGCCACATGAGCGTTCATGCTGTTTGGCTCTGGTCATGGGGAATGAGATGTACTCCCTTCTCCTTCTGTACAGAGCATCTGTGACCTCCCGGATGCAGCAATGAACGGCGAACTGTGAAATGTTTGCAATATCCCCTGTTGAAACTTGGAAGGAGCCTCTGGCGTAGAAATTGAGAGAGACTGTGACCTTCACTGCCACTGAGAGAGACATCCTGGTCCTGAGCTGAGGCTGCAGGAGGTGGCAGAGCTCTGTGACCACCTCCTTGCTGAAGCGGAGCCTTCTAAGGCACTGCTCCTCTGACAGATGAATGTAGGAGAACTGCTCCCGGAATACCCTGGGAGGGTAAGGTCTCCTGTTGAGAGCCCTGTTGGCCCTCCTCCCTGTGGCCATGTTTTCCAATCTTTCTCTCTGCCTCCACTGCCTCCGACGGTGAGGCTGGAGGGCGAGATCCTGTGCCAGTACAGCCTCCATTAAGTGTTGGAAATGTTGCAGTATCAAAAGTAAGACAAATTAACCTGATAAATTTTTGTCAGAAGCAAAAACCCCTTCAAGTAGGAAAACCTCAAATGGGTCAAAACGCCTGTCTGCTTCTGTCAAAGTGACAAGGCAGCATTGTTTGCCGACAAAAAAAAAAACAGAAAGTGTGCGCCTTTGAATAGCGCTCCTGCAGCTCCCAGCCGACTGCAAACTGCCTCCTCTACCTGTCGTTCCTAACGGCAGGCGTTGAGGCAGGGGGCGAAAATGAATTTCCGCTCCAGGGTGCTACCGGGGCGATGCGCGGCTGGATGACGTCACGATCTCCGGGCGCAGGAGATCATGGAGGTAGTGGTTAGCGCCACCGCAAACCGCCAGGTGAATTTTTCCCCCGGGCGGTAAGTCGTTAGCGCCAAGTTAGCGCCCCCCGGAGGCGCTAATGGGAGGCGATAACCAATCGAAGTTCTCCCCCAAAATGTCTTGTCTATCCCTCTACAGAATGACTTTCAACTTAGTAACTCATTAGCTGAGTGATTTATTGGTCAGATTCACTTGGATCACAAGTCACACTGCACATGATAAGTATAGAAATTTGTGGAAATTGTGGAATATCTAATTGTGCCAAATCACTTGCCCTAAAGATGAGTAACAATGATTTTAAAGTAAAGTCAGTTGCCCCTGGTTTATACATTTCCCTTATTAATAGATTGTCAATAGAGACAGCAGTGTGCACGGAGTTCTGGGACCAAGGCTACATGGGATGTTTTGCCTAAGCTTCTCAATATCTATAAGAGCAACAGGAAAAGGCAAAAAATAAGCATGAATGCTGGAAAACTGGAGTAGAAAACGGAAAATGATGGAAGTACACAGCAGGCAAGTCCAGCATCTGAAGGAGAGAGAAATCCTAATGTTTTGGTTTGGGACCTTCCACAGAATGTTTTCAGTTCTGAAGCAAGGTCCCACCCAAAGTGATACACTACCTTTCTCGTTTCTGTGAGATCTTACTGTGCATAGATTTGCTGATCTAATGACTGTCACTGCGTTTCAAAGTAATAAATTATATGTGAAATACTGTGGGACTTTCCTGAAATGTGATAAGGCACTATATAAATGCAGATATTTTATCAATGTATTTCAAGGGCCATTAATGTTTCTGTCGCAATGATTTCACTGACAGAGCAATCATATATTTACATTGCTTTCTGAAACGAATGATGTCTTTTGGATGAGACGTTAAACTGAGGCCCCGTCTGCTCTCTCAGGTGGACGTAAAAGATCCCATGGCACTATTTCGAAGAAGAGCGGGGGAGTTATCCTCGGTGTCCTGGGCCAATATTTATCCCTCAATCAACATCACTAAAAAGCAGATTATCTGGTCATTATCACATTGCTGTTTGTGGGAGCTTGCTGTGTGCAAATTGGCTGCCGTGTTTCCCACATTACAACAGTGACTACTCTTCAAATATACTTCATTGGCTGTAAAGCGCTTTGGGACGTCTGGCGGTCGTGAAAGGCGCTACATAAATGCAAGTCTTTCTTTTATATGTTTATCAACACCAATGAATTCACAGGGGTAACCATGTCCCTTTAAAAACTAAAAGAATTCATATTGGAATCACATATGAAGTACAGTATAATATAGTGCATGCATTTCTTTTTGTCACTATATAATGACACTAATTCAATTATTACACAAAGCTGAACCGAATTTCAATGGATTGAGCTAACTTAAGAACATAAGAACATAAGAAATAGGAGCAGGAGTCGGCCATTCGGCCCCTCGAGCCTGCTCCACCATTTAACGAGATCATGGCTGATCCGATTTTGGCCTCAACTCCACTTTCCTGCCCGTTCCCCATGACCCTTGACTCCCCTGTTGCTCAAATATCTGTCTATCTCCGCCTTGAATATATTCAATAACTCCGCTTCCTCAGCTCTCTGGGGTAGAGAATTCCAAAGATTCACGTCCCTCTGAGAGAAAAAATTCCTCCTCATCTCCGTCTTAATGGGCGACCCCTTATTCTGAGACTATGCCCCTTCGTTCTAGATTCCCCCACGAGGGGAAACATCCTCTCAGCATCTACCCTGTCCAACCCCCTCAGAATTTTATATGTTTCAATAAGATCTCTCATTCTTCTAAACTCCAATGAGTATAGGCCCAACCTGCTCAACCTTTCCTCATAAGACAACCCTTCCATCCCAGGAATCAACCTCGTGAACCTTCTCTGAACGGCCTCCAATGCAAGTATATCCCTCCTTAAATAAGGGGACCAAAACTGTATGCAGTACTCCAGGTGTGGTCTCACCAGTGTAAATAAGGGAGCTCTAGTGTTGTATGGGTAATTTCAACCTTCCAAACTTGCTGCAACTGCTGTCTTGACTGGTGGTTTTTGGTCACTCTAAGGTGCTCTACTATCTGCAGAAGTTGCCTGTGTGACTTCAGACGTTTGTGTATATCATCAATGCTGCAAACTGTGACTCCGCACACTGTGGCTGTGTTGAGTCAAGCAACTAAATGTTTATTAACTCCTTTTCTAGATGTGGTTGCTGAAAAGACGTCATGCTTCACAATATGTTCTGCTGAATGTGAAGTGCTTTCTGAGCGTCTTCTGAATTAACTCTTGCACGCCCAGCCCCTCTGGCGATTCTGGCCCCGACCACACCTGCGAAAATGTTCATTATAAATAAGGGAGCTCTACGGTTGCTGGGCTTATTGGCTCTTCCAAAAAGACTGTGGTGGTCCAAGTGGAAGGGCCACCTCGATCTTTTCAGGGCAACTGGAGATGGGCAATGAATGTGGCCTTAGCATCACTCACATTCTGAGAACGAAAGCAACATTTACAAAAATAGACAAATAGAAAGAAAAAGAGAAAGACAGACAGAAATATTTAGGGACAGAAGCCAAAATATATATATATAGAGAGAGAGAGAAAGGTAGGAACAAGCAGGACCAAAGAGAACAGTGTAAATCCAAGAAAATACATTAATTTTTTGATGGATGTTCATACATAACATCTCCTAACATCTCCCCACTTGCAGTACATCCAATCCCCCGTTCCCTACAACAACCAGCATCATTCAAATCAGGTAAGATACTGTTGGACTCTAACTGATTAACCTATGATGTATTTAGTATACATACTAGACTATGCATTAAGTGGCTGCATCACAAACTTAAGACCTGTCCCAATTCATTGAAAGAGGGATACACACTGAAGTTTGTGGCCTGAAGTTGAGTCTAATCATTGACCGAGATGATCATAGCTATCTAGTAATATACCAATTGGTCTTCAGTGAAAAGCGGGTTGTTTGAACTAAATGATGAAAAAATAAACATATGGAGATAAGAAAATTAAACCACTTCATGATAACAGAAGTGTTATAGGATGAGTTTTGAAAAGCAAGTTGGAATGGTATTGATCTTCTAAAGCACAGAAATCGCAACAAGTAATGTACAAGACAAATGGAAGATTACCCGTAATTTGGAACAATTAATGAGCATTCGAATCATTGAATGTATATTATGCTTGTCAGAAACAGTTCTTTTCAGGATGACATGCATGAAGTGCATCATATGGATAGAAATAGTCGATAACCATCAGTGTGTGGGCAACAAGCAAGTTTTGATGCACATTATTTTGTTGATTAGATGCGGAGATTGGACTGAAACTTAAGCCACAAGCTTTAGTTTGTTTCCTTTTGTCAAAACATTGGAACAGTTCATAATCTTGCAATCCATTCCTTCTATGAGTTAAAGATAATTGTGACTTATCCAAAAGGTTGCAGTTGTTTTTTTTCTGTTGCTGGTAGCGATAGATGGGGAGGGGGCAATGTTTGTGAGCAAGTGGGAGAACTTGAGAAATGTGATTGTGTTTAAACCTGTTGATTCATTTATGATACGTTAATGTGTCATCCTGGGATTTTTCTTTTCTTTATTCTTTACCTAATATATATATATATATATATATATATATATATATATATCGATCTATCTATCTATCAATCTATCGATCTATATATATCATCCATTTAACTATTCCCAGGACACTGGGACAAGTGTGGGTAAGGAAGAAGCTGTACAGAGGGATGGGTTTTATCTGAATTGTATCAGTACCAATGTCATTGCAGGGAAGCTAAATAAGACATTGTGGGAGAATTGAAACTAACTGATGATGGCAGATGATGGTTCAAGTACAAACACTGATAACGGGAGACAGACATTCAGAATATCTTTTTTTTGGGAATTGAGAAATCAAGATGAAGAGCGAATAACCATTGTCCAAGACACCAGCAAGATTGAAAATTGTAAAACAAAAGGCATGGGTAATAACTGAGTCGTGATTTGTGACACCAAACTTGGGATTTAAAAGCCTGAAGGTTGTAGGAGGACAGAATGACTGAGGGAGGTTGGAAGTTCTACAATAGTGGCCTCTTGACAGAACAGGTCTGATGGAGGGTTTCTATTCAAAATGCTCTTCAGAAGCAATTATTGTATAAAGTGGTTTGGGATGTTTCTGAAAGACATGATAAGGTGCTATAAAAATATAAATCTTTTTTCCAAATTTAACGTTGAATGCTCATTTTATCATTGTAACTACGGCATCATATTCCATTGCTCTCCATTACCAAAGGACCCTTACTTATGTAGTCAACTTACCTTGAGCTTCAACTATAAATGCAGTTTCATTGATAAAAAAGCACCATATGTTTGTTGTGTGAAATCACTGTTGCTGAGGAGATGAGTTACAGATGGATATTGGTGAGCCTCGCATTGATTTGGGGCTTGTATTTACACTGAGAATTGTCACACGTGCTCACTGAAGCTCATATACAATGGCCTCAAAATGAAACGTAATTCATCCTGTTCATCAGTTACCTTTCGATGCTGCCACATGTACTGCCTAACTGAACCAGAGGGATTGGATAACAGGGGGATAAGAGCAGAGAAGTTCCTGCGAAATTCACAGACATTGTGTGTTACTTTTTCTCAAGTAATATGCCACTTCCTACAGATATGTAAATGTTATCAAAATGATGTCCTATTGAGCAGGTGGCTTCTGATACTGCAGTTTAGCCATACTACTGATTTTCCCTTTTGTTCTATGTAGTGTTTACATTGCAGTCCAGTGCATATCAAATACTTTAATATCTTGTTTTAATTCCCTCCTAATATATATTTTTTTTATTCATTCACGGGATGTGGCCGTCACTGGCAAGGCTAGCATTTATTGCCCATCCCAAATTGCTCTTGAGAAGGTGGTGGTGAGTCGCCTTCTTGAACCGCTGCAGTCCATGTGGTGAAGGTACTCCCACAGTGCGGTTAGGTAGGGAGTTCCAGGATTTTGACCCAGCGACGATGAAGGAACGGCGATATATTTCCAAGTCAGGATAGTGTGTGACTTGGAGGGGAACTTGGAGATGGTGATGTTCCTATGTGCCTGCTGCCCTTGCCCTTCTAGGTGGTAGAGGTTGCGGGTTTGGGAGGTGCTGTCGAAGAAGCCTTGGCGAGTTGCTCCTAATATGCAGAGCAATAAAGTGGTGTTGCTTCACAATAACTACTGCAGGCTAAATAGAGTCATATCATAGAGTCAAAACGGCACAGAAGGAGGCCATTTGACCCATCGAGTCCGTGCCGGCTCTCTGCGGAGCAATGCAGTCAGTCCCATTCCCCCACTCTATCCCCGTAGCCCTGCAAGTTTATTTCCCTCAAGTGCCTAACCAGTCTCCCCTTGAAAACATTGAGTGTCTCCGTTTCCACCACTTCCGTCAGCAGCGAGTTCCAGGTCCTCACCACTCGCTGCGTAAAAAAGTTTTTCCTCACATCCCCCTGTATCTCTTGCCCAAAACCTTAAATCTGTGTCCCCCTAGTCCTTGTACCATCAAATAGTGGGAACAGCCTTTCCCCGTCTAGCCTATCCAAACCCATCATAATCTTGTACACCTCTATCAAATCACCTCTCAACCTCCTTTGCTCTAATGAAAACAAATCCAGCTTCTCCAACCTGTCCTTGTAGCTAAGATCCCCCATCCCTGGAACCATTCTGGTAAATCTCCTCTGCACCCTCTCAAGGACCTTCACATCATTCCTAAAGTGTGGTGACCAGAACTGGATGCAATACTCCAGTTGTGCCTTAACCAGCGCATTATAAAGGTTCAGCATAACTTCTCTACTTTTGTACTCAATACCTCTATTTATGAAGCCCAAGATCCCATATGCTTTGCTAACCACTCTCTCAATATGTCCTGCCACCTTCAGGGACCTATGTACATCAACTCCCAGGTCCCTCTGTCCCTGCACACTCTTTAAAACTGTGCCATTAAGTGTATATTACCTCTCCCTGTTCCTTCTGCCAAAATGCATCACCTCACACTTCTCTGTATTAAATTCCATCTGCCACTTGTCTGCCCATTCTGCTAGCCTTTCTATGTCCTGTTGCAGACGATTGGTATCATCCTCACTGTTTGCCAAGTTTGGTGTCATCGGCAAATTTAGAAATTCTACTCTGTATTCCAATATCCAGGTCATTTATATATATATATATATCAAAAAAAGCAGTACAAATACCAGTACAATAAAACCTCGTATATCCATCATAGTGGAGGGGACTTCCCCAATGAATGATACAAATTGGTGAATAATCGAGATGCTCCAAATTCTGGCTTTTCAGTTCTGGTGCAGCGGTATCCTGGACATGGGAATGAAGACAAGTGCAATAGAACGAAAGAGAAAGAAAAAAAAATACTTGCACATATCTGACACCTTATCACATCCTCAGGACATCAGAGAGAGACTCACAACCAATGAATTACTTTTGAAGTGTTGCCACTATTGCTTTGGAGGCAAGTGAAAGAAACCAATTCATCCAAGAAATACGAAAACGTAGTAAGAATGAAGCGGTGCGATGAGGCAATGTTGTGTTTGAGATTTGCAACTCGCAGCGTATCTCTTCATCCCCTGAACTTGCTGACTGATTTGCGCATTAATGACGGCGTCCGTCGTTAAGGCGCCACTATTTTTCCAGCACGGTCCGACCCATTGTTACAACTATCGGATCTATTGTAACCAGCTATATCTTTCCAGTTCAGATATGCACTCACACTGGGTGCCATGAAAAATGTAGCGTTCTGTACTTTCACCTTTGGAACCTGTGATTTAATGTAGCCCACACTGATAGGATGGACATCCCCTCATTCTTGCAGCTGTCAAGGGTTACCAATTGAATGTTGGGTAACCTGAATCACATTCCCAATGTCCAAACAACAAAGCTGCCTACAGTTTGCCATTAATCCAGCATAGGAGCCTAGGAACAGGAGGAGGCCATTCAGCCCCTTGAGCCTGTTCCGCCATTCAATGAGATCATGGGTGATCTGTACCTTAACTCCATCCACCTGCCTTGGCTCCATATCCTTTCATACTCTAATATCCTTTATAGCAAAAATCTATTGATCTCAGATTTATAATTATTAATTGAGCTAGCATCTACTGCATTTTATGGGAGAGAGTTCCACACTTCTACCACCCTTTAAGTGAAGAAGTTTTTCCTAACTTCTCTCCTGAATGGAAGTGGAAAAAGTTTTTCTCTTTTTACCCTATCAATTCCTTTCAAAATTCCAAAAATCTCAATCAACTCACCCCTTAACCTTTTATATTCCAGGGATTACTAGCCTAGTTTATGGAATCTCTCCTCATAATCTAACTCTTGGAGCCCCGGTAACATTCTGGTGAATCTGCGCTACACTCCTTCCAAGGCCAATAGATCCTTTCCAAGGTGCGGTGCCCAGAACTGTACACAGTACTCCAGATGTGGTCTAACCAGGGCTTTGTATAGCTGTAGCAAAACTTCCTCCCCTTTATATTCTAGCCCATTAGCCTTTTTGATTATTTTTTGTACCTGACTACTACATTTTAGTGTTCTGTGTACATGGACCACTAAATCTCTTTGGACCTCCACTGTTCCTAGCTTTTCACCATTTAAATGCTACTCGGATCTGTCCCATTTTGGTCCCAAATGGATGACCTCATACTTAGCTGCATTGAAATCCATCTGCCACAGTTTTGCCCACTCACTTAATCTATCAATGTCTCTTTGTAATTTTATGCTCCCATCTACACTACTTACTATGCCACCAATCTTTGTGTTTTTGGCAAACTTGGATATAAGTCTCTCTATTGTGTTATCTAAGTCATTAATAAATATAGTGAATTGTTGAGGTCCCAGCACAGATCCTTGTGGGACGCCACTAGTCAATTCCTTCCAATTCAAACACATACCCATTATCCCTACTCTTTGATTTCTACCGCCAAACCAATTTGTTAACCATGTCAATAATGCCTTCAAGTCAATGAACTATAATTTTGGCTAACAGTCTCTTATGTAGCACCTTATCGAATGCCTTCTGGAAGTCCCTATAAACTACATCCATAGACATTCCACTTTCTACTACTTTAGTTACTTCCTCAAAAAATTCAATTAGTTTCGTTGCACATGACCTACCCTTTACAAATTCATGTTGGCACTCTCTAATCAGGTTAAATTTATTTAAGTGCTCAGTCATTCTGTCCTTAATTGTAGATTCCAATAACTTCCCCACAACAGATGTTAGACTAACAGGTCTATAATTACCTGGTTTCTTTCTCTCACCTTTCTTAAATAATGGAGTTACATTTGCAATTTTCCAATCTAAAGGGACAATTTCTGAAATCGAGAGAGCTTTGTACAATTATGGCTAAAGCAACTGCAATTCCCTCACCTACTTCCTTTAAAAACCTCAAGTCCTGGGGATTTGTTATTCTTTATTGCCATTATTTTTTCTAATACTGATTTTTTCCTTAGAAAGAAAAAAGAAAGACTTGCATTTATATAGCGCCTTTCAAGACCACCGGACGTCCCAAAGCGCTTTACAGCCAATGAAGTACTTTTTAAAGGGTAGTCACTGTTGTGATGTAGGACGACGTTAACTTCAGTGAATTGCAGTCCTTTATTCATTATTAATTTCCTTGGAATGTCAGGTATATTATCCTCTTCCTCTACTGTGAAGACAGAGACAAAATAAATTATTCAACAAGTCTGCCATTTCCTTATTTCCATTTGCAATATTACCCCCGTCTGTTTTTAAAGGGCCCACATTACCCTTGACTACCCTTTTTCTGCTAATATAATTGCAAAAACATTTTGTGTTAACCTTGATATCCCTCGCAAGTTTCTTTCCGTATTCCTTTTTGCAGCTCTGACTATCTACATACATACACTATCTTTTTGTCTTCCTTTGCTGTTCTTTATATCTCTCCCAGTCCCCTGGATCTACACTATTCTTTGCACTTTTATATGCTATGTCCTTTAGGTTTATGTTATTTCTCACCTCTTTTGGCTGTTTTATTTGGTAAGTAGAGCTCTTGCCCCTCAGCAGTATATACTGGTCCTGTATTAAGCTACATTTTTTTTTGAACACCTCCCACTGTTCATCTGTAGTTTTACCCGATAACAGTTTTGACCAGTTTGCTATGGTCATCTTCTGTCTCATCCCATTAAAGTTAGCCTCACCAAAATCTAGATGTAACTGTGTTAAGTTTCCCCTTTCCAAACCTAACATTGAATTTGACCATATTATGATCACTGTTAGATAAATGTTCCCTTATTGTTAGGTTATTAACTAAGCCTGGCTCATTACTCATTCCTAAATCTAGTCTGGCCTGCCCTCTTGCTGGTTCTAGAACATGTTGCTCCAGAAAACTATCTCGAATGCACTTAAGAAATTCACTACCTTTCTGACCTGAGCTGCTTTGCTCTTCCCAATCTACATGAAAATTAAAGTCTCCCATTAAAACAACTTTGCTTTTTCTACAAGCCTCTCTAATCTCTGAATTAATACATTCTCCCACTTCACTGCTGCTATTAGGAGGCCTGTAGACAACTCCCATTACAGTTTTAAGTCTTCTCTTATTCCTCAATTCTAACCATAGTGCCTCCGCTGATTGCGTTCCCTTACCTATATCCTCTCTTACGAATGTAATAGTATCTTCAATCAATAAAGCTACCCCTCCTCCTCTTCCATTTCCCCTATCCTTTCTAAATACCTTACAAACTGGAATAAAAAACTCCCAATCATGACCAGTTTGCAGCCATGTCTCTGCAATGGCCACCATGTCATACCCTCTAAGCTGTATTTGAGCCTCTAATTCACTCAATTTATTTCTTATACTCTGTCTGTCAGTATATAAAACTCTTATGTGGGCAAGAGACCTTAACCTGTCCTTCTGCCCTGATGCTGTCTTTCTCACACCGTTTAACTTAACAGTTTCTTATTTGTCACTCCTGCTGTAACTAGTTTAGTTATTTTAATGTTCCCTTCACCTGGAGTATCTATATCACAGTTTGTGACCTGAACTCTGTTCTTATCCCTTTTTTAAAAAATCTTTAAACTATCATATTTGCTATTGTTTCTAATTGAGCCTTCCCCCTCCCCTCACCATCATTTATTAGTTTAAAGTCCTTTTTACCACCCTATTTATCCTTTCCGCTAGGACCTTGGTCCCAGCCCGATTCAGGTGCAGCACATCCCAACGGTACAGCTCCCTCCTGTCCCAGTACTGATGCCAGTGTCCCATGAAATGGAAGCCCTTCTTCTCACATCACTCCTTTAGCCACATGTTTGCATTCCTGGTCTGTTTGTCCCTATGGGAGAATCTAGAACTAGGGGTCACTGTTTAAAAATAAGGGGTCGCCAATTTAAGACAGAGATGAGGAGACATTTTTTCTCACAGAGGGTCATGAGTCTTTGGAACTCCACATTTTGTGTTATCCACCTGACTGCAATTGGATGTGGGAGATTGATGGAATTTTCACTTAATTGGGCAATTGAGTTCCAGCATGTGGGAACCCATGAACCAATTAGTGGTTTCAGTCTGAAAGTCGCCTCTGATGATGTCATCATTGTTGCTGCATTGCAGGTCAGAGACTGCCTGGCCTTTGCTGTGAGAGGACCTGGATGCAAAATGAGCAGCATCTCAGAGAGAGAGAGAGAGAGAGGTTTTTTTGCATCCAGGTCCTCTCACAGCAAAGGCCAGGCAGTCTCTGAAGACATTCAATGCAGCAGCATCAGAGGCGACTTTCAGACCTAATACTACTACTACCTTCAACACATCTCCGTTGTAATAGTGGACCTGCAGCTGATAGTCAGCTATCCACTTGTGTTCCCGCCAGGTTTCACTGGCGTGTTTCAGATCAGGCGTGCTTCACGTGGGAAAAGGGTTAAACTAGCTAAAATGTTTCAAAATGGCATTACAGAGCCAATTTAGGGCTTGTTAAGGGCTTTAATGGCCTCTCCCGCCTCTTGGAGGCGGGACAGAGACGGGACCACCGCACACGAGTTCATCAAAATTGCATGGAGGCGGAATGGAGGTGGGATCATGTCCGCCCGCCACTTTTTGCAATTTTAACCACCCACACGCCTCCAAACCCGCCTCCACGGGTCTATGAAAATCCAGCCCTATGACTCTATGGGGGAAAAATTCAGTTGGTTGCGCCTCCCGTTAGTGCCTTAAGAGGGCGCTAATGGGGCGCAAAGCAACTGGCGCCCGGGCGCGGCGATGTTTGCGCCGCTCACAAAATTAACTAGACATTTTGCGGTGGCGCTAAACACTACTGCCACGATCTGCTGCGCCGGCAGATGGTGACGTCAGTCGAGTGCGCAACGCCCCGGTAGTGCCCCGGAGCGGATATTGAGTGGCGCCCCCTGCCTTACCACCTGCCACTAGGAACGACAGGTTGAGGGGAGCGTTTTGCAGTCAGGAAGGGACTGGGGGAATGCTATTTAAAGGCGACCGCTTCCTGCCTTTTTTTGTTGGTGACATTTTTGAACCACGCATTCTGAGAGAGAGAGAGAGAGACTTCTGGAGAGATTCAACGCTGTGTGAAGGAGTTTTGGGTACTGAGCAGCACTTTGCAGGGTCATTTTGATTTGCCCTTCCTTGTATCGATTTTAGCCATGATGCGGAGATGCCGGTGTTGGACTGGGGTGGACAAAAGTGAGAAGTCGCACAACACCAGGTTATAGTCCAACAGCTTCACCTGACGAAGGAGCAGCGCTCCGAAAGCTTGTGATTTCAAATAAAGCTGTTGGACTATAACCTGGTGTTGTGCGACTTCTCACTTGTATCGATTTAGAAGAGACTGTTGGGGTTGCACTCTGAGCTCTTTCCCTGGGTCTCTCCATTGTTCTTTCCAGCAGATTTGATGTACAGGTCTCTCCAGGCCGAGATTCAAGGCTGCAAGGAGCAGGATGTGGATGGAAAGCAAGATTAACCATCCCCTTTAAGAACTGGCCCGTGCCATTGTGTCTGTGTTCCATTGCTGACCGACATTACATGAGCTTCGCCAGCGCTCTGAGGTAGCGCCTCCTTCCTCGGCCTTTGCGCCTTAAGACAGGTGTGAAGCGCCTGATTTAGCGCTCGAATCACCTCCAGGGGCGATAAAAGTCAAGTTTGCAGTCAGAGGCGATAATTAGCGCCAGGCGCTAATCTTTGCGCCCGGCCGATAATTGCGCCCCAAACGGGGCGATACTGAATTTCTCCCCCTATGACCCTTGCATTTCTGGTATCACCCTTGTAAATCTTCTTTGCACCCTCTCCAGTGCCTCTATATCCTTTTTATAATATAGCGATCAGAACTGCACGCAGTACTCGAAATGTGGTCTAACCAAGGTTCGATACAGGTTTAGCATATCTTCCCTACTTTTCAATTCTATCCCTTTAGAAATAAACCCTTGTACTTGCTTTTTTCATGACCTTGCTAACCTGCGGCGCAACTTTTAGTGATTTGTGTATTTGTACTCCGAGATCCCTTTGTTCCTTTACCCCACTTAGACTTGTACCCTCCAAGTGATAAGTGACCTCCCTATTCTTCCTACTAAAATGTAATACCTCACATTTATCTGTGTTGAATTTCATTTGCCAATTATTTGCCCATTCTCCAAGTTTATTAATGTACTCCTGTAATTTGTTGCAGTCCTCCTCAGTATTGACTATCCCCCCCAATTTGGTATTATCCGCAAATTTAGAAATTGTGTTTTTGATTCCAAAGTCTAAATTGTTAATATAAATTGTGAACAGCAGTGGTCCCAACACGGATCCTTGTGGAACATCACTACCCACCTTCTGCCACTGTGAATAGCTACCCTTTCCTCCCACTCTCTGCTTTCTGTCTCCTCCTCCTCCCTTATGTGTCGGAGTGTCTCTAACTCGCAGTCCAACTCTTGAGCTGGAGTGTCTCAAGGCAGAGACATTTCCTGCAGACGTGGAAATCCGGGACAATCTCCCTGTCCACAAACTGTCACATATCACAGTCCCGACACATAGCCTAATTATTTATTTGTTAGTAGTAATTTAATTCTGATATAATAGAATTACTTGAGATCCAGATTATATTTTGTAGATAGATTTAGTTTTATTTCAGGTTAACTTGTAACTAATTAGTTTGTTTATTTGTTTAGTAACTTCTTTATTTTAGTATCCCCTTACCGCCTATTTATTATTTATGCATACCAGATTTTTATTTAATGCAATTCGGATCACTTTAATGTTGGTTTCCTCTATTTAGTTCATATTAATTTTATCTCCTTTGATCTAATTAATTACTCTGATTATTTATTTCTATATTTACTTTTTTACTGTTGCCCCTTGGTTTAAATTACTTAACACCTCCTTCCCCCTCTGCACCGAATTCTCACTCTCACCAAATTCCCGTCGTCATTCCTTTCAGCAGATTCGGCCAACTCTCACCCAGCTGTGCGCACAGCTCTGTATCAATCAGAGAAAAGAAAGCCTTGCATTTCTATCGAGGCTTTCACGACGTCCCAAAGCGCTTTACAGCCAATGAAGTAGTTTTGAAGTGTAGTCACTGTTGCAATGTAGGAAACGCGGCAGCCAAAATGGCACACAGCAAGCTCCCACATATAACAATGTGATAATGACCAGATAATCCGTTTTTTTTAGTGATGTTGGTTGAGGGATAAATATTGGCCTTGACACAGGGGAGAACTCCACTGCTCTTCTTCGAAATAGTGCCATGGGCTCTTTTATATTCACCTGGACAGTGGGCAGACAGAGCTTCGCTTTAATGCCTCATCTGAAAGCCAGCACGTTCTGACAGTGCAGCACTCCCTTGGTACTGCACTGGAGTATCAGAATAGATTTTGTGGTCACACTTCTGGAGTGGGGCTTGAACCCACAAACCTTCTGACTCAGAGGCAAGAGCGTTACCACGGTGAGCCACAGCTGCCGCAAGGAAATGGACATAGTGCACTTGTACAGTAGGAATGTGCCTTGATCCTAGAGATTAAATTTGTACTGATGGAGCAGAGTAGAGGGAGCTTCACTCTCACCTGTCGCTGGCTGCAACATGAAGGAGAAATCCTCCATTCTCCAGCAACCACTGATGTCCATCAGCTTGATAAGCAAAAAAATGTTACGCCCCTGTGTGTAAGAAGGAAGCCAATGTGCGGAACTTAAAAGGTGCAGCTTTAGCAAGTTATTTGCAGCAGAACTTTGCGGCTCTGTGGTGCCGAGTGCAAAGAGACCAGTGGAACACAGTGCTACAGATCTTTGACCAGGTCGGACCAGTACTGGAAGAGGTGTGAGTCCTGGCCAATCACTTGCAAGCGGCTGGTTAGATGTGTATCGGTGACATGTCACCAACAGAACAAGCCATTTAACTAACAAATTAAGACTGCTCTTTGCTCACTTTCTCTAATACAATAAAGACCTTGTAACCATTAACATTAATTAAATATATTACTACCTGTAATGCAAGCTGTGTCTCCTGCTGGGAAATGTAGACTTTTTCTTTTCTTTTTAAGAAGCTCCTGGCTGTAATATTTAATAAAACTTAAACCCGATAACATCTCACTTCGCTAAAGATCAGTTTTCGTGAAATAGAACTGATTTTATCAGTTTCGCTGTATCAGCAAATGCTATCGACCACACATTTTTTTGCATTTGCGTAACTGCATTAAACTTGGTTGTCAGCATAGATGAAACAAACTCGTGGGTGCAGCCTCTGGGGTGAGGCTTTTTAAGATGGTCCCTTCTTAATAAAATGGCAGTTTCTCATAGGAAACAATGATTTAGAGACTATTCTCTGTGACATTAGTGTGCGAACCCTTAAGGTGTCACATGAAACCCCTTTGTCCACCATTTTAATGGAGGCGTTAATGTATTACGAATTAATGCCTGCTGCAAGAATATACTTCACATATTATCTTTTGCACCTTTAAAATTAACAAGACCTTCCTACAGCTCATCCACCACCTTAAACATTCACTCCCTCCGCCACCCGGTGTACCGTGGCTGCAGTGTGTACCATCGACAAGATTCACTGCAGCAACTCGCCAAGGCTTCTTCAGCAGCACCTCCCAAACCCGTGATCTCTGCCACCTAGAAGGACACGGGCAGCAGGCGCACGGGAACACCACCACCTCCAGGTTCCCCTCCAAGTCACACACCATCCTGACTTGGACATATATCGCCGATCCTTCATCGTCGCTGGGTCAAAATCCTGGAACTCCCTCCCTAACAGCACTGTGGGAGCACCTTCACCGCACGGACTGCAGCGGTTCAAGAAGAAAACCCACTACCATCTTCTCAAGGGCAACTGGGGATGGGCAATAAATGCTGGCCTTGCCAGCGACGCCCATATCCCGAGAATGAATTAAAAACAGCTACATTTTCCCCTCCTGCCAATGTTTGACATTTATTTTAAACAGGTTAGCACTTCAGTTCAAATAGTGGACAAAGGAGTTTTATATAAATACATTAAGCATCTGTATGTTGTCATCACAAACAGTAATTTCTAAGCCAATTTTAATAGATTCCATATCAATGGTATAATTTTGACTCCCTCCTCCCCAAACATAGTAATTTTAATTTAAATATGTGCACAGTTTTGTAGACTGGGTATCCCAAAATTGCCATTTAATCATTATCTTTCCCCTAGTAAGAGGAATAAACAAAGTGAGAGAGGAAGTATTAAGGGGCTTAGCAGCTTTGAAAGTGGATAAATCCCCAGGCCCAGATGAAATGTATCCCAGGATGTTAAGAGAAGCAAGAAAGGAAATAGCAGAGGCTCTGACCATCATTTTCCAATCCTCTCTGGCTGCAGGTGTGGTACCGGAGGACTGGAGGACTGCTCACGTTGTACCTTTGTTTAAAAAGGAAGAAAGGGATAGACCGAGTAATTACGGGTCAGTCAGCCTAACCTCGGTGGTGGGAAAATTATTGGAAGAAGTTCTGAGGGACAGGATAAATCTTCATTTAGAAAGTCACGGATTAATCAAGGACCGTCTGCATGGATTTGTTAAGGGAAGGTCGTGTCTGACTAACTTGATTGAATTTTTTGAGTAAGTAACAAGGAGGGTCGATGAGGGTAGTGCATTTGATGTAGTCTATATGGATTTTAGCAAGGCTTTTGATAAGGTCGCACATGGCAGACTGGTCATGAAGTTAAAAGCCCATGGGATCCAAGGCAAAGTGTCAAGTTGGACCCAATTTTAGCTCTGAGGCAGGAAGCAAAGGGTAACGGTTGATGGGTGTTTTTGTGACTGGAAGGCTGTTTCCAGTGGGGTTTCACAGGGCTCAGTACTAGGTCCCTTGTTTTTTGTGGTATATATCAATGATTTAGACTTGAATGTACGGGGTATGATTAAGAAGTTTGCAGATGATACTAAAATCGGCTGTGTGGTTGATAATGAAGAAGAAAGCTGTAGACTGCAGGAAGATATCAATGAACTGGTCAGGTGGGCAGAACAGTGGCAAGTGGAATTCAATCTGGAGAAGTGTGAGGTAATGCATTTGGGGAGGGCCAACAAGGCAAGGGAATACACATTAAATGGTAGGACATTGAGAAGTGTAGAGAAACAAAGGGACCTTGGACTGCAGGTCCACAGATTCCTGAAGGTAGTAGGCCAGGTAGATAAGGTGGTTAAGAAGGCATATGAAATACTTGCCTTTATTAGCCGAGGCATAGAATACAAGAGTAGGGAGGTTATGCTTGAACTGTATAAAACACTAGTTAGGCCACAGCTAGAGTACTGCATGCTGTTCTGGTCACCACATTACAGGAAAGATGTGATTGGACTAGAGAGGGTACAGAGGAGATTTGCAAGGATGTTGCCGGGAGTAGAGAATCTTAGCTACGAAGAAAGATTGGATAGGCTGGGTTTATTTTCTTTGGAACAGAGGAGGCTGAGGGGAGACCTAATTGAAGTGTATAAAATTATGAGGGGCCTAGATAGAGTGGACAGGAAGGACCTATTTCCCTTAAGCAGAGAGGTCAATAGCCAGAGGGCATAGATTTAAAGTAATTGGTAGAAGGATTAGAGGGGATTTGAAGAGAATTTTTTCCACCCAGAGGGGGGTGGGGGTCTGGAACTCACTGCCTGAAAGGGTGGTAGAGGCAGAAACCCTCACCGCATTTAAAAAGGGCTTGGATATGCACTTGAAGTGCCGTAACCTACAGGGCTACGGACCAAGAGCTGGAAAGTGGGATTAGGCTGGAGAGCTCTTTGTCGGCCGGCGCGGACACGATGGGTCGAAATGGCCTCCTTCCGTGCTGTAACTTTCTATGATTCTATGATATGAACAGTGAACGTCATGGGGAGTGAGGAGGAGCGTGGGATTAGACATGGTGGTTCACGTGGAGAAATACGCCAGCACGGACGTGATGGGCCAAATGGCCTGTTTCTTTGCTGCAGCACTCTATAAGATTACTAGCTGCTTTCAACGCTTATTATCTGGTAGAATTTGCTACTGGCAATAAATCTTTTACTCACCCAACACAGAAAGTGGCAGCAATAACCACTGATGGGCTATTGTGGAAATGAGTGAGTGGAATAAATTTGGTACAGGTTCATTTTTTTCCCTATTCGTTCACAGGATGCGGGCGTCGCTGGCAAGGCCGGCATGTATTGCCCATCCCTAATTGCCCTCGAGAAAGAACTTTGAAGAGAGAGTTCCAGAGGGCATGAAACCGTTAAGAGGTGGCTGTGGACGGTGTGAGGCCAGTAGCAGCCCCCGGCTCATCGGGATCGAGTCTTCTTGGAGTCGGGTTGCTTGTGAATACAGCCCAAAGCAGGTGGTAAACTCCATCCAAGGCTAAATACCAATATTCAACAATTACCGTAAGGGAAAGTTGAAAAGGTTGATGGAATCACTGACCAGTTTCTGAGCTTTCCATTTATTTCCTTTTTTTTCCAACTTTCTCCCCTTTTATCCTCTCCTAATTTTCCATTTTGAGATGCCAGTGCAGCAGAGGTCTTAGTTCACCGGAGCAATTTATATTTTAACAACCCTTTCTCTCGGGAACAGCGGTTATGTTTCATCCAACAACAACAACTTGCATTTATATATTGCATATAATGTCGTAAAAACGTCCCAAGGTGCTTCACAGGAGCGTAATCGGACATAATTTGACACCGAGCCACATAAAGAGATATTAGAACAGGTGACCAAAAGCTTTTTTTAAATTCGTTTGTGGGATGTGGGCGTCGCTGGCAAGGCCAGCATTTATTGCCCATCCCTAATTGCCCTTGAGAAGGTGGTGGTGAGCCGCCTTCTTGAACCGCTGCAGTCCATGTGGTGAAGGTGCTCCCACAGTGCTGTTCAGCAGGGAGTTCCAGGATTTTGACCCAGCGACGATGAAGGATCGACGATATACTTCTAAGTCAGGATGGTGTGTGACTTGGAGGGGAACTTGGAGGTGGTGGTGCTCCCATGCGTCTGCTGCCCTTGTCCTTCTAGGTGGAAGAGGTCGCGGGTTTGGGAGGTGCTGCCGAAGAAGCCTTGGTGAGTTGCTGCAGTGCATCTTGTAGATGGTACACACTGCAGCCACGGTACGCCGGTGGTGGAGGGAGTGAATGTTTAAGGTGGTGGATGGGGTGCCAATCAAGCGGGCTGCTTTGTCCTGGATGGTGTTGAGCTTCTTGAGTGTTGTTGGAGCTGCACTCATCCAGGCAAGTGGAGAGTATTCCATCACACTCCTCACTTGTGCCTTGGTTAAAGAGGTAAGTTTTAAGGAGCGACTTAATGGAGGAAAGTGAGGTAGAGAGGCAGAGAGGTTTAGCAAAGAGCAAATCTCTCTCCCACCAGTGTTCAATTTAGGGTAAAGAAAGCGATCTGCAAGAACAAAATATTATTTGTCACAACACACTCAACCGGACCCACCACCCCACTCCAGATCACTAGAGATCATAAGTGAAACTAGAGAGTGAATATCAGCAGGCTATTTGACTATGGAAGTGTATCATAGCCAAGCTTCAGCTGATGTCCACACACAGGCACATCCAGCAGGGAGCAGGAACCCTGGCTGATTTTGCCCTTGCTAGGCCAGGAGCACTCAAGCACAATTGTAGCCCCTCTTCAACTGTCAGCCGTGGCTCAGTTGGTAGCACACTTGCCTCTGAGTCAGAAGGTCATGGGTTCAATTTGCACTCCAGAGACTTGAGCACAAAAAAATATCTAGGCTGACATTCCTGGGGAGTGCTGCACTGTCAGAGGTGCTGTCTTTCAGATGAGATGTTAATCCAAGGCCCCTTTCAGGTGGATGTAAAAGGTCCCATGGCACTATTTCAAAGAACATAAGATCATAAGAATTAGGAGCAGGAGTAGGCCATACAACCCCTCGAGCCTGGTCCATCATTCAATAATATCATGGCTGATCATCAACCTCAACTCCACTTTCCTGCTCTATCTCCATATCCCTTGATTCCCTTAGAGTCCAAAAATCTATCTATCTCAGCCTTGAATATACTCAAAGACTCAGCATCCACAGCCCTCTGGGGCAGAGAATTCCAAAGATTCACAACCCAAGTGAAGAAATTCCTCCTCATCTCAGTCTTAAATGGCCAACCCCTTATCCTGAGACTGTGACCCCTAGTTCTAGACACTCCAGCCAGGGGAAACAACCTCTCAGCATCTACCCTGTCAATCCCCTTCAGAATCTTGTATGTTTCAATGAGATCACCTCTCATTCTTCTAAACTCCAGAGAGTAGAGGCCCATTCTACACAATCTCACGTCATAGGGCAGCCCTCTCATCCCAGGAATCAATCTAGTGAACCTTTGTTGCACCGCCTCCAAGGCAAGTATAGCAGGGGAGTTATCCCCGGTGCCCTGGCCAATATTTATCCCTCAACCAACATCACTAAAACAGATTATCCAGCCATTATCACATTGCTGTTCGTGGGAGCTTGCTGTGTGCAAATTGGCTGTCACGTTTCCTACATTACAACAGTGACTACACTTCAAAAAAGTACTTCATTGGCTGTAAAGAGCTTTGGGACATTCTGAGGTTGTGAAAGGCGCTATAAAAATGCAAGTTCTTTCTTTTAACCACTGTATTGGCTGAGAGTAGCTAACAAAGCACAAGCTGGAATTGAAGCTGATCCAAGTGGCCCAGGAACAAAATGTACATTTAACCTCTGTACTTTAAGAACATAAGAACATAAGAATTAGGAGCAGGAGTAGGCCATACGGTCCCTCGAGCCTGCTCCGCCATTCAATAAGATCATGGCTGATCTTTTACCTCAACTCCACCTTCCCGCACTATCCCCATATCCCTTGGTTCCCTTAGTATCCAAAAATCGATCTATCTCAGCCTTGAATATACTCAACGACTCAGCATCCACAGCCCTCTGGGGTAGAGAATTCCAAAGATTCACAACCCTCTGAGTGAATAAATTTCTCTTCATCTCAGTCCTAAATGGCCGAACCCTTATTCTGAGACTGTGACCCCTCTAGTTCTAAACTCCCAATCCTCTCAGCATCTACCCCGTCAAGCCCCTTAAGAATTTTATACGTTTCAATGAGATCACCTCTCATTCTTCTAAACTCTTGGGAATATAGGCCGAGTCTGCGCAATCTCTCCTCATAGGACATTCCCCCCACCCCCCATCCTAGGAATCAGTCTAGTGAACCTTCGTTGCACGCCCTCTAAAACTGTACACAGCAATTCAACAAATGTGTGACCTTTTCTTCAATCGAAAAAAAAACCATGCAAGACTCTTTTCAATGCTTCGTTGAAAAAGACATGAAAGCTTAAGGGTTCAAGTGGAGTTTTCCCTAATCTGTGTGTTCACTGAAATAGTAAAAGGTACCACAGGGCAAAAGTTCAGCTGAGAATGTCTGAGCGGCAAATCATTTGGTGAATAGTTCCATGATTCAGAATTCTCTGCAAAAACCCTCAATTTTGGATTCTTAGAAGAAGATGGCCGTTTTGACTGGGTAGCTGAGTGGGTAAAGGCATGAGGATTAATATGAGTCATTGAATAGTGAAAATACCTTTGTTTGTATTAGTCTGGAGACTGCCATCTACCTCAGTGCCAGTAAAAATACTGCATGTGCTGCTCCTCTCACTATTATAAGGTTCGAAAAAAAATGAATTTATCACTATGATCATAATTTGTGTTTTTTTTTTTCCGACCGAACACTCAACATCTTGGTGGTGTAAAAGGGTCTTATTTTCAAAGCTCGCTTCTGTGGAACTTTTAGGTTTTTTTTTCCCCTTCGCTGCAGCATATTTTCAAAACCCCGATTTCCATAAGCAGACAACGGATGTGGAAATAAAATATTAAATTCTGCAACTAATAATGCCTGTTTCCGAGTTTTGCCCTGCATGCTGACAGTCTATGAGGTGAAGGTGCCTTTCAAACATGGTTTATACATTATGAGCCGGCGAGTTGGAAACCAGAACCATATTTCCACTTGCGAGAGATTAAAATCACTCCACAAAGCAACTTCCATTGATTTTCTCGGGGTGCGATAATCTATTAAAAAGCTGATTTTTTTCAACCACTGGCCTCGCCATCACCGGGATTCTTACTAACTCACTGGTCTTTTCCTATTATTCTCTTTGCTGACGTCTCCAGCCTTCATTTTAGTTTCTGCTACAGCGCATCAGTGAGCGTAATCGGCAACGACTGAACAGGCGGGGGTTCTTTTCTCCAGAAGAGGGAAGGCTGAGAGGAGACCTGATGGAGGTCTTTAAAATTATGAAGGGGTTCGTCGGGTAGACGTGGAGAAGATGTTTCCACTTGTGGGGGAGTCCAAAACCAGGAGTCGTGAATATAAGACAGGCATCAATAAATCCAATGAGGAATTCAGAAGAAACCTCTTGACTCAGAGTGTGGTGAGAATGTGGAACTCGCTGCCATGTGAAGTAGTTGTGGCGATTAGCATAGATGCATTTAAGGGGAAACTAGATAAGTACATGAGGGAGAAATGAATAGAAGAATATACCAATAGGGTGATATGAAGTAAGATGGTAGGAGGCTCGTGTGGAGCATAAACACCAGCATAGACCAGTTGGGCCGAATTGTCTGTTTCTGTGGTGTTAATTTTGTGTAAATAATGGAAATGAAATGCAGGCAAACATCCATTGTGTTCGATTACTTCCCCATAATGTGCATTTCCAAAGAAAAAAATTGCATTTATATAGCACCTTACACGACCTCAGGATATCTCAAAGCGTTTTGCAGACAATGAAGTACTTTTGAAGTGTAGTCCCTGTTGTAATGTAGGAATCGCGGCAGCCAAAATGTGCGCAGCAAGCTCCCACAAACAGAAGTAGTGTCAGCTGTGTCAGAAAGTTGTGGGTTCAATGCCCACTCAAGTGACGTCAGCACATAATCTAGGCTGACACTCCAGTGCAGTGCTGAGGGAGTGCCGCACTGTCGGAGGTGCCGTCTTTTGGATGAGACGTTAAACCGAGCCCCTGTCTGCCCTCTCAGGAGGACGTAGAAGATCCCATGGCACTATTTTGAAGAAGAGCAAGGGAGGTCTCTCCAGTGTCCTGCCTATCTGTCATCATCTGCACAGCATCATACCAGTCAATGCCTGCTTCTCAGGTAGCAGGTATGATGCCTTTATTCGAAAGCAATCTGCCAACCCATAATTATTTGACCCAGAAAAATACAGTAGGAGACCTAGGCAACCAAGGCTACCCTCTGCAGCCGTGGCTCATGACACCTCTACAACACCCACATAAACTTGTCAAGCTCACAGATCCACCATCATTATCGAACAGCCCTTGGGCATATTGAAGCAGATATTCAGATCCCTAGTTCTTGGGGTGGGGGCAGCGAATTCAATGTAACCCTATCAAAGTCTCCCACATCATCATTATTTACTTTACTGCATGCTACACAACTTTGTAATACAACGAGGCATCACCACAGAACAGCTGGAGGAGGAAGGCAATGAACATCAGTAAGGGGATGACATAGAAGAGACAGAGAGGGCTAAAGATGCTGAACCTCCTTTGCAAGATGCTGGAGCCATTTGCAAAATGTTCTCATAATTATCCCATCCACCCATTGATTAAATAATGCTCCCTACAGCTCCACCAAGCCCAACAAGTACACCTTCACCTACATTGTCTTCACCTTGGGCGGCACTGTTCGGATTATGTGCATCAACATAGAGCAGATGCAGATTCTGCACTCCTCCACACAAGCTGTCTTGTGTTGTGGGTTGTTTGGCACAGTTTCCAATGGTTACAGCAATCTTTGATACTCAGAAAGCATCCTTCTTTTAAAAGCAGCTTCCCTGAGGTCTGGTTCCATTAGCTGAAGGTGGACGCGAGGTGCACCTCTGGACAGCAGGTTTCTGCTCTTCTTCTGTCACCACCTCCTCTCCTGCTCCTTCTCACCATGTTTTGTATATCACTGAGTGCGTTCTCCTTAACCTCACTCTCAAAATCCCCAGGGGTAGACATACCTAGTGCTCAGGTGGGTTAGATTAGAGAGACGGTGAGTGCTGTGAGTTGCCGTCTATCTTTATGTTTCTGTTCCCATACTTAGCTTCATGTGGCACCCCAGAGCAAGAGAAGAGGAAGATGTATTAGATCTTTATGAAAACTCTTCAGAAGTAGCTTCCAGTAGAAGTAAAGTACTTAAATTGTGTTACAGTGTATGCTTTGGAGCCAAGAAGTGAAAAGGATGAAGAAAGAAGAGCAGTAGAAGTACAAACCCTGAACTGGGTGCCGGCCTTCGAATTTCTCATCCCTCGCTCTCTCAATGGTCTCTGTCCCAAGGAACTCCTAAACTGGCTGCTCAAAGGAGGGAAAAGACTGGAGAGATGGCTCATTTTATGCAAGTTCTCTCTCTCGCGTTATGCGTTGTCTTTTCCTGCAAACAGAGTAGAAGGCATACCGCCACTGAAATTTTCTGATGAGATACTAGTGAGTGAATAAGTAATGCCTTGGTCTGAAAGTCTTTCACTATTTATATAGGCGGCCTTCGAGACACACAACAACACAAAATCATCGAGCAGAAACTGATAGCCAAGTTCCGCACTCATGAGGACGGCCTCAACCGGGATCTTGGGTTCATGTCACGTTACATGACGTAGAGTCATCCAGACTCGAGTTGTCGTTGGCTTGTTCACAGATGTGATTTCCAGTAAAAAAAAAGTAAAAATTATAAAGTTTATGGTTTTCCATACAGACTGCATTTGACACATTAGACCCCCTGTGACCCCACCTCATTGTCTCAGTTGTATCTTGCTATGTCTTTGATGTGGTGCCTTCCTGGCTGACCTGATTGTTTCTCTGCCGAGGTGTGACGAAAGGCAGTCAGAAGGATTAAATGTAGTTGTCTGACATTGTACGCTACACATGCATTGTTCTCTGTCTATATATGCTTTGCCGATTTGTATTCCTTCACTTCACCTGACGAAGGGGCAGCCGCTCCGAAAGCTTGTGATTTCAAATAAAACTGTTGGACTATAACCTGGTGTTGTGCGACTTCTCACTATTTATATGGGTTAACAACCCTGCTAAAATAATGGATGCAGCAATGTCCCAGACAACTGTATTAAGCATTTTACGCTAGTATCCTACCACGTAATCTCAGAGCCATAAAAATTATCAGTACGCTTAAGGTTTCCAAAGCCTGGAAAGCCCTATCAGCTTCAGTGCTTGCACCACTGTGCATTCAGGCGTAGGAGAATTGCAATCACCTGAAGTTGCTCGCTTCCCACTCTCCGAGCGTAAAGCTGGAAATTGCTGCACTGCTTCTGTCAGTGATGTCGTTTTTGCTCAGAATGTGCACCAAGATACCTCAAATCTGGCCGTTTGGGACACCTAATGAGGTAGCCTCAAACATTCCTCAAGTAGCATATTGCTCCCTTGATGTCGCAATCTCGCCCAGTTGAAATGTCATTCCAGGTCATCGCCGCTCTTGCATGTCAGGAATGAAGGCAATTGCTGCATTGTGAAGTATTTGATATGTAGCTCAATGATTGTGTTCTTCAGCTTTGTCAAGGAGAGTTGTAACGATACTTTATTTCCTTTATTTGTCAACTATAAACAAGCCCCACTTTTATGTCTGGTTGTCATCAGAACCAGTAGTTTCATTTGCAGACTTTAGTACTCCACTTCAATCCACAAACCTGTATATAAATAAACTGTGACAATTCCTTTTAACTGGGACCAAAGCTATAGCATTACAATCGGCAACCATTTAAAGTTTAAGGTCAAATTTTATTGAACATTTAAGTCCAGAGATTCATTTCAGCCCAGTTGTGATGGGGAAGGGATGCAATTTGGGGTGGAGCCCAGATCTGCCAGCTTTCAGCCTCTTTAAATTCTGACCTGGAGGGGGTTGCGGTGATTCTTCTGCCCCCCACCAGCCCCCTCCAACCCCACCTTGTCACCATGTCTCAACAGCAGCTCGGGAATGTTTCTGGAGAATGTCCTTTGGCTACACTGGGAATTCTTCTCAAATGGCCCTGTTGTGTCCAGTGGTTTGCACATCTGCTGAGAACAGATGTGGATTCCATTCTAGGCATTAAGTGGAGCCTACGGTGTAGAAGGAAAGGATCGATTGCCATTGGAAGAGAGGCCAGTGAGTGCTCCAGGTAGAAAACAGGACAATTGACTTTGTTTTTTTTTGTCTCTACCTCAGGCCTCGGGGCAGACATCTCATCCGAAAGATGGCACCTCCAACAGTGCAGCGCTCCCTCAGTACTGCACTGAAGTGACAGCCTGGATGACGTGCTTAAGTTGCTGGAATGGGGCTTGAACCCAAAGCCATCCGACACAGAGGCAAGGGTGCTACCTCTAAGCCAAGGCTGACACCCACAAAGCACCCATTGCCCATCTGAGATCGGCCAATGCCATGTTGAAGGACCGCCTCCATTTTACTCCCAGCAATGTCCGTCACCCACCTCTGGCCTCCAAGTTCGGCCTGCAAGTCTGTGCAGTTTCCGGCTTGGCCTTTGGACTAGGTAAGTTGGCACTCCAGAGTTCCCGGTTCGGTCTCCTTCCTGCCAAGCCAAATCTTGAGTTTGACAACCAGCCCCCACCTCCCCACAAACCCCCCTCCCTCCCCCCTCCACTCCCCCAGTTGGCCAAACCTAGTTCCACCACTGATTGCTTAAGCCATCACTATAACACACTGCAGAAAATGTATTGTCCTGCATGTAACACACTGCAGACCAGATCTTTTCCTATACAAGTAATACCCCTCACTAAAAAAGTAAATACATAGCTTCCCCCAATGGCTTACAAAGGAAAGACATTGGTCTCCTTATCTGAGGAAGGATATACTTGCCTTAGAGGCGGTGCAACAAAGGTTCACAAGATTGATTCCTGGGATGAGAGGGTTGTCCTATTAGGTGATATTGAGTAGACTGGGCCTATACTCTCTGGAGTTTAGAAGAATAAGAGATGATATCATTGAAACATATAAGATTCTGAGGGGGATTAACAGGGTAGATGCTGAGAGGTTGTTTCCCCTGGCTGGAGTGTCTCGAACTAGGGGGTTGATCATTTAAGACTGAGATGAGGAGGAATTTCTTCAGTGAGAGGGTTGTGAATCTTTGGAATTCTTTACGCCAGAGAGCAATGCATGCTGAGTCTTTGAGTATATTCAAGTCTGATATCAATAGATTTTTGGACTCTAGGGTAATCAAGGGATATGGAGATCAGGCGGGAAAGTATAGTTGAGGTCGAAGATCAGCCATGATCTTATTGAATGGCGGAGCAGGCTCGAGGGGCTAGATGGCCTACTCCTGCTCCTAATGCTTATGCTCTGATGCTTAGAGCTGGATTTTATGAATGGAGACATGTTGGAGGCGGAACTACTGCTTGCTGGGTTTCAGTCCCGCCTCCATCAGCTTCTGGCCAACCAGCGGGATTTTCCCCTGATTGACCTTGTTAAGGCCGCCCGGCGGGCTCAGCAGGCCAATTAGGGGGAAGTCAGAGACAGAGCACATCAACGTATGACGTGTCATCTGTCACGAATTTTTGAAAGAAGAAATGTCATCATTTGACAGCTGACATTCTGTGTAGTTTGATGAGTCCTTATGTTCAGGACTCATCAAAACTTTCTACTTTGCAGAAATCAGCTGGCTGTTGTATCGGAGGATGCAACAGCCAGTCTGTGATCTCTACAATGTAGATATCGGGGACTCCGGCTCCACAGCAGCTGAAGGCTGTAGGTAGAAACAAAGGTAAGTTAACATTTTCTAACACTTTACACTCACCTCACATACTTACCACTCCACACTTGCACCCATCACTCACCTCTACATCGCACTTTCAGACCCCTCCGACCCCCGCAGACCTCCTACTCACCTCCTACACCCCGGCGGGGTTCCCCCAGGTCGGGAAGCCCACACTTCAGGATGAAAAATGGGGATAATCCTATTTTCTACCTGTTAACTACCTGTTAACAGGCAGTTAATAGGCTTTAATCCCTTCCCGCCTCCAAGGAGACGGGACCTGGGGCGGGACGGCTACCCGCCTCCTGGCAAGAGGGCACGGAGGCGGGTTGGGGGCATGTTTGCCACCCACCCCCAAATTCTGCCACTTTCCCGGCAGTCCCGCCTCCATACCCGCCTCCTCGGGGCTGAGAAAATCACCCCCTTAGTGTCGCACTAAGCCATGTAGACCGGAAGGTCTCAGTTTCGATTCCCAGTCTGCGTCGTGTTAACTGATCTTAGCCACTGGGATACTAAACTGGCTGTAGCTCTCACCTCACCAGGCCGGGTGGGGGGGGGGGGGGGGGGGGCGGGGGGGCGGTGGCGGGCGGAGAACCAGCGATGGTTTCTGCTCCTGATCACCAGTGACCTCTGCTGGAGAGTGCATGTATGTGGACATGGAGGAGGATATAGCTTTAACTCAGCTGCAATGCACTCACTGCCTCCACTGTCAAATAACCTGCCAACGTTCAACGTGGAAAGTCAGCTGTAAAACAAGTTACCCCTCACACGAATAATGGCGATTCGAGCGAGGAACCAGAGGACTGACAGCGCCCGTGGAACTATACCCCAGCAAGAGACCTTCAGGAAATAGTTGGGAGGGGTGGTGGGGAGATGGAAGCAATGATATGTTTATACAGTCACACGAATTTCATGTGATGCTATAAATTCCATTAACAATTTGATTACCACAAACACCACACACCCTTTTAGTGGGCAGCTGCAATGTTGTAGGGAGTAATGATGAAAAGCAAAAGAGCCCAATAATCTTAAAAGCTGTTACCATTGCAGATAGGGCAAAACGTGGATCTAAACAGTCGCAAGTGCTGTAAATGATGAGCTTGTGCAGCAGGATTATGGCTGTCTGGGTTCTGCAGCTTGATTGTAGCATGATTCATGACATTTCTCGATAAACTTTACTGAAAAAAATAACACTTGCGACGCAATTTTTATTAAGACGGAAGCTATATATTGTTTGTAATTATAATTCAGTTTTATTTTACAAGAGGCAGCATGCCACACTTTGTAAAGAAGGAAGTCAATGAAAACTGACCCGATCTGGGCACACGAACTAAACTCATTCAGGCAGTAAAAAAATATTATGCATAATTTCATAATTAAACATCTTCGTTCGAATGGAAAATGCGAAACAGATATGTTTGAACCCAGATCTCCATTCTGTACAAATATCATCTAGCTCTGTGAATGATACTGCACTGGGAAAATCTTGCCTGTGCAATACAACAATCGAGAACCACAGCCTTTTCAAGCTGCATTGAGATGCACAGGGTGAGAAGTCTTGACGCGAGCCACAGACTAACAGAATGTCACACCTTTAACAAAATTCAATACATAATAGCTGAAGATGAATTGCAGCAACATGTTTCCATGATATAATGCCTTAAAGTAAACTCGTGAATATGAAGAAAGATTATACAATGCGATACCAACTGACAAGCCTGTGCTGACAGTCTAAACCTTGGTGCTGAGGCATCTCATTTCTGCACAGAATACCGTTCCATATTCACTGGCAGGCAAACATGACTTTGTCCATTTTAAATACTCAGATACAGGTACTCAAATATGATTTTGTTTTGGTCATTAGGTATTCAATTACATTATTAAAACAAAAAGAAAGACTTGCATTTATATAGCGCCTTTCACGACCACTGGATGTCCCAATGTGCTTTACTGCCAATGAAGTACTTATTGAAGTGTAGTCACTGTTGTAATGTAGGAAACACGGCAGCCAATTTGCACACAGCAAGCTCCCACAAGCAGTAATATGATAATGACCAGATAATCTGTTTTTCTGATGTTGATTGAGTGATAAATATTGGTCAGGACACCGGGGATAACTCCCCTGCTCTAGTAAACATGTAACAACATTTATTTATTTTTTGCAGATCATCAAGGTTGAGATTAAGATTGTGAAGAGGTTCGGGGAAACTGAGCAAGAATTCCAGAGCTTTTGACAGGCTTCACGACAACGATATGTGTCTTCTGCGTTCAACATCCCCCAGTGGCTGAGTGGGTAAATGTACTCTGCTACTCAGTCATACAGGCTACAAGATCCCAAGCTTGATCCCCAGTCTATGCTGAGTCAACTGATCTTGGACAGTAGTAATTAGGGACTCTAATCTCAGTGCTGTTTCAGAGGGGATGAAAAAAAACAAGCATTAGTTCTTACCCCTGCTTCCCCATACATGTATCCTGACTTGAAAGTGTGTGTGTGATCTGGGTGAGGGTAGGTCAGCTATAACGGCCTTCTACGCTCTAATAGCCTGTCAAGCTCAAGGCTTAGGTTCTTAGGTTTATACATGAAAAATGGGCACTTAGGCGTGGAAAGGTGCCACATTCTGGGTCATAGAAACATAGAAAAATAGGAGCAGGAGTAGGCCATTCAGCCCTTCGAGCCTGCTCCACCATTCAATATGATCATGGCTGATCCTCTATCTCAATACCATATTCCCGCTCTCTCCCCATACCCCTTGATGCCTTTTGTGTCTAGAAACCTATCTATCTCCTTCTTAAATATATTCAGTGACTTAGCCTCCACAGCCTTCTGTGGTAGAGAATTCCACAGGTTTACCACCCTCTGAGTGAAGAAATTTCTCCTCATCTCAGTCCTAAATGTCCTACCCCGTATCCTGAGACTGTGAGCCCTCGTTCTAGACCCCCCAGCCAGGGGAAACATCCTCCCTGCATCCAGTCTGTCTAGCCCTGTCAGAATTTCAGACGGGTCAGTGCCTTCAGGAGAAAAGAAGGCTTATGTGGTACATAAAGTATATTCAAATATAGCTTAAAGTAATGCTACTCTGTAACTCCTAACTGGAAATCACTGGTTGCTAATAACATCATGAATTCTATGTAGACTCCTCAAAGTGCATTGTGGGCTCACACATGAGCAATGGCCAATCAGGAAAGGTACCGGAGAGTCATACCTCCTATGACAACATACTCCAGACAGGAGGCAACTACCTCAGCAGAAGAACTTTGAAAAGAGCAATTAAGTGGAAAGAAAATAACCATTTTCGTGGAAACAATTTGGGAGGTTGACTCAGATGAAGGTGAAAGTGTAGCATTGACGCTTTTAGCAACTGTATACAGAAAAATTCACACATCAGACATTGAGAGATAACACCACCTGTATATGTATGATAATATATACAATGAAATTAAATATCAAACGCCTGCTTGGCATGACAAGATAGTTAACCAACACCACCAAATACTGATCCCGTTGCCATTTGCAAGACCTTGTGGTATATAAACTGGTCGGCACATTTGCCTACATAACAACATTGCCTACACTTCAAAAGTACTTCATCGGTTGTGAACTTCTCAGCCTTGTTTTCAAATCCCTCCATTGCCTCGCCCCCCTCCCTATCTTTGTAATCTCCTCCAGCCCTACAACCCTCCGAGATCTCTGCGCTCCTCCAATTCTGGCCTCTTGAGCACCCCCCCCCCGATTTTCATCGCTCCACCATCGGTGGCCGTGCCTTCAGCTGCCGAGGCCCTAAGCTCTGGAATTCCCGCCCTAAACCTCTCTGCCTCTCTTTCCTCCTTTAAGACGCTCCTTAAAACCTAAACCTTTGACCAAGCTTTTGGTCACCTGCCCGAAGATCTCCTTCTGTGGCTCGGTGTCAAATTTTGCTTTATAATCGCTCCTGTGAAGCGCCATGGGACGTTTTACTACGTTAAAGGCGCGAAATAGGTGCAAGTTTACTTCTTTCTTTTTACGTTAGTAGATTATTACTGACTGGCAGTTTGGCAAAATGGAGAAAGTGGTGAGTTAAGATTGACCGGTTGCAAAAGGGTTACATTCTAGATTCTGAGCTACAGCTGGGCTTGAATTTAACGTGTTCTCTTCTTCTACAAAAAATGCGGCATCATTATTATATACAGTGCACGCCAACTAATACGGCATGAAACCATTTTCAGTCCTCAGAGCCCTTGGACACTGTGGGGTGATTTTAGTCTGCTTACCACCCTATTCATGCTGAAAAATTGGGCAGTGGACAGACGGAATTTTAAAAATCTACCACCCACAGGTCACTCAAGGTCTGCCCGGCTCATTTTACGAGTGGGCCTCATAATGGACAGCCAGCAGCCCCTCCCAAAACAGGCAGAAGCCTCATTCAAATATTTAAGTACAGGTCCTATGCCAGTTATAGGACACTGATGCAATTTGCAGGTGCCGATAGCACTGATTTTTGTGGAGCTAGTATGGTTGGTGTGCGAAATGGAAATATCGCTTTAGTCAATTGAAGGGTCATCGACCTGAAACTTTAAACTCTGTTTCTCTCTTTATAGATGCTGCCTGACCTGCTGAGTATCTCCAGCATTTTTCTGTTTTTATTTCAGATTTCCAGCATCTGCAGTATTTTCTTTTTGTATTTGTGGTAGTATTTCTAAGATGGGGTTAAAGTTAGGGAAGAGTTGAAGAGCTTTAACAATGGACCATGGCTGACTTTTGAGCGCTTGATACTTACCCCTGTGTTTTTTTTATTGAGAAAACTGTGTGAAGGCCCAAATCCCTTAGTGCAGGACACCACCAAGGGTGAAAACAGTAAGAGAAAAGTTCTGTCAAAAGGAAATAATTATGGTAATTTACTGCCAACTTTAAATTAAACCATGCAAGGACACTCTTGACGCACTCACCTATCTTTTCTATTTACAGATACTGATGGACCTACTATCTATTTCCAGCATTGTGTGCTTTGAGAAACCTCACGTTGTCCAGTTACAGAGTAGCATTAGCTGAGGCCTTGGATCAGGTTGCCCACTTGCATTGTTAGGTAAGTTATTGCGTGCATTGCACCCGGGATATCTAGAGGTGAGAAAATAATTAAGAACCTTAGCAGACTATTATGCAGAAGAAAAAAAGTTACAATGCATAAAGGTTCTATGGTTTCATTAAAATACACTGATCATAGTAACATGAATTTATGAGATATTTAAATGTGTTGAGTTGCCATCTTAATATGCAGTGGCACCAAACAGTAGCTAATGAATTTGTTAGATTACAAGATATGCTTAGATTTAGAAGGCCCTTCAGCCCATTAGATCTTATCTTTCCAGAATACCAACCCTACAATCATCCTATTATACCATCTAACCGTTTCTTAAATGAGTCTAACGTCTGATATCAACCGCTCTTTCTGGTAAACTGTTCCCACTTTTGATTACCCTCTATATAAAGGAATACTTCCCGATGTCTGTCTTATATCTGTCCTTCACAACCATGAACCTGAACTTTCCTGGCCTGATGCCTTTCAGGTTTCCTTTATTCCCTAAATATATTTATAACCGTCTCCTCTGAGATATCACTTTTTGAGGCTGAACCTCTGGGTATTTTAACTCAATGGGTTAAATAGAATACCCCAGTATTCTCTTTAATTTATTTATTGCTCCTCATGCTCTTTAGACATGGTGAGTGACAACTCAATGAACACCTTTAAGTCTCTTTTAACTTCCGCCTTGGGAAATTCTATTCCACCCATGGAATATACGTGCCTTTTATGTTCACTTACATTATTCAGTACATTGTGTTTGGATTGAAATTAATTTGCCATTGAACAGCTTAGATGGAAAACCCTGTTGAGCTCTCATTGGAAGATCTTGGCTGCCTTCTCTAAGTCCATGGTCCTCCCTTGCTTGGTGTCATCTGCAAATTTACCAACCTTGCTCTGAGAGTATGATTTCGGGTCATGTAAAGAAAGAAAGAAAGAAAGACTTGCATTTCTATAGCGCCTTTCACAACCTCAGGATGTCCCAAAGTGCTTTACAGCCAATGAAGTACTTTTTGAAGTGTAGTCACTGTTGTAATGTAGAAAAAGCAGCAGCCAATTTGCACATAGCAAACTCCCACAAACAGCAATGTGATAATGACCAGATAATCTGTGTTTTAGTGATGTTGATTGAGGGATAAATATTGGCCCAGAACACTGAGGATAACTCCCCTGTTCTTCTTCGAAATGGTGCTATGGTATCTTTTACATCCACCTGAGAGCAGACTTTTAACGTCTCATCTGAAAGACGGCACCTCCAACAGTGCAGCACTCCCTCAGTACTACACTGGAGTGTCAGCCTAGATTTTTCTGATTCAGAGGTGAGGGTGCTACCAACTGAGCCATGGCTGGCACAATCTTACTTACAACTACCTTCTGTTTCCTTCCTTTTTACTAATTATTAATCCACGTCTCACCCTGGATATGCACTGACTTTGATTTGTAAAGGGATCTCTCATGAGTATCTTTGATACTTTATCAAAAAGCCTTTCGGCCTGGCTACACTGTGTCATTTGGTTTCCCACATCAATTTTAAGTAACACCAAGATAACACGCTGACAAAATCCTGAACACCTCGCTTGATATTCTGTCACACGTGAAATATAATTTCCTCGGTAAAATGATTCATTTTTTAATTAACCAACACTAAGAGATTTTTGGATGGAGCACCCTTTTGGGACAGTCTTGTTGTCTGTGTGGTATAGTGTCACAAGTGTCTATTGGTAGCTCATTTGAAGCCATGGTGAGGAAAGCAGTGTCCCAGTCTTAAGCACACATCTCAGCTTCATGACAATGTCTCACAGCATTGCATGCCTTTAATCAAAATCTCAACAGGCCTGGAAAACAACGATGTAACTGCGTTCAATTGAAAATCTCAGGAGCTTTTGCATGCTTGGCATTTTAATAGGTCAAGATTGAAAGTTTTGATTCTTGTGTGTGTGAAAGCTTTGCACGTTTTATTTTGGGGTGGAGAGGTGATTTTTTTTTCATGAAACCTAGGGGAAGAAAAAGGCCACAGTGAAGGACACTGCTGAGATTCAAAAGAAGACAAAATAAAAAAAAAATATCACCAAGTTTAGGTTTTTCGAGGATGGTGATTGAAGGTGGCAGGGTAAAGGCCGTCAATGCTGAGTAGTGTTCGGCTTTGTGCGCCTAGTTTCAGAACCCATGAATATTGACTGTCGATGCCCATCACGATGATGTTGGGAGGAAGAAAAACTGGAACAGAAAGGGAATAATAATTCCCTTGTGTAATTATATAACGTATTGGACACAGGGCAGAAATTTCAAGACAGGAATCTCATGTTGGGGCTAAGCCATCATGGTTTATGGTGTCACCTCAACACTTCTGTGAAGCTATTGCTTTTGATCACTCCTAAATCTCTTTCAAAGAGCTGGTGCGGACATGATGGGTCGAATGGCCTCCTTCTGTGCTGTATGATTCTTTAAGAAGCCATCATTCCTTGACTTTATGTGAATGTGCTTGAAAGAGCCTTCTCAAGGCTTCAACCTGAGTTCTAAAGCTATAAGCTATTAAATGAGCGACTAGTGACCAAGAGAAGGCGCTCCTGATAAAGAGGTAGATGTTGTGTCACGACAGTGCAGCACATTGAAACCTCAACATATGGCGCCAGTGAGTGATGGAATGTGAGTCATGATTTCCACTGTGCCCACTTCCTGGTCTCAGTGTGGGAGGAGATGAATGAACTTCTGTACATGAAGGGATGGTCAGAGAAACTTGATCCTTCCTAGCTTTTGCAAGATGGTTTAGAGAGCCACTGGTCAAGCCCTAGGAAGCAGACTAGCTGCAGGTGGTACAAGGTCTGGAGGGACCAGAAGTTAGAACAATTTTAATATGTTTATAAAGGTGGAAAAAAAAAATCTTGCATCTAACATGCATTCACCACACTTTGGATATTGCAGTTCAAATTGTCAAAGGTGACTCAACCATGCTGGTTTCTACTGACGCGGAACTGGGAGTTTACAAACATCTCCTGCTCTATAAACTTTCCACATCATCAGCGACTGACCTCAGGATGTGCCTATTTAACAACAATTAGATTTAATGGGACAGGTGAGATCAAGCTACCACCTTAGCAGTAGAATATAAATTGTGAATTGCATGCTATAACACTGCTGTTGTTATAGAAGACCATCATCCAAGCAATACCACAGAAGATTCGCTGGTGTGGTAAGAGGGAAGATTCCAATTTTAAGTTATAAAAATATCCAAATCTAACAAGGGTGACCATAGAAATTGCGAGTGCACATTCTGGACAACTGGCTGCACATTGAATGTATCTTCTGAGGTCAGAAAATGCACCTCTGATTGGTCAGGTGACCTTCGACCATTCCTGAAATATGAATGGCTACAACAGAAATGGCAACAAAGTAGCAGAAAAAAGGTCAATAATAGAACGTAGCAACAAATAAGTCAAAGCTAAATTCATAACAAGGCTTTAACAATATCTGACGATAGGTCCTCGACCTGAAACGTTAACTCTGTTTCTCTCGCCACGGATGCTGCCTGACCTGCTGAGTGTTTCCAGCATTCTCTACTTCTTTTAATTTCCCATTTCCAGCATCGGCAGTATTTTGCTTTTGGTTAACAACTTCTTATTGAGAACAAGACTATTGAACAGGAAGAAAGAACTTGCATTTATATAGCGCCTTTCACGACCTCAGGTCATCCCAAAGCGCTTTACGGCCAAGTGTCAGCTGTGGCTCAGTGGGTAGCACTCTCACCTCTGAAGTCAGAAGGTTGTAGGTTCACAGTCCCACTCCAGGGAATTGAGCACAAAAATCTAGGCTGACACTCCACTCCAGTGCAGTGCTGAGGGAGTGCTGCACTGTCGGAGGTGCCGTCTCTCGGATGAGACGTTAAACCGAGGTCCCGTCTGCTCTCTCAGGTGGATGCAAAAGATCCCATGGTGACTATTTCGAAGAAGAGCAGGGGAGTCCTGGGGCCGATATTTATCCCTCAATCAACATCACTAAAACAGCTGATCTGGTCATTATCACATTGCTGTTTGTGGGAGCTTGCTGTGCACATATATCTGCTGTGTTTCCCACATTACAATAGCGACTACAATTCAAATGTACTTCATTGGTTGTAAAGCGCTTTGGGACGTCCTGAGGTTGTGAAAGGCGGTATGTAAATGCAAGTCTTTCTTTCTTTTCAGTAGTAAATTGTTCTCAATTAGAAGTTGCTATGCAAGAAGCATTTCCCATCAGATACTGCGCTGAATTACATAGAATTACATAGCTTGTACAGCACAGAAACAGGTCGTTCACTCCAACTGGTCCATGCTGGTGTTTATGCTCCGCACAAGCCTCCTCCCACCCCACCATTCCATTGCTTAGACCAATCAGGGGGAGTTCCACAGCATAGTCCAATCAAGGCTTGTAAGATTATTGCTGCAGTTATATAAGGTATTGGTGAGACCGCACCTGGAATACTGCATACAGTTTTGGTGTCCATACTTAAGAAAAGACATACTTGCTCTCGAGGCAGTACAAAGAAGGTTCACTCGGTTAATCCCGGGGATGAGGGGGTGGACATATGAGAGAGGTTGAGCAGATTGGGACTCTACTCATTGGAGTTCAGAAGAATGAGAGGCGATCTTATTGAAACATATAAGATTGTGAAGGGGCTTGATCGGGTGGATGCAGTAAGGATGTTCCCAAGGATGGGTGAAACTAGAACTAGGGGGCATAATCTTAGAATAAGGGGCTGCTCTTTCAAAACTGAGATGAGGAGAAACTTCTTCACTCAGAGGGTAGTAGGTCTGTGGAATTTGCTGCCCCAGGAAGCTGTGGAAGCTACATCATTAAATAAATTTAAAACAGAAATAGACAGTTTCCTAGAAGTAAAGGGAATTAGGGGTTACAGGGAGCGGGCAGGAAATTGGACATGAGGCTGAGTTCGGATCAGTTAGGGCCCTGTGGGTGGCGGAGCGGGCCCAGGGGCTGAGTGGCCGGGTCCTGCTCCTACTTCTTGTGTTCTTTAGATTAGAGGTGAGGATCAGATCAGCCATGATCTTATTGAATGGCGGAGCAGGCTCGAGGGGCCGATTGGCCTACTCCTGCTCCTATTTCTTATGTTCTTATGTTCTTATAACCTTCTATTCCGTTCTCCCCCGCGTGTTTATCTAGCTTCCCCTTATTTCGGCAATTAAGAGAATAGTGTCATTGTTCGGGGACAGAGCGGTAAAACATTTCGCTGCAGGCTTCAGCAGTTACAGCTTGGAATCCCAGCAAAGAGCAAAAATCAGCTTCTGGTCACGCGTGTGGTTTCGTAAGCCTTCCAGGCAGCTGCTCGGTCGAAGGTGCCACTGGTATTAAACTGACAACCCCTCCGTCCCCCCCCCACCCTCCCACCTACCCACCCCCGCCGCCCCCCCCCCCGACTTGGAGACACCAGGAGGGAGGTTTGTTACTCGTGTCTGCTCTGCAGGATGTGGCTGTCCACAACTGGCTAACCCTGGATCTGCTTAGCTGGTATGGGAAACTGAAATACCACTGATCCAGCTGTAGGCTGAACCTGCATGATAGCTTGGATGCCTGAAAGGACATCATTATCTCTGGCGGTCAAGGAAACTATATCAGGTACTGTACCGTGGACAAAAATAAATGACCAACCATTTAGAGAAAAAAAAGCAATGTATCGTGTCTGGTTGTCTAACATCGAGGAAGGTCTAACACATTCCTCACTTTTATTCCTGGAGGCAGGAGCTAAGCTGAGGCAACCAACATCTAAGCTCTCAATATAATATATAATCGGGATCGTCCTGATTCGATCTGTGGAGTTTTGAATGTAAAACAGGGACAGTGATCAATATTAGCATTCAGTGCGTATGGTGATAACGTGCAATGGCAGGAGACTGTCATGTGTTTGTGTCAATCAGTCGCGGTCTGTCTAACGTACCCCTTTGATGAGTATAATAAGATCAATGGTTATTATAGCACGCTTTTCATAAAGCATTGAAATGCGCTGGAAAGGACATGATCTGCTTAAAAAGTAAGAGGGGATCTTAGTTAACTTGCAGATCTCAACCTTCCTATTTGGTGCTGCATAGTTTAACCACAAGTCAGACATACCTCTAGCGTTCATTTTTACCACAAAGCATTTTTATCGCTAAACACATCAGGCTCCCCACCGTGCACCCATGACCCTGACTTCCTCCTGAAGACTGAATTCCAGCGGTATAACTCCCTCAGGATGTTAACCCCTGGGACACCAGCAAGACAGCTGACTGCTGGAAAGCACTTCTGAGAAGGACACAAATATTCCCCCCTTAGTTGGTCATTGACAATTAGTTTATTACGTTGATCTTGCTCATCAAGCTGAGAATGAGTGGTTTCTCTGACTGTAACAGCTGTTGATTTCTGCACTCTTTCTTTGAGCGAAACAATACATGAGTGTCAGGGTACACAGCTGGCTGGGTAGTCCATACCCCTGGGGTCTACCTGCCCTTCTTTCGCCACACTCCCAGGCCATGGGAGCCTTCCTATTTTTGCCAGATTTCCCATGCTTCCCTCCCTTTGCTATTCTGCTGTAACCAGCTTACACCTCCTCTGGACCCATCTTTTGTGTCTGCACTTGTCCCGTTAACACCTAATTTTGCCTTTACTTTAACCACGTCTGCCTTCCACCCTATCAACTTTTCTTCTTTGCCTGCAGCCGCCCCGCCACCCCCCCCAACCTTCTTCACTGGCTCTGCAGTTGCTTAAAAGTTGTTCATCTCTAACATCTTCCAGTTCTGATGAAAGGTCACCGATCTGAAACGTTAACACAGTTTCTCTCTCCGCAGGTGCTGCCTGACCTGCGGCGTGTTTCCATCACTTTCTGTTTCTGCTTCAGATTTCCAGCATCTTCAGTATTTTGCTTTTATTTTACTGAATAATTCAGTGCCACCCTTTTACTCCAAATGTGACCGATGCATTGTGCAACCTGACTTCTCAGACCATTTTGCAAATCAAAGATCCCGCATTTTTATAGACCCTAACCGTGTATGACGTACATGTGTTCACAGTGATATCCCCCAGTGCCTTGCCCTTTGTCACATTGTATGGGGAGGCGTTACTGCCTTTTTTCTCCCTTTTCATTCGCAAGACAGTTTTAAGAGAGAGCAGCAGCCCTTTAAGAGCTGCTGGTGTTAAAGTCCCACCCCCCAGCTGTTCAACATTCCTCGTGCGTCGTGCACCTGGAGTGCAGCACTGACATTTGAATGAGGGGACCTCACACTATTAAGTGAAGTCAACTCATTTGACTGCCGTGCACTCAGCTCGGAGGAGCTGCTCTGCCGTGAGTACATTATCGACCATAGTGAGAACCTAAACACATAGCTAAATGAACTCAGCAGGTCAGGCAGCATCAGGACAGTTCTGACGAAAGGTCATCGACCCGAAACGTTAACTCTGCTTCTCGCTCCATAGATGCTGCCTGACCTGCTGAGTGTTTCCAGCATTTTAGGTTTTTATTTCAGATTTTCAACATCTGCGGTATTTTGCTTTTGCATCGAAGTGAACGAATGGCCACACAGTGCTGTGTGAGAGCCGATTAATATCTTGTGTAGTCTGGAATTGTGCCAGGAATTGTTTCATCATATTAATGGGTATAGGCAGTAACAGGTGCTATAACCACATTACCACAAATGAGCAGGATTCACTTTAAGTGACAAATTAATATTAATAACTGCTGATTACAATTTAAAAAAAATGTCATTACAGAAAGATGCGTGTAATTATAAAGTGTAAGAGTGTACACATCCTAATACAAATCTACCCTCTCAATCTACAAGCAGACACTTTTGCTAAGCTTCTTCAAAGAGCTCACCTGTCATAACCACTTAAACACGCTCAACCACAATAAGAAAAATCAGTTAGAAATTGAGAACAAGTTAGCTAAAGATGGTGCAGACGTAATGGAGAAACTAGATTTTGTTTGACTCTCATAGTTAGCAAACTTGGGTACAGAGCCCTGGAAGACTCAATCACTCAGACTGGAGGAAGGCACGGTGAAGATAAATCGTTATCTTTGTACACCTAACATATTGGCCCAAAAATTCGTGAGGAAGCCTTCGTGCGAGGGTAAGGCTTCCCCGCGATCTCTCACTGCGCGTTGGCTTTTTCAGTCCCAGCTCGCACGAACTTGATGTTCTGGACAGCTGCTGTGCTGGGCTTGCGTATCCCACAGGCGTAGTTAATTCGTGCGAGCTGTGGGATCACGTGACTCAGTTAGAGCCAATGGCAGCACACCATCTTCCATTCATAAGTCTCACATAAGTGCTGTGAAAGTTATGAATACTATAGCCCCCCCAAAAGAACAGCTAAACCTCAATTAAATTTTTTAAAAAACCATCACATTAATAAAATAAGTATAGTTAAATAAATTAACCATTTTAAATAAAAAATTAAATTTTTGAAAAAATTTAAAATCTTTTAAAAAGTTATAAAAGTAAACTTACCTGTCTTTAAAGTCTCTAAAAAAGATATACCTGTTAAAAAAAATTCAAAATAATACTTAATTCACTACTTACCTTGTTAAAAGTGGGTCTTACTCTCCTTTTTTTATGTGTAAAATCTTCCGTACTTACCTGCGCGTTGAAACCACTAAGTGCACTGCATGCGCGCAGCCTGTAGCGCGCACGCGGTTCACCTAGGAACCGCCCCCTTTTCCATTCACCAAGTGCCGGTTTTCAGCGCATGCGCAGTGCATGCAGAAAACCGGCAATTGGAGACAGAATACGTGAGAGTACACAGTGCGTACTCTCGCGTATCAACACAAATTTTTGGGCCATTAGTTCATAGTACATGCGGACGTTCATTAGATTAATGGGTTCGCATACTGGCCTTTCACCTCTGGGACCAACTTTGAAACTGCCCCAGAGTGATTGGACGATAATATGATATGACCCATGTAGTGTTTGATGTCATAGAGTCATAACGGCACAGAAGGAGGCCATTCGGCCCCTCGAGTCCGTGCCGGCTCTCTGCAGAGCAATCCAGTCAGTCCCATTCCCCCACTCTATCCCCGTAGCCCTGCAAGTTTATTTCCCTCAAGTGCCTATCCAGTCTCCCCTTGAAAACATTGAGTGTCTCCGCTTCCACCACTTCCATCGGCAGCGAATTCCAGGTCCTCACCACTCGCTGCGTAAAAAAGTTTTTCCTCATATCCCCCCTGTATCTTTTGCCCAAAACCTTAAATCTGTGTCCCCTAGTCCTTGTACCATCAACTAGTGGGAACAGCCGTTCCCCGTCTAGCCTATCCAAACCCGTGATAATCTTGTACACCTCTATCAAATCACCTCTCAACCTCCTTTGCTCTAATGAAAGCAAATCCAGCTTCTCCAACCTGTCCTTGTAGCTAAGGTCCCCCATCCCCGGAACCATTCTGGTAAATCTCCTCTGCACCCTCTTAAAGGTCTTCACATCCTTCCTAAAGTGTGGTGACCAGAACTGGATGCAATACTCCAGTTGTGGCCGAACCAGCGCTTTATAAATGTCTGGAAGGCTCATTATAATGAATTTGCGCACTCAGTTCAGTTTCGAGTAGGTGTGAGCCCGCAGTGCAAACCTGTCCATAACTTAGCAATCATTTACACTGAATTAGCAGCCACACTCAGAGAAGGCAAATGAGTGAATGGAAATGCCGTATCGGTGTGTTTGCTGTACTGTTCGGAGACTGGGCTATTTTGATTTTTTTTTTCTGTGTGTCATGGGCAAAGCCAGCATCTGTTGCCTGAGAAACTGAGACCATTGTGGTCTATATGCTGCTGACTTTCTTAGCCAGTTGAGCCATCAGGGAGCAGACCTAGCTTTCTTAATATGGTTGGATGTGATATTTACTGTCTCGCTTGTGGCATCTAGTGGCAGAGTATGAACACTACACCAACCTTTCATTTGTCAGATTGATGGACTGTCCTCGTAGCCTTTCTCTGGCATCGCATTGGAATATCAACCGTGCGTTTGACTGCAGGAGACATGGCAGGATCTAGCAGCGTAAATGCACAATTAGGAATATAGGACCGTATTGTAAGCTAGAAACAGGTAGACTTTGTGAAATGCATTATACCTGAAGTATAATCCACAGGAAATGCTCACTTTGCACAAAAGCCCATTTTGCCCGCATAATAAAAAGTAGATTCGTTCTAAGTCTTTCAGTGAAGACTATTATCCCCATCATTATTATTATGTGGCATTTTTGTCTTAAACATTTGCCTAATAAGGATTATTCACAAGCACTTTACGACTTCTTTGTACAGTAATTAAGCAGGGCTTTTAACTGTCACATGTGGTGGGACACTGAAACTGATAGCACTAACTATACATTTGGACCAGGCAGACACCCTTTACTTTAATCCCATTTATAAATTCAGTTGAGGTCAGAATGAATTGAACTAAATACAGTCCCCAAGGGTTTAGCGAGCCTTTCTCTGCCAAAGTGTGCACTTTTTGTAACTTATATTTTTTTCCATGTGTAACGCTCATCAGATGTTACTAGGACTGGCGTTCTGACACATAGACGGGCTACTAGTTACAAAGTTAGATTTAAAATGTGCGTTACCTTTCGAAATCCCGTGTCCATGTTATTAATTGAAGGATACTGCATAGGAACAAATCACACAGCATGCCTACATTATCTGAGTCTTGCCCCCTGAGACACGCTCACTTGTTATAAAGTAACCCGTCTGTCACATGTACTAGTTTTTGATCTGCAGCTAAAATCCACAGGTGATCCACCGTTTATATTAGCTTCGCAATGCCAGATAACTCTGAGAGACAGTCTCAGGAATGTGACCGGAGCTCATACCTGTAAACCTCTACGATTTATCTTGCCTCTGCCTTCACAACCCCCCCCCAGCCCCCCGCTGCCCCTCCCCCGCAATCCTCATTCCTGCCATTTTGACACAAGAGCTTAACAAGTGCGACAGGTCGTCCAATTTCAACGCTCCCCCCCCACCCCCCCACCGCCATTTCCAAACTTTGCCGATCACCTCTTCAGCTGAAAGGAAAAAAGCTGCCGTGCCTTTTTGTGTAAGGCTAGCGAATGAGTGGCAGTCTGATTGTTTGGCTGGACATTCCCAGAGGGCGTTGGGATTCTGATTATGTCACCACTTAGTGGAACAACTGACACTGATGGGCTTGAAATGAATCTGAGTCCCAGAAGTATGAACTTTCTGCAATGCCGCGAATCAGGCATCTTTCCCCAGGTATAGAGTTACATCCTAAAACTGGCAAGGCCAAGTTCAACGCAGACCTCTGAGGTAGCACATGGGAAACCGCACAACAACAAAAAATTAACATTTGGCACTTTTCACTTTTAATAAAAACAAACTGAGTGGAATATTGTATCTGTCGGTCTATCTAGCAGTTATTTTTCCAATCCAAGCATACCCAAGTGACAAACCAAATTCTGCTGATATTAAATGTGGGAGAGATTCCTATATTTAATAAACCATTGTTCTCAAAATTAAGCTGTACAAAAATGAGCGTCCATATTTTGTTTGGAACTCTATTTGTATGGAGGGATTAAACGATTAATTTTAAACAGGTTAACACCACCTCTAAATAAAGGATAGAAGAATTGCATACTAGTGGATTTGTATGCTAATTTTCACAGTGTAATCTCAAGGCCATTAATCATTTTTTTTATAGAAAATAAATGACTAGAACCTGGCAATGAATCTAACTCCCCTATAAGGGCCCATGCCATTTTAGTTTCATACTTAAATCTTTGTTAGTTGTATTCAGGACTACCCAGTATGACAGGACTGGGAAGACTATAATCGCCCCAATCAACCCGTACAATGGGTGGGGGAGGAATTTGCAAGACGATTAGTGCAAAATCTGTACACATCATGCCTCTGTTGCATTCCTGGTTGACCACTATGTGAAGGTGTCTCATAGTATAGATGCTCAGTCAGCCACTATCAACAGATGAGAGCATTGTCATATCACACAGTGAGGGTCATTTTGATATAGAAACAAACAATGCTGGAAATACTCAGCAGGTCAGGCAGCGTCTGTGGAGAGCGAAACAGAGTTAACATTTCAGGTCGATGACCTTTCGTCAGAACTGGAAAAAAGTTCGAGATGTAACAGGTTTTAAGCAAGTGCAGGGAAAGGGGGTAGGGGAGGAAAGAACAAAAGGGAAGGTGTGTGATAGGCTGGAGGCAGGAGAGATTAAATGACACAAGGGATGATGGCGCGAGGCAAAAGGAGATGGTAATGGGACAAGTAAAGAAACAAAAGCTGGGTCTAGAGGAGGTGTAAATGGGTACAGCAGAATCATCAACAACTGCCATCTGAAAAAATAGGGGCAGAGGTTATGGTCTGAACTTGTTGATCTCGATGTTGGGCCATAGTGTAAAACAGACGAATGGAAGTGAAACTCGGGAGAGATGTTTAACAGGCGGTTGACTCGATATCGGCTCTTTTACACTAACGCACAAAGTCAAAATGGCCCCCAGTGTGTCCTGGTTCTGGTGAGGAGCTCACACGATGAGGCTTAGAGATAAGGAACAGTTTCCACCTTCACACTCTTTTTGTATCAACCAAATATGGTTTATCATTTCTTTTTAGGTTCAAATGAAAAATAAATATCATATGATATATTTTCAAACACTTTCAATATATTTTATTCATATTATAGCGTCTTGGGTCAAAAGCCTCTGTCACAGGCTGAGATGAGGAGCCAAGGGACTGTGAATATTTCTGGAGACTGGGTACAGTAGCATAGTGGTTATGTTACTGGACTAGTAATCCAGAGGTTCTGACAAAAGGTCCTCAACACTGAAACATTAACTCTGTTTCTCTCTCCACAGATGCTGCCTGACCTGCTGAGTATTTCCAGCATTTTCTGTTTTTATTTTAGTACTCCAGAGGCCTGGACTAATGAGCTGGGGATGTGAGTTCAAATCCCACCACGGCAGCTGGTGAATTTAAATTCAGTTAATTAAATAAATCTGGAATAAAAAGCTAGTATCAGTAATGGTGATCATAAAATGGTGTCGTAAAACCCATCTGCTTCACTAATGTCCTTTAGGGAAGGAAATCTGCCGCCCTTACCTGGTCTAGCCTATATGTGACTTCAGACCCACAGCAATGTGGTTGACTCTTAACTGCCCCTCTGCAATGGCCCAGCGAGTCACTCAGTTGTACCAAACCACTACAAAGAAGTATACTAAGAATATGAGAGTACCTTCACCACACAGACTGTAGCGGTTCAAGAAGGCGGTGGGAACGAGATGGGTTTTTACGACAATCCAGTATCACCATGACTAATACTAGCTTTTTATTCCAGATTTATTTAATTAACGGAATTTAAATTCCCCAGCTGCTGTGATGTCTCTGGATCATTAGTCCAGGCCTCGGGATTACTAGTCCAGTAACATAAGCACTATGCCACCGTACCCCGAAATGAATCAACATGATACAAAACCTTTATTAACTCTGATCTTACCCCTTTCTGGTCCAGTGGAAATAGTTCCAGTAGATCAAGTCTCTTGTCATAACTATAGTTTCTCATCTGTGGTATCATCTTGATGACGTTGTAGACTCTCAAAGGCTTTAATGCCCTTTCTGTAATGGGGAATCCAAAACTGCTTCCCGTACTCTAACTGAGACCTAACTTGTACACATTTCTCATCACCAATACGATAGCAAAATACTGCGGATGCTGGAAATCCGAAATAACAACAGAAAACGCTGGAAAATCTCAGCAGGCCAGGCAGCATCCGTGGAGAGAGAAACAGAGTTAACGTTTCAGGTCGAAGACCTTTCGTCAGAACTGGAAAAAAGTAGGAAATGAAATAGATTTAAAGCAAGGATAAAGCTGGGAAAAGGGGGAGGGGATGAAAGAACAAAAGGAGAGATTAAGAGACATTGAGAGACATTAAGAGATGATCAAGGCAAGAGGAGGTGTTGATATAACAGGTAGAGGCTAGATGAAGTGTGAAATGCACTGGCAGAATGAAGGACAGCTGCCAGCTTCTGGGAGGGAAAAAAAAGGGGGGGGCCAAACAAAAGGGTGGATGAAAAAATAAAATATAAATGTGATAGGGGCCGAGGTTATGATCTAAAATTGTTGAACTCGATGTTGAGTCCAGAAGGCTGTAGGCAGCTGTAACACACAGACGATGGCCTTTTCTGCTGCTCTTTATTTACTTTTCACTCTTTGTTTGGAATGAGACCCCTGTCTTTTTGAAATATGTGCCCTTTCCTCTTCATGAGTCTCTTCATGCCACATGCCATCCCCAAGAGGATTTTGGGCAGCCTGCTCCCAGGCAGGTCCATCACACAACCAGCAACCCTCCGAAACCAGCCATCAAGATGTGTATAGAATTGGCCCAGGGTGAATCCCTCTCCAGTTGCCCTTCTCACTCTGTGCTATACCACCTGGTCTTTCATCGGCATCTCCTCGCAGTGCCTCTCAGTGCATGGCGCACACCATGATGAGATTATGCGAATTGTTCCCAAGTGTCCATCATAATAAGAACATACGAAGTTGGAGCAGGAGTAGGCCATTCAGCCCTTTGAGCCTGCTCCGCCATAATAGAGTTTGACTACAAGCTCCTACTGGATCTCAACCAACTTGGGAAAACTTTCCTATACAGACATAAAATTATTTTTAAATACAAATATTACAAGGAAGATCTTTCAGTCTTAATTCTTCTCCTCCTTGAAAGTTTCTCTCAAAACCACGTTGCATTGTCACCTCCCTCTCATCCATCCTACCAATTTAACCATTCCTTTAGGCTCCCTCCTTCACCTTACCTATCTTTTGCTCACCATCCCCCATCCCCTTCAGACGCTTGAGCACCTAAATCTTGGCTGATGCTCCCAGTACTGAGGGAGTGCTGCACTGTCAGAGGTGCCGTCTTTCGGTTGAGACGTTAAACTGAGACCCCGTCTGCCCTCTCAGGTGTACGTAAAAGATCCCATGGCGCTATTGCGAAGAAGAGCAGGGGTGTTATCCCCCGGTGTCCTGGACAATATTTATCCCTCAATCAACATCACTAAAACAGGTGATCTGGTCATTAACCCAGTGCTGTTTGTGGGAGCTTGCTGTGCGCAAATTGGCTGCCGCGTTTCCTACATTACAACAGTGACTCCACTTCAAAAAGTACTTCTGGAAAGTGCTTTGGGACGTCCGGTGGTCGTGAAAGGTGCTACAGAAATGCAAGTCTTTTTTTCCTTTCTGTTTCTTTGCAAAGTACCCGGAGTCTTCTTTTTTCCTGAGTGAGGGTTTCTACATTAAATGCACATTGCTGTTGTAGTTTGAACAGCAAATGGAATGTAAATGGCAGTTAACACTTGTCATTGGTGCCAAATCGGTTCCTGAACTCATTCTCTCCTGTTTATGGGGACATGTGTGTTTAGTCTATTGAAGCACACTCTGGGACTGACAGCGCCACTTACTCCATATCTCAGTTACACTGCTCTCATGAGCTTGTCATAACCAGGTCAATCTCCCAAGTTGCAGTGTACTTTAATCAGTCCTGTCAGCTGCCAGTGGCAGTCCCCCCTGTGGAGAGTCACCTAACAAATTTGATGGGACAGTGTCATCTTTCATGTCGTGATTAAATCTGAGGAGGCGGCAGCTGTTCTGTGGCAGGCTGAAATCCAGATGAAAGTGTGAAATTATAAAAGAAAATCCAGCCAATATTATACGTTTAGAGTCCGAGTGCAAGCTTACTGTACTCGCCCAAGCAGCCTGTTCCCACTGTTGAATCAAACAGCAGCAGAAATATTTAATCCTCAAAAGGAAAGTTTTTGCTGAACTGCATTTTACTTAAAGGAGAAGTACTTCAGGTCGAAAGTCCTTTAAAGGGGAATTCCACCTAATTACTTTTTGTTCAAAGTTCTCCCCTTTCTTGCAGAAGCAATTAACAGTCTCGCCTTCAATTCCTTCTGACGTATTTTTAAACTGATAAGTTTTGTTCCAACATGGAGATCCATGAGTAGGGTTTCCTCCCCTGCTAGTCCTCTCCACCCTGAACACCAGAGCAGTTCCACAAGAGGTACAGGGTGGGGGGGAAGTTGCAACTTTAAACCCGCCTAAGAAAACGCTCATTGGCTGCGGAACTGCAGCAACCCAAACCTCGGGCTGGTAAATTGACAAACCCAGCCTGCAGCCTGTACTCCCAGCATCGGACAACATCCAAACTCCGTTGAAGTTGAAGGTCTTCATTTACAATCATTGCATTTTAAAGTGCGGAAGGAGGCCATTCAGCCCAGGACGCCTGTGTCGGCTCACTGAACGAGCTGTCCATTGCCCTTTCACCACACCTTTAAATTTTTCTTTTTCAAATATTTGTCCACATCCCTTTCAAAGGCTATTATTTATTTTGTTTTCACCACTAAAAGTTTCTCCTAAATTCTCCCTTTGTCCTTTTGGTGAAGACTTTAAATTTATGCCCTCTAGTTACTGGCTCATCAAGTGTAAAAAGTGTTTCCGAATTTAAATTATCAAAACCTCTGGTAGATCTGCTCTGAACCTTCTTGTCCTAATAAAAAGAATCCCATTTTCTCTCGTTCTCTCTTCCCTGATATCATCTCAGTGAATCTCTTCTGCATCCTTGATATCCCTTCCTAAAGTAAGACACCCAAAACTGGACACAACTGCGGCCTAACCAATGATTTGTGCAGGATTAGTATCACCCCTTTGCCTTCTATACTCTGTACCCTTATTTATAAATCCTAGGATCCCATATGCTATGTTTGCAGCTTGCTCAACTAGTCCTTCCACTTTTAAACACTTCCTCCCACTGTTAACCCTCTGCTCCTCTTTGATTCTATGCAATTCCTGCCATGTTGGAGTTCGTAACTATAGGCAGTCAGTACACCTGGGAGCAGGTTGCATGCCAACTCTTCCCCCGCTCCCCTCCCCCCCCCCATCCCAAAATGGAGAATGAAATTGGGCTCAGGCATAGGAGGAACTCAAAAAGGAGCAGAGGGACAAAGCACCGTAATTGCTCCAACAAGAATGTGACTGAATCTGTGGTAAAGCATTATTTTTACGGTAAATGTTAAGAGAAGTATGCTGAAATGTCAAAGCACCCGAATCAAGGGATATGGGGCTCGGGCGGAACAGTGGTGTTGAGGTCAAAGATCAGCCATGATCTTACTGAATGGCGGAGCAGGCTCGAGGGGCCGTATGGCCTGCTCCTGCTCCTAATTCTTAAGTTCTTACACAATCACCTCATCAGGAAAATAAGGTTGCGAGTAGGCCACTCAGTACATCCAACTTCAACTTTGCAGTTCTGATTGTGGGAGAGTAGTGCTATAGCGGCAGTCCTGGCACCAGCCACCGCCCCCCCCCCCCACCCCCCGTATAAAGTCCCACCCCCACCGCCACCTATCACCATTAGATGATGGTTGAAAAAGAGTTGGTGAATCTGCCGGCAGTTTGTGCAAGACCCAAGAAAAAGTCGAAGGAGCTAAGTCGTCGCTTTTATATTGCCTGAATTTTTATAACATAACAGCACCTTAAAATGGATCTGGTTCGGGTTCCAGTATAAAAAGGAGCTTTAGCCATCAGACAGAGAAAAATTTTATCCTGCTTGTCTGACCTGGTTTTGAACCCAAGTCCCAGAAGGTGAAAGGACGTGTTCTAATCTGCTGATGGTTATCATTGTTTTCACTGCATTTGAGAAACGCTCATTCCGAGCAGAAGGGGAAAAAATGAAATTTCCAGACTGTGAGATCTTAAGACCGTTGTGGAAATGTCAGAGAAATTCCATCTCCCACCTGTCTGAGTGGATATCTGTCAATGCAGTGTCACTCCTCACAGGCAGCGCCAAGCCTTACGGCGCATTCAGGTTCCACAGGCGTGATTTTGAATTCGGGCGATGAAATGAAAATCGGGAGGGATGTATAATGGGCGGCTGGTCCACTATTGACCTTTTTGCACGCTCGCCCAAGGTCAAAGTGACCTCCCACATGCTTAGCTTCAGTGAAAAGCCAAAACCGCTTCACATCAGCAGTAAACTTGGAGTGTAAATCGGGCACGAAGGCCCAAACTGGCTCCAAAGTGCAGTGGAGTGAGACTCCCTCCGCCAGGAAATCTCACTCCACTTTCTTCCGGTGTCAGTTTGGGCTCTGACACCAGATTCAGGCTGCATTTGGACTACAAATGTAATGTAAGTGCACCTGTATTTATAGAATCATAGACTGATACAGCACAGAAGGAGGCCATTCGGCCCATCGTGTCTGTGCCGGCTCTTTGGTAGAGCTACCCAATTAATTCCACTCCCCCCTGCTCTTTCCTCATAGCCCTGTACATTTTTTTTTCCCCTTCAAATATTTATCCAATTCTCTTTTGAATGTTACTATTGAATCTGCTTCCACCACCCTTTCAGGCAGCGCATTCCAGATCACAACAACTCGCTGTGTAAAAAAAAATGTCGCCTCTGGTTCTTTTGCCAATCACCATAAATCAGTGTCCTCTGGTTACCGACCCTTCTGCCATTGGAAACAGTTTCTCCTTATTTACTCTATCGAAACCATTCATGATTATGAACACCTCAATCAAATCTCCTCTTAACCTTCTCTGCTCCAAGGAGAACAACCCCAGCTTCTCCAGTCTCTCCACGTAACTGAAGTCCCTCATCCCTGGCACTATTCTAGTAAATCTCTTCTGCACCCTCTCCTTCCTAAAGTGCAGTGCCCAGGATTGAACACAATACTCCAGCTGAGGCTGAACCTGTGTTTTATAAAGGTTTAGCATAACTTCCTTGCTTTTGTACTCTATTCCTCTATTAATAAAGCCAAGGATCCCATCAGCTTATTTAACAGCCTTCTCAATTTGTCCTGCCATCTTCAAAGACTTGTGTACATACACCCCCCGGTCTCTCTCTTCCTGCACCCCCTTTAAAATCCTACCATTTAGTTCATATCGCTGCTCCTCATTCTTCCTATCAAAATGTATCACTTTACACTTCTCTGCGTTAAATTTCATCCGGAATGTTTCTGCCCAGTTTACCAGTCTGTCTCTACACTCCTGAAGTCTGTTACTGTCCTCCTCATTGTTTACTACATTCCCAAGTTTCGTATCATCTGCAAACTTTGAAATTATGCCCCGTGTACCCAAGTCCGGGTCATTAATATATATCAAAAAGAGCAGTGGTCCTAATACCGACCCCTGGGGAAACACCACTGTATACCTCCCTCCAGTCTGAAAAGCAACCGTTCACCACTACACACTGTGCTTTCTGTCCCTTAGCCAATGTTGTATCCACACTGCCACTGTCCCTTCAATCCAATGGTCTTTAATTTTGCTAACAAGACTATTATGTGGTATTGTTTCGAGGTTGGAAATAATGGCACTGTAAATATCTATAATTTTGATGCTGTATAATCAACCTAAAATGTGAATTATTTTGTGCTTGAATGATGAAGCAGTTGTATTGTAACTTTATATTTATCACATGATCCAGCAGGCAAACAGAAGGTTGTATGTTCAGTGCCTGTATGTGTCGGGGACAAGGAAAAGTGTGGCAAGGGCTTGGTCTACGTCTCACTATGATCTTGAATGTTAACTCCACATGCTCACATGGGTTGTTCAAAGGCTGCAATTTATTATTGGCTGTGAATTTTGTGCTAATTAACATGAGGATGATTACTGCTGGGAATTGGAACGATTCCCGTTTTAGGCACCCAATGTTAGCACCAAGGTCTCCGAGGCCAAGCATAACTATGGCCAGAGGCAGAGTAAAGCTCCCTCCGTTCTGCCCCAGCAATGACCCTCAGCCACAACCTCAGAAGAGCACGCCCCATTTCTCCAGTTTAATACTTTTCCAATTCCCACACTAGCCACCCTCTGTGACCAAGCTTGCTCATTTGACGGGAGCATAGTGGTTATGTTACTGGATTAGTAATCCAGAGGCCTGGATTAATAATCTGGTATACGTGAGTTCAAATCCCACCACGACAGCTGGGGAAATTTAAATTTAGTTAATTAAATAAATCTGGAATTAAAAAAAGCTAGTATCAGCAATGGTGACCATGAAACTATCGGATTGTCGTAAAAACCCATCTGGTTCACTAATGTCCTGTCGGGAAGGAAATCTGCCGTCTGTAAGGTTTCCAAAATTTGCAGATCCACAAAACCTAAGAAGAAAAAAGGACTTTGGAACTACCTCAGAGTGATAAAAATGCATTTGGGCCTAACCTAAGAGACTGTAAGACCAAAAACCAAGTTTTGACATTTTAAAAGCATGTCTGGGCCTGTGAAGGGAGAAAAGGCTGTGAAGGAAGTTGGGTTCGACCTCTGCAAAAGCAGTTTTGGGTATTGCAGTTAATTGCACTGTCTGGGGAATCGGGATGACCACACTCAAGCCCCTTCAAGCATTAACATTTTGACAATAGACCCTAGGAGGAGACAGCCCCACCCAAAACAACAGGTCCCATCAAACCGATTACAGAACCCATTAAAGACATGCATAAAGCAAATATTCGATCGAAGTCCTAAAGGCCCAGTCAAGAAACCCAAAACATGAGGACAATTCAAACTCCGATTAAACAACAGATCGACAGGATGGAGCTATTTTGAAACCACTTCACACATTTACAAAACCAGTTAACACGCTAGTAAAGTCGTTACTGTTAACGAGGTCTTACAATGACCGGGATTTGATTTGGTTTTGATAAGGCCACTTCAATTTAGTATAATTGAAGGCCCATCAAGCAGTTCAGGAGTAACAACAGTTCAAGTTCAACAGAAGGCAGTTCTGCAGTTTTGGAGTTCAATTTGAAAGCCTGTTTTTCAGCAGAAGTCAGTGCTGGAATTACAGAGTTCAGGAGAAGCAAGTTGGGCAGTTAAAGAAGACAGTTCAGTAAGATAGCAAAATACTGCGGATGCTGGAAATCCGAAATTACAACAGAAAATGCTGGAAAAACTCAGCAGGCCAGGCAGCATCCGTGGAGAGAGAAACAGAGTTAACGTTTCAGGTCGAAGACCTTTCATCAGAACTGGAAAAAAGTAGGAAATGAAATAGATTTAAAGCAAGGATAAAGCTGGGAAAAGCGGGAGGGGATGAAAGAACAAAAGGAGAGATTAAGAGACATTGAGAGACATTAAGAGATAATCAAGGCAAGAGGAGGTGTTGATGCAACAGGTTTTTTCCGGTACATTGATGACTGTATCGGTGTCGTCTCCTGCTCGCACCCTGAACTAGAACATTTCATTCACTATGCTTCCAATTTTCACCCGTCCCTCACCTTCACATGGTCCATCTCCGACTCTTCCATTCCCTTCCTCGACTTCTCCGTCTCCATCTCTGGGGCTAGGTTATTGACTAACATTCACTACAAGCCCACTGACTCCCACAGCTACCTGGACTAAACTTCCTCCCACTCCGCCTCCTGTAAGGACTCTATTCCATTCTCCCAGTTTCTCCGTCTCCGCCGCATCTGCTCTGACGATGCCACCTTCCATATCAGTGCTTCCGACATGTCTTCCTTTTTCCTCAACCGAGGATTCCCCTCTACTGTGGTTGACATGGCCCTCGACCGTGTCCGTTCTATCTCCCACACTTCTGCCCTCACCCCTGCCCCTCCCTCCCGGAACCACGATAGAGTTCCCCTTGTCCTCATCTTTCACCCCACCAGCCTCCACATTCAACAGATCATCCTCCGCCATTTCCGCCACCTCCAGCGTGATCCCACCACCAAACGCAGCTTCCCCTCACCTCCGCTTTCAGCATTCCGCAGGGACCGCTTCCCTCCGCGACACCCTAGTCCACTCCTCTACCACCCCCAGCACCCCTTCCCCTTCGCCCGGCACCTTCCCGTGCAAGCGCAGGAGATGCAACACATGCCCTTATACCTCCCCTCTTCCCACTGTCCAGGGCCCCAAACACCCCTTCCAGGTGAAACAGCGATTTACTTGTACTTCCTGCAATTTAGTATACTGTATTCGCTGCTCACGATGTGGTCTCCTCTACATTGGGGAGACCAAACGCAGATTGGGTGACCGCTTTGCGGAACACCTCCGTTCAGTCCGTAAGGGGGACCCCGAGCTCCCGGTGGCCTGTCACTTTAATTCTCCGCTTCACTCCCACTCTGACCTCACCGTCCTCGGCCTATTACACTGTTCCACGGAAGCGCAGCGTAAGCTCGAGGAACAGCACCTCATCTTTCGTTTAGGCACCCGTCAGCCTTCTGGACTCAACATCGAGTTCAACAATTTTAGATCATAACCTCGGCCCCTATCACATTTATATTTTTTCATCCACCCTTTTGTTTGCCCCCCCCCTTTTCTTTCCTCCCAGAGCTGGCAGCTGTCCTTCATTCTGCCAGTGATTTCACACTTCATCTAGCCTCAACCTGTTACATCAACACCTCCTCTTGCCTTGATTATCTCTTAATGTCTCTCAATGTCTCTTAATCTCTCCTTTTGTTCTTTCATTCCCTCCCCCTTTTCCCAGCTTTATCCTTGCTTTAAATCTATTTCATTTCCTGCTTTTTTCCAGTTCTGATGAAAGGTCTTCGACCTGAAACGTTAACTCTGTTTCTCTCTCCACGGATGCTGCCTGGCCTGCTGAGTTTTTCCAGCGTTTTCTGTTGTTATTTCAGTTCAGTAAGAAGGGAGTTCTCCAATTCTCCAGTAAAACAGTTCAAGTTCAACAAGCAGGCAGAAGGCAGTTTCCACAGTTCTGCAAGAAGGCATTTCCACAGCTCGGAAGAAGACAGTTTAAACAGAAAGCAGTTCAACAAAGAAAGCCAACAGCTCCAGAAGTAGGCCGACACGCAAGAAGAGACCAGAGCGACTGCCTCAGTGACCATCGGACACCTTGCGGCAACAAGGGCCTTATGAAACCTTTTACTCAAAAGACTCTAAACCCTAACTCTCAACTGTCAAGGATTCGTTTGGTGAGCATTATCCCTGGTTCTCCAGAGTCCAACCTAGCTAGTGAAGTGGGATTGGGAGGGTTGAAGTATTCTTCTAATGTTATTTCCCTCGCGTGTACTGAAGTGTTCCCCACCTTTAGAGTGTTAAGAGAGTTTGTGTTGTGTTTTACTTTCTTGAATAAAGATCAAAATTCTTTCATTAAAACCTGTTGTCTACTGCATATTTGTTCCGACCCCCAAATAAGTCCAAGGTCTAGAACCAGGGGTGTGGGAGCGATTCGAACCGCTCACTGAGTCAGAGGTGAAGCTGACCCTACCACACCACCCCCTACACGTCCTTACCCGGTCTGACCTACATGTGACTCCAGACCCACAGCAATGTGGTTGACTCTTAACTGCCGCTGTGTAATGGCCCAGTGAGACACTCAGTTGTACCAAACTGCTATGACAAAGTCAGCACCATGGGAGTACCTTCACCACACGGACTGCAGCGGTTCAAGAAGGCGGCTCACCACCATCTTCTCGAGGGCAATTAGGGATGGGCAATAAATGCTGGCCTTGCCAGTGACGCCCACATCCCATGAACGAATAAATAAAAAAAAAACACCAATTAGTTCCAAATTAGGAGTAGCTTTCTGTCGTTGGCCCATGAACTGCCCCGAGACTGCCCAAATCTATAACAGTCAATAGAGAAGACTTTCAAAGAACTAGTTCAAATGAAGACGGCCTTTCAGCCCATTTAATCTCATTCTACGATCCTCCTATTTTTTTTTTAACTTCCAGCTGAATCTTGGTTTAACATCTCATCTTTGACAATGCAGCACTTCTTCAATATTGCATAGGAGCGTCACCTGGATTAGGTACTCAGGATCATGGTGGGAGGCTAAAGCCTGCCATCTTTTGACTCGCAGCCAGAATGCTACCAACTGAGGCAATCTGAGACATAAATAAAAGTGGACTTTCATCCCAGTCGTCTGAGCCCGATTTGAATCCAGGTCCCAGAGATGAAGGACTGCAATCATTTTCTTGTCGCCTTTGAGTCAGACGGTTGTGGATTCAAGTCCCACTTCAGAGGCTTGAGCACAAAAATCTAGGCTGACAGTCCCGTGCAGTGCTGAGGGAGTGCTGCACTATCGGAGGTGCCATCTTTCGGATGAGACGTTAAACCCAGGCCCCGTCTACTCTCTCAGGTGGACGTAAAAGATCCCGTGGCACTATTTTGAGGAAGAGCAGGGGAGTTATCCCCGGTGTCTTGGCCAATATTTATCCCTCAATCAACATCACTAAAAACAGATTATCTGGTCATTATCACATTGCTGTTTGTGGGAGCTTGCTGTGCGCAGATTGGCTGCCGCGTTTCCTACATTACAACAGTGACTACACTTCAAAAAGTACTTCATTGGCTGTAAAGCGCTTTGGGATGTCTGGAGGTCGTGAAAGGCGCTATATAAATGCAATATATTCTTTCCTTTTAGTATTTTATTTTATTAATGCTAATAGATATATCATGACATTGTTCATGGTAAGTCAGATGAAATCCTGTTCTACAGCAACAAAAGTGTTAAAGCATGTGCTGCACTGTGTATAATTTTGCTGTTGAGGTAAAGCTGTGATTAATGTGGCCTGCCACTTTAAGATCACAAATTCTAATAACCGTTAATAGGCATATCTCGAGGTCAGTTACAAATTAGTTGTTGTCAGCACAGGCAGTTTCAGATTGGCAATTGCTTGTAAGTTTCTGGATCCAGGTAAGAAGAAAGCAGTGCAGAATGACTTCCTTCTTTATATACTTTAACCTTTTGAAACAAAACAGATGCTATAGATATATAATCTTTACGTTATTAAAGCTGTCATTGAAATCAATGGAAAACACAGTGTTGGGGTCAGTCACTTGTAATCATTGGGTATTGCTGTAATGGGCCCATTGAAATCAATGCATAACACAGTGTTGGGCCCAGTCCCTTTTAATCATTGGATATTGCTGTAATGGGCTCATTGAAATCAATGGTAACACAGTGTTGGCCCCCGTCCCTTATAATCATTGGATATTGCTGTAATGGTATTGCCTGCTATTCTTATTGCCTCCAGAGGTGGTGCTACAACATTCAAGAAGCTATTGCAAGGATGCCCATTATTCCTCGTTTCATAGATGGCAGTATAAGCTCTCCCAGCCTATTATAACAAACACAGCTGAAAGATATACTATTACTTCCGACTAACTGTGGACAAGGGCACAGGAGGTTACATAAGAACATAAGAATTAGGAGCAGGAGTAGGCTATACGGCCCCTCGAGCTTGCTCCACCATTAAATAAGATCATGGCTGATTTTCGACCTCAACTGCACTTTCCTGCCTGATCTCCATATCCTTTGATTCCCCTAGAGTCCAAAAATCTCAGCCTTGAATATACTCAACGATTCAGCATCCACAGCCCTTTGGGGCAGAGAATTCCTAAGATTCACAACCCTCTGAGGGAAGAAATTCCTCCTCATCGCAGTCTTAAATGGCCGGCCCCTTATCCTGAGACTATGCCCCCTAATTCTAGACTCTCCAGCCAAGGGAAACAACCTCTCAGCATCTAGGTTCACTGTATATAAGCTTTTGTTTTCAGCAGGTAGCATTTTGGGCAGAACGTATTTATCCTTTTTTCCCCTTTAAACTTAACTCTACCAAACAAAATGCCATCAACGAAAATTATATTATTCTTAACAATCCTTCAAGTTGCCAGGAGAAAGAGCACCATGGAAAAGCAGTCTGAATCTGGGCAAGACTTAATTGGAAAATGATACAACGCATGTATGATTCTCACACCTGTTTATAATAATTGAATCGGCATGTTTCGTTTTTCAACCAGAAAGAGCCAATTGTGCAACAAAGGCTCTGTTGGTTATCTGTAATAACATTGAAATCGGAATATTAATCTTTGTTTTAGAAGTTGGAAATGGGCAATTTTCCTTTTCAAAAAATGTACACCACTTGCAGGTCTTAACCTTAGCAACAGGTCAGTGTTTTCTCACAATAGGATTTCAGACTGTTGGATGGTAATTAATTCTGATTGGGTTCCAGTGAGATCTCATCACTGTTTAATCTGCCCTTTACCCTGTTTCAGCAGGAAAACTGCCCCAGGAGCGGACCTACTGCACAAATCCAATTACCTCATTATTGCTGTCCTGGAATAGTGGTTGAGCGTACAATGATACCCCCTTATCAGTAAAAACCCCCACATAGGCACGGTTTATGGTTTTTCTACTCTGGTTCTGCAATTACGCACAATATTCTGACTAACTACAGCATTTTAACTGATGTTCCCTGAACATTTTACATACTATTTGCCTTTTAATTATCACTTGATCCTTGCAGCGATTATGTCATGATTCAGTGGGGGGAAGGGAGCAACAGCTATTACTAACAAACAAGAAGATACAACACAGAACAAAAGCACCCACAGAGGAACATAGAACAGGAGGAGGCCATTCAGCCCCTCGAGCCTGTTCCACCATTCAATCAGATTATGGCTGATCTGCGACCTACTCCATTTGCACCTTTGGCCCATATCCCTTAATACCTTTGGTTAACAAAAAGCTATCAATCTCAGATTTAAAATTAACAATTGATCTAGCATTAATTGCCGTTGCGGAAGAGAGTTCCAAACTTCTACCACCCTTTGTGTGTAGAAGTGTTTTCTAATTTCACTCCTGAAAGGTCTGGCTCTAATTTTTAGACTATGCCCCCCAGTCCTAGAATCCCAACCAGTGGAAATAGTTTCTCTCTATCTACCCTATCTGTTCCCTTAATATCTTGACCCCTTAACCTTCTAAATTCTAGGGAATACAACCCTACATAACAGATCACGGTATTTATACAAATAATAGCTATCTCGGAATTATTTCAAATTATGATGTCATCTTGAAGGTGGTTTTGATGAATGGTACCAGTCAAAATATTAATCTAATTTTCTTCTTTTTGTCTTTCACTGACTTGTTGTGCATTTCCATGTTTTCAGCATTTTTTTTGATCAGTTATAAGCTACTCAAACTTTATTCGCCTTGTTTATAATCTCATCTGAACCCCTTGATGATGATTACTGGTCAATTCTGGGCATCACACTTTAGGAAGGACATGTTTAAAATCATGGAGGATTTAGATAGAGTAAATAAAGAGAAACTGTTCCCAATGGCTGAAGGGTTGATAGCCAGAGGGCACAGATTTAAGGTGATTGGCAAAAGAACCAGAGGCGACATGAGGAAAAACTTTTTTTACGCAATGATTGGTTAGGATTTGGGATGCACTGCCTGATAGGGTGGTGGATACAGATTCAATAGTAGCCTTCAAAAGGGAATTGGATAAATATCTGAAGGAGAAAAAATTGCAGGGATATGGGGAAAGAGCGGGGGAGTGGGACTGACTGGATTGCTCTTCGAAAGAGACGGCGCAGACTCGATGGGCCGAATGGCCTCCTTCTGTGCTGTACTATTCTGTGATTCTATGATTCTTCACCATCACCCAGTAGTAGAGACAGGATTTGCTGTCTTGGCTCAGTTGTATCACTCCTTGGGTAAATTGGTCAGGAATTACACCACATCCATGATCTTGCTCCAATTTCACTCTTAACATGCCAGCAACTAGGACACAACCTTCCATGTTGGTGGAGGAGATCCCTACACCAACATGACCAATACTACACGAAATCTGAGGTGGGCGGATTGAATCCTAGCCGGACAGATTTGGGTCTGCGCACCCATAGCCAACTTGTCATGGTGGACTGGCCTTCTGTGTGCAAAAAGCAGAAATCATCAATAAAACCAGGAAGGACTTGAAACGTTCAAGAGAGTCAGAAAACCTTTGGTAAATTGGTTTCAGCCCCATTCCTGTAATTCTAACATCTGTCTTCTTTAGAATTTGCAATTATTACTAAATAGCTTAAAAACCCCTCCTTCATTTTAGTCTGTAATTCTTCCAGCTTCTGGCCAACTCATTGCAAAATGATCTGATACTCTAAATTCGATATAATACAAACTCCATCATCTGCAGCTGATGACAACATTTAAAGAAGGTTTTATTTGTCTTGGATGATTAAGGATTGTTATAAAAGGCAAGATTAAACAAATCTGGAGTATCAGAAAGATGAATATTGTGGCATATCATCAAAGCGTTTTTGAAATGATTTTTTTTTTCTCCCTGCTTTGATTTGACAACGAATAAAAGATATCTCTCGATCTCTCCTGGGATAGTCATAAGCCTCTTGATTCCTTTAATGCGGCCCGTGCTCGAATTCTGTGAAGTGTTTTAAATGGTGACTTTGTTAGAAATAAAAAATCTTCGTCTCAGAGTGAGCTACACTTACAGGTGCTGAGCATTGCGTGTTTGTTTTTTTAACGTGATATTGTGGACAACCGACATTTCATCCTGTGGATGACATTACATCTGACGTAATGCAGGCTACACATTTAAAGCCTTCTTTAATCACCAATCCTTAGAAAATACAGCTGATCTTTGTCGTAGAAAAAGAAAATGCTGCAAATATACAGCAGGCTGGTCAGCTTCTGAAAAGAGAAAAGCTAGGTTAAAGTTTCCAGTAAAGACCCTAAGTTGAAATATTTTCTCAGCGCACTATTCGATTGTCAAGAGATGAATACTTGTTTTATGTAACTCCTTATTTCTCAGAAATATCTTAAAGCACTTCACGTACAGTGAATAATCTTGGAGGTGCAGTTGCTGTGATAGAGGCAAATACAGCAAGAGTTTTGCACCCAAGATCCCACAATTAGCAATGAGATGAATGACCAGTTATCCTTTTTTTTCCCCGAAATGAGCTTGGATGTTCTCAACCCAGTTCATGGTGTGCACCAGTTCACTGTGGAAAACTGCTCATAATTCGTCACAAATGGCACAGAATTAGCAATCCCAGCCACAGAAGGGATCAGCACCAGGACTTGATGCTGGAAGTAGAAATATATTCCATTTCCCATCACTGAATCCTTCATTCACCAACAGTCAGCACTCCCAGGTCAGATAGAGCACAGTTATAAGCAGCTCCTGTTCCATTATCCCCAGAAATGTGCCTTAACCTCTCGCTGCAAGAAAAACAGCCCTTACTGCATAGGATTTCTGTTGTGAGCTTGCACCAACTGATTTCACCTTTACAGCCAACCGCAGTCATGAGTGCCAGAACTAAATCCGAGCTTTAGGAGAACTAACCCATTGCACCACCTATTTAAAGTTATGACCAGTTACCTCACGGAGGTCTGTGTGCCACATCTTTAATTTTACAAGTGAATTATGATGAGCTTCATTACTGTAATTAAAAAGCATTATTCGGCAGTCCTCCACGTGGTATTCTGGTTATACAGTAATACTCATGATTTTTGTTGTATATATTAAAACAATGACCTGGCAATGTTGCAGTGTCATAGCAGCACCACAAGCATCGATGCATGATTTTATTTATTTGGCTATTCATTGAGGGGATTTATTTAGTTGTTTATGCTTCCACACACGTGTTGTAATATGTGCTGTTCCCTCGTAACCGAATGTCTTTTTAGACATTTAAGGGCTGCCTTTTCCGCCCCCTCCCCAGGTATTAAGCAAAGTGCACTGCTCCTGACCAGCTTCCAGGATCACAGGAATTTCCTGCCCCAGGCCTTTTAAAAGGGCCAGTGTAGCTCCACTCTATGCGTGGAACGTTCAAGCTCCAACTGCGGCCTTGATTAAACGTGCCTCATTTTGAGGCTGCAAACCTGTTGAGATGTGTAAATTGGGCAAAGTAATTCACAGAAGAGGAAATCATATATAGACACATATGGTTTACATGGGATATTACCAGAACTAAGAGCAAAATAACCATCCTACGGATCTCAAGTGCACGTGGTAGATGGTGTATGGAATGAATAGGTTTGATGGACTGAATGATCGTTTCTGACTCCATATGGTCTTACGGCATTCAAAAACATTTCAGATAAGAAAGTCTTGCATTTCTCTAGCGCCTTTCACGATCTCAGTATGTCCCAAATACTTTTTGAAGTGTACTACACTGTTGTCATGTCGCAGCCAATTTGTGCACAGCAAGCTCCCACAAACAGCAATGTGATAATGACCGGATAATCTGTTTTAGTGATGTTGATTGAGGGATAAATATTGGCCCCAGGACACAGCTCCCCTGTTCTTCTATTGAAACAGTGTTATGGGATCTTTTGCATCCAATTTAGAGAGCAGGCGGGGTCTCGGTTTAACATCTCATCTGAAAGACGGCACCTCCAACAGTGCAGCACTCCCTCAGTATTGCACTGGAGTGTCAGCCTAGAATTTTGTGTTCAAGTCTCTCAAGCGGGATTTGAAATCACAACCTTCTGACTCAGAGGCAAGAGTGCTACCCACTGAGCCACAGCTCAGATACAAAAATAAGGATAATAAAAGGTCATCCAGCTCTCTGTCTACATCCATCCACTATTTGCGTCTTGGTTTGAGAACCAAATCCAACATTTTTATTACAATCAGGCTGAGTGGCCTGTTTCTGTGCTGTAATTTCTATGTAAGTCTGTATAATCCTCCATTAGGCCATGAGCATTGGATCAAGAATTAAATGGAGATTCTTTGCTTGGAATGGTTTATTTCTTTATTTCCTGTGTTGTATGCTGGTTTTGAAGATTCTCCAACAATAGCTAGCTGCCATATGTGGCTTCAGAATTAATAGTTATTTTGGAATGCTCATCTGCTCATTGCTGAGCCCTATGAGCTGAATGTGAAAGGTGAGAAAATGTAACATAAGCTACAGCCTACCACAAAACGCTTACATCATGTGCTACGTGGCAACATTGAAACAGCTTTGGTTTCCCACCAAAATATTTATAGATAAATGAAGAAGGATCTGTGGCTTTACTAGCATCTTTTACAGTTGGCTCATTATTATATATGTGGGGCCGGATATTCCAATCCCTACGGGTGGGTACGCGCTGTGTACTCACCCGTAGGGACATCGGAAATGCCAGTTTCAGGCATACACAGCGCATGCGCTGGAAACCGGCATTTCCGATCTGTCAAGAATCCTCTTGACAGATCCTCCGGCTGCCCTGGAGAAGGGCCTCTGCGGGCGGATAGTTCCGCTTTTTGGAGACCCTCCGCCCGCAGAAAACCCTTACAATTCTTGCGCCTGGTAAAAGCAGGCGTAAGGCCTGCTTTTACCAGGATAAGAGTTGAAAAAAGTTTTTTTTTAAATTTCACTGATTTATCATTTAAAAATACTTTAAAAAAGTTAAGTTTATTTTTAGCCCCGTAAAAAACTTAAAATTTAAATTTTTGTTTAAAATAGTTAATTTATTGTAATTTCAAGTCATTTTAAAAATGTGATTTTTTTTTTTGGAATTTATTTAAAGTTTTTACTATGTTTTGGAGGTGATCTCCATTCATATATTTGACAGGCCTTCCTGTCAAATGTATGAAGGGAGATTCCCTTCTGTGATTGGCTCCCCATGGCCCACGTGATCCTAGGGACGCTGCGAACTACCTGCGCACTACCTGCGCCTCTGGGATACATGGGGCCTGCACACTTGCAGTTTGGAGAGGCCCAGGAGCGGAATTGTGCGCGTCCCGGGAGCCCTCAGGTAAGGGCTCAGATTTTTCCAGATCACAGTCCTCCGCCCGCGGAGGCCTGCGATCGGAATATTTGGGCCATTATATATCGGTACTTGTGTCGTGTGCTCCATTTTAGAGATAGGTGTGATTTAGTGGGTTTGCTGGTGTGTTCTATCAATTTTGTTGATATGATTTACTGAGTTTGTTGGTATATTCCAGTTGGTTTGCTTGTTGCACTATATTATACTGGGTTTGTTTGAGTATTTTAGTGGGTTTGTCACAAATGACATCCTTTGTGACTGTGACAAAGGTAAACTATCCCTTCTCGACCTGTCTGCAGCCTTTGGCATGGTTGACCACTCCAACCTCCTCCAACGCCTCTCCACCGTCGTCCAGCTGGGTGGGAGTGCACTCGCCTGGTTTCATTCTTATCTATCTAATCATAGCCAGAAAATCACCTGCAACGGCTTCTCTTCCCACTCCTGCATTGTTACCTCTGGGGTCCCCCAAGGATCTATCCTTGGCCCCCTCCTATTTCTCATCTATATACTGCCCCTTTGCGACATCATCCGAAAATACGGTATCAGTTTCCACATGTATGCTGACGACACCTCAGCACCACTTCTCTCGACCCCTCCACGGTCTCTAAATTGACACACTGCTTATCCGACATCCAGTACTGGATGAGCAGAAATTATGTCCAATTAAATATTGAGAAGACCGAAGTCATTGTCTACGGGCCCCACCACAAACTCTGTTCCCTAGCCACTGACTCCATCCCTCTCCCTGAGGCTGAACCAGACTGTTCGCAACCTTTGACACTGAAATGAGCTTCCGACCACATATCCGTGGCATAATTAAGACCGCCTATTTCCACCTCCGTAACATCGCCCGTCTCCGTCCCTGCCTCAGCTCATCTGCTGCTGAAACCCTCATTCATACCTTTGTTACCTCTAGACTTGACTATTTAACACACTCCTGGCTGACCTTCCACATTCCACCCTATGTAAACTTGAGGTCATCCAAAACTCGGCTGCCCGTGTCCTAACTCACACCAACTCTCGTTCACCCATTACCCCTGTGCTCGCTGACCTACATTGGCTCCTGGTTAAGCAACGCCTTGATTTCAAAATTCTCATCCTTGTTTTCAAATCCCTACATGGCCTCGCCCCTCCCTATCTCTGTAATCTCCTCCAGCTCCACAACTCCCTGAGATATCTGCGCTCCTCTAATTCTGCCCTCTTGAGCATCCCTGATGATAATCGCTCAACCATTGGTGGCCGTGCCTTAAGCTGCCAAGACCCTAAGCTCTGGAACTCCCTCCCTAAACCTCTCCGCCTCTCTACCTCTCTTTCCTCTTTTAAGATGCTCCTTAAAACTTATCTCTTTGACCAAGCTTTTGGTCATCTGCCCCAATTTCTTATGTGGCTCGGTGTCAATTTTTTGTCTTATAACACTCCTGTGAAGCGCCTTGGGACATTTTACTACATTAAAGGCGCTATATAAATACAAGTTGTTGTTGTTGGTATGTTTGATTGGGCCAGGTGATGTATTCTACTCAGTTTGTTGGTGTGCTTTACAGTATGTTATGCATCCTCCGATGGGTTTTCTTATGTTAAGATATATGCCATTCCTTGCCTTGAAAGGAAAGAAAGAATTGCATTCATATAGTGCCTGTCATGACCACCGGATGTCCCAAAGCACTTTACAGCCAATAAAGTACTTTTTAAAGTGTGGTCGCTGTTGTAATGTAGGAAACGCGGCAGCTAAATTGCACACAGCATGCTCCCACAAACAGCAATGTGATAATGACCAGATAATCTGCTTTAGTGATGTTGATTGAGGGATAAATATTGGCTCCAGGACACCAGGGAGAACTCCCCTGCTCTTCTTCGAAATGGTGCCATGGGATCTTTTACGTCCACCTGAGAGAGCAGACAGGGCCTCGGTTTAACGTCTCATCCAAAAGACGACATCTCCGACAGTGCAGCGCTCCCTCAGCACTGCACTAGCGTGCTCAAGTCTCAAGGAGTGGGACTTGAACCCACAATCTTCTGACTCAGAGGTGAGAGTGGGCCACTGGGATTGCCCATTCTTAAGTGAACAGTTATCAGTTGTCAGGTCCCAAGATGCAGCCGAATGTCCAATTGTACCACTAGATGTAGTTTCAGAGCCTCAATCATCTCCCAACTCAACCCTCCAGAGCCCACCATGGTGCCTGTTTGGCTTCTCCCAAATCAGTCTTTAGTTTTAATCATTTTTCACCGTCTTTAATCATTAAATTTCTGTGTGATTGGGCTTCCGAGCCCGATCAGCAATTGCCAGCCCTGGTCTCTGCCTCAATCAGTTCAACCCCCGATGTCAGATCGCCAGAATCCTCCTTACTCCCATCTCACCGCTTCTGTCGTTTCAGTTTTATTTTAACTTGCTTTTCATCTTTACCATCATTTTTTTGTTCTTCTTTTACATTTTACACTTGCATTAATTATTAAATTGCCCGAGATCGAGCCTCTGGCTGTTCCAGCCCTTCCACCAGTCCCGACTGCCACCTCCACCTCTTATCAAGGTTCTAGTCTTATTCTCATTTAGCCTTTCCACAATTTGTTTCCATTAAGGAATACTTTTCAATTAAATTATCTTTAATGTATAATTTTAAAAATATTTATTAATTTAATGAATTTAAATAAATATACAAATTTAAATGTTAACTTATAAATATATATTTGTTTTAATTTACATATATATTAACAGTACTCATTTACAATTAATTTAAAAAATGCTAATTTTAACATTTCACATTAGTTAACTGATCATTTCCATATTTTACTCAATTAGTAGCACAAATTATTATTTTGATATTTTACTGAGTGAAATCTGCTAAACTGTGATTTCGATTTTTCATTTATTATTTATTCAAGATGACATCTTTCATTATTTCCATCGTTTTAGAATGTTGTTGATCGGGGGGAGGTTGGTGGTTTCATGTGTGTGAGACAATATAGAAGCAACTTGGTTAGCTCGTAATGCACAGCACACAATGCTGTGGACAGCAACTGCATCAATAACTCCATCAGGGCATCTGGTTCATCAAGGTGACAGACTAACCTCTGACTAGCCATGGACAATGCCATGGGAGATCATCTAATTTTATTTTTATATATAAATAAAAGATCAAAATTAGGAAAGGCAGATTGAGCCCATCTCAATCATCTTGCAGATTGGGTGTAGATAGTATCTTGTATCTGCTGAAATATTTTAGTGGGTTTGGTGGTGTGATTTAATGGGTTTGTTGGTGTATTATTTTGGGTTAGTTGCGGTTTTCAGATCACCGAATCACACAACACCGAAGGAGGCCATTCGGCCCATCGTGCCTGTGCGGCCCTTTGAAAGAGCTCTCCAATTAATCCCACTCTCCTCTTTCCCCATAGCCCTGCATTTTTTTTTCCTTTCCAAGTATATATCCCATTCCCTTTTGAAAGTTGCTATTGAATCTGCTTCCACCACCCTTTCAGGCAGCGCATTCCAGATCACAACAACTCGCTGCATGAAAAAAATCCTCTTAATTTTCCCTCTGTTTCTTTTGCCAATTACCTTAAATCTGTGTACTCTGGTTACCGACCCTCCTGCCAGTGGCGACAGTTTCTCCTTATTTACTCTTCATAATTTTTGAACCCCTCTATTAAATCTCCTCTTAACCTTGTCTGCTCTAAGGAGAACAATCCCAGCTTCTCTAGTCTCTCCACCTAACTCAAGTCCCTCATCCCTGACATCAATTTAGTGGATCTGTGGGGGTGTTTAAACAGGAGAAGAAGAAAGAAAGAAATTGCATTTCTATAGCACCTTTCACAACCTCAGGACGCCCCAAAGTGATTTACAGCCAATGAAATGCTTTTGAAGTGTAGTCACTTCTATAATGTAGGAAACGCGTCAGCCAAGGTCCCACAAACAGCAATGTGATAATGACCATATCAACTGTTTTAGTGACGTTGGTTGAGGGATAAATATTGGCCAGAACTCTGGAGAGAAATCCGCTGCTCTTCTTCAAAATAGTGCCATGGGATCAGTTTAACATCTCATCTGAAAGACAGCACCTCCAACAGTGCAGTATTCCCACGGTGTCACACTGGAGTGTCAACCTAGATTTTGTGCTCAAGTCTCCAGAGTAGGATTTGAACCCCCAACCTTCTGACCCAGGTGAAAGTGCTACCACTGAACCATGGCTGACACTGGTGAAGTCCTACAGAATTTCTACCTGATTTTTTACACTTGTTCCTAAGCTTTGCTATCTTCTTATATGGTGGGAAATCATGAATAGATTGCAACTCTGTGTGAAAATCTCATCATTACTTTTTTACACAGTGGTTCTTTAATCCTTTGCTTACCCACTATGGAAGATGTCATACTTTCCAGAGGTTCCAATCAGACAACCTACCTTTGAAGGTTCCAAATCAAGCTGGAAAGAGTATGCTGATAAATCCATCTGACACAGTTACTGGAGCTTTATAAATTTAAATAAGTGTCTGTTCAATTCAAATGCTGCTGATCAGGCACATATCTGAACAAATCAAATAACATGTTTGTTTTTTGAATTGTGTGGTTTGGCTCCTTCCTCAGGCAAACTGCCTATAATTAACCAAACAACTGTCACAACAATGCATTACGTTAAGGAGAGGCTTGAGGTTTGAGATCCTGTTTTTAACCCTCTGTTTACTGTGGCAGAATTAAAGGAAACAATAGCAAACTAAATATTAGCTGAAAATGCGAGGTTTTTTATTCGTTCCTGGGATGTGGGCGTCGCTGGCAAGGCCAGCATGCATTGCCCATCCCTAATTGCCCTCGAGAAGGTGGTGGTGAGCCGCCTTCTTGAACCGCTGCAGTCCGTGTGGTGAAGGTGCTCCCACAGTGCTGTGGGGGAGGGAGTTCCAGGATTTTGACCCAGCGACGATGAAGGATCGGCGAAGTACTTCCAAGTCAGGATGGTGTGTGACTTGGAGGTGAACTTGGAGGTGATGGTGTTCCTATGCTTATTTCGTAGTTTGTGCTTGTGTATTTGAGTACTTTTGTCACATATGTTACTGGATTTGTTGATCTATGTTAATGGACTTTTCGGTGCATTTCGATTGGTTTGCTGACATATTTTGTTAGTTCCTCTGTCATATTTTAGTGGACGAGCTGGTGCATTTTGAAATGACTCAGATAAAAATTAACATGCCTGCTTCTGCAGAGTTTCAAACCCAGGCTGCCCATTATAAATGAGACAGGGCTAATGGTTTCAGCCAGTGAGGTGCTATGGATAGATTTCCGAATGAAGCAGGTGTCCCATTCATTGGCACTGGTCAGCTACACAGCACAGACACTGTGGTCAGGGCAAACACAACAGACCCTAAAAGAAAATACATTCATTGCAATATATCTGACCATTCCCTGAACCTGATGTAGTGGAAGGATTCCCTTACATCACTGAATGCCTTGGCTGTGTGCAGGAAGCAGAAAAGCGACAACTTTAGAAAACAGTGAGGCTCAACCAATGACCTGCTATTGATGCGTTGTACCCTTAAAACTCATTACAAGGTGCAGCAGATGTTAAACAATCGCTGTCAAGAAGTAATCCTCTTTTGGAGTCCAGAGATGACTATCTAAAGATACATGTTAATGATCAGTTTCATGGACCCTTCACTGAACCTTAGCAAGTTTATGTGAGGAACTGATTCAACACAGGAGCAGATTGGTTCACATGAACACTAGATCGAGTCTTAAACTTAAAGGGCAATTTTCATCAGGGACTCCTGGCTACCAAGTCAGGCTTCCATTATCATGAGCACAGTTTATGCTGTTCAAAATGTACTGGATCATACAGATTGTTGAGGGACAAGCATTCCTCGGTGATGAAGCAAGGGAGAGTCGCAGTTAACTAAAAGGCACTTGTATTAATTGATTTGCCACAGATTTTTAAAATGTTCTTGTATGTTTAGGCCATTGTTTATCTATAGGTGTCTGGAGCAGAGCAGAACCAGTAACCTGTCACAACCTTCATCCTGTGTCACTCTTTAGCGAGGATATACAGAGGCGTCTCAACTTCGCTTTGCACTGATTACAGTTTCACTGCAATGGTTGTGGGGCTCAGCCATGGTGTGGTCACCATCTCTTGCCCAGGCACACTCCAATCATGTAATGCAAGCCTGGAAATTACTGTTGCCAATATTAGCGGACAGATGCTTAAGGCCTATAAATGCGACCATGCCAGCGCCTGTTTGTCAGGCTAACTGGCCTATTAGGCCCCCGGTAGGCATGCATCAAGGAATAGCATGGGTAGCGCTGGCTGCACATCTGGATGATTAAAATTAGCAGGAAGCACGAATATTGCGTGCTGCCTGCAGTGACTTTAACTGGCGCCGGCAGTGCCCCCACCATCCTCGCTCCCTGCACGCCTGCTTTCGGGCACAATCCGATTTCTAGGCCAATATCTTCCCCTGATATTCCCCACTCCACTATTTTAATAAGAAAGAACTTGCATTTATATAGCACCTTTCACGACCTCAGTTCCCCTCCAAGTCACACACCATCCTGACTTAGAAATATATCGGCCGATCCTTCATCGTCGCTGGGTCAAAATCCTGGAACTCCCTCCCTAACAGCACTGTGGGAGTACCTTCACCACACGGGACTGCAGCGGTTCAAGGCGGCGGCTCACCACCACCTTCTCAAGGGCAATTAGGGATGGGCAATAAATGCTGGTCTTGCTAAAGACGCCCAGATCCCATAAGTGAATTAAAAAAAAAGGACATCCCAAAGCGCTTTACAGCCAATGAAGTATTTTTGAAGTGTAGTCACTGTTGGAAAGCCGCACAGCAAGCTCCCACAAACAGCAATATGATAAGGACCAGATAATCTGTTTTAGTGATGTTGATAATGAAGGAGTTAACTTATTTATTTTAAATGGGTTAACATATCTGTTAAAATAGCAAATATAGACATGTCACACAAGTGCATTAAACATTCGTCTGCTAACCAACACCACCAACAGTATTTTTTAGACTATAGTTTGCATCAATGCAAGGCTGAAACCACATTGCATCTGTGTAGAAATAACTGAGCTGTTACTGTAGTGCGGAGGAGCAGGTAGACACAGAAAGGATCAATTTTACAATTATGATGCTAGATTTAGAAAAATGCTTTTGTGTTTACTATAACATAATAGTTTGGCATCATTTTCAAAGATCTTAAAGGATAATATTTATTCTGAGGAGTCCAGCACTGCACGCCGATAAAGACCTAACAGATTAAGAGCTGCAATTGAGAGAAGGGGGTTGTGAAGAGCTTGGTGCTACCCTGAGAAATAATTCCACTGAATTCATAGCAGGCACCAGTGGCAGTGCCATGAGATAAATGCAATACTTATACACTTTGGGGTAGAGTTGCATCTTCGCCACCTGGGCAGTAATGTGGCAAAGCAGATCGCCTGCTCTTTCTAGTACCTGCCTGGCTTCCATTCCATTGTCCTGTGATCTACCGCTAGGTGTTGGTTCCTCACCACCGGCGCATTCTCGGAACATCACCCCGTTGCTGTCCTGACTTCTGTTGGTCTCCGGACTCAAAGGCCTGACTACCACTGGTGTCAGGGGTTGCATGGATAGTAAATTCTACCTGGTGTCACCTGGACCAGTTACCCAGAGTCTGGTGAAAACTCAATTGAAATGCACAATTGCACTTTATAACTCCTTTGTGGCAAAACTAATGCTAGATTCCCATGAAAATTCTTACTGAGCCGGCACAGACACGATGGGCCGAATGGCCTTCTTCTGTGCTGTATCACTCTATGATAATCAAGTGTGGACTAAGGGAGTGCAGACAATCAAGTCGCCACGGCACCTAGACAAGGTGGTGGGTTTACTGCTTTCAGTTTCAGGCACGCATTATTCCTTGCTTAATTTGTAAACATGTAAAAGTCGCAATTCCTGAAGAAACTGTCTGTGACTTACTTTTTTTTGGAGAGAAGCAAGGGATCACTTTACTAACCCAACCATTGAAACATACCACTTTGCCTAGGGACGCAAACATTTTAATTCAGTCACAAGGAATGTGAGGGGTCAGGCCCGTATTCTTATTTATTATCTTTTAACATTCCTGTTGGGAATGGGTCAGTAAATACCTCTGGGATGGAGGGTGTTGTGAAATGGATGTTTGGACTTGGGAAGGAAGAACTGTAATGAGTTGTAAGCGTATACCGACAAGAAAAACACTACAGCCTTTCTCCAAGTATTATCACAAACTGGAGTCAATTATTATTGGATTGGCCAAATTGTCACACATTATTCTCAACACTGTAAATGCCAAAACATTTCAGTTCTGCTTCTTTTGAAAGCAATAGTCTGAGGCGTTTCAAAAATGTTTTGCCCCTCCATTTTTAATGCCTTCCGTCAGTGTCCAAAGGATTGCTGCCTCTTCCCAAAAGCAAGGCTGGATAGGGGGCAGAATAAGGGCAGGGTGGGAGCTGGCAGATTAAGTTGTAATAACCAAAAGCTGACATAGACTTTCCTGTTCCTGCAAGGAGGATAGAGCCTGAATGCACAAATCCTCTGAAGTTGCTTCGTAAGCGGTCCAAGAGCAGGAAGTCAAGGGCGAAGGCTTGGGCTCTGTCTGACACCAAAAAAATGATTGAAGGCCTCAACATTAATAATGTAACAGATCCACATCATAATCCACAGAAGGAAGCGGAACAAAATGGACTTCTACTTAAAATTCACAACAGACTTTCAGTTTAACCTTGGAGAGATTTCCGGACGCCATGCTCAAAATTGGATAATCTGATTCAAAAACTGAACAGGTAACAGCCCTTTCTGTGCTCCATTCACCAGCAGTGCCAATCACCAAAAAGCCTGTTCTTCATGAGCTGCACCAGTGCCACTCCGGAGTCAGCCGGAGAGCGTCAGAGAGCTTTGAAGATGACTTTCTCTGCCCAACCCCAAGGATCTTCTGTCTCTCTCACTATTGCGAGGTATCTCGCCTTCATTCAACAATTTCCTTCCAATACTGCAGCCAAGACCTTGACTTCACCACATGAAGAGTTCCAGTTGTAAAATCAACCTCCTGCTTTTCCATGGTATAGTGGGCCACATTTTGGTGGAGCCAGCATGTTCTAGAGATTCCCAACTCATGGAATATCTCTTAATCCCCTGAACTTGCTGGCCGATTTTGCACATTACTTATGGCGTGCGTAATTAATACACCAATATTTTTCCAGCAAGATCTGGCCCACTAGTGTGTTGAACTATGAATGTTGATGCTGACCCTGGTTTTGTTGCATGTTTATGTGTTCCAGCTAACTATTGTTTTACTCCATAGCACTTAGAGAAGGCTTCAGTTTAACTTTAGTTTGGAGGCAGTTCATTTAACTATTACGGGCAAAGTTTATCTTCTGCAAGTGACAACAATCAACATCAATGTCCAGGATGGTGGACTACCTGTTCTGTGCGCCATGCACTGACTGAAAATCCGATCAATCAGCCTATAGTCGCAATTGTAACAAGCAATGGTTCACACTGGGACACGAGCGTATCAGGCACAGTCTGCAGAATGACATCTTATTCATAACAAAGACACCTGTTCCAGCAAGACCCTTCCCTTTCCCCCCCGGAGGAAATCCAGCATTGAAAGGGTTAATTTGCATCAGTAAGCGCAAGGTCAAAATGTCACAACTCAACTTTCCTGGAGGAACGGTGACCTGACACAACTCTTCCCACAACCCTGGCCAGCTATCTAAGTTACAGCCAAGGCTTCAGGACCCTGAATGAAGCCTTCATTGTATGACATCAGCTATTCCAAACCAGGTCTTCAAGTGGGGTGGGGGGAAGGGGGGGGGGGAAGTAACTTGATAAGAGATTTGGAAAGAAAAATCAACACCACAATACAGGCCTATGTATGTCCGTGTAAGTGGAAAGGGAGGCACAAAGACGCTTTTAAACGCAAACAGATATATTTCAACAAGTGAAATGTAAACTAATACATGTTCTTCACTGCTCTTTTCACCGCTGTGTCCTTGGCTTTCTTCTCTGGTTCAGTACTTTTCTGCTGCTTTATTTACAGCAAACAAAGAGATTTGTTTTCCGACCGGGAACAAAAAGACATGACAAGTCAAATGAAATGCGCATTCAGCAGCTTTCAAGCCGACTCAACTCCGAGGGAACAATTTTGCTTTTCAAATGTCTTGCTTTTTCTTTCTCGTGGCTTTGTCTAGCTCACTTGAAGTCTGTGACTGCCACGTATTTAAGCGTGAGCAGTCACCACGGGGTGCCTTGTGTGAAGCAACAACATCTGAGTCAATAGATAACTGACAACGTCAAGCCACATTTATCTGAAATGTGGGCATTATGCTATTCATCATGTATTGTATCCCAGGGTATGGGTTTGGTAATGTTATAGGGAGACAGGCATTAGAAGACAGGCATTAGAATATGGACAGGGCTGTGTTCTATCGTGACAAAGACGATTATATAACATTTGGTTGAGGTGATCCAAAACTCGGCTGCCCGTGTCCTAACTCGCACCAAGTCCCGTTCACCCATCACCCCTGTGCTCGCTGACCTACATTGGCTCCCGGTTAAGCAACGCCTCGATATTAAAATTCTCATCCTTGTTTTCAAATCCCTCCATGGCCTCGCCCCCCTCCCTATCTCTGTAATCTCCTTCAGCCCCCCCACCCCCCCCCCCCACCCCCCCACTGGAATTCCCTCCCTAAACCCCTCTACCTCTCTCTCCTCCTTTAAGATGCTCCTTAAAACCTACCTCTTTGACCAAGCTTTTGGTCACCTGCCCTAATTTATCCTTAAGTGCCTCGGTGTCAAATTTTTTGTCTTTTAATCCTCCTGTGAAGCACCTTGGGACGTTTTACTACATTAAAGGCGCTATATAAATACAAGTTGTTGTTGTTGTTTTTGTTGTGTTAATTGCTCCTGACTTTTAAATGAGGTATTGCGCAAAATAATGTAATGTGACAGTATACTTTCCTTCTCCACAGGGATCTAGGCCTAGAAATTCGATTGCGCCTAAAAATGGGCATTCCTGTGATCCCAGGCAACACCTTCAATTTGTGCTGGACCCTCATTAAAATAAGTATTGCGCGCAGCCAGCGCTACCGGCGCTATTCATTGGCTGCACGCCTGTTTGGGGTGGGGAGGAGGGGCTGGAAATCGGGTGTCTCTGATACCACTTAAAGGTAACCAGCACCTCTTATGGGGTGGTGCACACTGGCAGCAGACAGGAGGAAATGTTGTCAAAGGGCAACAAAGGCTTCTGGAGGTCGAGATAGGGCACCCAGGTTTTCCAATGCTGGATCGGAGTCCCCGGCGCAGGCAGTGGACAGGGGAAGGAAGGTCCTGTTGCCCCCAAAGGGTAGAAATCCCTTCAGCAAACACCTTCACTGCCAGTGAGAAGAGGTCGCAGAGGAGGTCAATGCCAGGAGCTTAGCTCCCAGGACATGAGGTATTGTGCAAAATAATAAGTGATGGGACACTATACTTTCTTTCTCCACAGGGATCTAGGCCTAGAAATTCAATTGCGCCTGAAAATGTGATCCCATGCAGCACGTTCAATTTGTGCCTGAACCTCATTAAAATAAGTCAGGCGTGCAGCCAGCGCTACACAAGAGTGTCGCAAGAAATTCTGTGGCCTCACCATAGTTGTCAAGGTGAGAAAACTGCTCTCTGCTCACACCTCCACTACCTCCAGCCTCACTACTCACAATGCTCCCCTTCCTCCACTTCTCTTCACTCTCCTACAATCACTGCACCACACTTCACCAAACCTCCTTCTCCTCATACTCAACACTGTTGCAACCCTCACTTCCCCACACCTCAGATCTTACGCACTGCATACCAACAACTCAACCATGACAGGCCATGCTGTTAATACCTGACAAGACTGTCACGCAGGAGAAGGTTGTGCAAAACCTGAGACATCAGGCAGCCAGCAGAGGAAGCTGAACCCACCGGCACACCCTCTCCCCTATGGAAGAATTGGCGCTGGCCATCACAGGCAGGGGGAGAGTCATGGCCGTGGAGAGTGGCAATGCTGGAGGAGTCGTCGAGCAAGGCTTCTTGACACTTTATCCTCTTTTTCTGATTTAGCTGAATTCAAGCTGAGGCAGCAATTAGGGTGGCGACAGTTAGACTTCGTGCCCCTGGGCAAGGGAGGAAGTAAATCAGCTAGGATTCAGCATCACTATCCAGTAACTTCTACTGGAAAGTGCATGTGTGTGGACATCAATTGAGGATAACACGGGACCCCGAGGGATTGAATAGCCTGATGAAACTCCTGGATATGCTCACACAGGGGGGAAAAAAATGATCACCAGAGTGAAGTATCTGAGGACTGCCAATGGCCAAGGAACTGGGCCCTAGTAAGAGTCAGCACCTTCAAGAAAGAAGGGGGAGAAAGTCAGAAATAGGGAAAGATTCCCTCTGTGCGCTATATACAGTGACGTTGTAAGCGCGATTTTTGTAAATCGATTCACGGTTTCTTTACACTGATGAAATCTTCCATCGTGTCCAGTCAAGAGAATTCAGCTACCAAAGTGCCCAAATAAAAATGCCTGACCGTTCCCTTGTGCACATAGTAAAGCCCCTCGCCCAGTAAAGAGAGCATTACTTACTGTTTGGGACGTGTTTGCTCAGATTATATGGGCCAAAATGCAAAAACATCCATGGATTTTATCACTGAATATCCTGACCATGAATTAAAAATAACACAGGTAGGCCGCGCTTCCGCTGACTGAGGCAGGTCCGGTGTGGCCGGGGTCGGTGGCAGGTCCCGACCTCCCTGCTGGCTCCAGCCCACTCTAGAACATAAGAACATAAGAAATAGGAGCAGGAGTAGACCATTCGGCCCCTCGAGCCTGCTCCGCCATTCAATAAGATCACAGCTGATCTGATCTTGGCCTCAACTCCACTTTCCTGCCCGCTCCCCATAACCCTTGATTCCCCTGTTTTTCAAAAATCTGTCTATCTCCGAGTGATCTTATGTCGATTGGGCTTGTTAAGCCCCGCCCAGCGCGTTTCCCGGCCAATTGAAGGAAGCGGGTCTGATGACGTCACTTGATGACGCGTCATCAGCCGGTTTCCTTAAAGGGACCATGCGCAAATTGATTTTGACATTTGTGCTGTCAGTGTTCTACAGCATTGAGGTGCTGCAAACACTGACAAGCACTGCACAAGAGGTGCACTCCTGCACCCAGGCTCTCCCATGACTCCCTCCATATGCTAAGGTGTTGCGGCGCACAGCGATGACGTCATCGCTGGTGGTGCAGTAGCCCGGGGCGCTACCGGTGGGGGCGCGGCACTATCGGCTAGTGCCTCAGTAGCGCCCCGCCGAATTTCTCGGGAGGCACTATTAGCCCTGCCCGGACGATAAGCCATTAGCACCCCCTGGAGGCGCAAAGGAGACGAATTTCGCGGCCAAAATGTTTCAAGTTGATTTTATAAACACACAACAGAAAGAATGACTGTGTTATTGAAATGAAACTTGAGAGGCATTTAGAGATCTGTGTACAACAGACCGGATAATAAAAACCCTGTAAGAATGAATGTGGGACAAAGCTTTCATTTAATTGTAAAAAATATTTTAAAGGTGTAAAGCAGTGAAATTTTCAATTGTGAAATGTAGGCCACATTTAGCTGTCTAGTGAACAAACAAACTGAAGTCCACAGCAGGGCGAAGAACCTAAATTAATTGCAATCGGCCGATGGGCAAATCTTCATTCACAGAGAGCTTAATATGAATAAAAGGTCATCAAGGTCTCACAAATGAAGCAGGTGAAAATGGCGGTGTACACTGGAGTCACCAGGGAAGATATGGGAGCAGGAGCAGGAATTTGTGGAGAGAATATTAAAAATGAAAGGTCTAGGCCAGTAATGATTTTTTTATATATAACGATTTTCCTGGAGACTGATCAACCAAAGTGAACATGCAGTGGGGAACGTGTGGAACAGACTCCAGCAAAGATTACTGATCTGGGATCAATTGTCACAAGCATCAGGTTGACTCATGTGGGAGCACTTTTTCCTCGGAGTCAGAAGGTCATGAACGCAAGCACATAATCTAAACTGGCACTTAAATGCAGTACTGAGTGACTGCTGCATTGTTGAAGGTGGTGTCCTTTGGCTAAGGCAATACACGGAGGCCTTGTCTGCCTAGTCAGGTGGACGTAAAAGATCCCAAGGCACTATTCAATGAACAGCATCCTGGTCAACATTTATCCCTCAATCAATACCACCAAAACAATAGATTAACTCGTCATCTACCACATTTGCTGTTTCTGGGACCTTTCTGTGCGGAATTCTCTGGTGCGTTTGCCTATATATCAACAGTGGCTACACTTCAAAAGTAATTCATTGGTTTTGGGATGTCCTGATGCCATGGAAGGTGCTATATAAATGCATGTGCATTCATTGTAGGCATTCATTTAAACATTCTCATCCTTGTTTTCAAATCCTTCCATGGCCTCACCCCTCCCTATCTCTGTAATCTCCTTCAGCCCCACAAACACACCCTCCCCACCCCGAGATATCTGCGCTCCTCTAATTCTGCCCTCCTGAGTATCCCTGATTATAATCGCTCAACCATTGGTGGCCGTGCCTTCTGTTGCCTAGGCACTAAGCTCTGGAATTCCCTGCATAACCTCTCTGCCTCGCTACCTCTCTTTCCTCCTTTAAGACGCTCCTTAAAACCTACCTTCACCTGCCCTAATTTCTCCTTATGTGGCTCGGTGTCAAATTTTTTGTCTTATAGTACTCTTGTGCCGCGCCTTGGGACATTTTACTACATTAATAAGGCGCTATATAAATACAAGTTGTTGTTGTTATTGAAAGGAAACTGGACTGATATCTTTTAAGAAGGTCCAAAACCCGCGACCTCTACCACCTAGAAGGACAAGGGCAGCAGGCGCATGGGAACACCACCACCTCCAAGTCACACACCATCCTGACTTGAAATATATCGGCATTCCTTCATCGTCGCTGGGTCAAAATCCTGGAACTCCCTACCTAACAGCACAGTGGGAGCACCTTCACCACACGGACTGCAGCGGTTCAAGAAGGCGGCTCACCACCACCTTCTCAAGGGCAATTAGGGATGGGCAATAAATGCTGGCCTCGCCAGCGACGCCCACATCCCATGAAGGAATTTTTTTTAAAAAGGACAACGGAGGGTTATAGAGATATTAAGAGCATTGTTTGATTTTTTTTCCCCCCGAGAAGTAGGCAAAGGAACTTAAAGTAGGGGTGGGGGAAAAAAATCACTGAGAGAATGATCACGCGTGGACTCTGGAATGATGGGTACGATGGGTCGCTCTTGACTCGAATGGACCCTGCTAACCTGTGTCACTTCTTTTCGATGGGCTCTCAGAACCAGCAAGCTCTCTGTCCGCTGATGCTCAAGCACTTTATACCCTGGATCCATGTTGAAAGATTTGGTGCGGACCTCACACCAATCACCAGGGTTACGGAAGGGTCACAGGGTTGCAAAAGGACAGCAGGACTGTTCTGTGAAGAATCGCTACAGCACGATTGTTTATATTCCTTTTAAACTATGCCCAGCATACAAAATGCTTACACAAGAAAAATATATTTGTAATTTTTTTAACTTAAAATTCATCATCCTGAGACAGATGTGTAAACTGCTGGAATGTCAGTGTTGCAGTGATCTATTGCTGGCTGTTTTCTCTGGGTATTTATTGTAAATAGTTCTGCTGTCTCTAAAGACCAATTTTAATGTTATAAATCTAGATCCTTTTCCCTATTTTAACAAAATTGTGTTTGCAAAAATGATTTCTCAAGACCTACTGCTTAATTCTATGCAATGCTTCCCACAGGATCCCTGGCACCGACTTCAAATAAATCTAATATTTTACTGTGTGAAGCTTGGAGGCTGCTGCTTGGCATTTTCCCATCAAAAGGTTGGAAAACAATAGGACTGGGAAGTTATCCAACTTCTATATCAACACGCTGCGGCATCATTGTCATGTACAAGCATTCACAACAAAGGAAACAGAGCTTGGAAAGCCTAAGCCTGAGCAATCCTCTTCAGTGACAAGACTAAGGTCATAATTCGACAGACGTGGCAATAGTGAATTTGTGCTCCCCTCCAAAAAAAAGGGGTTTTATTCTCCAAATGCTCTTCCCTTATTATGCACTACTTTTGAGAGGAGCTATGACTAAATCAGACGAGGGACTCAATGAAGATTGGTCATTCCCTGGAGAATATGAAATGGAATCACCCTTCGAGAATTCAGCGTTCCTCCAACTCTGGCCTCTTGAGCATCCCCGACTTCCTTCGCCCCACCATTGGTGGCCGTGCCTTCAGCAGCCTCGGCCCTCAGCTCTGGAATTCCCTCCATAAACCTCTCCGCCTATCTCTCCTGCTTTAAGACGCTCTATAAAACCTACCTCTTTGACCAAGCACCTATCCTAATGTTTCCTTCTTTGGCTCGGTGTTAATTATTGTCTGATTATCCTCCTGTGAAGTGCCTTGGGATGTTTTACTACATTAAAGGCGCTATATAGAGTCATAGGGGTAGAAATTAGGTCGCGCCCCATTTGGAGCGCAAATATCGTCTGGACGCAAATATTAGCGCCTGGCGCTAATTATCGGCACTGACTGGAAACTTCACTTTTACCGCCCCGGGAGGTGAGTGGAGCGCTAAATCAGGCGCTGCACACCTGTCTTAAGGCGCAAAGGCCGAGCAGTGAGGCGCTAACTCAGAGCGCTGGCGAAGCTCATGTAATGTCAGTCAGCAATGGAACACACACACAATGGCACGGGCCAGTTCTTAAAGGGGATGGTTAATCTTGCTTTCCATCCACATCCTGTTCATTGCAGCCTTGAATCTCGGCCTGGAGAGACTTGCACATCAAATGTGCTGGAAAGAACAATGGAGAGTACCAGGCAAAGAGCTCAGAGTGCAGCTCCCACAGTCTCTGCTAAATCGATACAAGGAATGGCAAATCAAAATGAACCTGCAAAGTGCTGCTCAGTACCCAAAACTCCTTCACACAATGTTGAATCTCTCCAGAAGTCTCTCCCTCTCTCTCTCAGAATGCGTAGTTCAAAAATGCCACCAACAATAAAAGACAGGAAGAGGCCCCCTTTAAATAGCGCCCCCCCCAGCCCCACAGCAATTGATAGCGTTCCAGTCTTCTGGTCGTTGGATGCGCCAGGCGGTAAGGCAGGGGGCGCCACTCAATTTCCGCTCCGGGGCGCCACAAGGGCGTTGCACCATGGAATGACGTCACAATCTGCGCGCGCAGGTGGTCACAGCGGTAAGTTTTAGCGCCGCCGCACAATCTCAAGTTAAGTTCCCGAGCGGCGCAAACATTGCTGCGCCCGGGCGTTAGCGGCTTTGCGCCCCATTAGCGCCCTCTTAAGGCGCTAACGGGAGGCGCAACCAACTGAATTTTTACCCCATAGAGTTATACAGCACAGAAAGAGGCCCTTTGGTCCATCGTGTCCGCGCCGGCCATCAAGCCCTGTCTATTCTAATCCCATTTTCCAGCACTTGGTCCGTAGCCTTGTATGCTATGGCGTTTCAAGTGCTCATCTAAATGCTTCTTGAATGTTGTGAGGTTTCCTGCCTCTACCACCCTTTCAGGCAGTGAGTTCCAGATTCCAAACACCCTCTGGGTGAAAAAGTTTTTCCTCAAATCCCCTCTAAACCTCCTGCCCCTTACCTTGAAACTATGCCCCCTGGTTATTGACCCCTCCACCAAGGGGAAAAGTTCCCCACTATCTACCCTATCTATGCCCCTCATAATTTTGTACACCTCAATCAGGTCCCCCCTCAGCCTTCTCTGCTCTAAGGAAAACAACCCCAGCCTGTCCAGTCTCTCAATGCAAGTTGTCGTTTTTGTCTATTTTGGATTCTAATTTTCTCTTATATATTTTGAAATTAAATATCTGAAGAAAGCAAGCTATTTAACACAGTGTCTTACCAATGGTGATTAGCACCAACACCAGGAATGTCACACAGTCAACATTTTCCCTTTCGTTTGGTCAACAACTTGTCCCAGTTTTGAACTTGGCAACTAGCAATGTTCATTGTGACATTACTAGCTCCTTGCTCAGCAAGGATTTCACCTATTCAAGAGAATTCTCTCCCAGCCGTACCGTCCCTGGTCAATTAAAGTTGCTTGTCTGAAGTGATTGAACTTCATTGGTTTTTGCCGGGCTCCAGGAGGGAGTAGACATTCCAGGAGTAACGTGAACCTAATCCGCCCGGCAGGAAACCAATGGGATTGGATCAGCCGCCCGTTTTACAGCCCATGCGATTTTACTGTTCCCTGACTTGGACAGAGAGTAAAACTGGGCAGGGTGCAAAAACAGGTCAACTTCCAACCAGGCGGGTTTGTTTAAAATTAACCCTCTCCATCTCACAGACTGACTCCACAAGGGAGCGCGCACATCTCTGGTTCCAAGGAAGAGAATGATTTACTTCCCAGCTCAAGTCAATTTGAATTGTACCTCATGCCATCTGAGCATGAAGAAAGCTACAGTCAGACAGTCCTTCGCCCTCATTTGGAAGAAGATGCTTTGTTAAGAGGCGGCTCTTTTCCCAGAGAATAGTGGGCGTGAGGAACAGGCTGTCGGCTCGTGTGATGGACGCCCATATGCTGAGTGTCTTCAAGCGAGACCTGGATCTGTTTCCGGCTGGGGCGGAGATCACCTTGTACAAGAAGTAAGGACCTTGTAACATTAATCAGGGTCAGAGTGGTCTCCCGGCCAGTTTCCATTGCCTAAGGGGGTCAGAGAGGAATTTTATTTTTCCTAATTGGCCTGGATTTTTTACCAGTTTCTTCACCTCTCCGAAGGGCTGGGTGGGGTGGGCAGTGTTTGTAGTGTGTTTCACAAGACATCATATTTGTGTGGGATAGGCTGGATGGACCAGGAGGTCGTTTCCGGTCCGTCAATTTTTCGTATGTGCGTAAAAGAGAAGAAAAATTAACCTGAAACTGAAAATTCCCATGTCTTCCAAACCCTTCTTTAGGAGCCAGATTCGCATTGAAAAGATTAACTCTATGGACTGGACAAAGCTGATATAAACCAGACTGGCTTTATATAAAATGTGCTACAAGGCTCTTTTGGCAGCACGTATCAATGAAGTTCTGGAAAACCTTGGCCTCTATAAAGCAGTTATATTGTACTGTGTGAAATGAGGATCATCAGTTGGTTTGAATTTCTCTTATCTTTGGAAATTATTACGCTACTAGCTCCTACTTTTCTTCAACTTCAACAAACTTTCCATTGAATCATGAAGTATAACAATAATATGGCACAATATTATCTGAGAATTGAGCTGATTAAATTTCTCATGGGTTTCTTACATCAGTCGATGATCTTCTGTTCAATAATTTCACTTTTGATTAGCACCCCATCCACCACCTTAAACATTCACTCCCTCCACCACCGGCGCACCGTGGCTGCAGTGTGTACCATCTACAAGATGCACTGCAGCAACTCGCCAAGGCTTCTTCGGCAGCACCTCCCAAACCCACGACCTCTTCCACCAAGAAGGACAAGGGCAGCAGGCGCATGGGAACACCACCACCTCCAAGTTCCCCTCCAAGTCACACACCATCCTGACTTGGAATTATATCGGCCGTTCCTTCATCGTCGCTGGGTCAAAATCCTGGAACTCCCTCCCTAACAGCACCGTGGGAGCACCTTCACCACACGGACTGCAGCGGTTCGAGAAGGCGGCTCACCACCACCTTCTCAAGGGCAACTAGGGATGGGCAATAAATGCTGGCCTTGCCAGCGACGCCCACATTCCATGAATGAATTTTTTTTAATGTATCCATTCTCCACATGGTAATGCCATTTTCCACCCCCACCCTAGCCGTGGCTCAGTGGGTAGCACTCTTGCCTCTGAGTCAGAAGGTTGTGCGTTCAAGTCTCACTCCAAAGACTCGAGCACAAAAATCTAGGCTGACACTCCAGAGGTGGCATCCTTTGGATGAGACGTTAAACTGAGGACCTGTCTGCCATCTCAGGTGGTCATAAAAGGTCGCATTTCACTATTCGAAGTAAAGCGGGGGAGTTCGTCCAGTGTTCTAGCCAACCAACATCATTACAAGAAATAGATCTTTGTTCATTTATCTCACTGCTTTTTGTAGGATCTTGCTGTGGGCAAATTGGCTGCCGCGTACCCGCATGACAACAGTGACAAGGCTGCAAAAGTATTTTTTACTAGCTGTGAACCACTTTGGGACATTCTGAAGCCATTCTTTCCTTTTTTCAGAATTAAGCTTGCTTTCTTAAAGGCAGACTATGTTCATAAAACAACTTTTTGTCAATTATTTACATCGTACAAAACTGATTGTTTTGGGAGAGGCAGAGGTACCAAGGAAAAAGTGCGCCAAATGCATTTTCATTCAGGAAATGTCCCTTCAAGTGTTAGGTTTTTCATAGATGAATGTAATATGTTCATTCTTGTTTTGTATCTTACTTATGTCAGTATACTGTACATTTTTCGAATTAATCTCTATTTTCAACCTGGTTGTTGCATATTTCTTCGCTTTGGATTACATGTTTACCTTCAAAACTCTACAATACGGTAATAGCCTTAAACAACTGGCACCAACATTCAACGTTCCTGCCAGCTCTAATCCTAACACATGTAGTCCGAGATTCTTTTTATATCATTCCTGAAGCTTGTTTTTTTTTTTACGTTAAAGATACCATATAAATACCAGTTATTATTTAGTTGTCATTCCCTCACAAAGCTTTGGTGCTGGCTCGTGCAAAATTTACCCTATTGTCTCCTCTGAAGGACAGCAATACACTGGAGTGTTAGCTTAGAACGTGAGCTGAAAACCCTGGTGTGAAGCTTGAACCCACAACTGTCTGACCCAGTGGTAACAGTGAAACCAACTGAACCGAGCTGACGCACAGAGGATATTGCCAAAAAAGCTTTTCACAGACTCAAATCATTTATTTTGTAAGCTAATACCATGACTAAACACTCGACTTGTTACTCGTGTGAAAATCTTCATCACTGAGATAATACTCACTGTCATGTTTGCACATGTAAGGAAGCGCTGGTGTGGTACGAATCCCAGTGGAAACAGAAAGCAAAGTGTTACAATCACATTCTGGTATCTCGTGTAAATTGGACATTATCTTCTAAAACCCACGACAACAAATATCCCCGGTCACTTTCTTAAAAATATATCATAACTTGTTACCATGCCAGAGTCAACACCATTAAGTCTACATCAGTTGAGTTGGAAATGGGCCTAAGGTCAAAGGGTCAAAACTGCATTAAAGGGCTTTATGAATTCCCATTTTGTCCCAGACACGTAGGCGCTTTTTTACATGGGGGTTTAGTCCATGGAGAATGACACTTCCCTTTCAGTGGACATGCCTGGATGTGTGTGAACTCTGCCCACAGATGTGTTTCTTCAACATCGGTCATGTTTCTTTCTCTTAATTGTATTTCATCTCTGAAAATCATATCACTGCAAGTTATTTAAAAAAAATCATCAGAGCTTAGACTCCTACGATATCATCCTTTTGATTTTCTTCCAAGTTGCTTAAAAACTTCTTTGGGAAGAAAAACATTGCACTCCGTGCTTGCTTAAACATGTAGGAGTCTGTTACAGTCTAAACTTTGGTCATCCTGTTGTGATACACAAGCGGTATTCCTTTGACTATTCATACACGGGGCATTCTTTAAACCTAATCTCTGAAGTGCGTTATGGTCATCTCTGAAGTACTTAAGGCTCTGGGCAATTATTTACCATAAAGAACGAGCTTTGATTACACAATGCTACTGGCCTAGTTCTTTGTTCTTAAGAGTCAGAGCTGTAAAGGATTTGTACAGCGTCGCATTACAAAAAATACTCTTAAATTCCACTTTCCCTGAAAAATCAAGTGCCAGTTCAGTCTTCAGTGTAGAGGTGATCCTGTGGCACTTTTAAAATGCAGCCAATTCCCAAAACATTCGAACTATCACCTTGCATGAAATGGCTCAAAACGGAGGTATAAATTATAGCCTGGAAATTACTGTAAGCTTTTGTTGTGGTATGAACTGCTGACACATTTAGATCAAATTCCGCACTCTGCTATTTTAACAGGAGCGTTGGCGTGTTTATTTTAAAAGGGTTAATGTCTCCATTAAAATAGTGCAGGGAGGAATTTAAATGCAAGCACAGTAAGCATTCATGCAGTAATATCGCTCACAGTAATTTCCAGAATTTTTCCACTTCCCCCCGCCCACCCCCTCAAGACACTGAATTACACTCTTTGTGGTTCCACAGGCATCAGCCGCCCTTCAGTGCCTCACCCAAGTGACCATCGTTCCATGTGAGCCTGGGTAGAAAGTTATCTTGGGAAGCATGGGAGCCCACACCTGCTCCTTTGCTCAACTGATGTCCCGCTGCGTGGGTAAGAAAGAAAGAAAAGAAAGTAAGACTTGCATTTATATAGCGCCTTTCACGACCACCGGACGGCTAAAAGCGTTTTACAGCCAATGAAGTACTTTTGAAGTGTAGTCACGGCAGCCAATTTGCACTCAGCAAGCTCCCACAAACAGCAATGTGATAATGACCAGATAATCAGTTTTTGTTATGTTGGTTGAGGGATAAATATTGGCCAGGACACCGGGGATAACTCCCCTGCTCTTCTTCGAAATAGTGCCATGGGATCTTTTATGTCCACCTGAGAGAGTAGACGGAGCCTCAGTTTAATGTCTTGTCCGAAAGACGGCACCTCTCAGCACTGCACTGGAGTGTCAGCCTAGCTCTATATGCTCAAGTCCCTGGACTGGGACTTGAACCCACAACCTTCTCTGACTCAGAGGCAAGGGTGCTACCCATTGAGCCACAGCTGACACTGGATGGTAACTGCCAATGGAAGCCATGGCTTCTTCTCCCCATTTGTAGCCCAGGGGCATGGCCAAGGGTTGAACCTACCAGCTTCCTAGTCTCCAAGGCTCAATGCCCCAGCTGTGCACTAACCCAGCAGGTCAGAAGTGGGATGGCCCCTTGACAGCATCTGGCCACCCAAAGATTTACCAAACCTCCCCCTGGGAGATTGAAATCTCCCACGCGTCCAGTTTAGGATCGAGTTCTCTCTGTTGCACTGTGCCAGCAAATCCCAGCTTCGTGGTTGGTGTTCCTGTTGCTGGAGAGTAGAGAGAAAAGGAAAGAGCTTTATGAAGGGAATGTTTTCCCAGCAAGTGAAAGTCCCCCATTAAAACTATAAGAGAGTTCTTTCTCGAGACAGAAAGGAAATGAAACCAAAACAAAGAGAAGAAAAGGGACAGGGACAGAAAAGGAAGTATTTGAAAAAAAGATAGAAGGCACTAAAGAGAGAGCGAAAGGAGGGATAAGCTAAATGCTGCACAGTATTGACTCTTTTTCACAGCAATGCCTGTGAAAGACAAGTTTTCACTGCCTGCATTGCGGGGAAGTTGGCGAAAGCTTGGGGCTTTAATTAAAAATGTTTTAAATTTGTTTATGGGATGTGGGCATCGCTGGCAAGGCCAGCATTTATTGCCCATCCCTCATTGCCCTTGAGAAGGTGGTGATGAGCCGCTTTCGTGAACCGCTGCAGTCCATGTGGTGAAGGTGCTCCCACAGTGCTGTTAGGTAGGGAGTTCCAGGATTTTAGCCCAGCGACGATGAAGGATCGGTGATATACTTCTAAGTCAGGATGGTGTGTGACTTGGAGGGGAACTTGGAGGTGGTGGTGTTCCCATGCGCCTGCTGCCCTTGTCCTTCTAGGTGGAAGTCGTTGGGGGTTTGGGAGGTGCTGCCGAAGAAGCCTCGGCGAGTTGCTGCAGTGCATCTTGTAGATGGTACACACTGCAGCCATGGTGCGCCGGTGGTGAAGGGAGTGAATGTTTAAGGTGGTGGATGGGGTGCCAATCAAGCGGGCTGCTTTGTCCTGGATGGTGTCGAGCTTCTTGAGTGTTGTTGGAGCTGCACTGATCCAGGCAAGTGGGGAGTATTCCATCACATTCCTGACTTGTGCCTTGTAGATGGTGGAAAGGCTTTGGGGAGTCAGGAGGTGAGACACTCGCTGCAGAATACCTAGCCTCTGATCTGCTCTTGTTGCCACCGTATTTATGTGGCTGGTCCAGTTAAGTTTCTGGTCAATGGTGGCCCCCAGGATGTTGATGATATGGGCTCCACACTTTTAAGTTAGTTTCCAAGCAGTTTTACTCTGTGTCTAACCTGTGCTGTACCTGCCCTGCGAGTCTTTGATGGGACAGTGTAGAGGGAGCTTTACTCTGTGTCTAACCTGTGCTGTACCTGCCCTGCGAGTCTTTGATGGGACTGTGTAGAGTAAAGCTCCCTCTGTGTCTAACCTGTGCTGTACCTGCCCTGCGAGTCTTTGATGGGACTGTGTAGAGTAAAGCTCCCTCTGTGTCTAACCTGTGCTGTACCTGTCCTGCGAGTCTTTGATGGGACTGTGTAGAGGGAGCTTTACTCTGTCTAACCTGTGCTGTACCTGCCCTGCGAGTCTTTGATGGGACTGTGTAGAGTAAAGCTCCCTCTGTGTCTAACCTGTGCTGTACCTGCCCTGCGAGTGTTTTATGAGACAGTGTAGAGGGAGCTTTACTCTGTGTCTAACCTGTGCTGTACCTGCCCTGCGAGTCTTTGATGGGGCTGTGTAGAGGGAGCTTTACTCTGTGTCTAACCCTTGCTGTACCTGCCCTGCGAGTGTTTGATGGGACAGTGTAGAGGGAGCTTTACTCTGTATCCACCTTTCACTGGCCTCCCACTGCCAGGGTGAGTCTTAATAATCTGAAGCAGCTGACAGCATAGGGACAACTTTTTTTAAGAAACTGCAAGGGTCTGAAATTTGAAACAAATAAAACGTGGAAATGCCAGTTATCCACAATGACTGGATGGCTTAACTCAGTTCTGACAAAGGGGCCGCACCCGAAAAGCATTCGGATGCGAATGAATCCGCTGTATCGTTCTAGTAATTTCTATTTTTATGGCAATAATCAGTTCATTAAAATGTGAATGATGGTACAACAGAATTTGTTTTAACTCTCAAACCTACCTTTTCTGGTGAGGCTTTGCATCAGTAGCTTTTACACTGCCCCAACACCCCACCTCCTCCAGGCGAGTCCTGACACAAGATTGGCTGAAAGCACTTCTTCCTGCAGTCACCAGAGATCTAACTCCATTGTTATAGCGATAACTGAAGACTATTGAAGCACTTGGAAGAGAATGGAAAAATATTTAAAATATCCCTTTAGAAAGTCTCGTGTTCAAGGATGGGTGGCGACATACAATGCTGGATGATGTCCACCATATTTATGCAGATCCTGGGAACAATCAGATGTCCATGAGCAAATCACTGCTATAGATTGGGGTCCTAAATCAATAGGTAGAGCGTACCTGTGCACTAGGGTATCGTGGGAGCTACAAGGAATGTCTTTATTTCAATTGGTGGCCAATTGAGCCACTTACTTATGAAATGTGGTAACCCACTAAAATATCTGTAACCTGAATAATGCAACACATTCGAGCTAATTTGTACTGCGAAAACTGTATTAACACTGAAATGGGTTCTCTCATTGAAGGCTGTTGCATCATATGAACAGAAGACTAAAATATCCAGTTTGTTATTATTGTTGCTTTAATAACATTTTGGGCTCATTAAATCCTAACGAGGCAATCAACAGGCTTTGCTTCAACACATTGATCAGAGAAAATGGGTCAAAACCAATTATACAATGAATGCAGAAAAGCAACAACACCAATAACAACCTCTATTTATATAGCACCTTTAACATAGTAAAACGTCCCAAGATGCTTCACTGGAACAGTATAAAACAAAATTTGACACCGAGCCACATAAGGAGAAATTAGGGCAGGTGACCAAAAGCTTGGTAAAAGAGGTAGATTTTAAGGAGCGTCTTAAAGGAGGAAAGTGAGGTGGCGAGGCGGAGAGATTTAGGCAGGGAATTCCAGAGCTTAGGGCCTAGGCAGCTGAAGGCACGGCCACCAATGGTGGAACGATTATAATCAGGGATGCTCAAGTGGCCAGAATTAGAGGAGCGCAGAGATATCTCGGGCGGTTGTGGGGCTGGAGGAGATTATAGAGATAGGGAGGGGGGTGAGGCCATGGAGGGATTTGAAAACAAGGATGAGAATTTTAAAATCGAGGCGCTGCTTAACCGGGAGCCAATGTAGGTCAGTGAGCACAGGGGTGATGGGTGAACGGGACTTGGTGCGAGTTAGGACACGGGCAGCCGAGTTTTGGATGACTTCAAGTTTAGGTAGGGTAAAACGTGGGAGGCCAGCCAGGAGTGCAATAGGTAAGCAGGGAGCAAATTTGCAGTCTCTGTGTTATTCTTTTATTAATCTTTTAAAAGATACAGAGATATTCCAATGGTCAACTGGACATTCAACTTTTGAATTTTGTTGTTCATTGCCTGATGATTACTTCCTTAGCCTTAAGAGTCTTAGAGCTACAATGGGGTTGAATTTCCACGGGGCTTATTCTGCTTTCCCACCGTAACCTCAGCGCAAACCCTGCTGATGTGCGTTAACATAGTTTCCACTGAACTTTCGCTAAAGTTACAGCAGCAGAGCTGGAGAAGCCCTGAGGAAATTCACTCCCTGTGACTTTTGACCTCTGCTTGCACTATTTTCAGCTTGGCATAAACCCTGCCTAAAATAAATGAAATGCAAATAATTAGCGACGGCATGCATTCATTTTGGAAACCGTCAAGGTTGAAGAGATTGACTGAAAGGACAGCTAACACCTAAGGTTACATAGGATGCCATCATAGGAGATACACACATTTCAGCTCAACCCTCCAGGTGCCTCCCTTCCTTATCTTCCCCCTTTGGTGATTATGATCTCACTTCTTCTGTAACATTTCTAAGCTGTGCTAATTCACAGCCTTTTGCACACATAACTCTTGACCCACTTCCGCGCCATCCCCAATCAAAATGTCCACTTGTTAAAGAACGAAGACAGACTTGCATTTCTATAGCGCCTTTCACAACCTCAGGATGTCCCAAAGCACTTCACAGCCAATGAAGTACTTTTTGAAGTGTAGTCACTGTTGTAATGTAGGAAACGTGGCAGCCAACTTGCGCACAGCAAGCTCCCACAAACAGCAATGAGATAATGAACGGATAATCTGTTTTAGTGATGTTGGTTGAGGGATAAATATTGGCCCCAGGACACCGGGGATAACGGCCCTGCTCTTCTTCAAAATAGTGCCACGGGATCTTTTACATCCACTTGAGGGGGCAGATGGGGCTTCGGTTTAACATCTCATCCAAAAGTAGCACCTCCGACAGTGCAGCACTCCCTCAATACTGCATTGGAGTGTCAGCATAGATCCTGTGTTCAAGTCTCTGGAGTGGGACTTGAACCCACGACCTTCTGATTCAGAGGCGAGAGTGCTGCCCACTGAGCCAGTGCTGACAAGGTGACTATTTAAATCCCCATGCGTGCCCACGAGTTTCCCATCACTGACACTTTAAAAGGAAAATCTCGGGCTAATTATCCTGTCGTATTATATTTGGTCCAATAAAAGCCTGGAATATTATGTTAACATAACTTGACCTGTACCTACAGGCTTGACTCCAAGCACCTATAAAAATCGCAATGAGTTTTGAAATAGGATATTCTACTTTATACTGTCATTAATGCTCTCATCTCTGGGGTATATGATGTGAAGAGAGGGTTTTTTGATGATCAGATCTGAAAATGTAAACTCTCCCCCAGTGCATCATCACTACCGCTAGTTTGGGAGTACCCCACACATTATGGAAAGATAATGTTAGCACGACAGGATAAAGCTCTTTATAGTTTTTTTTTCCCACTGAATTCCCATACTTTTTGATGCAGATCAAGAATATTTCACTCTGAGGACCCTTGTTAAGGGAATAGATGTTGTAAGTGCAATCCCACCAACTGTGACATTTTAACTGATTTACTAACAATATTGCCTTTTCAACATGCGATTTTCAAGCATAGAATGAGAAAGGAATTAAGGGGAAAAGGGGAAACAAATAAAGAAAGGAGGAAAATGAGAAAAGTGAAGAAAAGAGTGAAGGAAAGAGAGAAAGAATAAGAAAGAATACAATCTGAAAATTTTGGTTTGCATTTCTCCCCAGATTTGCGAGCTGCTTTTGATAAAGAGAAAGACTTGCATTTCTATAGCGCCTTTCACAACCGCAGGACGTCCCAAAGCGCTTTACAGCCAATGAAGTACTTTTTGAAATGTAGTCACTGTTGTAATGTAGGAAACGCAGCAGCCAATTGCGCACAGCAAGCTCCCACAAACAGCAATGTGATCATGACCAGATAATCTGTTTTTTTAGTGATGTTGATTGAGGGATAAATATTGGCCAGGACACCGGGGATAACTCCCCTGCTCTTCTTCGAAATAGTGCCATGGGATCTTTTTACGTCTACCTGAGAGGGCAGACAGGGCCTCGGTTTAACGTCTCATCCGAAAGATGGTACCTCCGACAGTGCAGCGCTCCCTCAGCACTGCACTGGAGTGTCAGCTTAGAATTTTGTGCTCAAGTCTCAGGAGTGGGACTTGAACCCACAACTTTCTGACTCAGAGGCAAGAGTGCTACCCACTGAGCCACAGCTGACAGTTTGATCCCTTTTTTGGGTTGTTAGTCACATGTTCTTGAAGTTGATCAATGTTTGTACCAGATTTCATGCAAAATTTGCTCAGTTACAGTAGTTCAAAGTTCAGTCAAAGGGGACAGACGGTTTTCAAAATGGATGCTGTAACGAATTTTCAGACATTTGCATGATGTGTGTGTTTTCATCAAAGATATTGGACATGGCAGAGGTCATTTTCTCAAACAATTGCTAAAAGTCTGCTCATTCTTTTCATTTTCATAACTTAGAACCATTTCCATAATGAAGGAGGAAAAAATCACTTCAATCTCATATTTACTTGTGACTGGGCATGGGGAGGAACTTAGAGGATTTAATATAAGTTTAAAAAAATGGCGATGGAGAAAATAATGGGACTCAAGAAAAATAAATCTGATGGTTCCAACCTAGGGTATAAAAAAGGAGAGGAAATTGTAGATGTGTTAGTCATAATTTTCCAAAGCTCTCTAAATTTGTGACTTGTGCCTTTGGATTGGAAAATTGCAAGTGACACTCTATACAAGTGAGGGAGGAAGAAATGAGGTAACTACAGATCTGTCAGGTTAACACCAGTTGTGGGAAGTTACTGGAATCTATCATCAGGAATCGAGTGACTGAGCACTTGGGCAGGTATGAGCTGATCAAAGAGAGGCAGCATGGATTTGTAAAGGGTAGGTCATCTGACTAACCTAATTGAAATTTTTGAGGATGTCATGAACATGGTGGATAGGGAAGTGCCTATAGATGTTGTCTATATAGACTTCCAAAGGCATTTGATAAGTTTCTGCAAAAGAGATTATTAGCAAAAATGAAAGCACATGGAATTAAAGGTAACCTTATAATTGGTTGGAAGGTAGCAGATGGAGAATAGGGGTTAAGGGAACATTCTCCAATTGGCGAAAATGTGACATGTAATGTTTTCCAAGGATCTGTACTGGGGCCTCAGCTTTTCACCATATATATCAATGACTGGATGAAGGAATGGAAAGTTGTATATTCAGGTTTGTAGCTGATATTAATTTATGAGGGGCACGGAAAGTTAGAAAGGAACATAGACAGAATAAGTGAGTGGCCAAAACTGTGGCAGATGCATTTTAATACGGGGAAAGACCAATTACAATATTTTTATAATGGGCGGGAGACTAGGAACTGTGGAGGAGCAAAGAGATTTGGGTGTTTCTGCAAAAGAGATTATTAGCAAAAATGAAAGCACATGGAATTAAAGGTAACCTTATAATTGGTTGGAAGGTAGCAGATGTCGGAATCCAGCCGGAGCAAGGCAAAAATGTCACTCTGCTTAATTGTATCAGACATGGAGAGACAAACACCAGCCTTTAACAACACAGATTCTGCTCTTCAGAACATAAAGCAACACAAACCAGAGAAGGGAGCAGATTCCTCTGCTGCCTTGAGGCCCATTTTTCTTGCAGAACTCTGCATCGCATGTATGTCTCTGCACATCCCTGCACTTATCAATCAGCACATGCTATTTATTATACAATCCTACTCATAGTCCAATGTCAGTTATGGTCACTGTAAGGATGTATATGCAAACTGGAGACCAAAAAGAGTAAGGACTAAAACTAGAATGAATTCTTATTCTGAAATTCAGATGTATGCACAAAGTCAGCATTCAAACATTAAAATAGGAGTACACAACTAAAAAATGAAATTAAGGACCTATACTAGTTCCAGAATGACCTATAAAATTTTGTGGCCCAGCTTTTAAAGTACGCAGAAATATTTAGTGTCTGTGTACTGAACCAAAAACCAGGCCCAATCATGGTTGAATGCTTGAGCAAACTATGGGTCAAGATTGTCTGGGAATATGGCTTCATGTAGTCGCATTCCTATAAACAGTAGAAATGTACCCCATGGAGCTTTCTATATGCAGCATTCATATCACCACATGGGAGCGGAGCGCAACACGTGCTTGGATGACATCTTTGCTTTGGAATAGGCAAAAGTATCCTCCAAAATAGCTGTGTTTTCTCGGATGGTACATCAGACTGTGGGAAGGAGGCTTATTGCTTGAAGGTGTACTTTGTACGTAATATTAATAACAAATGATATAAGGCCCGCAAAATACAGGGGCCAGAGAGAACGGAAAGCAAAATTTCACCAGAATGGGAGGGGGGCAGTGGGGGGGGCGAGGGCTGTTCTGTACATTTGTGGTGGAGCTCGGTTTCGAAAGGATTTTCTGGCCATTCACACTGCTCTTTTAAATTCTGCTGGCGTGAGCGAGGCAGGGGTGGGTGGGTAAGGATGGATATTCCACCCATCCCCCAAGTCATGGGGACAGGCAGGCCTTGGGGAATTCCTGGGCTTCCCTGGGAATTGTGCCACCTATGCTCTCAGGAGGCCGAGCAAAAGTCATGCCAGCTGAGAGCTGCCATGAGTCCCATTAGAGGCCTTTAGAAAGGCCTCAATACTTTCCCAGATTAAGGTCATCTATCTGTAGTCTGCGGGGACCCAGACTCTCCTTGCAGCTGAAGATTTTCTTGACCCATTTTCTCTTCAGCTGAGAAAGGCCAGGGGGACACCTCAGACGGTGTGGCTGTGAGTCAGGAGGACAGGCACCACTAAAAGAGCCCTTTGTAGGCGTGATGTGCCCGCTCCAGTCATGTAAATGACCCCGTCCATGGGGTTTCAAGCGGAGTCTCCGACTTCAGGCTCGCGCAGATAGGTGTTCTGGGCCCGAAAGAATTTCAGGACCAATGTATGAAAATCATCAGCCCACCATTTTAACAAAGTGATCTCGCTGTTTGTTACAAATATTGCACAATGCACTGTTAACAACCCAACCTCCCAATTGCCAATCAAGAGCCGTGATCATTTTATCAGCTCCGGTCACCTCAGAATTATGAATGCAACTATCTGCCCAGCAATCTTTTCATAGTCAGCTGCTCTTATTTCCTTATGTCTATTAAAATGGAAGGTTTCTGTTCTCTTGTCAGACTCTCTTAGTTGTCCCTTTGTGGCTGTGTTTTAATGGTTAGACAGGCAGTCAATGGGCGAAATGTGTACGTCACCGGAACAGAACAATAGCATCAAGGGGAGTTTTATGTTTGGCCAGGACAGGCTCTGGATCTGCTCTGTGTTGGGAGGGTGGCAGGCACGAGCCCCCAGAGGGAGTCAGTACCTTTCATGAAAGCCCGCACCAGTAATGCAAGTGAAAAGGGTGGGATGTTGTTCATGCTCGTCTTGCGATGTCAGTCTGACACAACTTCACATCAAGGGAAATTCAACACAAAAACACTGTTCCTAATCTGCCTCCAACCACAAGTTTTAATGCAAGGGGTGCGCAAAAGAAATTGGAAGCCCAGTTACCTCCATTTCCATCACTCAAAATAGTGCTGCAATTCTGTAGAATACACCTTCCATTTTGAGAAGTGAAATACTGTAAGAGTAAGATTTGATTTTTTTTTTTAAAAACCGTGGCAGGAAGTGCGCTGCGCTGCCCCCTTGTCCGTCTTTGCCTGGACAGGGATTCAGTGGTGTTGAGAGAACAACCGAGCCAATTTCACTTCCTTCATCGCCGCGCTCGATTCCAAATCCTCGGCTAAACAAAAAGAAAATGAACGAGCCTGCAGATTTTCTAATTCAGATTTAAAAAACAAAAATCTATTCCCTTAATGCCTCTGAAGGCATTGACTCTCGCTGGGATACAGTCCCACAAGAGCTGCCTACCTCAATACCTTTCGCAAGTGGCCGTTCTTCATCTGCGAGTCCAGGCAGGGGGTGGTGGGAGGTGGGGGGCGGCTGAAGCTGACTCTGCCCTCTTCCAACATTCAACCAAGGCAACCTTTCCAGTGGCGGCCACTGGACCTTTAATGCACATTTTTGTTTTAGTCTAAATGAGTATATTGTTATTTCATGTGTACAGGGAGAGGCAATATACACTTAATGGCACAGTTTTAGAGAGTGTGCAGGGACAGAGGGACCTGGGAGTTAATGTGCATAGGTCCCTGAAGGTGGCGGGACATATTGAGAGAGTGGTTAGCAAAGCATATGGGATCTTGGGCTTCATAAATAGAGCTAATGAGTACAAAAGTAGAGAAGTTACACTGAACCTTTATGAAGCGCTGGTTAGGCCACAACTGGAGTATTGTGTCCAGTTCTGGTCACCACACTTTAGAAAGGATGTGAAGGCACTTGAGAGGGTGCAGAGGAGATTTAGCAGAATGGTTCTGGGGATGGGGGATCTTAGCTACAAGGACAGGTTGGAGAAGCTGGATTTGTTTTCATTAGAGCAAAGGAGGTTGAGAGGTGATTTGATAGAGGTGTACAAGATTATGACGGGTTTGGATAGGCTAGACGGGGAAAGGCTGTTCCCACTAGTTGATGGTACAAGGACTAGGGGACACAGATTTAAGGTTTTGGGCAAGAGATACAGGGGGAATGTGAGGAAAAACTTTTTTATGCAGCGAGTGGTGAGGACCTGGAACTCACTGCCAACGGAAGTGGTGGAAGCGGAGACACTCAATGTTTTCAAGGGGAGACTGGATAGGCACTTGAGGGAAATAAACTTGCAGGGTTACGGGGATAGAGCGGGGGAATGGGACTGACTCGATTGCTCGACAGAGAGCCAGCACAGACTCAATGGGCGGAATGGCCTCCTTCTGTGCCGTTATAACTCAATGACTCTGTGAGATTGTAACAATATTTTTCCACTTGTGGAGTATTCCCTATACTCAGTCTGTGTCATCTGCAATATGCCTAAGCAGTGCTGTTAATATATCTGTCTAAATATGGAAAATCACCACCATTAGTTCTGCAAGGAAACATGGCCTTGCAGTACGTTATGGCTCCTTGCCGCTCTCTTCCTTGCTCCCTTTTGATATAAAACAATAAATGATTATACAAAAACCGAAGCCTCATATTTTACAATAATATATACTGCAGCTCGAATATCTGAGTGAAGGACTTGACCTGCCAGACCTAGACCTTCCCCCTCCTGCTCCCCCCCCCCCCCGCCGCCCCCCCCCACAGCCTCGCCATTTCTGCCACCCTCAGCTGCTCTCACTTCCGACAGCTGCTCTTTCTTTCAACCCCAATAAATCTCTAACTGACTTTCTAAAGCAAACACCATTGAGGACAATGATCCTTCCAATAACATTTTGTCAGCTCCAATCACCTCAGAATTATGAATTTGACTATCCGCAACAGCTGGCCTCTCCATGGTCCCTCGCTCTCGTTTCCTTGTCTCCGTAAGAGGCCGTCCGCAGTTTGGAGACTGGCAGGTTACATCATAGCTGCAAAAGCAAACACAGCAGTTACTTTTCAAAACAAGAAGTGCGCTGCCTGCTTGTCTGTCTTTGTCAGGACAGGGATTCAGCGGTGTTGTGAGAAAAAGGATTCCCGTCGAGCAGCCGAGCCAATTTTACTTCATTCAGCGCCGTGCTCGATTCCAATTCCCCAGCCAAAAAAGAAAGTTAACGATAAATGAATCCTGACAGAGATTTCACAATAACAATACGCGATTACAATATGTTAATACTGTTACTGTTGGGTCCCATAGGATGTGATGCCCGACTCTGAAACATGACTCGATCGGTTGAACTTTAACTGACTTCATTGAATGCACACACGCACACACTGCTCCGTTTTACAACAGGGAAATAAATTTCAGGGATCCTACCAGTTCCACATTTACTAACTGAGTGTTGTGCCACCCCTCCCCCCCACCTCAACCCCCGGCGACTCAAGTGAGATGTAAAGCAGACCAAGCTTTCTCTATGTTTGTTCTTCTCTGGAGACAGCGGGTAGATTCTTCCCCGTTTACCGCTTGGGCATTGGGCATTGCCCGGAAGGAGCGTGTTTTTAAATTTGTTCTCGTAATGTGGGCGTCACTGGCAAGGCCAGCATTTATTGCTCATCCCGAAGAGAAAGTGGTGGTGAGCCGTCTTCTTGAACCGCTGCAGTCCGTGTGGTGAAGGTGCTCCCACAGTGCTGTTAGGGAGGGAGTTCCAGGATTTTGACCCAGCGACGACGAAGGATCGGCGATATACTTCCTAGTCAGGATGGTGTGTGACTTGGAGGGGAACTGGGAGGTGGTGGTGTTCCCCTGCGCCTGCTGCCCTTGTCCTTCTACAAGGTAGGGGTCGCGGGTTTGGGAGGATAGAAAGGATAATCTGTTGGGGAGGGTCACATGCAGTGTTCCCTGCAAGGTGCACGGTGCACTGCTCCAGGGAACCCGCGCAACCGGCATTTCAACGTTAAAAACTGCGCGTGTGCGATATTTTCAGTGGCCCGCGCAGGACCAAAAAAAATGACAGCGAACATCGGTTGCATGCCCCCCGACAGGAAGCCACTGGATGTTCCATCCATTGAAATGAATGGAAGGAAAATCCGCTGGGTTCTGTTAGGGACGTGCGGTCCTTCCCGCCGGATTTTCCGATCTTCGCTGCGCCCAGACAACGCTTAATACCCAGGCAGTAAAGCCAAGAATCTACCCCAGTGCCTCCCAACCCTTTCCAACTTAGTCTGAGTTGCTGCCCCTACTGATGCTGGTTTAGATTCAGGCTGCCTGCTCGCTAACTAATGCTGCTGTGCGGTCCGCTCAGCTGGAAGAACCATGTGGGAATGGTGGCCACGTCAGCCATTGACTCATTGTTGCAGATCTCAGGAAAATAGATCTGCTCCTATCTCTGTCACTCTCAATCCACCCTGTTTATCCAAGTTCCTTCTTAAAGGTATCAACTTCCCCAGAATTAACGAGCGACAGTCTGTTTCACATCCACTCGTCAGTGGGGGGGGAAACCTTGCAACCTCTAATCTTGCTCAACATTTCTGAATTTTGTAAGTTTGTCCTCGAGTTTCATGCTCCCTGTCCAATCGAAGTAACATACTTACCTTAACTATAACTTTTTTTTTCCCCCGACCTGTATCATTTGTCCTCTCAGTCTTTTTCACCTGAGTCACAAGGAAATGATGCGGAGATGCCGGTGTTGGACTGGGGTGGACAAAATTGAGAGGTCGCACAACACCAGGTTATAGTCCAACAGTTTTATTTGAAATCACAAGCTTTCGGAGCTATCGATTTGCTCCTTCCTCAGGTGAAGTAAATTAGATACAGAATCTCCAAAGCATATATAGATGGAAAACAAAGAATGTGTACTTTACAATTGCAGACCAATAAATTAAATCATCCTGACTATCTGCCGAGGTGTGATAAAGTTAATTAAGTCAGCCAGGAAGGTACCACATCAAAGACATAGCAAGATACAACTGAGACAATGAGGTGTAGTCGCAGGGGTTCTAACGTGTCAAAAGCTGCCGTCTGTATGTAAAACGAAAAGCTTTAACATTTTTTTACTTTTTTACTGGGAAAATTTTTACTTTTTTTACTGGGAATCACATCTGTGAACAAGCTAACGACGACTCGAGTCCGGATCACGTCATGTATCGTGACATAAACCCAAGATCCCGATTGAGACCGTCTTCATGAGTGCGGTCACAAGGAAAGCCATTGAGACCATCTCAATTCATTCATCCAGAAAATCCCGACAACCAAGGTTCCCTTTAAGCTTAGCGGCCACGCAGCGCTCTGCAGCTCCCGCGCAGCCGGCTCACCGCCTTTTAAATAGGGTAAACCGCACATGCGCGGTATTTTGGATGGGTTGCACAGCCCCTTAAAGGGGGCTTTAAAAATGTTTTTAAAGGGAATATAGCCTACAAGCCCCGGTTGCTACATCCAATTGTTTCTTAAATAATTTGCAGGATTTACGCCTTTGGTACTCTATCTGGAAGTCCATTCCAAGTGTTAATCACTCTCTGCGTGAAGATCTTCCTATTATCTGTCCTAAATTAATTTTTACTCGCTTGAAATGATGTCCTGTTCCCACAATTTAATTTAAAGTAATATTCAGGATGCTTTCCATACCATTTACTATCTTATATCCCTCTATAAGATAACTTCTCAGGCACCACCTTTCATAAGAACATAAGAATTAGGAGCAGGAGTAGGCCATACCTCTGGCCGGAAAGCCCAAGACTCTCCAGTCTTTCCTCATAACACAGGCCACTGACACTAGAGATCAGCTTTGGGGCTCTTCTCTGCACTGCCTCCACCACCTGACTGTCCCTCTTGTTTCTCAGCAACTTGAACTGGATACAGTACTTGAGGTGTGGTCTGACTGGAGCACTGCACAGTTTGGTCCTGACTTCCTCTGACTAGTGTTTTACCGGTTTGGCTATCGTAGTTCAACACGCTGTTGGCTTTGTTGATTGTTGCTCTGCATTGGTTGAACATGTTGCGCCTAGAGTCTACTGAAACTTAAAAGAAAGAAAGACAGACTTGCATTTATATAGCGCCTTTCACGACCACCGGACGACCCAAAGCGCTTCACAGCCAATGAAGTACTTTTTGGGAGTGTAGTCACTGTTGTAATGTGGGAAATGCGGCAGCCAATTTGCGCACAGCAAGCTCCCACAAACAGCAATGTGATAATGACCAGATAATCTGTTTTAGTGATGTTGATTGAGGGATAAATATTGACCGGGACACCGGGGATAACTCCCCTGCTCTTCTTCGAAATAGTGCCATGGAATCTTTTGTCTTTGTTGTATTTTGCTATCGTCTTTGATGTAATGTTTTCCTGACTGACCTGTTTGGACACCATCCACACCTTTGATTGCCGTGATTATCTCTCTGCCGAGGTGTGATAAAGGGCAGTTAGAAAGATTAACTGTAGTCGTCTGGCATTGTTCTCTGACTATATATGCTGTGCCCATATGTATTTCTTCACTTCACCTGACGAAGGAGCAGCGCTCCGAAAGCTTGTGATTTCAAATAAAGCTGTTGGACTATAACCTGGTGTTGTGCGACTTCTCACTTTTGTCCACCCCAGTCCAACACTGGCATCTCCGCATCATGGCCTTCCCAGTAAGGTATCGGCAGCAAAATTGACCACTTCACATTGAGTCCAGATCATTGCAGATGACAAATAGTAGTAGTCCCAACACTGAACCCTGGGGAACCCCACTCAGTACTTCCAACAGAGATTCTGATCTGAAGTTCCAAAAAGCTGTTAACAACAAGCCTCATGTGGTAACCGTGGCTCAGTGGGTAGCACTCTCGTCTCCGACTCAGAAGGTTGTGGATTCAATCTCCACCCCAGAGACTTGAGCACAAAAATCTAGGCTGACACTCCAGTGCAGTGCTGAGGGAGTGCTGCACTGTCAGAGGTGCCGTCTTTCAGATGAGATGTTAAACCGAGGCCCCGTCTGCTCTCTCAGGTGGAAGTAAAAGATCCCATGGCACTATTTCGAAGAAGAGCAGGGGAGTTCTCCCCAGTGTCCTGGCCAATGTTTATCTCTCAATCAACATCACTAGTCTAGTCATTATCACATCACTGTTTGTGGGACCTTGCTGTGTGCAAATTGGCTGCTGTGTTTCCTACATTACAACAGTGACTACACTTCAAAAAATTGGCTGCAAAGTGCTTTGGGATTTCCTGAGGTTGTGTAAGGTGCGATTTTAATCCAATGGGCCTAAAAATTCGGTTGCTTTGTGCCTCACTAGCGCCTGGGTGCGGCGCCGCCAACGCCTCCTGCAAAATTCAGCGGGAGGTTAGCGGCGGTGGTAACCGTTAGCGCCCCACAGCGCTGTGCCGCCGGCGATGACGTCATCACCGTGCGCAGCACCCCGGCCGCGATCTTCGGTAGCGCCCCCTGACTTACCACCGGACGCTATGTCCGACGGGGTCAGGGGGGCCTACCTGCAGCCGGGACGGCTGTACATGGTCCATGTCTCTGAGGCATACAGCAGGGCGGGTATCACTGCTCCTCTGTAGACCATGAGCTTAGTGCCGGGTTTGAGGTCCTGGTCTTCAAACACTCTCTTCCTCAGGCGACCGAAGGCTGCACTCGCATACTGAAGGCGGTGTTGGACTTCGTCGTCGACGTCTGCCCTTGTTGACAGTAGGCTCCCGAGGTATGGAAAGTGGTCCACGTTGTCCAAGGCCTTGTCGTGGATTTTGATAATCGGGGGGCAGTACTGTGTGGCAGGGGCAGGTTGGTAGAGGACCTTTGTCTGACGGATGTTTAGTGTAAGGCCCATGCTCTCGTACGCTTCGGTGAAGGTGTTGATGATGGTTTGGAGTTTGACCTCTGAGTGAGCGCAGACGCAAGCATCGTCTGCATACTGTAATTCGACGACAGAGGATGGGACGACCTTGGATCTGGACTGGAGGCGACGGAGGTTGAACAGTTTCCCGTTTGTTCTGTAAATTAGCTCTACTCCAGCGGGGAGCTTACTGAGGGTGAGATGGAGCATTGCAGCAAGGAAGATCGAGAAGAGCGTTGGTGCGATGACACAGCCTTGCTTGACCCCGGTTCGTACGTGAATTGGGTCTGTGGTGGAACCGTTGGTCAGGATCACGGCTTGCATGTCGTCGTGAAGCAGGCGGAGGATGGTGACAAACTTTTGAGGGCAGCCGAATTTGCGGAGGACACTCCATAATCCCTCACGGTTGACAATGTCAAAGGCCTTTGTGAGATCAAAGAAGGCCATGTACAGCGGTTGGTACTATTCCCTGCATTTCTCTTGTAATTGACATGCGGTGAAGATCATGTCCATTGTGCCCCTTAGTGGGCGGAATCCGCATTGCGACTCTGGGAGGAGCTCTTCGGCCACTGGGAGAAGGCGATTGAGGAGGATTCTTGCGATGACTTTCCCTGTGGCAGACAGCAGGGAAACTCCTCTGTAATTACCGCAATCGGACTTGTCACCTTTCTTGAAGATGGTCACAATTACGGCATCTCTGAGATCCCCTGGCATGCTCTCCTCCTTCCATATAAGAGAAACGAGTTCATGAATTCGCGCCAGTAGTGCTTCTCCGCCTTTCGCTTCTGCTTCTTTGGTTTGCAACTTAGTTTGCCAGACAAATACTTGGAGTGTGACTCCTTGCCTCACCCTATTGGCCCTTTGCCTCTCACCCCTTGAAACCCTTCTGAAGATCTGTCATTCTGTGCACATAGCCCAGTGTCTTTGAAAGGTCTCAATGGCAGGAAACAAAAGGAAGTGTTTGTTTACTTGGCCTTTTATTCCACTGTCACCCCTGTCGGTGTTTGCATTGTGGATGTAATTAACCCTCAGCTCCAGTGTCCAGTAAACACTGTCTGCAGTACAAAAATGTCCTGTGGTGAATGACATAATAAGTTCAGCAAGGACACAATGGGCCAGTTTGTTCGCCTGGTTGCTCAAATACTATTTGGAGCAAGCGACAGCATGCAAAAATCCTACCTGTGTAAAAATAGGGTCGCCACTTATTCAGTTTTAAACCAGACAAATAGGCAATCTGGGACATTTCAAAAGTAGATGTAAAAGACTCAGTTGAGTGTAAAAGAGCCCATGGAACTATTTCAAAGAAGAGCAGGGGAGTTTGCTGCTGGCCATCCTGGCCAATATTTATCCCTCAGCCAACATCATTAAAAAATAGATTATCTGGTCATTATCATGTTGCTCTTTGTGGGAGCTTGCTGTGCGCATATTGGCTGCCGCATTTCCTACAGTACAACAGCGACAACACTTCAAAAAGTACTTAATTGGGTGTAAGGCAGTTTGGGACATCCTGAGGTCATGAAAAGCCCTATATAAAACCGCAGAGAGGAGGGAGGGAGGGATCACATGGCGGCCAGGGGGCGGGCGGAGGCGCATGGGGCGGGGGAGGCGGTCCGATGAGGAGTGGTGGCCGGGGGCAACCAGAGGAGCATGGAGTTTGGGTCCAAAGAGGATCAGGGGCCGGGGGGGGGGGCGACTGGAGGAGCACGGCTGGAGGTGGGGGGGGGTCGACGTGCTCATGGGCCGGGAGGAGCACGGAGGGTGGACGGAGTGTCAAGGGATTGGGGGTCGAGAGGCCTGGTGGGAATTGGCGGCCTAGGGGACGGATCGGAGGCCTGGGGGGATTGGCGGCCTCGTGGAGGGTCTCCGATCATGGGGGGTGGGTTAGGTAGGGATCCAGGAGCTAAATGTAAAGGCACTTACCTCCTGGATCCAGCAGTCCTTGCCTTGCATTAGCTGGCGGGTTTCATGAGGGCTGCACAACCCAACCAGCTTAAGTTAAAATAAAATGGACGATCCGCCTCCTGGCAGCGGATTGGCTGCCCACCAACCCCTGGCCCTCATCCCGCCTCCGTTGAAACTGGAAGTGGGCGGGTTGGAGGTGGGTTCAGGTCGGGATTCAGATTTTTAACACTTTACCTTCACATACAATCCCAACCCACCTGTTTCTTTAGGTTAAAATTCCCCCCAATATGTGGTTGGACATGGCGTAAAGGTGAATTATAAAGGGAGATTTGAGACCTCCTGCATTGAAACCTTGTTAAGGCAAATAAATTAATTGACATTCCGAAGATACTGGATCTTCTATTTTCTATTATATTTGCAATTCCCTTATTACACTCTGTCATTTAGTTCCCACCAGAATCTCTTATTTGGTCAGTGATGGTTAAGTGTTAGTCCATAGAATGATTATTTACAGCATGTACATAGAAGGACCATGTACAGCAGGCACCTCAAAGCACTGGAGAGGTACCACCAACGTTGCCTCCGCAAGATCCTGCAAATCCATTGGCAGGATAGGCGCACCAACGTCAGTGTTCTCGCTCAGGCCAACATCCCCAGCATCGAAGCTTTGACCACGCTCGATCAGCTCCGATGGACGGGCCACATCGTCCGCATGCCCGATACGAGACTCCCAAAACAAGCGCTCTACTCAGAGCTCCGACACGGCAGGAGAGCCCCAGGTGGGCAGAGGAAATGCTTCAAGGACACCCTCAAAGCCTCCTTGAAAAAGTGCAACATCCCCACCGACACCTGGGAATCCCTGGCCCAAGACCACTCAAAGTGGAGAAGAAGCATCCGGGAAGGCGCCAAATACTGCGAGTCTCTTCGCCGGGAGCAAGCGGAAGCCAAGCGCAAACAGCGGAAAGAGCGCATGTCAACCCAAGCACTCCACCCACCCGCCCCTTCAACCACTGTCTGCCCCACCTGTGACAGAGACTGTAGGTCCCGCATTGGACTCGTCAGTCACCTGAGAACTCATTTTTAGCATGGAAGCAAGTCATCCTCGGTTCCGAGGGACTGCCTAAGAAGGAGAAGATTATTTACATTTTACATGGTCGTTAGTGAGAGCAGTTTGGGACGGTTATGGTCTCACTAATGCATTATAAAATGTAAATATTGGGTTGCATGTATCTGTTTTTTTAAACTATTCTTATTCAACATTTTTTTTTTGTAAATACTCTTTTAATTAGGATATTCATGTAAAGCAGGGATGACCAAACCTTTCAAATAAAAAGCAAAATACTGCGAAAATTTGAAAGAAGAACAGAAGATGCTGGGCACAGGCCTGGCAGCATCTGTGGAGAGAGGAAGGTAGGGTTAACATTTCAGGTCGATGACCTTTCATCTGTCTTTGTGGGCCATTTAGTTGTGTATCGTGGAGCTCCTTCACCCGCATCTGTACAACATTCCAAGAACACACACAAAGGCATTTCCTCTCCAAGCTAATTTGAAGACTTCAATTAAAAATGAGTTAATTTGAAGAGCAGACTGGGGCTTCATTGGCCAGATAGCCAGGGATTGCAGCCCATAAATAGCCTTCAGGCATAGCGCTGACACCTTTGATTCGGAATGTGTTACACCACAAGTTTAGCATCGGCACAAAGCAGGGCTTTGTACCACCTCAATCCAGTCGATGTCAGGCCGTGCCAGGGAGTTTGGCTCTGCTTTGCTCTGATGTCTGGTTAGGCCCTGACTCCAGATTCAGGCTGCATTCATATTATAAAGAAAGAAAGACTTGCATTTATATAGTACCTTTCATGACCTCAGGACGTCCCAAAGCCCTTTGCAGTCAATGAAGTACTTTTGAAGTGTAGTCACTGTTGCAATGTAGGAAACGCGGCAGCCAATTTGCGCACAGCAAGCTCCCACAAACAGCAATGTGATAGTGACCAGATATTCTGTTTTAGTGATGTTGATTAAGGGATAAATATCAGCCAGGACACCGGGGATAACTCCCCTGCTCTTCTTCAAAATAGTGCCATGGGATCTTTTACATCCACCTGAGAGAGCAGACGGGGCCTCGGTTTAACATCTCATCTGAAAGACGGCACCTCCGACAGTGCAGCACTCCCTCAGCACTGCACTGGAGAGTCAGCCTAGATTTTTGTGCTCAAGTCTCTGGGGTGGGACTTGAACCCACAACCTTCTGACTCAGCGTTATACCGGCAGTGCTGGTGTGAAGTGAACCTGCTTCACACTGACACTCCAAACGTAATGTGAATGCAACCTTAAAGACAAGGTTTGTTGAGATGTCCGTTCAATACCCACGCCTGCTAATAGATGAACCTCTTGATTGACAGCAGTTTAGACTACCATTGCACTCGGTAGCAGTGTGATTGACCCATTACTGAGGTAGCTAATGTAAATATTGTACTTTAAACAAAAGATTGGGAGTGCTGTTCTTATGTAGTTAACTGAGTCCCGTGACTCTCTGCAGTAAGTCTGATCAAGGCTTTTGGAAGGAGATGGAGACAGTATGTCTACCAGTTTACCTCAAGAGAGCCGTCAAGAGACAACCCTGGCCTAAACAACCTGGTACCAGAGCTAAAACCAGCCTTGGTAAAAGCAGATGGATTCTAACGTAACTTGTACCAAGTCTGCCGGCTTGGCAATGTCTACAGAGGGCTTAATGCTGCCCAGCACTCCCTCACTGCAGCAGTAAAGTGTCAGCATAGATTATGTACTCAATTTTCTGGAGCAGGGCTTGAACCCACAAAGTGACACAAGGGCAAGGGTGCCAGCACCGAGCCGAGGCTGAAGTCTGCGTTAAGAGGTGGAAGGTTCAAGTCCACTTCAGTACTTTGCCACATAATACAGGCTGACACGTCAGTGTAGTCTGAGAAAGTGTCTTTTAGATGAGAAGTTGAACAGCCTGGTTAGGTAGATGTAAAAATATCCCATCACGCTTTTTGACAAAGGGTAGTTGTACAGTTTTGGTCTCCTTACCTCAGGAAGGATATACTTGCCTTAGAGGGAGTGCAACAAAGGTTCACCAGACTGGTTCCTGGGATGGGAGGATTGTCCTATGAGGAGAGATTGAGTAGACTAGGCCTATGTTCCCTAGGCCGAGATATTGGCCTCCTTAGCGCCTCCTGTTATCACCTCCGGGGGGCGATAACGGGGCACTACCGACTTACCACCTGGGCGCAGTGAAACGAATGACTCCTGCTAAATTGGCCGAGAGGTTTGCGGGGGCGGTAATACATTGCGCCACGATCTCCTGCGCCCAGAGATCATGACGTCATTGTCCTGCGCATCGCCCCGGACCCGAACTTCGGTTCCGCCCCCTGCAGCATCGCCGGGCGACAACACCGACAGCTGCAGGAGGCATTGTTCGGGAGGCCGGGAGCTTCGGGATACGCGAGTTAAAGGGGATGTTGGCACGGTAAGTAAAAAAATTGTTGCAATGCATTATTTCAATTTTTTCCATTTTTCGTCGGCCGCAATCAATCAGCCCGGCGCTCTGCTGGAGTGCGTGGGGCTGATCGGGCCGGATCGCTGGCCGCCGTCGGGGGCCAGCTCACTGGTCCCAATGCAGAGCCTGCAGCGATGGCCCTTCCCTTTAAGGGAGGGAAGGAGCCTTGGATCGCGGCAGCGCGGCACGGGACATTGTGCAGCGCTGCACCTCTACCGCCCCACCTGCGTCCTTTAGCGCTCCAGGAGGAAGTGGAGCTCTTGATTTAGCACTCCACTTCCTTCCTGGAGTGCTAACAATGAATTTCGTGGGAGTCGACAATGATTAGTGCCTGGTGCTAATTCTTGACCTTTTTACATTTTAGCGCCCCAATTTCTAGACCATTGACTTTAGAAGAATAAGAGGTGATCTCATTGAAACTTTCTTAAAGGGCCTGACAGCGTAGATGCTGGAAGAATGTTCCCCCTGGCTGGGGAGTCTAGAACTAGGGGGTCACAGTCTCAGAATAAGGGGTCGGCCATTGAGGACTGAGATGAGGAAGCATTTTTTCACTCAGAGGGTGGTGAATCTTTGGAATTCTCTACCCCAGAGGGCTGTGGAGGCTCAGTCGTTGAGTATATTCAAGACAGAGATCGATAGATTTTTGGATACTAAGGGAATCAAGGGATATGGGGATAGTGCAGGAAAGTGGAGTTGAGGTAGAAGATCAGCCATGATCTTATTGAATGACGGAGCAGGCTCGAAGGGCCGAATGGCCGACTCCTGCTCCTATTTCTTATGTTCTTAACATTCATCCTTCAACCAACACCACCAAAAATGATTAATTATTCATTCACTGTTTTTGGGACCTTGCTGTCTGCAAATTGGCTGTCACATTTGCCGACATAACAACATTAAACTGTTGCCTGTAAAATGTTTTGAAGCATCCTGATGATGCGATAAGGTGTTATAATGAATGAAAGTGCTTTCATTCTTCCTATCAATATTGGGGGAAGTGCTGTCCAGAATGACAGTCATATTTGTAACTTTGCATTAACTTAATCTCTTTAAAGCTACCTTTAAGACCTCTGCAAGTGAATCTTTACACCTCGGCAGTTTCTCTGTTGTTGCAGAATCCATCACACAGTATAAATGGAGCAGAATAAGGAGGAATGAACTCAGATCACATTATGAAGCCACTTCTATTAAAAGTAAATTTATTACAGGAAACTCTTGTTTAACCGGCACCTAAATATCCGGAATTCTCTCTTAACCGGCAAAAATCATCCTCCGAAAACTCCTCTCAAATAACCGGCAATGTTGCCGAGTCGCAGTCCGAGTCTCCGCGAACGCCGAGTACTCCGAAAACTTCTCTCAAATAACCGGCAATGTTGCCGAGTCCGAGCCCAAGCCCGCGAACGCCGAGTTAGTCAGTGGGGGTAGTACTGTACTTAATCAAGCATCTTCCACCATCCATTTAACACAACATTCTGTAGGTGAGTACCCAAATACTGTATACTGCACATTTCTTGATTTTTTAATTTTTCTTTGTTAAAAATAGCCTCGGTAGATATAACTCTCCGTTATCCGGAACTTTTGATCAACCGGCACCACGCCGGTCCCGTCGGTGCCGGATACCAAAGTGTTTCCTGTATTAGATGCAAGAATTTCCTATTTTAATGGTGTTTGGTAGTTTTCTCAGTAAAAACTGTCCTCTGCATAAATATTTGTCAATAGATGTATCTCAGTCAGTGACTAATTCTAATTTATTTTAACTGCCTCACATTGCAAGAGCCTGACATTCCTCTTGAAACAAAATGTAGGAAAGTGCCCACTTTTCTCTGCGATCACGGGAATGCACGGCTTTGAAAAGTGTGACATTTGAGAATATGGTTTCATCTGAGGGTCAATAATTACTGAGTTGAGCCAGCAATCTCCCACATCTTCTTAAAAGAAGAACGTGTGCCTTTTTTTTTTTGACTTCATCCGATTCAGTAGACGCTGAAAATAAAAATCTTCTTTGGAGAACAGGTTGCCTCCATATCATGTAACAGACAAAAAAAAAACCTCTTTTAGCTGCTGTACATGATGACTATATCAATTTTCCTTTTATAGTACGCCGTGCAAGTGTAAAAAAAAAAATAGGCGCACCCTGACAGGCAAATGTACAGTTTTACCTCAGGGCAGGACCGGAGCGATATTTTTCAGCACTGATAGGACCTTTCTCAAGTTGACACCGGAGCCCACTGAACACTCATTTACAACAGGTACATTTCAGATAATGGGAGAGTTCAGCATCCCTCAGTCAGTGAAACGTCTCCAGCAAAATTCCACGTCTACAGTGACCGCTTTGGTGAAATTCATCTCGTTCAGTGTGTTGAAACTGGCCCGAGTCCAAAAAGATTTTCACTCATTTATGGTCTTTTTAAAAAAAAAACAATAACAGAAAGGTCTAGTTTAAAGGAACTATTAGACTCCAACCTTCCTGCCATTCCTACATTGTTTTGATCCTAAATTTTATACCTTGACAGCTCCTGAGGTGAATTGTGAATAGTTTGATGGCACTTACATAAGTCTCACATTTATTTTGTTAGAGCAGTTTTTTTTCGTTAAAAGACTCAATGCTAATTCACGATATTGCTGCAGCCACCATCTTAAAACACCTTCTTTCTTGTATTGTGCATTTTGGAACTGCAGCCCATTCTACACTAAGAGGTTTGACAGTAGGCCGAGGCTTCTCATTCTCTGTCATCGGCCCCATTTGTGTTGTGGGCCAGATTAGAGCACAGTTAACAGCATTAAAACCGTAAAGGGTTAAAAACAAAATGTAGTTACGCACACGCAAGCGGGATAACGAAAATATGATCCGTGTTAATTGGCACCTTTTTAAAAGGAGCCGGACCAATACCTGATGAGAAAACAGGATTGAAGATTAATGACTTTCAGGTTCTGACGAAGGTCATCGACCTGAAACGTTAACTCTGTTTCTCTCTCCACAGATGCTGCCTGACCTGCTGAGTATTTCCAGCATTTTCTGTTTTAATTATTATTGAAGATTAATGAGATGTTTGAAGAGAGGTCAGTGAAGGGGAATTAGTATTCTCTAAAGTAGGGGGATCAAGAGGCGCTGTGGGAGGGAAATTAATGATAGAATAATCATACATGGGCTCGGGACAGAATGGGCTTGATGGGCCTAATGGCCTTTTCACTCTGGCCCTTCTTATGTTCTTAACATTTCTGTCCAATGTATGTCATTGCAGTTAGAAATATCTTCTTAATCATTTGCAGTGCATCCCGATATTTTAGAGGCAACTATCTATATATTATTGTTGTAGCATTTAAACATAGCAGGCATTCATTGAACACAATAGCAAAATACTGCGGATGCTGGAAATCTGAAATAACAACAGAAAGTGCTGGAAACATTCAGCAGGTCAGGCAGCATCGAGGAGAGAGAAACTGAGTCAACGTTTCAGGTCGAGGACCCTTTGTCAGAACTGGAAAAGGTTAGAGAAGAGAGATTTTTAAGCAGAGGCAGGGAAGAGGGGAGGAAAGAACAAAGGGAAGGTCTGTGACAGGCTGGAAGGCAGGAGCGATTGAATATTAGTTGGAGAAGAAGAACAGCTAATGGGAGGATCCTTGAACCAATACAAGAGTAAAGACATGAAGCTGACGATGATGAGGAAGTTGACCCACTGGGGGCACATTATTCAGCAGTCACAATGAAAACCAGGATCTGGAAAAGTTTATGGTAATAGGTCAAGAGGATGGCAAAGAACAACATGGCTAGATGAGTCAGAAGGTTGTGGGTTCAAGTCCCACGTCAGAGACTTGAGCACAGAAATCTAGGCTGACACTCCAGTGCAGTAGTGAGGGAGTGCTGCATTGTCTGAGGTGCCGTCTTTCAGATGGGATGTTAAACCGAGGTCCTGTCTGCTCTCTCAGGTAAAAGATCCCACGGTACTATTTCAAAGAAGAGCAGGGTAGTTATCCCTTGTGTCCTGGCCAATATTTATCCCTCAATCAACATCACTAAAACAGATTATCTGGTCATTATCACATTGTGGGAGCTTGCTGTGCACAAATTGGCTGCCGCGTTTCCTACATACCAACAGTGACTACACTTCAAAAAGTACTTAATTGGCTGTAAAGCGCCTTGGGATGTCCTGAGGTCATGAAAGGCGCTATAGAAATGCAAGTCTTTCTTTTCTGTGGGAATGGGGAAGTGCAACATCCGGGCTGATACAATCCCCCTCTGTAGAAAGAAAAAAGAAAGAAAGACTTGCATTTATATAGCGCTTTTCATGACCACCGGACATCTCAAAGAGCTTTACAGCCAATGAAGTACTTTTTGAAGTGTAGTCACTGTTGTTATGTAGGAAACACGGCAGCCAATTTGCGCACAGCAAGCTCCCACAAACAGCAATATGATAATGACCAGATAATCTGTTTTTGTGATGTTGATTGAGGGATAAATATTGGCCAGGACACCGGAGATAACTCCCCTGCTCTTCTTCGAAATAGTGCCATGGGATCTTTTACGTCCACCTGAGAGAGCAGAGGGGGCCTCAGTTTAATGGCCCGAAAATTAGACCTAATACGTGAGAGTACGCACTGTGTACTCTCGCGTTTTAGGTCTCCAATTGCCGGTTTCCAGCATGCACTGCGCATGCGCGGGAAACCGGCACTTCGTGAATTCAAAAGGGGGTGGTTCCTAAGTGAACCGCGTGCATGCTACAGGCTGCGCGCACGCAGTGCACTTAGTGCTTTGAACGCGCAGGTAAGCATGGAAGATTTTACACATAAAGAAAGGAGGCGTAAGACCCTCTTTTAACAAGGTAAGTAGTTAATTAAGTATTATTTTAAATTTTTTTCAACAGGTTTATCTTTTTTAGAGACTTTAAAGAAAGGTAAGTTTATTTTTATAACTTTTAAAAAGATTTTAAATTTTTTCAAAAATTTAATTTTTTGTTTAAAGTTGTTAATTTATTTAACTATACTTATTTTATTAATGTGATGGCTTTTTTTTAATTTAATTGAGGTTTAGCTGTTCTTTTGGGGGTGTATAGTATTCATAGCTTTGACAGCTCTTGCTGTGAAAACTATGAATGAAAGATGGTGTGCTGCCATTGGCTCTAACTGAATCACGTGATCCCAGAGCTCGCACGAACTAATTGCGTCTCTGGGTCACGCAAGCACTGCACAGCTGCAGCCTTGAAACTAAAGTTCGTGTGGGCCCGGAGGAAAAAGGTAGGCGCGGAGTGAGATATCGCGGGGAACCCTTACCCCCGCGTTAACACTCAGTGTTTAATTTCTGGGCCAATGTCTCATCCGAAAGAAGGCACCTCCGACAGTGCAGCACTGAGATTGAGATGTTTATGCATTATTCACCAACCACCAAAATGTAGAATACACATACACACAATGAGAGAGACAGAGATCGACAGAATGATTCAGTGAGGGTGTCTGTCAAGTGTTACAATTGATATATTGCCTGCAGCCTAATATACCGTTCTTGATATGTGCAGCTATGTATAGCACACCATACTACTCCAGACCAACGTAATACAAGCATAAAATATAATACTGCATGACTGTGGTGCTCCACATCACATCGTAGAATTATAGAATTTGACAGCACAGAAGGAGGCCTTTCAGCCCATCGCACCTTGTGGCAGCTCTCTGAAGGAGCTATCCACTTAGTCCCATTCCCCTACTCTTTCCCATACCCTTTTAACTTTATGTTCAAGTATGTATCCACTTCCCTTTTAGAAGCGATTATGGATTCTGCATCTACCACTGTAGCTGATAGGGCATTCCACGTCCTAGCAGCCCTCCATTGGAGAAAACCTTTCCTTTCGTGATGATCTTAAATGTATGACTTTAAGTTGCCGACACACTGACAAGTGGCAATAGTTTTTCCCTGGTCATCTTATCAAAGACTCCTTCATAATTTCGAACACCTTTATCGGATCCCCTCTTAACTTGCTCTGTGATGTCATGCAGCAGGGAGTGCTCAGAAGATCAATGCGATATGGTGTATTTTACAGATTACTTACTCCTAAATACTTCAAGTATGCAGCGATGGTCAATTTCCTTTTTAGGTTTACTGACATTCCTTCAGTCAAAGGCCCTGAAACCAGGCTCCTCGAATATCAGCGCCTGATCGCTTAACGTGTTTATATGAAATCCCTTTGTCCGCTGTTTTAACAGAGGCACTAATCCGTTTAAAATAAATGGGCTATCACCTCCGTTGGAATAGCAGGCGAAGAAATTTCATCCGCTAATGTTCAGAGTCCGATTTCAAGGCAAAGGGGCTGAGGGACAGGATCTCAGTCTACGTTTGAAGTGAATTGCCACAGACATGTTAAGAAGTGTAGTTGGGTAGGCGTAATAAAGAGACTTGCAACAATCAGCAGTGTTCAGAGAGCCAGGGTCCGTGACAATAAATGAAAAAATAAACCTCACAGCTAAACAGCTCATGCGGCCCACAACGCTGTAGTCAGCAGCTTAAATTCAACCTTAATTAAATGAAAAATGTTAATTAGCGTATGCGTCTTGTGCATAATAAATACTTTTTAACCATCAAGATGCGTTTTCAAAGAGTTTTAGATCCATTTATGAAGGTTACGGTTACTGTAGGGCAGGGCTCCTGTACAGTATTTCTTTTAAACCGGGTGGAAAAGTAAAAATCCCAATTGAACAGCAATAGGTAATAGGTTCAGTTAAGAGTGACTTTAAGAACATGAGAAATAGGAGCAGGAATAGGCCACTTGGCCCCTCGAGCCTGCTCCGCCATTCAATAAGATCATGGCTGATCTTGGGCTCAAAGCCATTTCCCTGCCCGCTCCCCATAACCCTTCACTCCCTTATCTTGCAAAAATCTATCTATCTCCACCTTAAATGTGGCTATGATGCAGAGATGCCGGTGTTGGACTGGGGTGGACAAAAGTGAGAAGTCGCACAACACCAGGTTATAGTCCAACAGCTTTATTTGAAATCACAAGCTTTCAGAGCGCTGCTCCTTCACCTGACGAAGGAGCTGCTGCTCCGAAAGCTTGTGATTTCAAATAAAACTGTTGGGGGGAAAAATTCAGCTGCTTGCGCCTCCCGTTAGCGCCTTAAGAGGGCGCTAATGGGGCGTAAAGCAGCTAACGCCCGGGCGCAGCGCCGCCCACGCCTCCCGAAAAATTCAGCGGGAGGTTAGCGGCGGCGGCAGCCGGTAGCGCCCTGTGGCGCTGCGCCGCCGGCGATGACGTCATCGCCGTGCGCAGCACCCCGCTCGCGCCCCGGCCGTGATCTTCAGTCGCGCCCCCTGATTTACCGCCAGACGCTATGTCCGACGGGTTCAGGGAGGCGTACGTGCGGCAGGGGGGGCGATATTTAAAGGGGAGATGGCAGGCGGCCATTTTTGTTGCTGGCCGCCTGCCAGCACCTGCCCCCGTTGCTGTCCCCGGCCCCCGTGAAGCCCCCCCACCGTGAAGTGCCGGCTGCGCTCCAAGAGCCCGGCACTTCTCTTGAGTGCCGGGCTCTTTTGCCGGCACTCCCGATCCCTGGGGGCCCAGCTGGGCCCCGGTTCGCGCTGCGCAGGGTCCCTCCCCTTTAAGAAGGGGAGGAAGGCCTGCAATACCGCGGCGCGACGTGCCGCAGCGCATGGCGCTGCGGCACGTAGCGCCAGGATATTCCCTCGCAGCGCCCCAAGAGGGATGCGGGGTGCTTCCAGTGGCGCCCCGCTTCCCTCTTGGGGCGCAACCACTGAAGTTCCGGCGCGGGGCCGCTAATTTTTTCGGGGCGCTAAAAGTCGCGCCCCGGCGAGGTTAGCGCCCCAAATGGGGCGCGACTCAATTTTTACCCCTTGGACTATAACCTGGTGTTGTGCGACTTCTCACCTTAAATGTATTTAATGACCCAGCCTCCATGGCTCTCTGGGGCAGAGAATTCCCCAGATTTCCTCCTCATCTCAGTTCTAAAAGGGCAACCCGTTATTCTGAAACTATGGCCCCGAGTTCTAGATTTCCCCTGACATCGGTTCTGTTGTTGGAGGAGATTCAAGGGGGACGCTTCCCAGCTTTGCTCTCCCACAAGGAGCCTCACCCACCACAAGTCCGCTTCAGTCATTTGAGCGCACGCCCTGCGCACGATCTCCCCCACCATTACCTTAAATGGTCACGGGCAGCACAGGCCCACATTTCCCACAAGCACTTGTAACAGGCAAGGCTGTGTCCCACAGATGGAGGCAGAAAAAGATAATTTCTGCCAGATCAGGATTTCCTTCAGAAACAGAACGGAAAGTGAGCAGCCCAAAATAATCATGATGTGGAGAAACCTATTGATGGCCAAGGATCTGCTAATACCTTGGCGGGTTCAATTTAATTTCCACCGAGAACAAAGCCCCCATATATCTGAATAATTGCTACATCAATCAACTGGGTGGGGCGGGATGGTACGAGAGATAACCTGTCGCTGGCATCCGCTTTGTATTTGAGTAAGGAAAGACTGCTTCGATTGCAACTCCACTTATTTCAGAATGAACAGATCAAAAAACTCTCTACTTTGTCACAGCAACACTGAGCGTAATGTGTGATGTCTCTTTTCTGGTGTGGAAGCTTTCTCGAGATTATTTACCAGAACTGCTGAATAGCAAACAGATGCTGTGTCAGAGCCACAGCTAAAAGGGCTCTTTCTGCCTCACTCAGATTACATCAGTGTTGCTGCTTCCCATACTTTCCTGAATCTTACTGGCTCCTTAGTTCAGTCCCAACTGTCCCTGCCCAGGAGGCCACCTGCACCATGGAGCCGGCTCCTAATATCTTCCAATCAGAGAAAACAAACCTCTGCTCTCTGGGGGTTGGCTTGCTGGACTCCAATAGCCATTTTAAGGCCATCCAAACAAACAATCAGGCTTGTAGTATACCTACTTGTAAAAATAGCTATTTACATAACCTCTGAACCACTTAGAGCATTAATATGGGCTCTAATTGACGCCTGTCTGCGGTATGGGACGTGACAGCAGCTTGACCCGCCTGCCCATTCCCTCATTTCTGAAAAGGGATTTTGAAGAGTTTCAGTTAACTCTGGTTCTTAAAGCTGACATGTTCCAAAATCTCGGTGTGCCCTGCTTATTGACATTTCTTGTCTGGTTACTTCCTGCTTATTCCCACAATTCTTTTCATTTTTTTCCTTGCTGCCCCTGCCTTTGCTCACTCGTTTTTTCTTGAGGGTCAGACTTAGTGTAATATCCTCCTCTCCTTGATTAATTTTCTCTCCTTCCTGGGGTTGGGTGGGGGGTGGGGGGGGGGGAGGCGGGGGAGTGTAGATAAGAACGCAAGAAGAAGCCCATGGGCGAGAAAACACAGTGGCATAGTGGTTAGCACTGTTGCCTCACAGCACCAGGGACCCGGGTTCGAATCCGGCCTCGGGTGACTGTCTGTGTGGAGTTTGCACATTCTCCCCGTGTCTGCGTGGGTTTCCTCCGGGTGCTCCGGTTTCCTCCCACAGTCCAAAGATGTGCGGGTTAGGTTGATTTGGCTATGATAAATTGACCCTTAGTGTTAGGGGGATTAAATACGGGGATAGGGTGGGACGTGTGTCGGTGCAGGCTGGATGGGCCGAAATGGCCTCTATCTGCACTGTGGGGATTCTGTGAAAAGGCCACTCAGCCCATTGAAGCTCTGCTGCTGCAATTCACCTGGTCCGACATCCAACTGCATTTTAAATATCCTACGACTTTACCTGGCAGATAATCAAAATATTTATCATCCTTCCCATTTATGTTCTATGGCCCTATTGACCTTGAATTAATGTTTGGGGTTCATCTTCTCTATTTAATATTTTATACATCTCACACGCTTGAGCTGTGCTCCATTTTCCCTCATAGCTCATCCCTTTACTCTTGGGATCATCTCTGTTGCTCTTCTCTGCAAGAATATCTCTTTGTGAGGCATGGTGGCATCGACTGCACATAACACTCCAACTGTATTACCCCTATAAGCTTATACTCGAATCAATTTTTGCCTTTTTTTGGCCATTGCGTGCCTTCCAAAATGCTCCTTCCAATTAGTCATGATCTCTCCTGAAGGCACTGATTCTTCCTGGGGGTACAGGCTCATGGACACCCACAAATGTATAGACCATTCTTCATTTATCTGCCTGCATGGTGAGTGCCAGCACTCTACTTGTGAATGTGAAGGGCTTAACAGCTGAAAGCTGGCCTCACCCAATATCCACACTGGCACACTTTCCTGTAGGACCTGCTGGCTTGCCACCAGGAACATGAACTCTGGTTATTTTATTTCTCCCTCCCTAGTTGAGGGGAGCGGAGGTCAATTGTAGTGCCTCTTCTGCGGCATTGGTTGAGATCATGTGACGTAGCACAGACTGTGGATCAAGCCTGGGGCTTTCTTGGTCTGTGTGTAACTGTATCACTCCAAGTATACGTTGTGACTGAGCTATTGGGAGAGCTACTCATAATTAGACACTTTGCATCTTCTGCCATCCGCTCCCATCATCACTGCCATGATCTGGACATCACATGGAAAGGAAAATGAATCTATATGCTTAGATCCACAGCGTCATCTCATTCTCGAGATTTAAGTGTCGTTATACATTAGGGTGACCGTACGTCCTCGTTTTCTGGGGACAGTCCCCGAGCTGCCCTGCCGTCGGTCAATGAACTGGGCGGGGCTGTGCGGTGGGACAGGTTCCGATTGGTGGGGGGGGCTGTCAATCTCCTGTTTTCAACCAGTCGAAGGGGTAGACTCACTGAGGGACTTTAATTTATGCAGAGATCACACTCTGTGGCTGCAGTGCGCATGCTCCGCATCCCCCAACCAACAACTCCCAACCACCCCGATAGTCCTGTGAAATTTGATTGAAGAGAAATCGGCCCCGGAGCCAAAATGTCCGAGTAACTGGGGGAGGGGGGGCGCTGGCTGGTAACCGGACTAATGAGCGGTGGCTGGAGCCCGGCCGTGAGGATGTCCCGGGAGCTGAATCAGAGTGCCCTCGGCGGCCTCGGATGGTGTGGGTGAGTGTCGGGCTGCGGGGAGGGGGGAGCAGCTGATGATGCTGGCCAGCAGACGCTGTGAAGAGCGGCCGTATTATTCAAGTGGAAAGCTCTGCCGCTACTTTTTGCTGATTCAGTTTGCGTCAAAATAACAAAAAATTTTGCCTCTGCTACGCTGTGCAACCTCCATTTTCGTCCTGGCTACTTTGCTGTGCTCCCGCCCTGTGTGTGTCCCCGGATTCGGTTTAGAAAACATGGTCACCCTATTATATATGGACAAGGGTAAACCTGAAATATTAATATATTTGCTGGATTATTGGAAGCTTGGTCCAAGTTGCTCCCGTTACATGGAGGGACCCTGACTCTGCACGCTCTCAATAATGAAATGTAGCACTCTCTCTCATTGCATATGCTGTGTCGAGGAGCCTCCAAAATGCCCTAACTTAGAAAAGAGTGTAAATTTTGTTGAATTAGCTTAAAAACCTTGAAATAAAAGAACAGGGATCAGAGGCCAACAAAACTTGGTGAGCACACTTATATTAAAATAAACACAATCAGAGGCCTGGAATTGGAACATTGCAGAAGTGCCTCAGTCAGGTAATAAATTTTATGCAATATTTATAAAGATAATTTAATACATAATTAAAATGACAGCCGATGACACAACACTATCAGGCACTGTACACACTTATTGCTCCACAGGTTCATTTTAATCATCTATAGAGTTGAAAGCTAATATTCAGGACATTCAAAACTCCCCAACCGTGAAAAAACAGCGTGGCTTTCATTTAATAACAAGAGTCACGGTGAAATGAGTAATATTTATTCAGGCTATCCTGGCTGCCCTCTTTGAACGGCAACTTGGCTGAACCGTAAGCAAAGGGAAAGAAGAGAGAGAGGAAAAAAAATGAAGCCCAAGTGACTATTGTCTTCAGAACTGACCCACCTCCACTCAAATGCATTAAGACATTTATGTCTGCTCTGGGACCAGATCTCAACTCAACCACCGAACTTCTGAGCCACGGGGGGGGGGGTGGAAGTGGGTCCGGGGGGAACCAGAGGCTGAGCTCGCGAGGGTAATTGATAGCTCGCTGCCCCGTCTCCCGAAAACTCATTAATGACGGAAAACAAAATATAACCTCCCTCGCACGGTGGCACTCGCAGCTGATAAAGTGTTTCTTTCTTCCCTCAGCTGGCAGCTAAGAATGCAGTACAGCGGGCTTTCCTGCTTCATCTGGTATTTATACTAAATCATATATTAAAAGGCCGGTCACCGAGGCCGCTTTTATTCCCTCGGTGGTTTTATGTACTTATTCCATGTTTCATTAAAATTTTACCAACAACAAGGACCGTCTGATCCACATCTTATACTGCCCGTGGAAAAGAAAAAAAAACGCTACCTTAGAAGTCTTTTCCTAAAATGGCCTATTAGCATAAAGATAATTAGGTTTTGTTTTAATTTGCATGCAATTAAATGTACAGCAGGCGACTTTTCATGCAAGATTGTGGTACTTGAGCAGCGGTAGGTGCAGAAAGTGGCAGGATTTGTCACACTGCGCTAAATCATCTCCCCTAATTACGTCTGATTCTGTCAGAGCTAGCTACACTCTGATGTTTTTTTCCACACTTCGGATTATTAAGGGCGCCAACACAATGCAAGTGGGCAGAGGCCTAGAAATACGGGCGTGCCCATTTTTGAGTCAGTTCCCTGTGCCTGAATGGTGAGGCCCGAGCGCCCCCTTCACCCCCCCCCCCGATTTTCGGCCTCAGGCCTCGCTTCTTTGAAGCGGGCGAGCTGCGGAGCGTGTAAGAGGCAGCTCCCCCGGTGAAGCGTGTTTGAAGATCGGGCTACAGTGGCTCTCAGGTACGCGAGGAAGTGGGGGGGTGGCGAACGGGTTGGGAGGTGATGGTAGCTAGGGTGGGGGCGGGGCGGGGGGAGCGCGGTGGAGGTCGGTTGCCGGGGGTGCATCCATTGTTTTAATGTAGGTGACCATAATGAAAATATTGACCGTCACTGGGATATGGGCCACGGGTGATGGCAGCTTAGTCAAGCAGCTGCTCTTCACGCACGAGCCCTGACAGTGACTGATGGTTGGATATTCAAACATGGAGGCCATCATTTCAAATTGCATTTAAAGGAGCTGGGCACTTTCACTTTGGCCTCATTAAGGCTTTTTACCATTCATTGTGTTGGCCTCTACGACAACTCATCGTTTCCCAGTTTTCAATATAATGAACTCCTGATCTTCTTCAATCTTGCATTCATTCAATCCTCCACCAACACATATATTTTCCCCTTTATTTCTCCACTGCTGCCAGGTGACTTAACATAGACAATTCAACTGAAAGCTGACTGGACCACCCAGTTTGTAACCACCTCAACTAATAAATACTCGCAACAATATTTTATAATAAATACTCGCCTCTGGTGGAATTTTTTTATTTTTTATTCGTTTATGGGATGTGGGCGTCACTGGCAAGGCCAGCATTTATTGCCCATCCCTAATTACCCTCGAGAAGGTGGTGGTGAGCTGCCTTCTTGAACCGCTGCAGTCTGTGTGGTAATTGTTGTGTGATATTCAGAACAGAAAACATTGGACATGCACGGCAGGTCAAATAGTGCCTGAATGAAAAAGATAAATTAAAGTCTTTACCAAAACATTCCCAGTGAAGGGCCTCTATCCAAAAAGTTAATCTGTCTTTCTTTTTGCAGATTCTGAGTGATTTTGTGTTTTTATTTCAGGTTTCCAAATTTCTCTGTTCTTCTTCAGTATTTGATATTATTCTGTACAATTGAGGACGTCAATAGAATTTATACAGCAAAATCAGAAATGTAACCAAAAAAAGACTTGTATTTACTCTACATCGTATCATATCTCATAGAAACATTTTAAAGCACTCCATACAATGAATTGTTTTGAAAGAAAGAAGAAGAAAACAAGAAAGCCAATTTGCGCACAGCAAGGTCCCACAAACATCAATGAGATAATGACTAGATAATCTGTTTTAGTGACGCTGGTTGAGGGATAAATATTGGCCAGGAGACCGGGGAGAACTTCCCCGCTCTTCTTTGAATAGCGCCGTGTGTCCACGAGAGGGCAGACGGGGCCTCGGTTTAACGTCTCATCCTAAAGACGGCACCTCCGACAGTGCAGCACTCCCTCAGTACTGCACTGGAGTGTCAGCCTGGATTGTGTCCTCAAGTCTCTGGAGTGCGACTTGAACCCATTGAATAGCGAAAATGAACAAATCTCCCTACCTTGTCGCAGCAACGTTGAGCATAAATGTGCAATGTCTCTTTTCAGGTGTGCAAGCATTCTCTAGATTATTGACCAGAACTGCTGAATATCTGGAGTGCGACTTGAATCCATGACCTTCTGACTCAGAGTCGAGAGTGCTACCAGCTGAGCCACGGCTGACACCTAAACAGATGGGCGTTGCAGCTATTTTGCATACAGCTAGATCCCTCAAATCATAATGAGATGATTGTCCAGCTAATCTGTTTGTGGGTTGTTGCTTGGGTGGGGTGGGGGGAGGAACGTTGGCCATGATAGCAGGAGATCTCTCCGCTCTTCGAATGGGATCTTTAGCATCCATCTGAACATATTGTAAATTAGCTTCTCATCCACTTTAAAGCTGTTCTTCCAGTTGTTATGACTTTTTACTTAATGGAAGTGAATTACCACATTGTAAATTGTGCTGTTGTTATGCCAACAGCAGATTTGCAGTGGCTGATGGTCAGGAAAGGCCATTTACATAGAATTATATAAAATGTACAGCACAGGAGCAGGTCATTCGGCCCAACTGGTCCATGCTCTACTCCAGCCTATTGGCACATAATTTCCACCAGAGGCAGGCCACCACAGGGGGTTTCTCCAACTTTAAACACCGCACACCCTACAAGGAGAAGGCCATGTAACACATTGGGAGACACTCTGCTCTTGCCATGGGAGATGATAAAGTTGGTGGCATATTTCGGGCTCCACTGTTAGTGGATACCTACACCATCACCCTGGCTTCTCTGTGAAGCACCACATGGATACAGGCTTCCACCCCTACTTCTGTCTCCTTAATCCCAAGGGAGCTGTGCTCGCCAATTCTTAGCTTGTACTGTACTTTCCCGCATATCTAGCACAGCACAGGAAACTAAGCTGATGATGATAAGGAGGTAGAGGAGGAGAAGAAGGGAAGCTTGACTGTCCCCTGATCAGTTACAATGATGACAAGGAGGATGGTGAAGTAGAGGGAGATGGTGGCGGACTGAAGTCCACCCATGAGTTCCTCCTCCTCCTCCTCCTCCATCATAATGGCATAAAGCCTCCTTGAAAAAGTGTAACATCCCCACCGACACCTGGGAATCCCTGGCCCAAGACCGCACAAAGTGGAGGAGAAGCATCCGGGAAGGCGCCGAACACCTCGAGTCTCTTCGCCGGGAGCAAGCGGAAGCCAAGTGCAGGCAGCGCACGTCAACCCAAGCACCCCACCCACCCGCCCCTTCAACCACCGTCTGCCCCACCTGTGACAGAGACTGTAGGTCCCACATTGGACTCATCAGTCACCTGCAAAACTCATTTTTAATGTGGAAGCAAGTCACCCTCGGGTCCGAGGGACTGCCTAAGAAGAAGAAGAGCTGTAGTACAAGAATGCCGCACCTGCTCCCGAGAAGCCTCACTACAGCAAGGGGTTTGGGGGGAGGGTAAAAACCTCTCAGTGATCTTACTCTATAAGAAGCAACATTTGTATAAGGAATATGGTGAAAGAAATTACTCCAAAATATGTTTCCCAGAGGCAATAAATCCAACTTTCCAGACTCTTCAGGCTCAGAAACTCCTCGGCTCCGCCTATATTGATTGACCCTGGCAATAGCGATGCCTTATAATTGTCAGTCAAAGTTACCCCGATTGCACTGCAAGTGCAAAAGCAGGAAACTGCGAACTACAGTGCCATTGGCCCTCATTTGCATATATTTTGGCATAGGCTTGACGGGCCGAATGGCCTCCTTCTGTGCTGTAACCATTCTATGATTAAAATGAATTCCACCCGGGACTTGATGGCCGATCGGATCGCAGGCGCGGCCAAAAAGCACGAGGGAGTTCGGGGCAAGTGATTAAATGGTGGAAAATGGGCGGAAATGGCTTCTGCCCAATTTTCCCACCACAAACACATCCTTGCCCTGCTTATACACAACTAATACACACCCCACAAGGTTTTGCTTTTCCTTTAAGCAAACACCACAGAATCACATAATAATGAAATCAGTGCTGATAGCAACAATACCAATAAAGGTGTGAAATGAAGACGGGATCACAGGAAGATGTGGCCATAAATATCAGATCGTCACTAACAAATCCAATAGGGAATTCAGGAGAAACTTCTTTACCCAGAGAGTGGTGAGAATGTGGAACTCGCTACCACAGGGAGTGGTTGAGGTGAATAGTATAGATGCATTTAAGAGGAAGCGAGATAAGCATCTGAGGGAGAAGGGAATAGAAGGATATGCTGATAGAGTTAGATGAAGAAGTGTGGAGCATAAACACCGGCACAGACCAGTTGGGCCAAATGGCCTGTTTCTGTGCTGTAAATTCGATGTAATTCTAGTATGCATTAGAACTATTTGCAGCGGATGACTAAAGTCCCTGGCCAGTGGCTGAGCAATCATGTATAATAAAGGGCTGAAGAGGCCAAAGTGATCAAGGGTTGGGTGTTAGTGGTCTGCGCCCACACGGGCCATGGGAGGGAAAATAAAAATTGTTCTGCTGTCCTGGTGGCAAAGCTTCTCGAACTGTAGCAGTGCAGATCATGACCAGTACATGGAAGGGAGGGGAAGATTGCTAAATTCTTTCAAGGCTGAAGTCTAAAATACAAGGAAAGGAAAGTGGGACCAAAGGACATAAACTTACAGTGGTGAGAAGCATATTTAAAATAGAGATCAGGAAGAACTCATTTACTTAAAGAGCGGTGAATGTTTGGAATAATCTGCCGGGTGAGATGATAGAAGCGCAAACAATAGGGACAGGCACAATGCAGCTCGATGTTATAATGGGGGGTTAGCATACTAAAGGGGTGAGCTTTGCGTTCTTGTCTTATGTCCCTTCATTTAACACCATTTCCTAAGCTTGGCAGTCAAGTGACCCACTCCCTAGCCTTTGCAAGCAGGCACTGGAAGGTATCTCTGAAAGGTCTGGATTGATTCAGTCTCTAATTTTCTCTCTCCCCTTCCCTACCCCAAATTACTTAGTTAAGATTAAACGGCCAGTGCCTAATGAATCACAGACAGTTGCAGCTGACCGTTTCTAGTCATGTTTGTGTTTTTGGTGCAAGGCGGTGCCTTAAATATACGGCACATGGCTGAAAACTCTCACACCGAGGATTTGGCTGAAATCATAAGAACATAAGAATTAGGAGCAGGAGTAGGTCATACAGCCGCTCGAGCCTGCTCCGCCATTTAATAAGATCATGGCTGATCTTCGACCTCAACTCCACTTTCCCGCCCGATCTCCATATCCCTTGATTCCCCTAGAGTCCAAAAATCTATCTATCTCAGCCTTGAATATACTCAAGGACCAAGCATCCACAGCCTCTTCATCTCAGTCTTAAATGGCCGACCCCTTATCCTGAGACTGTGACCCCCCTAGTTCTAGACTCTCCAGCCAGGGGAAAAACGCCAACATTGTGAAGAGAGGCACAAACTTGGAGTTGACGTCAGTAATTCTCCTGATGGTTAAGGGGGCAAAAGAAGCTTCAGAGTTGACCAAAACATTCAAATCTTCAACACAATCACAATTAATATTGAAATAAATTGCTTACAATTTGAAGTTCAGGAGAATGCTGATTGTACCGACAGTATAGGGCCTGTAAGAATGTTCTGCGCAGTTAGTATATTCTAGTTTTCTTTCAAATTGGGAACATAATTATTTCAATGTAATTTTGAGATGGAGAAAGCTTGGCAGTTGCAGTGAAGCAGATAATTAGTCTTAGGAATAAAGCAGTCCAGAATAATTAATACATCAAAACTCAACTAACTTTTTCTAATTATTTTTATTTAATCTCCGTCCTAATAACTGTTATACTCTGCTGAGCATGATTGCACCTTGTTCATAGATTAAGCTGCACATTATTCCCGGAGTATGGGACCATGTGGAATATTAACAAACCGTGGCACGGAAAAATGAGAACGGCATTAATTCCAGATAGAAACGCTAAATTGGAATTTCTTCTTTCTGTAAGCGCTCGCTTAGAATGCAAAGACAGAAATTCAAGATTGGGGGGGGTGGCGGGGGGAGTTTGAGGACGAGGAGGATAGGTAAAGTTCAAGAAATAGCAACCAGCACTTTACATTAAGTTGTAGGGTACCTGAATGGGGCAATCTATTGGATCATATTGGGTTATTATATGGTCTTGCAATGACCTATAACATTCTGTAGTACAAATTTAAAATTATCTGTTAGAAACATAGAAGAAACATAGAAAAATAGAAGCAGGAGTAGGCCATTCGGCCCTTCGAGCCTGCTCCGCCATTCAATATGATCATGGCTGATCCTCTCTCTCAATACCATATTCCCGCTCTCTCCCCATACCCCTTGATGCCTTTTGTGTCTAGAAATCTATCTATCTATATAAGTGCAAGTTTTCTAATAAATCTATCTGTTGTTTTTCTATCAAGTTTAATAGGATTTAATGGGATATTTGTAGGGCAACTTGTAAGTCCTATGGGATTTTCCCCACATTACAACAGTGACTACACTTCAAAAGTACTTCATTGGCTGTGAAGCGCTTTGGTGAGGTCCTGAGGTCATGAATGGCGCTATATAAATGCAAGTTTCCTTTCTTTTATTTCTATCGCAAACCCAGAAAGAGCAATTTCAAAAGGAGCACGTTTTTATTTTGTTGGTTAATTATTTGTTCTATGGGTTGTCAGGATCGACCTGATTTGATTGCCATTACCTGCAGATTGATAAACTGTCACACTGTCTCTACCGGACCCCAATGTGGACACGAGTACCTCAGACTGCCCCTCACCCGATGCTTGGCCTGTCGACAATTAGCTGAATGTATTTCTCCGACGACTGAAGGTAGCAGCTAGTGCTGCCTTTTGCAAAAAGAGATAACACACACCACCCTCACTTTGAACTTTAGTCATTCTTTCACCCTCGTTGTGTTTATAAAGCCCCTATAGCCATCAGGAATTTGTTTTAAAAAAAAACAAGTATTCCTGTTTGTAAATAAAGGGGCCAATTGGTAACCTCTGAGATGACAGTGTAGATGGGCGCCTTCAGCATTCTTTACAACATTGGTGCTCGTGCAACTTTGAAGCCGAGTAATCTTGGTCGAAGGTATTTTGCACTGTGGCCTAGAACTTTGATCGCACCCGGAAACGGATGCGCAGGGTGCGGGCGCACACGGCCCGTGACTGTTCATGTGGTCGCAGGGAACGCTGGTCGGGAAATCACGGACCCACAAGAGCCACTGCTCACCGGGAGAGGCTGATTGGGGAATCCGTCCTATTGGGTTCACTGCCAGCTTAAGTTACAACCTCGTGTCCCACTGCACTTTCAGTGTAATTACTTGCTTTCACATGTCATGGGCTATTCAGATCTTTTTTTTTGGGGGGGGGGGGGGGGGGCGGGATGGGCCTATGTCAGCTTCTACTAGTTTTCCAGATTGGTAAGTATGAAGGAAGTAAATGGTATGGAAAAGGAAGACCCAGGACATAGCTTCAAACCAAACAGGGAGAGTAGGATGAGGGGACTCAAACTAGTAAAAGGCAAATTTACAACTAAAGTCAAGATGCTCTTCTCACAAAGAATGATTAAGTGGAGATCCAAGTATGGCAGTAGAGACGAAAACTTTGATATCAATTAAGAAATGGTTGAATGGTGGTCCATAGGGCTTTTTTTGGATGGATTTAAGATGAGCTGATGGCCTTCATCGTCCTTGTGCACCTTGAGATCTTAGAACTGGAGACACTGCTTCCTCTTCATCTCTCAGATTGCTTATGAGTAAACAATGAAAAATAAGCTCTCAGGCTTTCATGAGAATTGCATTGTAGCTCCAGTATAATAGGAGTGTCATTCATTTAGTTACATGGTAAGTGAATTGGGCCCTTGCTAGATTTTAAAAAGAAAAAAGACTTGCATTTCTATAGCACCTTTCACGACCACCAGACGTCTCAAAGTGCTTTACAGCCAATGAAGTACTTTTGAAGTGCAGTCACTGTTGTAATGTAGGAAACGTGGCAGCCAATTTGCACACAGCAAGCTCCCACAAACAGCAATGTGATAATGACCAGATTATCTGTTTTTGTTATGTTGTTTGAGGGATAAATATTGGCCAGGACACCGGGGATAACTCCCCTGCTCTTCTTCAAAATAGTGGCCTGGGATCTTTTACATCCACCTGAGAGCAGACGGGGCCTCGGTTTAACGTCTCATCCGAAAGACGGCACCTCCGACAGTGCAGCACTCCCTCCTCAGCACTGCACTGGAGTGTCAGCCTAAATTTTTGCGATCAAATTTCTTGGAGTGGGACTTGAACCCACGACCTTCTGACTCAGAGGCGAGTGAGTGTTACCCACTGAGCCACGGCTGACACTAAAATTCTAACAGTTTCCACTGTAAATGGCGGTTTACCCATATTTTAAGTGGGTTTGCAGTATGAGGAGTGACTTAACATTCAGGCCTGACAGCTTTGCTTTGGATTGTTTTCCAGAGCCACCCAGGTTCTGATGACCTTAGATATCATGGCACAATTTGTACTCATTCCTAAAGGCTACAGGAATTGTTTCATATTAAAAGCACTATTGAATTTAGCTTTTTCTGCTCTGCACTCCAACTAAAGGGCCTTTAATTTGCCCCATGTTGATTTTCTAGTCAGGGAGCAATCATAACCAATTTCTGTTTGTTTTTTACATGTGGGGTGCGAGGAGCTCACAACGTATTTCAGCGTGAACTTGTCAAGCACTGCAGTCCACATGTGCGTTAACACACACCAGCTGGTGCAGCTGAGAAAGGCAATGTTCAATTGCGGGACTGGGCCTTACAGACCAGAACGCTTTTGCTGATTTCACTTACCTCAGCAGGAGTGGCACCAGTGAGGCTACAGCTGGCCTCTCGTGCTGGGGGTTGGGAGCATGGGGATAAAATGATCCAGTGTTCCCGCTTTTGGTGACATTCCAGTGCCCGCCCCACCCCATGCTTGATGTGGACGTCACTGGCAAGGCCAGCATTTATTGCCCATCCCTAATTGCCCTCGAGAAGGTGGTGAGCCACCTTCTTGATACAACGGAGTGGCTTGTTAGGACATTTCAGAGGGCAGTTAAGAGTCAACCACCTTGCTCTGGGTCTGGAGTCACATATAGGCCAGACCGGGTAAAGACAGCAGATTTCCTTCCCTAAGGGACATTAGTGAACCAGTTGGGTTTTTACAACAATCTGATAGTTTCATGGTCATCATTACTGACACTAGCTTTTCATTCCAGATTTATTTAATTAACTGAATTTAAATTCCCCAGCTGCCGTGGTGGGATTGTGAACTCACACCTCCGCATCATCAGTTCAGGCCTCTGGATTACTAGGCCAGTAACATAACCACTATGCTACTGTACCACTAGATGGGTGAGGACCAGATTCATCTCAGCTTTGGTGCCACCCAAGGTTAAACAGGCTGCTGATAGTCTAGGCCCACACAAGAAGAACAGCCACTTGGACAAGATACAGGAGGACAACCGGAGACTGTGGAACTTTATCCCACTACGAGTCAGTCCTTTTAGGAGAAGAAAGCATAAAATTAAAAGGGTGGACGGAGGGGGGGGGGAAATCACCAGTCACTCCCAACCTCTTAACTCTCCCTTGTGTGGAGGTTCTGCGGAACATAACCAAAACGTGTAGCTTGCCTTTCTCATGACCAGCAGCAACCAAGTTTACATGTCTGAAATAAAACTTTCACCTCTTTGTTCATTGCCAAGTGATGACAGAAGGAATGAAAGGAGACAGCGAGCTGTGAATAACAAGGATTTTATTAATAGGCCTCAAGAAGGACACGAGAGCAGAAGGGACTTTTCTCCCTCTTACACAGTAATAGATCTGCGGAAGTAACTCAGCCAAAGCAAATTAATGGGCCCAGGATTTGCTGTAGCAGGGCATCCAACGGCGTCTGCTGTTAGTTAGACTTCCCTCCGCACCCTTCAGCTCCAAAAAAAATCTTTGCCCACAAAGTTGCTGAAAGTGCGAGCTGATAACTGCGCAGCGAGGGGGAAACAGGGCACCTGGGACCCGAGTGAACAGGGCAACTAGCTGTGTATCTCCGTAACCAATCAGATTTAAGGAGTGGGAAATAAACAGCGGAAGGACTGAGAAGGAGGGTGAGTTAGAGCGGGTGAATTCAATGTCAAATCATAGTATGACACAGTATTTGGAGCGCAGAAACAGGCCATTCGACCCAACAGGTCCATGCCAGTGTTTATGCTCCACACGAGCAGGAACAGAAAGAGGAATAAAGAGAAGAAAAGAAAGATTGGATTAAGAGAGAGAGAAAAAAAAAAGAGGCAGAAAGGAAAGTAAGAAAAAAATTTAACATTTTTAAAATCTCTCCGAAAAATTCAAAACCTGAAGGAATGAGACTCCACACTTGTAATCGTTAATTTTCAGGGCCAGAGAGGTTGACTGGCAGTAAATACACTTATCACATCATTAAAAGGCTACTTACGCTTGTAATGACAACACCTAACTCTCTTTGGCGAGTTTAATGGGCAAATACAAGAAAAAACAATGGGGAGTGCAAGGGCGAGATGCCATTTTCATGAAGCTAACTGCGGAGTGGTGCAACTCGGACAGCAACTTTTAGATATTCACATTTAACCGCACATCTGCTCCTCGCCCGAGTTTGCTGCAGCATTTACCCATAAATAACGGCGAGCGCCATTAGCCTCACTGTTACTTTGACAGCAAATTCTGGCCATTTACCTTTACAACAGAATGGAGTAATAGGTCACCAACCTGAAACGTTAACTCTGTTTCTCGCTCCACAGATGCTGCCTGACCTGCTGAGTGTTTCCAGCATTTTCGGTTTTTATTGGGTTGGGAACTGGATTGAGCATTATCAGGATATAAACAGATAGAGATGATCAAATACGATGATTCCTGAGCTCCTGGGACCATGGAATTGAACAATGTGATACAACGGCGTCAAATTTTGTTTGCCATTTATTTGCCCAGTTGCATAACTGATCCTCATTCTTCTGCATATCTTTAGCTGCTTCCTCTATCTCTGCTGTTTTCCCTTGTCACCAGTAAATGTGACAAGCTTGCATTTGATCTAGGTGTCCCTAGGTTTGACAAGCTTGCATCCGGCAGAGGAGACGAAACAGAAGTGCGCCTCGAAACGTGAAGCGCTCCATGAAAGGTGTGCACTTCCACCAATCCATCATAAGAGGCCAGCTCATTCAGTCATAGACCAATAGGCCAACCAATTGAGACCTTCTAAACCCTGGCATTCTACAGGTGAACCTTTTAATAATCATTGAATAATCCACATGGGATGCCCAGCAGTGCTACTGCCGGACTTTGATCCCAGGCCTATGCTTATCTCACCCAGGACAGTCGTTGGTGTAAAGCTGGTCTCAGTGCTCCCCTGGGATAGACCAGGAAAAAAAAATCATCCGGTATTCCCGCTCCAAATCGCTGTCCGATGACTGCTGCTGCAGACGGTGCGTGTACGGTGTCAGGCAAGGACAGGAGCAGGGTTGGCTGTGGTGCTCCCCAAAAGGTCAAAAAGACTGCCTGTGTTTACTGTCCAAGCCCGCGTGGATATAGAATGGCTACTCGGGCAAGGCAAGGAGCTGCTCACATGAGAGTCAGCGGGGCGGGGCGGGGGGTGAAATCCATCTGGCGCTCCAACGCATAACTGGCGGTTGAGGATCGGCCACTCGTTTCACACACCGCCCGCTTTTCCACTCCATTGACTTCAAGAGAAAAGGAAAATTGGGCGAGTGTAAGACAAGCTGCCGAGTCGCTATTGACCGTTCTGTCCAAGATGACTTTCAGCCCCAAGAGAAGAAGAAAGAAACTTGGTTTGGGGGAAATTGCACGGTCTTAAGATTTGGATAGCTTAACAATTCAGTGTCAGAAATACGGTAGTCTTCTAAACTGTTTTCTGTTTTAACAAAATGAGATACATTTCGCTCAAACGCAAGAGTGTTGTTGAAGAAAGGGTTTGATACCGTGTATAGTTGCTGACATCTACTGACTGGTCAGTGCTACTGCATGCTTAGGCCTCTGAAGGTTGGTCAAGTGAACAGTTCTCCGGGAAGAGGGTTTACCGATCTCACCCGAAATGTTTTAGACATCACACTGAATGAGCAACTTCACAACTGGTATTACTGTGAATTGAAGGGGGATGTTACACCACATATTATACCTTATAACTGAAGTAGAAAGTGCCAGCGGAGCCGAGGAGCTGAAGGAATCGAATGCAAACAAGATGGGAATTAAAATGTCCATCCACGGAACCTTTGTGTAACTCTGCTCATGACAGGTTGGAATGAACAAAGCCGGATTGCTTTTGCAACTGCTGTCCAAACGGCAGCTTCAGATTAAATTGCAGGTTTTGGTGTTATTTATATTTGTTTCAATATCATGTGGGGACTTTTATTCTGTTTTTGGTCAGCTTTTGTACCTGCTCCCCCCGCTGTCCTCACACACACTCACACACACACACAGATACACTCACACACACACACACACTCACACACACACACACACTCACACAGATACACTCAGATACATGCACACACACTCAGATATATGCACACACACTCACCCACACACTCACACAGATACACTCAGATACATGCACACACACTCACAGATACACACAGATACATGCACACACACACACACACACACACTCACAGATACACTCAGATACATGCACACACACTCACACCACTCAGATACATGCACATACACACTCACTCAGATACATGCACACACACTCACACACACACTCACACACACACTCACACAGATACACTCAGATACATGCACACACACACATGCACACACACTCAGATACATGCACACACACTCACACACACTCAGATACATACACACACACACACACACACACACTCACAGATACACTCAGATACATGCACACACACACTCACACAGATACACTCAGATACATGCACACACACACACACACACTCACACTCACTCACATACATGCACACACACTCACTCACACTCAGATACATGCACACACACACACACACACATTCACATAGATATACATTCACATAGATATACACTCACAGATACATGCACACACAACGTTCCCTCTAAGCTGCGCAGTCACGTAGCTCTCTTCCAGTCCCGCACAGCCCAGGACGAGTTTTTTCAATGTTAAATTTCACGCATGCGCAAAAATGTAAAGGGGCCACGCACCCCCCCCAAAAAAATGAGGGGGAACATTGCTCACACACATATACACAAACACATAGGTATACACACGCACACTCAAACACATAAACACTCACACATACACATATGCACACACACATATATGTATACAAACACACATATGTATACACACACACACCTAACCCGATCGGTTAACTGAAAAGAATGTTCATCTGTACCATAAGTTGACATGTAACAGCATTCACACATGAAAATTAACAGTCGCTTAATGGGTAAGAGCACTGCCCAATGTAGCACTAATCCAAGCAGACCAGAAGACCCCAGGTTTGATTCCCCAGTCTATGCTGAGCTGGCTTATCAAAACCGGGGCAGGCAGCATGAGGGCATAGAGGGATCGGCTAGGATTCCCACTCCTACGCACACCCTCGTGACCTCTGCTCGGAAATATGCGCGAGGACGTCAAGCCAGGTTAGGATTGGGTCCAGGTGCGATGGCCTCCATAGTCAAGTAGTCTGCCACACATGAAGAATGGGCTACTTAGATGAGGTACGAAGAGATATTTAGAAGAATTTAAAAAAAAACATGATTCTATGTCCGGTATGTAAACATGACCTAACCAAGCTTCTGGGAGAAGCTTTGGGCAGCTCGAGTGCATCTTTCAGCTGCTGAAGCATTCACCTGGCCCACAGCGACATGAAGAGTTAAAGGAAAGGGGCGCAGACGATGGGAAAAGACATCCCAGAATGGGAGAGCGGGCGTCGCTCTTTGGACCCGAGCTGCGGAAGATTAAAGGCTCTTCTGGCCAGATGAGGATTAGGGCTGCTAGTTATGGTTAGAAAAGCAATATCTAAATGAAGTGCATGTGGGTACATGTGGCTTGGGGTGGGGGGGGGGGGGGGCGCGGCGGGAAAACAAATCGAGAAAACGAAGGAGAAAGAACCAGGACAGGACATGGCTGTGTGTGTGTGTGGCGCCAGAGGAAGGGCCTGTCATGCTTGGGCTGGAGTTCCTTGCGTGGCCAACCTGTGTGGCACTTCTCACAGAAAGCTTTGAATATGGTTCAGCCCCTCCCCGCCCCCACCCCATCCCGCCTCCCCGGCAGCCCCAGGCGCCTGTACTGCAAAGGCCGCTGGGAGAGGCTGTGTGGCAGTCACGCACACAAGGGCGACTGCAGTCTGTGTTTTGGTCTGTCTCTCAGGGAAGATAAGAAGCTGAGCTTCCTGTGGAATGATAACAGAGGAGGGATGAATCAGGCGAGGGGAGGGGAGGGGCGGGAGCCAGTGACCGTGTCAGCAAGGTGAGCCAGCATTTTAAAATGTTTTGATATGAGCTATTATCAGTTCCGTCAGCAAGGAGCAGACAATGTTTCGGGTCCGACTTTGATTAAAGAGACAGAATCTCCTTCTTTATTTCCAAACGTGCCAAAAAAAAAAAGTACTTCCCAACATGGATTATGCCTAGATGATAAGTATGTTATCAGTATGAAAATTAGACCAAGGTCACCTACAGCTTTAACCTGCTGAATAAATAGATATCAGAAACTGATACGTAAAATGCCACTGAATTCCCTCACACTGCTGGACTGACTACAAGGAAACTTAGCCCTCTGATCCTTCTCTCTCCGACAGTGTCAGCTGTGGCTCAGTGGGTAGCACCCTCACCTCTGAGCCAGAAGGTTGTGGGTTCAAGTCCCACTCCAGAGACTTGAGCACAAAAATCAAGGCTGACACTCCCAGTGCAATACTGAGGGAGTGCTGCACTGTCGGAGGTGCCGTCTTTCGGATGAGACGTTAAACCGAAGCCCCTGTCTGCCCTCTCAGGTGGATGTAAAAGATCCCATGGCAGTATGTTCGAAAAGAGCAGATGAGTTCTCCCTGGTGTCCTGGGGCCAATATTCATCACTAAAAGAGATTATCTGGTCATTATCACATTGCTGTTTGTGGGACCTTGCTGTGTACAAATTGGCTACTGTGTTTCCTACATTACAACAGTGACTACACTTCAAAAAGTACTTCATTGGCTGTAAAGCGCTTTGGAACATCCGGTGGCTGTGAAAGGCGCTATAGAAATGCAAGTCTTTCTTTCTTTCTAGCCTCTAACTTCTTTGTCTCTTCTCTCTCTCACACATTCTGTCTTATCAATAATATTACGATTATTGCTCCACTTAGCTTTCCCCTCTTGTTGTTTCTAAACTCCAAATATGCTGTTAGAAGAGAGAACTTGCATTTATTTAATTGCCTTATCACGTCCTCAGCACATCCTGAAGTGTTTCACAACCAATGGGTTACTTTGTGAAGTGCAGTCACCGCTGTTATGTAGGCAAATGCAGCAGCCAGTTTATGCACAGCAAGGTCCCACAAGTAGGAAATCCTGCACCGTGGACACTTTAGCTAGCTTCCTCCACTGAAGAAGAAAGGAATTTTCTCGTTATTAATCCACAGACCAGACTAAAAGTCATTTGTCTTTTAAAAGAAGTTTTCGCAATGTTTTAATTAACAGAAGATTAGCAAGGACAATAATTACATAGGATTACATAGGACATTACAAAGGTGATCTCATTGAAACATACAAAATTCTTACACGGCTTGATAGGGTAGATGTTTCCCCTGACTGGGGAGTCTAGAACCAGGGGATAACAGTCTCAGAATAAGGGGTCGGCCATTTAGGACTGAGATGAGGAGAAATTTCTTCACTCAGAGGGTGGTGAATCTTAAGAATTCTCTACCCCACAGGCCTGTGAAGGCTCAGTCGTTGAGTATATTCAAGACAGAGATCGATAGATTTTTGAATATTAAGGGAATCAAGGGATATGGGGATACTGCAGGAAAGTGGAGATGAGGTAGAAGATCAGCCATGATCTTATTGAATGGCAGAGCAGGCTCGAGGGGCCAAATGGTCTACTCCTGCTCCTATTTCTTATGTTCTTATGTATGGCACAGAAACAGGCCATTCGGCCCAACCAGTCCATGCCGGCATTAATGCTCCACTCAAGCCTCCTCCCGTCTTTCCTCATCTAACTATCAACATAATGCGAGGGTATACCTATCAGAAAAAGATGAACAGGTTGGGTCTCTTTTCTCTTGGGGAAAAAAGGTCTTTCCTCATCTAACTATCAACATAACCCTCTATTCCCTTCTCCCTCATATACTTATCTAGCCTCCCCTTAAATGCATCTGTACTATTTGCCTCAACCACTCCCTGTGGTAGCGAGTTCCACATTCTCACCACTCTCTGGGTAAAGAAGTTTCTTCTGAATTCCCTATTGGATTTCTTGGTGACTATCTTATATTGATAGCCTTTAGTTTTGCTCTTCCCCACAAATGGAAACACTCTCTCTGTCTACTCTATCAAAACTTTTCATAATTTTAAAGACCTCTATTAGGTCACCCCTCAGCCTTCTTTTTTCCCCCAAGAGAAAAGAGACCCAACCTATTCATCTTTTTCTGATAGGTATACCCTCGCATTATGTTATCATCCTTGTAAATCTTTTCTGCACCCTCTCCAGATCACCAGAGTCAATTCGGAAAGTGTAATGCTCGATATTTTATTGCTTTGGCATTAAGAATATTTTTGGATCGTTACATCCAGTCTAGATGCTAAGGAGATAAGCTGCAAACTTTTCTTTTATACAGAACCAGAGAGAAGTTCAAACCAGTTGTGCAAAGAGCACCCAAATTAAAAGCTGCAGCCTTCCTGTTTTGTCCTGTTTCTTCAGGAACAGTTGTACAAGTTAATATTAAAGCTTATAAATGACTGTTCCGATATCAGCAATTGAATGCTTAACATGTTTGTGTGACATTCTTTGGTCTGCTATTTTAACTCGGGCGTTAACTCCCGAACCCACGACCTCTACCAGCTAGAAGGACAAGGGCAGCAGGCGCATGGGAACAGCACCACCTCCCAGTTCCCCTCCAAGTCACACACCATCCTGACTTGGAAATATATCGCCGATCCTTCATTGTCGCTGGGTCAAAATCCTGGAACTCCCTCCCCAACAGCACTGTGGGAGTACCTTCACCACACGGACTGCAGCGGTTCAAGAAGGCGGCTCACCACCACCTTCTGAAGGGCAGTTAGGGATGGGCAATAAATGCTGGCCTTACCAGTGATGCGAGCATTACATGAACGAATAAAAAAAACTTGCCTATTTTACGTGGGTTAAGGCCGCCACCAAAACAATTGGCAGAGGAATGTCATGCAATCATGTTGGCACGTTTCCCCAATAATATCACCAATAGTAACTTTGAGGATATTTTCTTTAACAGCTTATATATATTTATAAATGAAAATAGTTTTACTATAATAGGTTGCAAATAGAGAAGAATACCCATTGAAGTCTGTCTCTGTTAGACACAAATGTTCGTTGGGTGTGGTTGCTGATTGCTGCTTCTATTGCCCACTGTCCGATGACGGATACAGTAAGTATTGCTCAGTATCTGCGGTCTCCTGTTCTCTCCCCGCAACGTAACAGCAACAACTTGCGTTTATACAGCACCTTTAATGTAGTGATTATCAAGCAAAACTTGACACTGAGTCACATAAGGAGATATTAGGACAGGTGACCAAAAGCTTGGTCAACACGATGGGTTTTAAGGAGCGTTTTAAAGAAGGAGAGAGAGAGCTAAAAGGCGGAGAGGTTTAGGGAGGGAATTCATCCCTGAAGGATGAAAGCTTGAGTGAATCTTGCTAGGTATAGAGCCCATGCCCCGAACCAACATCAGTTGAGCAATCACCAGGATCATCAAGGCCTGTTAGACACAAATCGGATCAAGCAATGTTATAAATAGTTGTAAATACTTGGTGCCCATGAGTAATTGCCAAATGACAGTTTATGATGCTGATTGTAACTGGGGCCTTATACAATGATACATCTTTATGTATAGATTTCTGACCCCTGACCCTGACCAATGACATCTTCCAATTTTGGAGTCATCAACATGTATTTCACAGGCTCCTCACACTCTTGCAATAGATCCTGGCCAGAGAGGGGGCAATGTTTTGCCATAGCAGTGCTCGAGGGCTAGTTGAATTAATTGCTGATGTATCTTCCATCAGTCCCCGCATTGACTGGTAGTGTGTCAGCTCCTTCTTACTCCTAGTGGGGCTGGAATATAACACCAGCAGCATTCTGTAAACGTTCCAGACTAGAAGCCTATCCCACACCAAGATACCATCATCATTCAACCATAACACAACGGGATAGACCTTCAACTTGCCACCCGGGCGTAAAACTTTCATTGCGGACTGGCCACCCGTTATGGAAAACACCCCATTTTCATTTCCATTTGAGTTTTGTTTTCATTGATTTCAATGCCTGCCAGTTGCAGTCAGAAATCCCTAGTGGCTGATTGTCTTTATTCTGAGCCAGGCCAGTTAGAGGAGGGAGGGAAACTCAACAAGGCGAAGTGAACATCCTAAAGCAGTGTTGGAAAGCGACCAAAGGCATCGTGGCAGATGTAATAAAGGCAGAAACCGTGTTTGTATTTCGAAAGACATTCAATGCTACATTTTCCTTTACTGGCATAGTTTAGAGCTGAATGGTTATTGGCCAGCTTTAGGTAGACTCAAGTGTGCTGTTTGCATCCAATTTTCTGAGTCAATTCAGTGGCATAGTTCCTGGTGCATATTAGAACGCATTTAGGGAGCACATGAGTGAGATTTAAAGCGATGAGGACACTTAAAGGGAGTGTCACAAAAGGGGGGACAGAAATTCTGCAAGCCTCAAAAGGCTCCTCAGCTCATTAGCAGCCTTTACCAAGACCAAAGGAGTAGGAGACTAAGAAGATACAGTAAAAGTGAAGGGAACGGAGACCCCAGGTGCTGAGAATGTATCTGCTGGGCAAGTGATACACTAGGCGAATTGGGGGCATAAGTTGGGCACCTGCGACTGTGTGAGAGCGAAATCCAGGCAGGACCCGGAAACACTGGATCCAAGGCTGCCGGTATGCAAACGGACCTGGGGCAGGTGGAACTTCCATCCACTCCAAACATGGTCCCAGACATCAACTGGGGCTGTACAGTCAAAGGGACAGGGAAGACTTTATCCAACACCCTTGGCTGATTTGAATCTGTAGTTCCAGGGGGAAAGGACACAACCATTCATTCTGTTATTATTTGCAAAAGATACAGTTACAATTTTTAGTCAGTGTTTGTGTCAGCAGCAACTTTCAATGTTGTCCTTCAGGATTGATGATAATCATGCTGGAGGATTAACAACTGCAATGTCACTACAACAGTTTTGAGAAATCATCTGCAGTTGATAAGCAGGAATGTTATTTCCAGTGCATATTACACACTAATAAAAGATTGCCACAAATAACCCTCTAGTACCCCAGTCATATGTCTTTATTTTAAAAATAAACAAACCTGTTTATTAAGAGTTTTGCATTTCTATACAAACACCAAAATAATGAAAGAAGAAAGACTTGCATTCATATAGCGCCTTTCACGACCCCCAGACATCCCAAAGCGCTTTACAGCCAATGAAGTACTTTTGGAGTGTAGTCACTGTTGTAATGTGGGAAACGCGCCAGCCAATTTGCGCACAGCAAGCTCCGACAAACAGCAATGTGATAATGATTTTGTTTTTGTGATGTTGGTTGAGGGATAAATATTAGCCAGGACACCAGGGAAAACACCCCTGCTCTTCTTCGAAAATAATGCCATGGGATCTTTTACATCCACCTGAGAGAGCAGACGTGGTCTGGGTTTAACGTCTCATCTGAAAGACGGCACCTCTGACAGTGGGGCGCTCCCTCAGCACTGCACTGGAGTGTCAGCCTAGCTTTATGTGCTCAAGTCCTGGGAGTGAAACTTGAACCCACTACCTTCTGACTCAGGCGAGGGTGCTACCCACTGAGCCACAGCTGACACTTGTATAGCTCTACATAAAGGGAGTTCAAACAGAGCAAGTACAAGGAGTAAACTAAAGCACGTGATTTGCGGAATGTCTGAGGTCAATCATTGAAAGATATCTTTGGAGGCCTGATGTGATACAGGTCCATATCACACTGGCCTAATGTGATATAGGCCTAATGATATATTTGGGCCTAATGGTATCTTTAGGCCTTCATCACATTGCCTCAACCCACACTGAATGTTGAAACGTTTTACTTTGGAAACAGACGACCTTAGACTACATAACATAATGTAAAATAACAGAGAACGCCTCAATTTTAAAACTCTGATCCTTGTTTTCAAGTCCCTCCATGGCCTCGCCCCTTCCTAGCTCTGTAATCTCCTCCAGCCCCACAACCACCCCCCTCCCCCCCGCCGAGATATCTGCGCTCCTCAAATTCTGCCCTCTTGAACATCCCTGATTATAATCGCTCCACCATTGGTGGCCGTGCCTTCAGCTGCCTAGGCCCTAAGCTCTGGAATTCCCTCCGTAAACCTTTCCACCTCTCTACACTCTCTCCTCCTTTAACACGCTCCTTAAAACCTACCTCTTTGACCAAGTTTTTAGTCACCTGTCCTAATATCTCCTTATATAGCTTGGTGTTTGATAACACTCCTGTGAAGCGCCTTGGGACTTTTTACTACGTTAAAGGCGCTATATAAATGCAAGTTGTTGTTAAAAATTGTAAATCAGACCTCAAGGGTGAAATCCAACGGGCTCCCATTATAAAGGTACAATATGTTGTAGAATCAGTGAGCATTAAGGTCACTTCTATCTCCTCAAGATCATTACAATGGCAGAAAATGCACAGCAGGGAGACTGGGCACAGCCTACATCTCACAAAGTACTTTGACCACGCGATCAGCAACCTATTGAACAAGGTTTATAGGAACGGGATTTGGCTCACAAGAGGACAAGCTAAGTATGTATGAGGATGACTAATTGGTCCATCTTAGCTCATCCATCTTGTAAAACCTACAGTGCAACCATCACAGTATCCAACTTAAAATACCCCAGTGTGTTGCCTTCACTCTCCTACCAGAAAGCCCATTCTAAGTATTAACCATTTCTTTGCAAAGAAAGGAACTTTCTGACATTGTTCCTAAATTGGTTATTCACCAGTTTGAATCTACACCGCCTTGTCCTATTCTCATGGCATAGCTCCCGTGCTTCGAATCTGCCTTTTCTGCGTAAGCACTGATGAGCATTGGGCTGTGGTCACGTATTATTAGAACGGAATAACAAGATGGCTGTCTTTTGCCATAGTACACTGGCACACAGAATGTGGATTTCCATCTGCTATTCCGCATAAGGCAATTTCTTTATATAAAAAAATAAAATAAATGACCCTGTTACTTTGCTACCCAGTAGTATATGCATTGTGGCCACTGTATGGTTCTGTAACAGCAGAATATAGTTGTACCCTAGGATTGGTGATATTTAAAATTAGACAATGGTAGCTATTTACTATCAGTTCAAGGAGACATTTAAACACCTATAACTTTTTGAGCACTTGCCCCTTAGGGTTTATAAGTTAGTGATTTCCGTGTATAATTGATAATGATAATGTCAGATCCACAGTGAATTCATGCCTCAAGAGACTCAGTAACTCTCTCTGCTGCTGTGCAGGTCACCCCCCCACTCTCTTCTCCCCTACCCTCCACAGATTGACTATAAACGGTTTTGTAGTCTGTGTAAGGAACCCTAAAAGAGGTAGGGCATACTGTATGCAGTATAATAAACACAAGTGGGCAGCCATCATTTGAGCGGTGCCGAAATATATTCTTTGACCTCATATAGTGTGTATGTGAGACATCTCTATTTAAAATAGGCAACGTGGCCTTCACATCCCACAGTGGAGCTCCCTTAGATCAGAAACGACTACGCTGAGCTTTTATTGGCCTGTCGCACTCCAATTGCTCTGTTTGCTCGATGACTGCACACGCCCTGTAGAAATATGGAATCTTTAGCATAAACACTGCTTTTGTTTAATGTCCCTTTCTACAAAGTAACAGGGACATTAAAGGATATAGATGAGGTAAAGCTTTTTTGAGAATTCAGGATAGCTTATTCTTTCTTTCTTTCACCTGCGACTGAATCTTTTCTCTCTTTTTTTTGTTAAATCCTGAGGGAGCCTGGTACCTTTGCTAGTGTTGGTTAGATATCCCAGCATGCCCTTGACCTTGTAGGTCACTTGTCAGTGGAAGATGAAGCCTTGAATAAACAGCGGTACCCTGTGGTGTCTGTTATCGTGCCATTTTTTTTTTCCCTCAAATCTCCGGGCATAGCTTTTAAATTATTCATACGCTGTTCACTGCAAGTTACACATCTCCATCAGCCGAGTTTTTTTTTGAGTGAAGGCGGTTTCCTAGGAAACCTTATCAGAGATCACAGATTTAGGCTCCATAAATGAAATAAAAGAGGAAATTGGCTGCATTAGCATAAAAGGAGTCAGTCTGGAATTGAATGCACACAGCACCCAAGAGCACACAGGCTCCCTTTATCAGTAGGCTCTGATCATCACCTGTTTTTTTTTTTAATATATATTTTTTATATTCCATCCAACCCAGTCTTTTGTTCCAGCTCAGAGTACAGAAAATGTGAAATTCTGTCCCAGTGCCATGGACCAGCTGTCTGATGCCTGGCCTTTCACCCTCCTAGTACTTAATTTCCTTTTCTCTCCACTGCTCATGCTTTGAAATTAAGCCTGCCACTCTCTCACAACTTTGTCTATATATATATATATTTTTTTACAAAACACATGCTTTTCCATCCCCCCCCCCTCCCGCACACATCACACAAAGCCAAGAAAATATTGTATATCTAAAAAAAAAATTCAGGTTAAAACAGGAGGTCCGACTGCAAATTAAAATGCTAAAGTGGTTGGCAAATCACCATGTCAAGGCTCCTGAAATATAGTCACTCGTGACACAGAGTAGAGATAACAAAAGGAGAGAAAAAAAGGTGCAGAATGCTCGAAATCTGAAATAAGAAACAGTCGAAGGTCCTATCCGGACCATTAACCAGTCTTTTCTCTTTCAGATGCAGATGGATCGAGGGTGTATTCCCAGCATTTTCTGTTTTTGTAACGCGAGTTTAAACCGTGTTGTGAGATAGGAGTTCTGCAAGTCCTTTGTCCAGCATTTTAACAACAGTGTCATCGCATGTAGAATAACAGATGAAAGGATTTCATATGATACATTAATGCATTAGTTACGAACATCGCACCCCATGACTTCAATCCCACAGTGCACTGGGGGTGTTGTCATAATGCTGTCTGTCATAAAAAGGGAAACTTCTCATCTACATCATTCTGATATAGACAGCTTCTCAATCACTTGGAATTTGTTCCTAAATTTAGAAAATAACTTGGTGATATTTGTTTGCAGCAACAACAGCTTGTATTTATAGAGCACCTTTAACGTAGTAAAATGTCCCAGGAGTATTATAAGACAAAATTTGACACCGAGCCAAGTAAGGAGAGATTAGGGCAGGTGACCAAAAGCTTGGTCAAAGAGGTAGATTTTAAGGAGCGTCTTAAAAGAGGAAAGAGAGGTAAAGAGATTTAAGGAGGGAATTCCAAAGCTTAGGGCCCAGGCAGCTGAAGGCACGGCCACCAATGGTGGAGTGATTAAAATCGGGGATGCTCAAGAGGCCAGAATTAGAGGAGCGCAGATATCTCGGGGGGGTTGTAGGGCTGGAGGCGAAAAGGGAAAGAAAGAAAGGATTCAGCATGTTGCCATGGGCAGGTTAATATTTGTTCTCCCCCCTCCAACAAAAAGGAACAAGATCCAAATAATAATATTACATAGACATTAGTGAACCCTGTCCGTGGAAGAAACATCCAATAGAATGTCATATATATATAAAAAAATATATAGCTGCCCTCTTCTCTTGGAAGATCTAATTGATGCTGGGGAACAGTCTGGCATCTCCGAGCTATCCTCTTCAGACTTGCCCAAGTGATCACTCTTCACATGAGTCAAGTGAGTCTAGGCAGCGAGTGTTAGCTTGCTATTGATCAGAAATGGGCAGAACAGTCACACCTGATCATGTTCTCAAGGCGCTGAACCCAAAGGACACTCCACAACTGGGAAGAGCTCAAACTCAACACCTGGGACCTTCTGGTCTGTATAGCTTGGCGTTTTTTATGCACTACCTCTATCCACCTGGATCTACCTTCATGCTTGAATGTTATGTCTTCAGTTAAGCACTGTCTGTTAAGTTCATTGCATCTAGCTCTCACAGCAGATGTGAAACATAATGCCAGTAAATTCTAGAATGGCAAGGCATCATCAGGAAGTAAGTTTAAATAGAGTTGAATATGAGGATGAATAGAAGATAGTTAATAAACATGCTAAATAATGACTTAGAAGATTTTTTAAACCAGGGAGGATACTGACAACATACCATCCAGCATCAAACATACATTGGGTGTGTTTCAGGACTTTGATTTTCCTACAGCAGAGATTCTACGTTGGCTTAAACATAGAAAAATAGGAGCAGGAGTAGGCCATTCGGCCCTTCGAGCCTGCTCCGCCATTCAATATGATCATGGCTGATCCTCTATCTCAATACCATATTCCCGCTCTCTCCCCATACCCCTTGATGCCTTTTGTGTCTAGAAATCTATCTATCTCCTTCTTAAATATATTCAGTGACTTGGCCTCCACAGCCTTCTGTGGTAGAGAATTCCACAGGTTCACCACCCTCTGAGTGAAGAAATTTCTCCTCATCTCAGTCCTAAATGTCCTACCCCGTATCCTGAGACTGTAACCTCTCGTTCTAGAGCCCCCAGCCAGGGGAAACATCCTCCCTGCATCTAGTCTGTCTAGCCCTGTCAGAATTTTATACGTTTCAATGAGATCCCCTCTCATTCTTCTAAACTCTAGTGAATACAGGCCTAGCCAACCCAATCTCTCCTCATACGACAGTCCTGCCATCCCAGGAATCAGTCTGGTGAACCTTCGCTGCACTCCCTCTATGGCAAGTATATCCTTTCTTAGGTAAGGAGACCAAAACTGCACACAGTACTCCAGGTGTGGTCTCACCAAGGCCCTGTACAACTGTAGGCTTAAGGGGCAGAAAACCAATAAAGCCTCCAAAATAAATGAACTTTGAGAAACGAAGGAGGAGATTGTGAAGCACTGCCTATCATATTGAAGGAGTCATAGAGTCATAACAGCACAGAATGAGGCCATTCGGCCAATCGAGTCTGTGCCGGCTCTCTGTAGAGCAATCCAGTCAGTCCCATTCCCCCGCTCTATCCCCGTAGCCCTGCAAGTTTATTTCCCTCAAGTGCCTATCCAGTCTCCCCTTGAAAACATTGAGTGTGTCCGCTTCCACCACTTCCGTCGGCAGCAAGTTCCAGGTCCTCACCACTCGCTGCGTAAAAAAGCTTTTCCTCACATCTCCCCTGTATCTCTTGCCCAAAACCTTAAATCTGCATCCCCTAGTCCTTGTACCATCAACTAGTGAGAACAGCCTTTCCCCGTCTAGCCTATCCAAACCCGTGATAATCTTGTACACCTCTATCAAATCACCCCTCAACCTCCTTTGCTCTAATGAAAACAAATCCAGCTTCTCCAACTTGTCCTTGTAGCTAAGAACCCCCATCCCCAATGGCGAGGTTATGACAGATTGGAAATTCCCAAAATGTAGTTCCAATACTCAAAGAAAATGTTGATGGAGCTATTCCTGGAACTTAAAAACCTATTAGCTTGACCTCAATACTCAGAACACTAAAGGAAACCATAATCAGAAACAAAAGATTTGCCAGGGCAGCAGGACAAGAGGGCACTGGTTTAGAATTCTGAAAGGAAAATGCAGGACCAATATCAAAAAGTATTTCTTGACACAGATGCTGATCAACAGCTCATATGTGTTGTCGGGAAGAGCGGATGAGGCAATGACTCTTGGTCTCAACCTTTCTTCTTGGCAATAACTGGCAGCCACTTTGCTTCATTCAAGAAACAACAAGATGCTGTAATGGGAAGATAGTAAGCTTGATATTTCAGAAGGGTGAGAACAAATAGGCTGATGGGCCTTCCTCACCCATGCCAATCTTGATAACCATTGCTGATTGCATTCATAGGAACAGGAAGCTGTTGGACAAACACACCCCTGCTTTGTTTTTCACTGATTTGATGTTCTCCTACGTATTTTGGGGAATTCTAATCTGATTCTAACATTGCAATCAGACTACAGCCATAGAACATTTCGTTAGAGTTTAAAGACAATCAAAATTAAAATTCAAGGATCATTTTCACCTCTGCCCCAAGTTCGGCCACTTGATCATTGTCACAACAGCAGAAAGTTCTCAGGGCAGAACCACCCTTCAAATCAGCCATTTTGGGGACATTTTGTTTGGCCGAAGGTCATTGGCGGTTAGAATGGTCCATTCAGCTGATTCTTGATGACGTTCCTCCCTGAAAGATTACATGGTCATATATTTCTAATATATTTGGAACTTTAGCCATGAGTCAGTGCCTTTAGAAGAGGCTGGGAGAAAATGGGCCCATTTCTTTTCATTTAAAAGTTATTTAAAAAAAAAACACAAGACTATCGGATCAAATTAATGGTGGCAGATTCTGCCTTTTGATGCATCCAGAGAGAAGTGGAATCTGTACATGAGGTTCATTCACCAGCTACACTGGAACGCCATAATCACCCTAAAGAACGTGCTGAATCCACGAGTGCACACGTTGCACAAGTAACGACGTCACAAGCAGGACTGCCCAAACTCTCAAAAAGATAATCCTGACCCAGCAACCTTCAGGAAAATCTCAAGGAAAGACTATAGATAAAAGGAGTCAGGGAAGAGTGGATTTCCTCACTCATAGAACAAAAGTAACATTCAACAAATTTACATGTCGTAATCTATGTGAAATGCATGCATGATTTGTAACATAGTTAAAAAATTATAAGCTTAGATTCACTACGGGCAGTATTTTCTTTCTCCATTTTGGGTTGTATTTAATTTTTTTGCTCCCGATCAACTGTGCAGCATCAGCAAGCTTTTATTATGCTGTTGACACTCCAGAATGCTTGTGGGCAGTCAAGGCAGTAGAGTTTCCATGGTTACATCCAGCAATGGCTGATAGCTAGAGCCAGTACACGGCTTCTCGATTTATTTTTAAACACCTGGTGGCTCATCCAAGATCTGTAGAGATGTCAAGGCCTGCTAGTCTACCTTACGAACAAACGGAAATGACGGGCAGGAAAAGAGCAGCTGGTCCATCAAGCCTGTCCCCCAGATGTTTCAATGATGTGGTGCGGTGCTATATAAATGAAAGCATTTCATTTTTCTTCTCCAAGCACAAGTTACTTAGAACATAAGAAATAGGAGCAGGAGTCGGCCATTCGGCCCCTCGAGCCTGCTCCGCCATTCAATAAGATCATGGCTGATCTGATCTTGGCCTCAACTCCACTTCCCTGCCCGCTCCCCATAACCCTTGATTCCCTTATCGTTCAAAAATCTGTCTATCTCCGCCTTAAATATATTCAATGACTCTGCCTCCACAGCTCTCTGGGGTAGAGAATTCCACAGATTCACGACCCTCTGAGAGAAGAAATTCCTCCTCATCTCCGTTTTACATGGGTGACCCCTTATTCTGAAACTATGCCCCCTAGTTCTAGATTCCCCCACGAGGGGAAACGTCCTCTCTGCATCTACCCTGTCGAGCCCCCTCAGCATCTTATATGTTTCAATAAGATCACCTCTCATTCTTCTAAACTCCAATGACTATAGGCCCAACCTGCTCAACCTTTCTTCATAAGACAACCCCTTCATCTCCGGAATCAACCTAGTGAACCTTCTCTTAACTGCCTCCAATGCAAGAATATCCCTCCTTAAATAAGGAGACCAAAACTGTACGCAGTACTCCAGGTGTGGTCTCATCAATACCCTGTACAGTTGTAGCAGGACTTTCCTACTTTTATACTCCATCCCCTTTGCAATAAAGGCCAACATTCCATTTGCCTTCCTACTTACTTGCTGTACCTGCATGCTACCTGTTTGTGTTTCGTGTACAAGGACCCCCAGATCTCTCTGTACTGCAGCATTTTGTAATCTTTTTCCATTTAAATAATAATTTGACTTTTTATTTTTCCTACCAAAGTGGATAACCTCGCATTTTCCCACATTATATTCCATCTGCCGAATTTTTGCCCACTCACTTAGCCTGTCTATATCCCTTTGCAGATTTGTGTCCTCTTCACAACTTGCTTTCCCACCTATCTTTGCCTCATCAGCAAATTTGGCTACATTACACTCGGTCCCTTCATCCAAGTCATTAATATAGATTGGAAATAGTTGAGGCCCCAGCACTTAATTTGTGGTGGGGAGGGTAGGGGGGGGGAGAAAGTGAACAACAAAGGCAAAGAACAACAGGACATCAGGACCAGAGGTTCAAGCATGTGTGGGTGAAAGGGCAATAAACAAAATAAATAGGATGCTGGATTAAGTGGAGTTCAAATTCCCAGAGGTCACGTTGGTGCGGTACATCAGTAGAATCACTTAATTTCTGGGCCATAACGTTTAAAGAGTCCCAAGCTCTGAAATCAAATTGGTGACCTGACAACAGTTTGTTGTGATTGAGAAGCTGGTATCCCACCATACAGGAACGCAAGAAATTTTAGAAACAAGCAAAGGCCACTCGACCCAAACCAGTTCTGTGGGTTTTTTTTGATGGCTCACCCCTTCCCACCTATCTGCCTCCTCACTGCATCCCTTGAACCCTTTTCTCTCCAGCAATACATCTAGGGGTTTAATCCCCTCTCTATGTTCGATTTTTATTTTAAATGAGTTTGTTGATGAGTGAAGATAGCATAGACAAGAATTTATGCAAATGTTTTAATGGGCGCTTATGAAATAGGGACGGAGAAAATCAAACTCATTAACTGTCCCTTGAACGTATTCACTTCTATTGCCTTCCCTGGTAACTTATTCCACGACTCCATTACCCTCTGGGTGAAAAAAGTTCTGCCTGATTTCCCTTCTGACTCTTAACTTCCTAATTTTTAACCTATGTCCCTTGGCATCTGAACCTTTCACTATCGTGCACAATTTGTCTGAATTAACTTCATAATCTTGAAAACTACAATTATGTCACTTCAAAGTTTTCTCTTTTCCAAAGAGAATCAGTTCTACTTCCTTAATCTTTCCTCATAACTCAAATTCCCAATACCTGAAATAATCTTAATTGCTCACGTCTGTACCCTCTCAAGGGCAACAATATCCTTCCTATGATTAATAGACCAGAATTGCACATTATAATGCAAATGGAGTCTGACTAATGCCTTCAATAAAAAGTAATTGCGAAATTTATACTCATCTAGGTGAGGGATGTTACTGCCGAGGAATTGAACACTTGCCATTTCAGCCAGTCAAGTGACCATTGAACATTACCGGATCAGGCATGATGCAGTTTATATGCCGAGTAAACCTTCCTCCACTCGATGTGCCTCAATGCCAATTTCAGAAGAGCACGCCCTCCTGGAACAATCCTTCCATTTCCTTCACTTTAAAAGGAAGCTAGATAAGTACAGTCGGGAGAAAGGAATGGAAAGATATGTTGATAGTGTGAGATGAAGGTGGGAGGAGGCTCGTGTGAAGCATCAACACCGGCACAGGCCTGTTGGGCCGAATGGCCTGTTTCTGTGCTGTAAATACTAGGTAATACTGTGACTTTCTGACTCAGATTCCTACGTCAGAACAGCTTGGCTCAATTGGTTACTCTCACCTCAGAGTAAGAAGTCTTTGGGTTCAAACCCCACACCAGGGGGGTAATTTTGACTTTGTGCGACAGTGTAAAACGAGTGATGGTGAATCGGTGGCCCGTTTTACATCTCTTCTTATTGAAGTCAATGGAAATAAAAACCGGAAATAAAAAGCGTTGTTGAAAATGCTGCCTTTTTAAAGACACCCTATCTGGCCTGTTCTGGTGGTTCAGGTAGACATTAAGGGGGTAATTTTCAACTTTGCCACATGGGAAGTAACCGCTCAATGTTTGTTCCATTGATTTGAATGGAACTAAAACCAGACAGACTCAACAACGGGCAAGCAATCTGCACTAGCATGTTATCGCTAAGGCAGCAAAGGTGAAAACCAGCACCGAAAGATCTCAATGACTCTTTTCAAAGAAAAGCAAGGCATTCCCCCAGTGTCCTGGCAATATTCCTTCTTCCACCAAAACCACCAAAAACAGATTTGAAACAGAACATTCACTTCATTGCTCTTTATGTGATCTTTGTGTGTGTAAAAATGTTTTCACATTGGCCTGCATAACAACAGTTACCATACTGAGCAGTAATTCATTGTGTGCGGATTTCTTTGCGATGTTTGAGAGATTTGGCAATTCTTAGCCCAACTGCCCAATCTATCGAGATTCGTCTGCAACTGATCTTCCTGCTCTTGATTGCTTGCATCTCCCCTCACCTTGGTGTCATTGGCAAATTCTGACAGTTTTGTCTCTATCTCCAAATCCAAATCAATGATACACAGTGTGAATAGCAAAGATTCAAGCACTGATGCTTAGTGCACCAACAACACGCAAGAAGCTCAATACCATCCAGGACAAAGCAGCCCGCTTGATTGGCACCCCATCCACCACCTTAAACATTCACTCCCTCCACCACCGGCGTACCGTGGCTGCAGTGTGTACCATCTACAAGATGCACTGCAGCAACTCGCCAAGGCTTCTTCTTCAGCATCTCCCAAACCCGCAACCTCTACCACCTAGAAGGACAAGGGCAGCAGGCGCAGGGGAACACCACCACCTCCAAGTTCCCCTCCAAGTCACACACCATCCTGACTTGGAAATATATCGCCGTTCCTTCATCGTCGCTGGGTCAAAATCCTGGTTTTCCCTCCCCCACAGCACTGTGGGAGAACCTTCACCACACTGACTGCAGCGGTTCAAGGTGGCGGCTCACCACCACCTTCTTAAGGGCAATTAGGGATGGGCACTAAATACTGGCCTTGCCAGCAACACCCACACCCCAGGTACGAATTTAAAAAAAACTAGTCACGTTCTGCCATTATATGCATCTCCATGCACAGCCACCCTCTGCCTCCTTTAATGCAGCCACTTGCCAATCCACTTTAATAAGTGTTACTGTGTCATAAGCCCTGCTGAAGTCTAGATAAAGAGTGTCCACAGATTTCCCTTTATCTGTAAGCTCCTCTACTTCTTTAAATAATTCTAACAGGATTATCAAGCATGATCTTCCCCCATAAAGCTATGCTGACTTGCCCTGATAAATTGATACTTCTCTAAGTGTTTCAGATAATGCTTCTTCAGGGTAGCCTCCAGCATTTTACCCAAGATAGTTGTCAGGCTCAACTGTCTTCAAAGTTTCCATCACTTCCTTATCAGTAATTACTATGGTCCTTAAAACATCTTCCTCATTTCCCATTAAGAGGGAGCAGGACCCTGGAGAACTCCCTGCTCCTCTTCATATAGTGCCATGGGACCTTTTGCCTCCACCTAAGCAGGCAGACTTGGCCTCGATTTAATATCTAATGCTTTCAAATGCTCAGCTTCTCAGGATATTGAGAAACTGAGCTCCTATGCCATCAAGACCAGCAGTGTTCTCTGTACCCACCATTTGAAGGATTTAAGCTTCATGTGTGGATGCTCTTGATGGAGTTGTATGTACTAGATTTGACTATTCCAACGTTCTCCTGGCCGGCCTCCCGTCTTCCACCATCCATAATCTGGAGCTCCTCCAAAACTCTGCTGCCCCGCGTCCTAACTCGCACCAAGATCCGTTCACCCATCACCCCTGTGCTCGCTGACCTACATTGGCTACCGGTCCGGCAACGCCACAATTTTAAAATTCTCATCCTTGCTTTCAAATCCCTCCATGACCCTCGCCCCCTCCCTATCTCTGTAACCTCCTACAGCCCTCCGAGGTCTCTGCGCTCCTCCAATTCTGGCCTCTTGTGCATCCCCAATTTTAACCGCTCCACCATTGACGGCTGTGCTTTCAACTGCCTGGGCCCCAAGTTCTGGAGTTCCCTCCCTAAACCTCTCCGCTTTTCTACCTCCCTCTCCTTCTTTAAGACACTCCTTAAAACCTACCTCTTTGACCAAGCTTTTGGTCATCTGTCCTAATATCTGCTTGTGTGGCTCGGTGTCAAATCCGTGATGCGCCTTCGGACGATTTACTGTTAAAGGCGCTACATAAATGCAAGTAGTTGTTGTTGCTGAATTGTTATGGAACTTTTGATTCTGAAGCATGGATTTCAAATACATTTCAACAATTGATTCCATCTTCCTCAATAAAGCAGATGGTGTGCTTGCACCCAGGGATGGAAACAGATTTTGACTCTGTGATTCACTCAGTTTCAAAGCGATCCTGATTTTTTTTTGAATAATCTTGGTAGCCACTTTAGATAATGCAACCAGTTCATTCTAATACAAACCACGACAGGGTTCATTTACTCTGTAATCATTAGTATCTTCCCAGAAAGCAAAAGAATAAAGTAATACTTTGTTGCTCATAAACTGCAACAAGAGCCAAAAGCTTATCCCCACATCATTCTTGACTTTGAAGCAGTTTTTGGCTTAGTAATAGTCTTAACAGTTGTCTTTTTCAAACAAACTCATGATTTTCAATTGGCTGGCAGAAAGAAGCAGAAAGGAGATCAAATGAATAGGAAAAAAAAAAGAGTCCAAAGGGGAGATGTTCAAAGAGATACTGGTGGCAGGACAGGGGAGGGAGGAAGAGAGGCAAAGGGGAAATTTTGCCAGCCCTGGGGAGGCGGGTATGGAGGCGGGACTGCCGGGAAAATGGCAGAAACTGGGAGTGGGTACCCATCCCGCCCCCAACCCGCCTCCATGCCATCTTCCCGGGAGGTGGGTCCCCGACTCGCGCAGGGACCTGTCTCCTCGAGGCGGAAAGGGGATAACAGCCACTTAACTGCCTGTTAACAAGTAGTTAACAAGCAGTTAAGAGGCTTATCCCCATTTTACCCACACAAGTGCAGACTTCCCAACGGCCAGGGTCAGCGAGGCGAGCAGTGGGTCTGCGAGGGTGAGAGGGGTCGAAAAGTGCACTGTGGAGGTGAGTGATGGGTGCAAGTGTGGACAGGTAAGTATGAGAGGTGAGTGCAAAGTGTTAGAAAAAGTTTCCTTACCTTCGTTTCTTCCTGCAGGCTTCAACCCTTGAGGATCCGGAGGTGCTTCATCTCAGCGGCAAAGATGACAGAATGGCTGCTGCATTCTTCGATGCAGGAGCCATCTGATTTCTGCTGAGGAGAGGGGTTTGGTGAGTCTTCAGTCCAAGGGCTTACCTTTGAACTGAGATTCTCAGTGTTTGACAGCTTCTCAAAGCTGTCAAACGATGACAATTCATCTGTCAAAATTTTTTGACAGATGAAACGTCATACGCCGACATCCTCTGTTGCCGGCTTTCCCTTAATTGGCCGGCTAAGCCTGCAGGGCGGGCTTAACAAGGTCAATCAAGGGAAAATAGCGTGGGTTGGCCGGACGTCGTTGGGGGCGGGACTGAAACCCGACAAGCAGCAGTCCTGCCCCCAACGCGTCCCCATTGATAAAATCCAGCCCAAAGAGTCAGTAAGTTATCATAACCAGGCATCGCAAGATCATGCCAGTACATTATCTTCTGCTCGCTCTCCCCGCTGACTTCCTTCAAACTGCTGGGAGGACAGAACAACAACCACTGAAGTAATGAGAAAGAGCAGCCTGCACGTGATAATGGAGCAGGCTGCGGCAAGAAGGTGGCAATGAGCAGGCCATGTCTGCCACATGGTTAAAAATTAGTCCCCTCTGAAGGTCATGGAATGGGTCCTATTTTGGAAAAGATTCCATGGAGGATCAAACCGGACATGATGGGACTCTTTTTGGGAAGTACCTGATTGTTCATTTTCCCTTTACCAATTGCCTGTCCAAACAGAGAAAAACCCACTCCAGCAAACAACAACAACAACTTGTATTGATATAGCGCCTTTAACGTAGTAAAACGTCCCAAGGCGCTTCACAGGAGTATTTTAAGACAAAAAATTTGACACCGAGCCACATAAGGATAAATTAGGGCAGGTGACCAAAAGCTTGGTCGAAGAGGTAGGTTTTAAGGAGCGTCTTAAAGGAGGAAAGAGAGGTAGTGAGGCAGACAGGTTTAGGGAGGGAATTCCAGAGCTTAGGGCCTAGGCAGCTGAAGGCACGGCCACCAATGGTGGGGCGATTATAATCAGAGATGCTCAAGAGGGCAGAATTAGAGGAGCACAGATATCTCGGGGGGTATCAAAGAGGAACAGAAAAAGCCAAGAAATAATAGAGAGCTAAAAGGAAGATAGAAGTGAGCATGTTACATATAAAAAACTTATGCTTTACTTTTCTGTATACTAACATATTTCCCTGTATTTTCTTAATTGACTTTTCTTTATATACACAGCTTGGATCAAAATAGCAGATTAGTGTTTCCTGTGTGATAGTAGTTTAGGAAAGAAAACAGTGAACATGATATTCTCGGGTGAGACTTTAAGCTGAGGTCCTGTCTGCTTGCTCTGTGGTTTAGGTGGACATTAATGATTCCATGGAAATATTAAAAGAGGAGGAGGGAGTTCTCCCGATACCCTGGTCAAACATCTTTCCTCAACCAACGTCACCAAAGAGAAACCTCATTGCTGTTTGTTGGATGATGCTGATGAAGAATGGTTGCTGCCTTTGCCTACGTAACAATAGTCAAAAATTAATTCAAGGCATGAAACACCTTGAGACATTTTAATGGGAGAGATAATGATACATTTTCTGTTCATTGAGTGCAAATAGGCAAAAATCGAGCCCATATATAAATGTAAGGATTATTATATGAGATGATAAACACTAACGTCATTATCATTTGGACTTGGAAGTATATCGCTGTTCCTTCATCGTCGCTGGATCAAAATCCTGGAACTCCCTCCCTAACAGCACTGTGGGAGTACCTTCACCACGCGGACTGCAGCGGTTCAAGAAGGCGGCTCACCACCGCCTTCTCAAGGGCAATTAGGGATGGGCAATAAATGCTGGCCTTGCCAGCGACGCCCACATCCCGTGAATGAATAAAAAAAATAATTAGATAAGACAGTTAAATTTTACTTGATATCAGTTTATTGCAAGGCATCCACATTCTGGCTAAGTTGAGGACTGACACAGTTCTGCACATTGTCCAGACGGGCATTCTCTTGCAGGGAAAGATGGGAAAACAGTAATACGATACAAAATTGGATAATCGTTAACTGAAGTTAATCACACAGAGAATGAGGAAATAACATTGAATGTTTCTGTAAATGTAAACATAAATACAATGGTGCTTCTCCTATTTTCTTTATTTCTTTCTTCAATAAATTACAGTATTTTTGTAGATATTGTAACGGTTCCAAAAGATTTAAAAAGAACCGGACCGGTAGGAGTTTCCTATATTAAATCTGTGCTTCCCAGTGGGAGGTTTTGTCTAAACATTTGACAGTTACAGTATATTATATATCCAAAAGCCAAATTCTTCATTCATGATAACTTCAGAGTCGCTAGTGGAATATGTTCCAGACACTTGGAAAACATTCGCATGGAGAGTAGAGATTAAACACCACTCTATGATGTTGTCTGTGATGATATAATTAGTTTCCATATAGAAGATAATTGTTGACTAATGGAAGCTAGGTAGTCCTTAAAGGGGCACTGTCCCCATTGTCACTTGAGTTTCCAGTAACGTCATTGCATCCACATTATTCCACCCACCCATCTGTCAATCTAACTGTGGGAAAGACTTTGGGGCTGAGGATCCTCGGGTCCACTCTGTTACTGCTGACCTCCGCTCTTGATCCCATGGAGTATCCGGCGTTAGGGCAGGGCCAGCTGTTTTATGTATCTCCGGCAGACGCCCACACCAGTGAAGGCACAACTAGAGTGCCCGGTAGAGAGAGAGAGAGAGAGGGAGCGAGGAAGATGCGGCACTGGCAAATCGCTCAGCGGACAGACTGGCGACAACAGTTACAATTTTTTTTTTAAATGGCCCATTTTATAAGATGGCTGATTTACCGATCCTGCCAGCATCTTATGCCGGTGAGTCCCACTTCCAATAATTTACAAAACTGGATGCTGGTAACTTACCGGCATCTGGATCATTCAACACATTGTGGGGGGGGGGGGGTGCGCGGAGGGGGGAGCTGCATGAAATCCGGCAGGGATAAAGATCCCATCTCCTTCCAGCATGGTGGACCTTCCATGTGGTGGATAGACCTTCCGCCCAGCACAGACTGCCATCAGGAATTCACCTCGCTTATTCCTCAGGAGCAAAGACTCGACTCCTACCTGATTTTATCACTTCAATGGGTCTCTTTAATTAAACAATTACATTTCGGAGTAGGGGACTGGGGTACAAGCCAGGATAGTGGACATTGTTGAGGGTATTAATTTTACCCCTGTATTAGTCCCCAGGCCCTGAGGAAACTCCGAGCCCTTGTGCCTAGCAGGTAGAGTGTGGCACAGAAAGTCCTTAAAGGGGCATTGTCACTTGAACTTCCAATAACATCTGCACCACACGGACTGCAGCGGTTCAAGAAGGCGGCTCACCACCACCTTCTCAAGGGCAATTAGGGATGTGCAATAAATGCTGGCCTTGCCAGCGACGCCCACATCCCATAAACAAATTAAAAAAAGTCAAAGACAAGGTCAGCGTCGCACTTGAGTGACGATATATACCAACACAAGTCACAAGTGAATAGATGGAGATCCAAACAATGAACAAGTAGCATCTTAAATTAAAATAAAAGTGTAAAGAAAAAGTAAGTCAGCCATTTCATACTGGTTTCGTTTGATCCTGATAATCTTCATAATTTAGCCTCTTCCCAAGATCCAAATGCCGTACAGCCAGAAGGTATGGAGGCGTTATTAAAAGCTTCAGGGGGTGGCGATAACATATTAGTGTAAGGGGTTTTCTCCGATACTGGTCCCCCATTACACACAGTTCTTGGACGTCAGGATTCATAAGAACAAAATACACATGGCACAGGTTTTGGCTCAACCTTTGATCACACACACACGAACACACGCACACACGCACACGCGCACGCGCACACGCGCACACACGCACACACGCACACACGCACACACACACAAAATCCCTATGATTTATATCAGGCAAACAACCCCAAAATACAAACTCCTACGCAAGGGTCATTTCCATCAACACAATATGACACAGTTAAACCCTTCCGCGATTTGACTGTTACATATAAAGTTACCCAGACTCAATCACAAAGCCCTTATTGTGATCTGACTGAAACTCACAAACTTACTCAGACTCAATCATAAAAGCCCCCTCTACGAGTTGACTGAAACATACAATCACCACTCCTGATCGGCTATCAATTGGAGTTGATTGTAGCCTTGAATCTTTCTGTTCGCTGTTCTGCCGTTGGCTTCCCACACCACTGTCCTCGAAGTGATCTTTTACTTAAACCAAAACCAACTTGCAACCTTGAAACACATTTCCTGGCCCCCTCCTGAGCATACGATGGCCGTTTCAAAATGTGTGAATTGTCCCTCGTATTGTCCATTGATACCTTTCTGATAATGCAACCTTCCCAAAGTGACTGCATATGCGAAGTTGTTGGTTTCTGTTTGCATTCGTATTCAAATGGTTCAAGGCCCGGCCCATTGTCCTAGGCCTGCACTGATACCATGGTCCAAGGTGAACAATGTAACCCTTTAAAGGTACATGAATATGCGAATGCTCTTGTTCAGATTTTAGATTGTCTGTGATCCAGTCGTAGTTTCGGTTGCAATGTTTGAATTAACCCTTTATTGCAGAGTCCTTTTTGCGGGCTCTGCAGTTCTGGGTTTTTATTTTTCATAGGCCAATTTTTACCGTTGGGGGAGGGGGGGAGGAATGGATCCTACATTAGTAAATTGCAGGCATCCAACTGCATCCTAAATTATTCCAGAGTTTCTGCCTCTCCTACTTTACCAGAAGACCATTCCAGGATGAATCATTCGCTGTGTAAGAAGTGCTTCCCAGCATCAGTCCTGAACTCACCTTTAACCAAGCTTGTATCTGAAACGTTAACTCTGTTTCTCTCTCCACGGATGCTGCCTGGCCTGCTGAGTTTTTCCAGCGTTTTCTGTTGTTATTTCGGATTTCCAGCATCCGCAGTATTTTGCTATCGTATTTGTATCTATATACCTTGTTCTACAGGCCATGATTCAACTAATAGCACTCAGAATTAAGCTTTCTTATTCAGATACACCTCCTTTCGAGGCTGAAGAGTGCAAGCTTTTCTAACCTTTCCTCATAAAATCAGTGAAGGGGCCGAGGACCCTTACCTCTGCAAGAGAAAGCAGCTGCTGCACAGGGCAGATTTGAACCCAAGTCTTAAAAGGTGAAGAGACTTCAATGGGAAAAAAAAAAATGTGGAGAGATGTAAGACGGGCTGCCGACTCACTGTCACCTGTTTTACACTATCGCACAAAGTCAAGATCTAGCCCATTACCAAGTCTGCTGTGAAGGTACAATGAATCCGGATTCAGCTCACGCCTTAACTGCCAGGAACTACTTGATGCGAACAATGGCTGTCATAAAGGTGTAAAAAGTATTCCAGTCTCCAACGCAAACGTCGGCATGCCAATAAATTTAAAGGCATCATTTAAAGCTCACATTCTTGCATTTTCATATGGACAATATTGGGTGGATTGGGACATAGCGATCCAACCGGCAATCTTCGAACGCAACTTATTGGGTGGAGGGAAGGGTGACCTTTGGGGACAGGTCACTACCAACGTTCCCTGCGAGCTGCGCTTTGTTCTGCGCGGCCTGTTTCTTTTAGTGCGCGGTCCCTTTAAATCTCCGCGAAGAAGAAATGGAGAAGCCGGTGAGCGGCCTGCGGGGGATCTTTCCCATTGCTGCACGGCCGCGTCACTTAGAGGGATCATTGGTCACTTCAAGCAGCTCCTGTAAATTGATAGCATAAATTTGCTGAAATATATGCTATCATGTAAAACGCACATTTTGATGGCTGGGACCTGCGCACCCTTTGGTAATGCTGGAATTCTCTACTAGCCATCAGACCGGACAATCTTTCAAATTTTTGACCCAAGACTTATCCTGGGTAACCTCAATTGAGAGTCCTAGGCTATTGTTCGGTATGGGGACTTAAAGGAGCTGGGAAGTGGCAACAAGAGCAGGTCAGAGGCTCGGTATTCTGCGGCGAGTGTCTCACCTCCCGACTCCCCAAAGCCTTTCCACCATCTACAAGGCACAAGTAAGGAGTGTGAAGGAATACTCTCCACTTGCCTGGGTGAGTGCAGCTCCAACAACACTCAGGAAGCTCAACACCACCCTGGACAAAGCAACCTGCATGATTGGCACCCCATCCACCACCTTAAACATTCACTCCCTCCACCACTGGTATACTGTGGCTGCAGTGTATACCATCTACAAGATGCACTGCAGCAACTCGCCAAGGCTTCTTCGGCAGCACCTCCCAAACCTGCGGCCTCTTTCACCTAGAAGGACAAGGGCAGCAGGCGCATGGGAACACCACCACCTCCAAGTTCCCCTCCAAGTCACACACCATCCTGACTTGGAAATATATCGCCAATTCTCCATCGTCACTGGGTCAAAATCCTGGAACTCCCTAACAGCACTGTGGGAGTACCTTCACCACACGGACTGCAGCGGTTCAAGAAGGCGGCTCACCACCACTTTCTCAAGGGCAATTAGGGATGGGCAATAAATGCTGGCCTTGCCAGCGATGCCCACATCCCATTAAACAAATTAAAAAAAAAATAACATTGGCCCTGGAAGAGCAGATCTTGGGAAAGAAACAAGATGTGTGCTGTATGTGGGAGTTGTAATATGTTTTGTGTAACATTATGTGTTATCTCACTTTAATGTTATTGCCAGCAGATATTGTGTGAGCAACCCACCACACTATCGTATTCCTCACCAGCAAATCTCTACTGCACCTCACCTCCCACACCCCCTTCCCCCAGTCTTACTTAATGGAGGCCTTCTATGGCTCATGGAGATGAAAGTCTCAGAGTAATTACAATGTTTTCCTAAGTGGTTTCTGTCTTGTAACAAGCTGGACTCCGAGGTTGTCAACAATCTGGCGAGCTTTCCAACATTTATCTTATCTTGAGTGAAGTGGGAGGATCGAAAGTAATTTAAGAAAGTCTGTGTCTTCCCTTTCTCTTGTGAAATCATCTTAACAGTTTCTAGGAACTTCTTGCTGTACGTGGGACCCTTCCCCCGGCCCCCCACCCCCACCCCCCAATAATTATTTTATGTGCAAATAATAATGGTCAGTAACTGCCCTGCTAGGGTTCCTAACTAGCACCTTGGATCTGTTTCCAGGTGTGCCAAGAAGCTTCAGCATGGATTGGGAAGACACTAGTTTGTATCTATGGTTCTCCAAATGGCAGTTCCACTACCTCAGCTACAATGCTGCTGGGACACGGCAAGTGAAGACTAGTTGCCTCTTCACGATGAGGGACAGTCACCCCGAGTCGTTCTGGTCACATTACCATATATCTTACAAAATGATTTAAAAGCAATTGTAAGAAGCATGCTATAGTTCAGCTTTGCGATGGAAATCCCATATCAGATGATCAAAGTCAAAACGGAGGATTTGGGATGTCGGAGCTATGGTTTCTTTAGATTCTAAAGAGCCCCAAATCATCTGTGAAATCTGCTTTCAGAACTACTAATGATGGAGTTTAGTACCTTCTTGTTTTCACCCACAGTTAACATTTGTATTCTCACGCGATTCAGATTCTCAGTTCACACATATCCACCTAAACCTCACGCCCCCTTAGATCCTATTCTGTGCTACCAGAGGTTTCCAGAGATGTTGAACTGGTCCTTTTCACCATCTGTTTTATCACAGTTTATAGTTGGAGTAGGAGTGGGAAACAGAGTTCTCATTTGTTTTGACCACACAAGCAGTTTCCACAGGTTTTGCTCTTGTGGACTTGATCAAATTCATAGATCAATCAATCAATCAAATGGTAAACCAATAATAAAAAAAGACTTGCATTTATATAGCACCTTTTACGACCATCGGACGTCCCAAAGTGCTTCACAGCCATTGAAGCACTTTTTGAAGTGTAGTCACTGTTTTAATGTAGAAAACACGGCAGCCAATTTGCACACAGCAAGCTCCCACAAACAACAATGTGATAATGACCAGATAATCTGTTTTAGTGATGTTGATTCAGGGATAAGTATTGGCCCCAGGACACCAGGAATAACTCACCTGCTCTTCTTCGAAATAGTGCCATGGGATCTTTTACTTCCACCCGAGAGGGCAAACGGGGCCTCGGTTTAACGTCTCATCCGAAAGACGGCACCTCCGACAGTGCAACACTCTCTCAGTACTGCACGGGAGTGTCAGCCTAGATTTTTGTGCTCAAGTCTCTGGAGTGGGACTTGAACCCACAACCTTCTGACTCAGAGGTGAGGGTGCTACCAACTGTGCCACAGCTGACACATAATGGATCAGAGATTTAGACAAAGCTCAGCTTAATGAGGCATAAGAATTTTAAGTGGGGTGAAGTTAGTGCTCAGGTTCACGGGCACTAGATGGTAAGTATTTGTGAAGATAAAATCCATGTGACCAATAATGCAATGCTTCGCGTTTGCAGCACTGCTGGCTATTGGGCTCCAGGAACCCATATTGTGGGGGGGGGGGTGGGGGGGGGTGCGGGTTGTAGGCCTGCTAGGTGCTGGTCACAGGGTGTGCAATAATGCAGTTAACAAGTGTCACTGACACAAAGAGCTCATGCACTTACCACACAGTAGGCTTAGTATGGGCCTGAATTTTATTCAAGTTAGGGGATCATAATGTATTTGGGACACCTGAGCAGTTCTCCAGATGTCAGTGCTTGTATGAAACAGGCACTGCAGGGGAAACCCTTTCCCATATGTTGGGCAAGGCCCTGCCCATATGATGGGCATTATAGTTCAAGGTCACTCAAGTCAGTACAGGCTCACAGAGCAGCTGAAGAACAGCCATTGTGCAAGGACCACATTACCTGTCCTTGCGAGAAGAGATCCCCGAGGCAAACAGGCACATCGCCTTAGACTGCCACGGAACAGGAATACATGCTCCCATTAGATTGCTAAAGAATCTGTCAAACAACCTCACCTTCACACCTACAGTGGAGCGAATGGCTTCCCTGCTAAAAAATGGATACTTCTCCTAAAAAAAGAGATAGCAGAGATCTCCTCCCTCAAAATCTTTAATTGCTTTATTTTTTTCTATCTCCAATTTTGCCCCCTCCCTTCCCATCCTCTCCTGGCCTGAAGGCAGTAACTTCCTCGTTAGCTTTGGTTTCCTGGTTGACGTTGTCTTCCAGGACCTCGTCCAAGTGGCCAATCTTCATGTGAGAGCCTCAGAGCGGAGTATCAGCAAGTTATTCAACTGCAGCGGACATCAGAACGGAGCCCCCCACCCCCAATCCTATCCTCAAGCAGTGTCCACACACACTCTCTTCCAGTAGTGGTGGCTGGTTAGGGAACTGGAGCAGCAGCCCAGGACCAACTTACACTTGTCTCGCCCAGGAGCACTGCAGCCAACTCTTGCACCCCTGAACTAACTTGGAGGAACATAGATCGCACCCGAGACCTTCCTGTAGACTCTGGGTAGTGATATTATTAATAGATCTGTTTAGTGCACCAGCCATAGACACTGAATACTAGTTTGTCAGTCACCTCGTGATGTGAAGGAAAAGCCATATTCAGAAATATACACCATCCTATGAAGAATTCTGACTTTATTAAACATGACAAACTGGGCTTGGAAATCTGGAAGCCTCAACAATGAAAAGCTGTAAACACCATACAGGCTTTTGAGATAAGATAAGTTGTTGACACTGAAACAAAAGCCCTATTGAAGCAGAAAGTTGGAGGTTCCCAAAAGTCTGCAGCTTGGAAAGAACACAATGGTATAACCCTGTTAAGGTGTCTTAAACCAACACTTTGAAATGAAACACAGAACATTAAAGAAACATGTGCCTTTGTAAAAATGACATCAAGTAAAAGGAACACCTGCCGTCAAATCGTTTTTATGTTAAACTGAGAACACGGAGACAGGAGTCTGTGGTACAACCAGTTGAGATAGCTAGGGGGACAATGGTGTACCCGGTTGAAGTGTTTTTAATTTACATGTTGTAAAAAGATACAAACAGAAGACTTTCATAAATATGACATCAATAGATGCAAAAGCCATCACATCGTTTGTGTGTTGAACTTGGAACACCTAGGAGACACGAAGTCTGCTTACAACCAGCTAAGGTGACTTAAGAACGGAATAGAAGACCTTCGTGAGAATTACATCAAATAGATGCAGCTGCCACATTGTTTTTATGCTAAGTTTTGAACACCTAAAGGAGAGACACGAGTCTGAAAGCTACAAGCTGAACTAACGAAGAATAGAAGGGGTCAACAGAAAAATGACTAGAGATAATTAGCTTACATCAGCAGAAAACTTCAAAGGATATACCACTGAGAAAGAGTATAAATATAGAACTTTCAAATAGGAAGACAGAATTCGCTGGAAGGGGCAAAGCGATTCTTAGCTTCAGAGGCAATCTCTAAGTTTTCAACTCTTTGAGTCTCGGGGATCAAGGTATTTGATTTTGGTGGATATCCTGGAATAAGACCAAGTAAGAAATGTAAAAATTAAACGAAGTTAAGATTTGAGAATAAGGATCTCTGATAATAAGAATTGTAAGCTTTTTGTTTTTGGAATTGTTAAAGTTGCGATTGAATCACCAACTGTAATTACATGTCGGTTCTTTAATAAATCTATATTTTTTTAGAATTGTCTCAAATAGTACTTCTGTATCAAACTCGCGAACTAAATCTCTGTACACTCTTTGGTGAGGAGTTGCAGAATTCTGGGGGAGTTTTCCGGACCCTCATAATATCCGGAAGGTTACAGTCTAGCTAAACTTATTAAAAGTGCTAAAATAACAACAGAAAACGCTGGAAAAACTCAGCAGGCCAGGCAGCATCCGTGGAGAGAGAGAGAGTTAACGTTTCAGGTCGATGACCTTTCGTCAGAACTGGGAAGAGCCGGAAATCAAATAGATTTAAGGCCAGGGTAAAGCTGGGAAAAGGGGGAGGGGATAAAAGAACAAAGGGGGAGATGAAGAGACATTAAGAGACATTAAGAGATATGCAAGGCTAGCGGTGGTGTTAATGTGACAGATTAAGGCTGAAAGAAGTGTGAAATCCACTGGCAGAATGAAGGACAGCTGCCAGCTTCTAGGAGGAAAAAAAAGGTGGGGGGGGGGCAAATAAAAGGGTGGAAAAAATAAAATATAAATGTGATTGGAGCTGAGGTTATGATCTAAAATTGTTGAACTCGATATTGAGTCCAGAGGGCTGTAGCGTGCCTAAACGAAAGATGAGGTGCTGTTCCTCGAGCTTACGCTGCGCTTCCGTGGAACAGTGTAATAGGCCGAGGATGGTGAGGTCAGAGTGGGAGTGAAGCGGTGAATTAAAATGACAGGCGACCGGAAGCTCGGGGTCCCCCTTACGGACTGAACGGAGGTGTTCCGCAAAGCGGTCACCCAATCTGCATTTGGTCTCCCCAATGTAGAGGAGACCACATCGTGAGCAGCGAATACAGTATACTAAATTGCAGGAAGTACAAGTAAATCGCTGTTTCACCTGGAAGGGGTGTTTGGGGCCCTGGACAGTGGGAAGAAGGGAGGTAAAAGGGCATGTGTTGCATCTCCTGCGCGTGCACGGGAAGGTGCCGGGCGAAGGGGAAGGGGTGCTGGGGGTGGTAGAGGAGTGGACTAGGGTGTCGCGGAGGGAGCGGTCCCTGCGGAATGCTGAAAGGGGAGGTGAGGGGAAGATGTGTTTGGTGGTGGGATCACGCTGGAGGTGGCAGAAATGGTGGAGGATGATCCGTTGAATGTGGAGGCTGGTGGGGTGAAAGGTGAGGACAAGGGGAACCCGTGGTTCCGGGAGGGAGGGGCAGGGGTGAGGGCAGAAGTGCGGGAGATAGAACGGACACGGTCGAGGGCCGTGTCGACCACGGTAGAGGGGAATCCTCGGTTGAGGAAAAAGGAAGACATGTCGGAAGCACTGGTATGGAAGGTGGCATAATCAGAGCAGATGCGGTGGAGACGGAGAAACTGGGAGAATGGAATAGAGTCCTTACAGGAGGCGGGGTGGGAGGAAGTGTAGTCCAGGTAGCTGTGGGAGTCAGTGGGCTTGTAGTAAATGTTAGTCAATAACCTATCCCCAGAGATGGAGATGGAGAAGTCGAGGAAGGGAAGGGAAGAGTCGGAGATGGACCATGTGAAGGTGAGGGAAGGGTGGAAATTGGAAGCATAGTGAATGAAATGTTCTAGTGCAGGGCGAGAGCAGGAGACTATTAAAAGTGCTATCTGGAGGACGGTAACATCTTCAGATCGTTCCTTTCCTTTAGGGAGAGATAGTCTGGACCTTTAGACCTTTAGACCCAATTAAGCGTCTTTAGGATCCGACTACCTCGAACTTTAGTTGAAGTTGAACGTCTGGGGAATACGCCTGATCTGGAGTAGCCCGAAAGGGGCTAGGACTAGTAATAATCCTTTCAGCGACCAGTAAACTAATGTCAGCATTCGAAAAGTGGCAGCTTTTTAAAAAAATAAAAGGAATGTATGAACTCAAACAAATCAGAATTGGTACAGATTGTGGTCTGATTGCTGTCAATTCACTCAAGCACACAGTTATTACTTCCTGAATACTACTTTTATCGGAGTTAATTTAGTAATGTCACAATAAGCTAAAACTTACTGGAATCTTTATGTAGAATATTAGATGTGGAGGAACATACGGCCATTACACAGAATGCCCAATTTTCCATCCATTAAGTTAAATCAACAGAAGAATCAAGTGGGCAATGTAACGGGCTTGTGATGCGATGTACCCAGTATTCTGATATGTGCTCTGAGCAGGTGCAACAGAGGAAAATTACCGCCACCGTTTACAATATTATCGAGTCAAGACTTCTATTGCGTTCATATGACATTTCTCTGTCCAATGTGTTAATGGAGGCACTGCTGCTAAGATGGTGGACATATGAACAATTACGCCTTTGTACAAGTTGCTGGTTGTGGTGGTTGGAGGTCAATCATCTCAGCCTCAGGACATCGCTGCAGGAGTTCCTCAGGGCAGTGTCCTAGGCACAGCCATCTTCAGCTGCTTCATTAATGACCTTCCCTCCATCATAAGGTCAGAAGTGGAGATGTTCGCTGATGACTGCACAGTGTTCAGTTCCAGTCGCAACTCCTCAGATAATGAAGCAGTCCATGCCCATGTGCAGCAAGATCTGAATGACATTCAGGCTTGGGCTGGTAACATTCGAGCCACATAAGTGCCAGGCAATGACTATCTCCAACAAGCGAGCATCTAACCACCACCACTTCACACTCAACGGCATTACCATTACCAAATCCCTCAACATCAACATTCCAGGGGTCACCATTGACCAGAAACTTAACTGGACCAGCCACATAAATACTGTGGTGACAAGAGCAGCTCAGAGTCTGGGTATTTTGACATGAGCGTTTCACCTCCTGACTCCCCAGAGCCTTTCCACCATCTACAAGGCACAAGTCAGGAGTGTGATGGAATACTCTCCACTTGCCTGGATGAGTGCAGCTCCAACAACACTCAGGAAGCTCAACACCATCCAGGACAAAGCAGCCTGCTTGATCGGCACCCCATCCACCACCTTAAACATTCACTCCCGCCACCACCAGTGTACCGCGGCTGCAGTGTGTACCATCTACAAGATACACTGCAGCAACTCGCCAAGGCTTCTTCGGCAGCACCTCCCAAACCCGCAACCTCTACCACCTAGAAGGACAAGAGCAGCAGGCACATGGGAACACCACCATCTCCAAGTTCCTCTCCAAGTTACACACCATCCTGACTTGGAAATATATCACCGTTCCTTCATCGTCGCTGGGTCAAAATCCTGGAACTCCCTCCCTAACAGCACTGTGGGAGTACCTTCACCACAATGACTGCAGCAGTTCAAGTAGGCGGCTCACCCCCACCTTCTAAAGGGCAATTAGGGATGGGCAATAAATGCTGGCCGTGCCAGCGACGCCCACATCCCATGAATGAATTTAAAAAAAATCACAAGCAGTAATTTCGAAGCTTATATCATGGTTATCATTTTGAAAATATCATTCTCCCTCAGTGCTGGAGCGAGAATACTATTTACAGCTGGTGACAATACAAAGTTGAGTTGAACTCTTGTTGTAAATCCACTCTCCCCGCCCCCTCCATCAACCCCAGGCCCTGGCACTGTGACCTATTCAGTTAGGTTCATGTTGACAGGTACTGTGGAGACTGGATGGAACTTTGAACCCAGTTTTAATGCAAGTGCGGTAAGTGACTCACAAACAAGCATAGTCCCTGCTTCCCTGTGTAGATATTCAGATTTGTTGTGAGATGTTCTATCCATTATACCGCATTACAGGTTCAATCCCCGCACCCCCACCCCAAACTCACCAGCGGTATTTACAATGAGTAAAAACGGGAGTGATTGGAAATTCCTGTTCCAGATTACCGCACTCAACCCACTTGGGCAGCAACCTAGAACGGTCAGTGTTTGTGGGCACCAGGGTCGCCAACTCTCCAGGATTGGCCTGGAGTCTCCATGAATTGATGATGATTAATCTCTGGGACACTGCTGCCAGCAACCCTGGAGAAAAATCATCAAGGCATTAAAAAGAATGTGTATTTTTTTCCATTTTCTTTGAACACTTGTTTATTAGTTATAAAATTATTGGAGATGGAAAAAAGGCTGCTTGACTGACAGTCAAGAATCATCCAATTGAGTCATGAAGAGTCTGTTCGCTTTCTGTGTCAGCCGTGGCTCAGTGGGTAGCACCCTCGCCTCTGAGTCAGAAGGTTGTGGGTTCAAGTCCCACTCCAGTGACTTGACCACAAAATCTAGGCTAACACTCCAGGGCAGTGCTGAGGGAGTGCTGCACGGTCGGAGGTGTCGTCTTTCAGATGAAACGTTAAACCGAGGCCCCGTCTACTCTCTCAGGTGGATGCAAAAGATCCCACGGCCACTATTTCGAAGAAGAGCAGGGGGAGTTATCCCCAGTGTCCTGGCCAATATTTATCCCTCAATCAACATCACTAAAAACAGATTATCTGGTCATTATCACATTGCTGTTTGTGGGAGCTTGCTGTGTGCAAATTGGCTGCCCTGTTTCCTATGTTACAACAGTGACTACACTTCAAATGTACTTCATTGGCTGTAAAGCACTTTAGGACACCCGGTGGTCGTGAAAGGCGCTATAGAAATGCAAGTCTTTCTTTTTCCAATGGGCGCGGGAAGGCATTGGGAAGTGAGGATTGGCGTGTCTGGTGATCAATGGTGGGGGGGTGGAGCAGTTAAAGGCAGGCGCTCAAGGAATACATTCAACCAGATCTGGCAATGCTAGTGGGCATCTATTGCAAAATAGCTTCACCTGGCAGGTGGCAGGCAAACCAAGTGCAGTAACATTACCGTCCACAGGAAAACACGGGTCACGAAGCTTTATTTGGCCATAAAATGGCAGAGAAATGACAACAATTGAAACATACACATATTTAAATATAAACCTAAGAGAGTGTTTAGACATTTTTTTTTTTAAATGCACAACTCCCCAGTGAAATAATACAGAGACACTGGGAATGTAGACTGTGGACAAAATGCATTCCTTCTGTGTGACAGCATATCTTAAAGCGGTTCCAACGCTAGGCAGTAGGAGCAAAGCTAAAAATCATCATCCGCTTCTTGCATTTCAAGATGACAGAATTGTAGTTAAACTCCCACTACTTGTCTAAAATGAATAGGCCCCAGTGACCTGGCCTTCACTCCCTTTGAAAGGACGCTTCCATTTGACCACCCATACTAGCAGTGTGTGACAGGCTCCGCTCTTTCTGAGCTCTTCGCTGTGTGGCACTATGGGAATCTGGAGGGTTGTATAAACACTTCTAATGGGAAATGACATGGGGGCTGCTGTGTCAGGAAGCTCGGATGAGAAGGATGTCAGTTTAGAGCCCAAAGGGGATCATACTCAGACTGCTGGAAACACACACAGACACAGAGGCACTCATAGAAATAATATTACAAATTGCATGATAAACATAGACCGTGAATATTATATGTACAAATATAACATTACAAATGCTTTAATAAGATGGTATCAAGGTTGGTTAAGATGTCCTATATATTAAAATGCTACCAACTTTAGAAGTAATGTGCAATGCTGAAGCTGACCTATACTGGTTTCCGGTCCAGCAATCCCTCAATTTGAAAATTCTCATCCTTGATTTCTAATCCCTCCGTGGCCTCGCCCCTCCCTATCTCTGCAGCCTCTTCCATCCCTACAGCCCTCAGAGATCTCTGCGCTCCTCCAATTCTGGCCTCTAGCGCATCATGGATTTTCATTGCTCCACCATTGGTGGCCGTGCCTTCAGCTGCCTCGGGCCCCAAGCTCTGGAATTCCCTCCCTAAACCTCTCCGCCTCACTACCTCCCTCTCCTCCTTTAAGACACTCCATAAAACCTCTCTTTTGACCAAGCATTTGGCCACCTGTCCAAATACCTCCTTATATGGCTTGGTGTCAAATTTTGTTTGATAATCGCTAGTGAATTTCCTTGGGAAGTTTTACCACCTTAAACGTGCTGGATAAATGCAAGTTGTTGTTGCTGTATCGCCCGGAAGCTGCTGCCAGCAAAGACCTTACACACTTGTATCATTTTCTCCGCCATTCTAAAGGGGTTAGCGCCTCTGTTCAACTCGCCGAGACAGGGATACCAAACCAGTATGCTAAGCATTCGTACGATAACATCACTTGCAGTATTTCCTAATCTTTCGTATTGCAATTGTTCAGCAGCAGCCAGTATCACTTTGGCTCAGTGGGTAGCACACTCACCTTTGAGCCAGACAGTTGTTGGCTTTACGCTCTTACACTTTACACAGCGACACTCCAGGATGGCAGCAGAGTTTCTCGGTTGACACTTCAGTCCAGTAGTGAGGGAGAGTTGCATTATCTGAGGTGCCGCCCATCAGATGAGATGTTAAACCCAGGCCCTGTCTAGATGCAAAAGATCCCACAGCACTATAGAACAATAGAAATTTACAGTACAGAAGGAGGCCATTCGGCCTACTTTGCTAGCTCTTTGCTAAAGCAATCTAAAACTAATCCCACTTGCCCCCTTCTCTTCTTCGGTTTCAAATATTTAGCCAATTTTCTCTGAGAAGATGCTTATCTCAGCCACTCCCTGTGGCAAAGCACTCCGTGCTCCAGCAACCTTTTGCATAAAGACAGTTCTCTTACCCTCGCCTCATTCATTTATTGACAATTATAAATTGACGTCCCCTCATCCATGACTCCCCAGCCAGAGGAAATGGACTTTTCTTATTCACTCGATCAAAACACATCATAATTTAAAAAAAAAACACTCCATTAAATCTCTTCATCGCCTATTCTGCTGCACTGGAAATAGTCCCAGTATTTCAAATCTATCCACATAACTACAGCTTCCCGTTAAGTTAAAGTGAAGGATGTCAGTGCTTGGAATAAAGCCATTTCTCACTTCTGGCTTCCATTGTCCGCAATCACTCTGAAGAAAGATGTTATAGAGATAAGATGTGCAATAAAGCACCTTCTACTCTGCTTACCTCAAAAGAGCACTGGTTTGATACCTCACGTGAGACATCTTGTGGCCTTTCTGAATGAGGCTCCCAATTTGTATCAAATGGTGGACAGTGTTGTGTTGTGGGCCTGCACTCATTTTGCATTCAATAGATGCAAAAGGCGTCAAGGGGTTTGGGGAGAGAGTGGGAATATGGTATTGAGATAGAGGATCAGCCATAAGTTGTTTTCCTTAGAGCGGAGAAGGCTGAGGGGGGACCTGATTGAGGTGTACAAAATTATGAGGGGCATAGATAGGGTAGATAGAAAGGAACTTTTCTCCTTAGTAGAGGGGTCAATAACCAAGGGGCATTGTTTCAAGGTAAGGGGCAGGAGGTTTAGAATGGATTTGAGGAAAAACTTTTCACCCAGAGGGTGGTTGGAATCTGGAGCTCACTGCCTGAAAGGGTGGTAGAGGCAGGAACCCTCACAGCATTCAAATGAGCACTGGAAACGTCATAGCATACAAGGCTACGGACCAAGTGCTGGAAAATGGGATTAGAATAGACAGGGCTTGATGGCCGGCGCGGACACGATGGGCCGAAGGGCCTCTTTCTGTGACTATGACTCTATGATCATATTGAATGGCGGAGCAGGCTCGAAGGGCCGAATGGCCTACTCCTGCTCCTATTTTTTTTTCTATGTTTCTATTCCATACACAAGCAGGGAATGAGAATAGGAAATTCAGACCACCGAGCCCATTCTTTCCACAGACCATGCACACGTCATTTAGGGGGCAATTTTAACCCTACTCGCTCAGCAGAAAGCCGACGAGTAGGCTGTTAAAATCACCCTGAGATGAGGAGGAATTTCTTCACTCAGAGGGTTGGGAATCTTTGGAATTCTTGAATTCTTGAACGGCAGAGCAAGCTCGAGGGGCCGTATGGCCTACTCCCGCTCTTATTTCTTATGTTCTTAAACAGTCTTGACTAATTTCCTTCTGAGATTGATAGATTTTTGGACATTAAGTCCCCGATATTGATGGGCGGATTTTCCGAGCAAGCGGGGGAGCAGAGTTTCGGTCGGGATCCGGATTTCCCCGCATACTGTGGAGTTTTAACTGCACAGTGTGCGTATTTTTTTTTGACAGCATCCCCACCCGGAAGTCAGCCTGATTGGTAGGCTTGGCTTCCAGTTGGCCAGGGAGTACTGCAGGTAAGGAGCCTGCAGCTGCTAATGGAAGCGTGGGGTGGGTCTGATCCCGGGCTTTGGATGTGGGGGGGCCTCTGATCCCCGATTGGGGGGGGGGGGGTTCTTCGAACCTAGGGAAGCAGGTAAACTTGGGGGGTCGGGGTGGGGAACACGCAGCTCGCTGGCCTGGTGTAAATAATCCCGGGGCCTCAAAATCATGGCCGCCTCTTCAGCGTTGAATACGGGTGACTGGCTGGTCACCCAAAGGTCAAAATCAACCCCAATGTCTTCCTTCATTTGCATTTATCTGTGTGATAACCATTCAGCTCTTCAGTATCTTCCTCTTTTCAATGTGGCTCAGAAAAGCAAAGATGACAGAGGAAAGAATTCAACTCTTCGCTGTTTGTCGCAAAATCCGCACTCTGTGCTTTTTAACCACAGTTCCAATGTTGCTAGCCGATAGAACAGAGGAAATCTTACCCTCTCCCCAATAAGTTCCAGCTAAGTCTTCATGCAAAACATTTTGTAAACCTCTTCAGCTTTGAAATTAATCTTGAATATAAAGCTTAGGAGGGCTTACTGCTTTTGTATAAACTTCACTTGTTTGCTATTTCAACAGAGGCACTGGCCCATTTAAGATATGTTAATATTCAAGGCACACGTTTGCAAACACAAAAATAAATCTCACTAAAACATATTATCCCATTTTAGGCACATCATGTCAGCACGAGGAAAAAGCCATTTTGTTTTCCTGGTTCCGCTCCTTTCCCAAAATCAAACACTGTGAAACACTTCGTTAGCAACAGAGCTCCCCTGTGCAGCCCTGTCAATACACGCTAGCCATACGCAACAATCAGCTGAAACGTTTTCTTTCATATTGCTTTACAAGTTTGATATGTTGATGGGGTTAGATGAACAAGGGTGGGAGGAGGCTCATTTGAAGTATAAACCTGTTGGGCCGAATGGCCTGTTTCTGTGCTAATTGTAATAATTTGAAATCATCGAATCCCAATTGGGAATGGGATTTTTTAGCATGCCACTTTTCCACAAACGTTTTATAACATCAATACTAAACACATTGGTGCAGAAATTCCGATCCCTACGGGTGTGTACGCGCTGTGTACTCACCCGTAGGGACATCGGAAATGCCGGTTTTAGGCATGCACTGAGCATGTGCTGGAAACCGGCATTTCCGATCTGTCAAGAAAACTCTTGACAGATCCTTCGGCTGCCCGGGAGAAGGGCCTCTGCGGGGGGAGAGTTCCGTTTTTTGGAGACCCTCCGCCCGCAGAAAACCCGTACAATTCTGCGTAAGGCCTGCTTTTACCAGGATAAGAGTTGAAAAAAGTAAAAAAAAAAATTCCCACTGATTTATCATTTAAAAATACTTTAAAGAAAGGTAAGTTTATTTTTAGCCCCGTTAAAAACTTTAATTACTTTTTTCAAAAAATAAAATTTTTGTTTAAAATACTTAATTTATTGTAATTTAAAGTCATTTTAAAAATGTGATTTTTAAAAAAAAATTATTTAAAGTTTTACTATGTTTTGGGGGTGATCTCTATTCATATATTTGACAGGTCTTCCTGTCAAATGTATGAAGGGAGATTCCCTTCTCTGATTGGCTCCCCATGGCCCACGTGATTCCTGGGACACTGCGAACCGCCTGCGCCTCTGGGATACGTGGGCCCTGCGCACCGGCAGTTTGGAGAGGCCCAGCAGCGGAACTCTGCGCCTCCCGGGAGCCCTCTGGTCCAGGCGCAGATTTTTCCAGATCGCAGCCCTATCCCCGCGGGAGGCCTGCGATCGGAATATCTGGGCCATTGTAAATCATCCAATAACTCTGGTCCTGGAGTGACACTGTATCATCAGTGGCATAACATCTTGATCAAGGTCACTCCTCAACAGTCCCAGCACAAGATACCTACAGGATTGGACAATCAATCTCAGATTATATCCATAACACCACAAACGCCAGACTTCCAACAGTATTGGGTACAGTGTCCCATTTTACAGTAAACAACAACTTACATTTATACAGCGTCTTTAACGTAGTAAAACATCCCAAGGTGCTTCGCAGGCGTGTTATCAGACGCAAAAAAATTGACACCGTGTCAAGTAAGGGGACATTAGGACAGGTGACCAAAAGCTTGGCCAAAAATGGTAGGTTCTAAAGGAGCATCTTAAAGGAGAAGAGAGAGGTGGAGAGGCGGAGAGGTTGAGGGAGGTAATTCCAGAGTTTAGTGCCTTGAATGCTGAAGGCACAGCTGCCAACAGTGGGACTCATACAATTCGTTGGAGCCATATGGAAATATCTGATAATTTTAAATTACACGTGGATGATCTTATCGAAATATTATATTATTTATTCCTGGATCGAGTATATTTGGCTTCATTTTTTTTTCCTGTAATGGTTCCCTCTTTTCTTGATCATTGATAACCAATTGACTCATATTAAAGGGGAACGTCACTTTCTTTGTGGGAATGGAGTGAGTATTTTGACTGCATAGTAGTCCTTCTCCCCCTCCATACAGTTTACTAGACATGATATTCACCTTTATGTACTTCTTAGCTGTGAAGTGGAATCACAAATCATTCAGCGGCGCTCTGCTAGGTTGGGTTTCACAGCTGGAGAGAGCCATTTCCATGCAGCAGCCTCATGTCCCAGATAACACTACCTTTGGAGCTCATGAGTCAGTGGATGGGGAAGCCTGCAGATCTGTGCTCCTACAGTGTAAGGTACATACCGTTGGATCCGAGCACTTAACATCAGCAGAGAGATTATTGTCTATCTGAGGGACCAAACATGAGGGGGATTGCTGGTGAATGATAGACTTTGCGATGGTTATGGGGAATAAGTACCTTTGTCTGAGCTGTGCTGGGGGGAGTAAGTAGTACATATTGACAGTAGTTCAAGATATTAAGGGGAACTGATCGGGTAGATAGATAGAAACTATTTCCGCTGGTTGGGGAGTCTAGGACTAGGGGGCATAGTCTAAAAATTAGAGCCAGGCCTTTCAGGAGTGAAATTAGGAAACACTTCTACACTCATGAAAAGTTAGCTGGAACATATTGGGGAGGGGGTAAGATTTCCTCTGTTCTATTGGCTAGCAACATTGGAACTGTGGGTAAAAAGTACAGAGTTCGGATTTTGCGACAAATAGCAAACAGTGGAATTTTTTCCGCTGTCATCTATACAAAGCCCTGGTTAGACTACACCTGGAGCACTGTGAGCAGTTCTGGGCACCACACCTTAGGAAGGATATATTGACCGCGAAGGAATGCAGCGTAGGTTTACCAGAATGATACCTGGACTCCAAGGGTAAATTACAAGAGAGATTACACAAACTAGGGTTGTATTCCCTGGGGTTAGAAGGTTAAGGGGTGATTTGATCGATGTTTTCCAGATATTAAGGGGAACAGATAGGGTAGATGGAGAGAAACTATTTCCGCTGGTTGGGGATTCTAGGACTAGGGGGCATAGTCTAAAAATTCGAGCCAGACCTTTCAGGAGTGAAATTAGGAAAGACTTCTACACGCAAAGGGTGGTAGAAGTTTGGAACTCTCTTCCACAAATGGCAATTGATGCTGGATCAATTGTTAATTTTAAATCAGAGATTGATGTTTTTTTAACCAAAGGTATTAAGGGATATGAGCCAAAGGCGGGTGTATGGAGTTAGGTCGCAGATCAGCCATGATCTCACTGAATGGCGGAACAGGGGCTAAATGGCCTCCTCCAGTTCCTATGTAGTTCCCCCAAAAGATAATGGGGTAAAAATTGGTTAGCTAATTTTAGCGCCCCAAAAAAGTTAGTGCCCCCACGCCCGATTTTCCCAGGTAGCGCCCCGAAAAAAGGGAGGAGGGGTGCTACTGGAAGCACCCCGCATCCCTCTTGGGGCGCTGCGAGGCAATATCACGACGTTATGTGCCGCAGCGCCACGCGTTGCAGCAAGCCGTGCCGCGGTACTGCAGGCCTTCCTCCCCTTATTAACGCGTCCCGGCGCCCAGCGGGGCCACCAGGAATCGAGAGTGCCGGCAAACGAGCCTGGCACTCAAGAGGAGTGCCGGGTTCACGGAGAGCAGCCAGGCACCCTGCGGGGGGGCTTCATGGGGGCCGGGGACAATAACGGGGGCAGGTGTTGGCAGGCAGCCGGCAACAAAAATGGCCGCTCGCCACCTCCCCTTTAACTAGCGCCGCCCCGGCCGCAGGTAGGCCCCCCTGACCCCGGCGGACATGGCGTCCAGCGGTAAGTTGGGGGGGGCGCCACCCAATGTTACAGCCAGGGTGTGAGCGGGGCGCTGCGCACGGCGATGACGTCATTGGCGGCAGTGCATCGCCGCATGGCGCTAAGTTTTAGCGCCGCCGCTAACCTCCCGCTGAATTTCGCGGGAGGTGTTAGCAGTGCCGCGCCCAGGCGCTAGTTGATTTGCACCCCGTTAGCGCCCTCTTAGGGTGCTAACGGGAGACGCAAATCAACCGAATTTAGCCCCTGATGTTCCTGTTCAAGCGAGATGATTTCAAAATGATTAAATTAACATGGCTTCGTTTGTAAATGTATTGCTTGTACTGAAATTTAGACATCCAGATGTGGCAAACTCGATCCCTGGTCTATAATGAGTTATCTCAGCTCAGCTGGAATAGCAGTTGGGGTGGCACAGTTAACCTCCGGGCCCCAGAGCTAGGCACGGGACATGGTTCCAGATATTGATTGCTGTCCGGTCCCTGTGGCTGGAATGTACACCAGTGTGGATGTTGGGCAAGAACAAGGCTGCGACGCTCTCAGAAGAGGCCGGCAATCCCGCACGGGAGCCAGTCGATGGAGGCCTGGCGGATTTTAACTGCCGGGCCGCATTTGAACGGCAACCGTCGGCTACTCACCCATTTCGGGTGGAAAGCAGTGCCTGGCTGGCGAAGGTGTAAGGGAGTTGGGGGGGCAACGAAGATCGCCAGTGCCAAGAAAATGCTGCTGATGGCAAAGTAATTCCGGGGGTGGGTGGGGGGTGGGGGGGGGGGTAGTAGTGCATTGTGATGGTCTTGTGGCTGGGGAGAGGGAGAAAGGAGGGCCGGGTGTAGCCCAGGGTAGCAGAAGTCCGGACTGTCCTTGCGAGGCCGGAGGAGATCGGCGCGCAGCTCGCCTGCCAAATTTAAATGAGGCCGGGGCCTCAAAAAATCGGGCGGACATTCCGTCGGTCAGATCCCCCAAAAGTCAAAAATCAACCCTATAATTTCCGAGGAGGATGAGCAATATATTGGGCTGGATTTTGCCAACTGAGGCGGGTTTGAGGCAGGAGAGGTAGTTGGCGGCTATCAGTCCCGCTCCCAGCTGCATCCGCTCTGCACAATTTTCCATTGATTGGGCTTGTTAAGCCCACTGTGCGCGTTGCCTGGCCCAATCACTAGGTGCGGGTCTGTTGAGCCCCTCTGATGACGCGTTTGCTGCCATTGTATTTAAGGGGGCCATGTCCCCATTTGCTCTCACTTCTACTTCCACACTCCTGAGTGCTGCTTGATAGCAAAATGACTGCACAGAGACAGAGGTCTGCGCCACGCTTCAACGATGACTCTTGTGGAGGGAGTCGGAGGACGCAGGGAGGTTCTATTCTCTGGGAATGGAAGGGGGAGACCTCCTCACCAGACCAAGGCAGCCTGGCTGCAAATAGCTGAGGAGGTGAATGCAAGGTCGGTGTTTGCTTGCACCTGGGTGCAATGTAGGAAGAGGTTTAATGATCTCCTGCGTTCAGGGAAAGTGAGTATAAAAGCAAACTTCCCTTCATTTTGCTGTGCCTGTCATCACATCCCCATCACTCTGCATTGCCATCCCAACTCACCCCAACATCCCTTGCACCATCACCCACCCCTGTCTCACTCTGTACAGAATCACATCCCCATCTAACTATGCACCCCTCACCCCCCCGCCTCATCGTTATGCAATGACAACAACTAACAACTCAAAAGGAGGCAATTTGGTATTGGCACCCCACTCCATCATAGTCTCCCTCTACACATCTATCCTATCCATTCCATCACTCTCATTAAAACTGCACTTCTTTCCCTCATTGCAAGAAAAGAGAGCCCACAATAAGAGGGAGAGAACAGGAGGAGGAGCACCATCGCTGGCTGAGCTCACCAGCGCTGAGGAGGCAGCTCTGGACATTACAGGAGTCGTTGACCAGCCTGAAGAAGGGGACGGAGAGAAGGGCTCATTAGAACGACCTGGTGACCGAATTATTTTCCAGACATCTTATTTTGCATTCATGAGTGACTCGATTAGGATCTGATGTCAATAAAAATTGAATGCTCATCATGTGCATAATGGGATGTGTCTGCAATCTACATATCACTTGTCTAACTCATGTCTTTACTCTACCACAGGACCATCGAGAGCTGCCCTCCCCTCCCCTGTCCAGGAGGAAGAGCAGGAGCACTCCTCAGAGGATTCTCCAGCCTCTGAGGGAGCAGCATCAGCAGCAATGAGCACACCCAGCACCAGCGCAGAGACGCACACCTCGGTGGGTCCTATGCGAGATAGAGTAGTGTTGTCACCTGGTGTATCACAAGTTACAAGTGAGCAAGATCAGATGGTGGAGACAGGGACAGCAGTAGAGAGTCCTTGTCGGAGGCCGCAGGAGTCTCCTAGCTCTGCTGAGCTGCATGCAAATGCTGAGCCTCGGGGGCCATCCAGGAAGAGGGCGATCCTGGATGCTTCAGGAATAAGTGCAGGAGGCTCTGACAGGGTTTGCAACCACAGTGACTACGAGTGTGCAGAGAATGGAGGAGTCCATCTCAAATATGAGCAACGCCATGGCGCACGCACTGGCAACTGTAGGTTCTGCCATGGAAAGGTTGGCAACCTCCATGGAGGACATAAATTGCCACACACAGGAGAACATGGTAACACTTCTAAAAAGATGGTCATCTATGGAGGATAGATGGGCATCTATTGAGGAGAGAAACCAGAGATTCATGGACGTCCTTGTTATGAGGAATGTCAGCACAGATATGGGTCCTCATTGCTAGCAGAGAAGTGTGGGTTGCCCATGAGAGGGATAATGGTGGGAGGGGACATGGAAGTGGGGGCTCCTCTCCAAACACTCACACTTCCCCCCCCCCCCCTTGCCAACCCCTCGGTCAGAGCCCCATATACCTCCATGAACAGTGATGGCCGAGTCTGCCCCTGCACAGCCGCAGGAGGAGCAGACTTTGGCGGGGCCCTCAAAGGCTCCAAAACCCAGAGGACGACCGCCAAAGGCGTCTAAGCAGGCGCAGCAGGGAAGTAAGCAGGCGCAGTAGGGAAGTGAGCAGACTGCCTCTACATCTGGTGAAGCCATAGGGGTAGCACCACGTAGAAGCACGCGTAAAAGAAAACTCCCACAGAAGTAGTCACAAGGGTAGTCACTTGGGTGAATTGCTATAAATGAGTGTTAAGAATCTGTTCTTTTATTTTGTTGTAATAAAGTAATGATTTCTGAATGTTTGATTTTGTTGCCATATGTGTGGTCACAAATTGAAGTGGCAGAGACAATGCTCAGGGCACCTTTATTGTCCAGCAATGGTGGTGACATTGAATAGTTCATTGTAGAGATGCTCTATGGTGTTGCAGTGTGGTAATGCCAACCTTCATGTGCATGTGGCACCCACATGTCTGTGCTGCATAAAGTTACATGAATCTGGAATTGATTTGGCCATCCCTGGCATCACGGGCAGCAATGTGCTCGCGTGCTGGTCGCACTGGGTCAGCCGCCTCCTCCAGGTCTTCCTCTTGCTGAACCTCGTTCTGCTCCTCTTAAGAAGCTGTGCGCCTTCTTCCTCATGCAGCGCTAATCCTCGCTGCAGTGTGATGTTGTGCAGGGCGCAGCAGACAACGATGATTCTCCAGACCCTGGCTGGTGCGTACTGTAGGGCTCCACCAGATCTGTCCAGGCATCTGAAGTGCACTTTGAGCAACCCTACTGTTTGCTCTATGAGACTTCTTTTTTGGAAATATGGCTTTGATTATAACGCTCCTCAGACTCGTTTGATGCCCTCCTCAACAGTATCATTAGCCACGTCTTCAGGGGATAGTCCTCGTCTCCAAGGAGCCAGCCGGAAAGTTCGTTTGGCGGTGCGAAGAGCTGAGGGACAGTGGACTGGCGCAGGATGCAAGAGTTATCGCAGCTGCCAGGGAATCTCACGCACACATGCATGATGCTCTTCCTATGGTTGCACACCAGCTGCACGTTAAGGGAGTGGAAGCCCTTGCGGTTTACAAATGCTGCTGGGTTCTGATGGGCTGCCCATATGGCCACATGTGTGCAGTCGATGACGCCCTGCACCTCTGGGAAGCCAGCCAGACTGAAAGCAGAGCGCCCGCTCGGTAACACTGGCTTCATCAGTGGAAAAGTGGCGGACTTGTCAAAGACGGCATCGGTGACCTGCGTGATGCATCTGTGGGCGGCCGACTGGGAGATGCCGCTAATGTCTGCTGCTGATCCCTGGAAGGACCCTGACGCAAAGAAGTTGAGGGTGGTGGTGACTTTGACAGCCACTTGTAAGGCATGTCCACCCACTCCTCTGAGCTGCAGGTCTTGATCGAGCATTGTGCAAATGTCAGCGACTGCCTGTCGCGAAAGTCTCAGTCTCCTTTGGCACTGCTGCTCAGTCATGTTGAGGAAGCGGATCCTCTGCCTGTAAACCCTGTGTTGGGGGTATCTCCTGCGGCGCGGAGCAGCCCTGCGCTGATGGCCTCTGCCCTGTGCAGCATCAGGTGGTTGAGGAGAAGGTTGGCGCTCTTGTTGTTGGTGCTGCTGGTGTGCCTGGTTCTGCTGCTGCTACAACTGATCGTGGTCAGATTCTGAGGACCAGGGTGAGAGTATAAATCATTCCCATTCTGCTCATATATGGCAGTTGAGGATGAGATGTTAGAAGCAATCAGTCACTGGGGAGAGAGGTTATTCTAAGGAGGTGACAGTGCATATAGAGTTTACACCACAGACTTACAGCCTCAATACTGATCAAATGTGTCTTCCAAATCCTGAAATCAGCAACTTCTGACATTGCAAACTGAACAGATGTGAAAGGTTAGATTTTATTCTGCAGTTGCAGCTGGAAACTAATCAGCTCGATTGACCTCCCGACGTACTTAACTGACGTGATCCCCATTGAAAATGTAGTAAAATAGAAAAAGGCTGGCAAAATAGTCTTTAGCAAGCAGTTAATAAGCAGTTAAGTATCCTAAATGCTTCGCCCGCCGCTTGGTGTCAGGTCTGCTCTGAAATCGCAGATCCGACGCTTTGGAAACTTACATGGAGGCGGGTTCGGAGCAGGTTCCCAACTAGCCGTCAGTCATTGCGATTTTGACAGCGGACCCGCCTCCGAACCCGCCTTCTGAGCGCCGGCAAAATCGTGGCCATTGTTTCTCTGAAGATGGCGGACTGGGGTGGGAGCGATGCACCTCCCAGTCCGTAGAGTGGAAATGGCACCGTGCAATATACGGTGGGTAAATTTAACTTTTGGACAGTGTAAAATGGGCGCCATCAGATCAGCCGCCGGTTGTACACCTCTCCTGATTTTTATCTCCAACGGAAAGGAAGAGAGGTGTGTATAACGGGCGGCTGATCCGATATTATCGCCAAAAATTATCGCCAAAAATTACCGCCAATGAATGCGTCAATGCAGTCGTCTGACATTCCCTTGCCTTGTATTTTAATGAAGATGTTAATTATTTTAACAGGTTAACACCTTTGTTAAATAGCAGACAGGCGCTAATTGGTGCATCATGATTTCAACTCCGTGGTCTACTCGGACTCGGTTTCTTTCAGATCTGATCCGCTCTACCATAAACCCATTACCACTTTCCCTCCATTGAAAGAAACAGCTTTTAGTTCAGGATAGTCATCTGCACAGAATTCTGTGGTGGCTGCATCCAGTTACAAAGACTGAACACAGGCAAGCGTGTAAAGAATGAAACCAAATTCTCACGGTATGGTACCTTCAATCCCAAAATACCCTGCAACGAGATGCATCTGTCATCAGATCTGGCACCTCTTCAAAGTCTCTCTTTCCAAAGACTGCTTTCTATAAAGCAGGGCTCCAGTGTGTCTCTGAAGCACTCGAACTCCCCCTGTCGACATCTATTTCCCCCCCACCACAAAAAAAAGTTTAATGTTCCATTTGGAAAGTGGCACCTGTTTTCAGATCTCTACATTTGTGACATGTGAATGGAAAGATTGTGCAATCGGCATAATCATGTCTGCAATCGAACCTTGGGCGACGCCAGATCTCTGATAGAGTGATGGAGCTGCTACCTTTCTTTTTCTAAGAGACTTGGAGTTGCTTTAAAATCTTCCTTCATCTTTTAATCAATGATTGTTCAGCATTGATGACTTCACATACCCATATTTCCCCCCCCCCCCCATTGACTTATCTGTAATTAAGGATGCTTTTAGCTGTTGGCCGCTTTTCAGCTCAAAATAGTTGACTTCCAACCAAGGAGGTTTTGGCTTTATATCCCAGGACGGCATATAACTCTAACTCGCTTGCTATAGTTGGGTGAGTTCAACCAGCTTTCAGCTGAGCTACTGACTAGTCCACTGCTTAGAGACAATGCCCTACATGTTAAGGAAGCACTGCCTGACCTACCAATAATTACACCTCCCGTAGCCATTCACATAGTAATCTTGAACGTGGCAGTGACAAAGCCTATACCCGTTTTGTATTTGCCAATTAAATGAGGTTGCATGACTACCAAGGGCAGCTGTGTTAGAGGGGGAAAAAAGACAGGGGCAAAACAGAATAGAAAGGGCGTCATTTAAAAATAAATAGATATATGTTTTTGTGTTCATCAGCGCGAGGAACCTTTGTGATCGGGAATGGGACACTTTCCACTTCAGGCACTCTCAGATCAGGGCGCGCGCGGTTGGGCATGGAGGAAAGCTCCCTCTACTGTCGTGACAACACACCTCAGCCTCAGAAAAACATTCCCACTAAGGGTCGCCAACTCTGCTTGGACGTATTCCTAGAGGTTTCATCATATGACCTCCTGCCTCCAACCGCCCCACCCACCCCCCCCCACAACGCTCCCGCCATTGGTCGCCTGACCCATCCACCCTGGCGGCGCCCTGCCTTCCCAAGCCAGTTGAAAAGCAAACAGGCTTTTAATAACCCGATTGGATGACAGGCCTCCAGGATTGCCCTGGAGTCTGCAGGAATTACAGATTAATCTCCAAGTCAAGAAAGTGTGCCACTCCCGATCATGAAGGTCCCTCACGTCGATGAACACAAATACATACATACATACATACATATATAAATGCCGCCCTTTATATTCTGTTTTGCCCCGGTCTTTTTCCCCTCTAACACGGCTGCCCTTTGCAGTCATGCAACCTCGCTTTAACTGGCAAATACAAAACAGGTATGGGCTTTCTCGTCAAGCAGCCTTTTTATCCCGTCTCCAATATTTTTAGAACTAATAAATGTTCAAAGAAATTTTTTTCTTTTAAATCACGCACTATTTGTTTTTCATGACCATGTGGATTTTTCTCCTGGGTTGCTCTCAGCAGTGTCCTGGAGATTAATCTGTAATTCCTGCAGACTCCAGGACAATCCTGGAGGGTTGGCAACCCTCACTCCCATCGGTGGGACACTTTTCTACTTCTAACACCAGGCACCCTGTGGCATCGCTAACTGGCGTTGCCAATTTTATACCAATTAGTTCCAAATTAGGACATGTTTGTACTGTGGTTGCATGCCCATTAGGAACTGGATTGAGGCAACGCAACCTACTGTGTATAGGATCCTCACAACCGCAGAAGGAGATTTCACCGGTCTGGGCTCGATTCAAACATTTGTTCCAGAGATGAAAGGCAAGCATCTAAGTCATGGCACCATCCAGTCTCCGCTGAAAGGAGCGTTTGTTTTATTAACAGGGATCCAAGTATATTTATGGAGCTCTACCTCGTAAGTTCTCATCCATGCACCTCAATAATTTAATCATAGTTCCTTCTTCCTGCTATGTTATACCAACCTCTTCTGTCCCAATCACCTTAGGAGGAGTTTGACATCACATCTTGTCACTTATAGAATGAATGATACAGCACAGAGGGAGGCCATTCGGCCCATCGTGCCTGCACTGGCTCTTCTCCCTGCCAAAGGAATTGGGCCTTCCGGCAAACTGGAAAGATGCTCAGGTACTTTGAACAGCAGCATCCTCCACCCATAGAAAGTGGGGGGAGTTAGCACCCTCAGCCAGTCCGCTTGAGAGAAGGAGGGGGAGGGGTCATGTGTCACATGTCTTAATTCGTGGAACTCACAGTCTAGGGTCTTAATTAATCTTCAGGTCATCGCGCCAGTTAATACTCTTACTTAAATGAAGGGTAGATTCATGGTTCTTCGTCAAAATCTGTCATTTTCTGTGGGCTCTTTGTTTAGTTGGGCTACCGTGCAAATGCAATAGCTGAAGCAGTGGTATCTCCTGTTGGGTTGCTTTGGACCTAAAACTCCATTAAGTTTGTCAGCTAGCAGATTCTGTTACTATAATTGTAGATCCTCTTGGTAAGCTGGATGATGTGCTGTTTTATAAGTTCAGAAGCATTATGCCAGGTGGTGCACAATGAACTATTTGGCTAAAGTGGAACTGTGTACAATTTGGCCTGTCCCTTTACGATCACGAGGTCTAATTGCTGCAAATAGGCACATGCTGAGGTCATAAGAGGTCCTCTCGGGGACATCACGAGGACAATGAGAAGGTAATTGTTTCTCTGCAAATTAGCAGATGCTTGCAAATCCCTGGCTTCTCCCCTAGGTCCGAAATAGAGTAGGAAATTAATTCTCTTTCTGGTTTTACATACTTTTTAAAAGGTTGTTTTGTGTCTGCAACAAAGTGTGGCGAAAAATTTGAAAAATAAAAAAGTGCTGGTATTTTAAAAGGAGTGTAGTGTTGGCATAGGGATTAGGAATACCAACCTCATTGAACTTATCTTGTGCATCTCCACACTCATACATCTCATTATTTATATCTTAGTTGAGAGCTTAAGGTACAGAAATATAGGGCAGATTTACATAGAAAAGAAACAGCCGATCTCAATCTTTTGGAACATGCCAAGTACAGCCAGTCCTGACATATTCCTGGAGTCTGGACAAGTTCACCAGCACATTGGCTGACACAGAGAACTAACTTGGCACTGAACTTACCTTGTGTCACCGTGGCTCATTGGTAGCACTCTCGTCGCCGATTCAGAAGTTTGTAGGGTAAAGCCCCACTGAGAACTTGAGTGCGTTATCGGGCTAACACTCCAGTGCGCTATTGTGGGAGTGCAGCATTGTCAGGGGCACCACGCTGCAGATTAGACATTAAATCGAAACCTGTCCAGTGGATGTTAACAATCCCACGGCCCTATTTGAAGAAGAGCGTGGAGTTCTCCCGACACAACATTTCCCCCCTTGGCCAATACCAGCAAGGGCTCGTTAACTGGTCATTCACCTCATTGCTATTTGTGGGATCTTGCTATGTGAAAATACAGCTGCTGCAGTTGCCTACATAACAAAAATCACTGTCATTTATTGTATGTGAGACATGATGAGGTACTATTATCAAGTCTTGATTGTACCTCATTGGGTGAGAAGAGCACAATCCTTTGCATACTGAATGATCTTTTCAGCTATTAACCCATCAGAGAGACACACCATAATGTTCATGTACAACATCTGAGAATTTCACTTTCTGCAGTGTTAACAATGCAGTATGTAAAATGCTTCATTATTCATGCTTATCTTGGAATCAAAAAATGGGTTGGAATTGCACTGTGCAATATTATGAAGGCATTCATAAGAAAGTCCTTGGTCCACTTTAACAGAGTTGTTAACCCATTTAACTAAATTGCTACTAATATTGCACAGCTTGATTCTAATCGATGAAACAATTGAGATATGGTCAGTTTCTCCACCTCCCCCATTAGTGTAGAGATTTTACACCAATTCTTCGGGGCAAAATTTGGGTCGCGCCCCCTTTGGGGCACTAACTTCACTAGGGTGCTACATGTAGCGCCCCGAAAAAGTTAGCACCCCCGCGCCCGAAATTCTATGGCAGCGCCCCAAGCAGGAGGCGGGGCGCTACTGGAAGCGCTCCCCCTTCCTCTTGGGGCACTCTAGCCCAATATCTCCACGCGCGTCGGCACATATCGCCGCGGTACTGCAGGCCTCCCTCCCCTGTTTAAAGGGGAGGGGGCCTTGTGCAGTGTGAAACGGGGCCCACCAGGGATCAGGGTGCCGGCAAAAGAACCCGGCACTCAAGCAGAGTACCAGGCTGCCCGATCGCAGCCGGCACCCTGCCCGGGGAGGGGGGGGGGGGACAGCAGAGGGGGCAGGTGCTGGCAGGTGGCCAGCAAAAAAAAGCCGCCCGGCACCTCCCCTTTAAATATCGCCGCCCCGGCCGCACGTACGCCCCCCCCCGACCCTGTTGGACATAGCGTCCGGCGGTACGTCAGGGGGTGCAACTGAAGCCGGGACACGAGCGGGCCGCTGCGCACGGCAATGACATCATCGCCAGAGGTGCAGTGCCGCGGGGCGCTACCAGCTACCACCGCCGCTAACCTCCCACTGAATTTCACGGGAGGTGTTAGCGGTGCCGCGCCCGGGCGCTAGTTGCTTTGCACTCCGTTAGCGCCCCCCTTAGGGCGCTAATGGGAGGCGCAAAGCAACTGAATTTTGCCACCTAGGCGTCAATTTTAACCCATCCCGCCTGGGGGCTGATCTGAACGGGTTCGGGAATATTACTTGTACCTCTTCATGTATCTCAGAAAAACACACATTCAGCCACCTTGAAAAAGACTTGCATTTATATAGCGCCTTTCACGACTTCATGACATCCAAAAGTGGCTTACAGCTAATGAAGTACTTTTTGGAGTGTAGTTACTGTTGTAATGTAGGAAAGGAGGCAGCCAATTTGCGCACAGCAAGCTCCCACAAACTGCAATGTGATAATGACCAGATAATCTGTTTTAGTGATGTTGATTGAGGGATAAATATTGGCCAGGACACTGGGAAGAACTCCCCAGCTCTTCTTCAAAATAGTGCCATGGGATCTTTTACGTCCATCTGAGAGAGCAGACGGGGCCTCGGTTTAACGTATCATCCAAAAGACGACTCCTCCAATTGTGCAGCACTCCCTCAGCACTGCACTGGAGTGTCAGCCTAGATTTTTGTGCTCAAGTCTCTGGAGTGGGATTGAATCCACAACCTTTGATTCAGGAGGCGAAAGTGCTACCCACTGAGCCACAGCTTGATAACATCAGTGTCCACAAGTATCAATGAAAGTGGCGCTGATTTTACCTCCAGGCAGGTTTTGGATGAGTGAGTAGAGAGGCGAGTTGGAAACTAACCTGCTGCTCCAGAACTCAGGCCCGGGCGATTTTAACTCCCGGGCCTTATTTAAATCCCGACAGATTACTCCCCATCTGAAATGCGCAGGAAGTCGGTGGGAAGAGGCGGAAAATTGCACGGCCCAGAAACCGTCCGCCAGCACAAGGTGGGTGGTGGGATCAGCTGACAGGGCCATCTCACGGGGGCCTCACATTGGGGAAGGGGGCGGAGTCTATAGCAGGTGAAGAAGCCTCAGCTCCTCCTGGCCCCACAAATAAATAAAAACAAAATGTACCTGATTAGGCTTCTTCTGGCCTCGGCTTCTGTTCCCATCGTCTTCACCTGGCGAGAAAGCTGCTGCAGTTTCGCCACTCTGGCTACCAGTTAAAATTGCAGTTTGGAACCCCCCTCCGATGACATCATCAGGACCTGACATGCCTATGTAATGAAGGACCCCACTGACTTTGGGCGGCTGTCCTTGTCGCCTGCTTACTAGAGTAGGTTAAAATTCAAAACAGTCTATTAGCTGGCGCAATAGTGAACCAATAAACCCACCTTCTAAAAAGCACTGGAGCCCAATAAAAGGTCCAAGACTTTGCACTGCGGGCCCACACAATCTTACGTAGAAATATAGGCCCGTAATTTCCGATAGGAGGCTTCCTGCGTGCGGTTGCCTCCTATCGGAAAAAAATCTACGCTCTTACCTGAGGGCTCCCGAGGTCCGGACACTTCCGCTCCTGGGCCTCTCCACAGTCGAAATGCGCAGGGCCCACGTATCCCAGGGGCGCAGGCGGTTCACAAGCGTCCCTGGGATCACATGGGCCAGGCGAGCCAATCGGAGAAGGGAATCTGCCTTCATACTTTTGACAGATAGACCCGTCCAAAGTATGAATGGAGATCACCCCAAAAAGACATCAAAACATTAAAAAAATTTTTTTAAACCATCACGTTTTTAAAATGAGTTAAAATTACATTAAATTAAATATTTTAAACAAAAATTTAATTTTTTGAAAAAAATAATTAAAGTTTTTTACGGGGCTGAAAATAAACTTACCTTTTTTAAAAGTATTTTTAAATTATAAATGAGTGAAAAACAATTTTTTTGAACTTTTTTAAACTCTTATGCTGGTAAAAGCAAGTCTTACGCCAGCTTTTACCAGGCGTAAGATTTCTAAGGGTTTTCAGCGGGCGGAGGTTCTGCAGAAAGCGGAACTCTCCGCCCGCGGAGGCCATTCTCCAGGGCAGACGTGCGATCTGTCAAGAGGATTCTTGACAGATCGGAAATGCCGGTTTTCAGCGCATGCACTTCGCACGCCTGAAACCGGCATTTCCGATGTCCCTACAGGTGTGTACACAGCTCGTAAGCACCCGTAGGCATCGGAAAATATGGGCCATAGAAAATGTGTGCGTTTTTAGGGTCTCCGCTAGCGATGCAATGCCCCATAGTTTCCATTAAAATCATCTGCACATTTCTATTGACCCTGGCCATGGCTAGTGCTCCAATGTGTTTAGCCTTCCCAGTGTTTGCCTCGATACTATGGGCAGGTCATTGCTGCTGTGCCACATGGAATTCCTAAGTACTTACAATCCAAGTCTCTGTTTCGCTACAATCTTAGTAATGGTGCAAAGTAGTTAGTCACACTGAAGGCTGCCTTTATGTATCAGGTCACAGCTCTTGCAGTGTCCCACCTATCTTAAAATGTGCTTGGTGATAATTTGTCTTTTTTTTTTGCTTCCATTCTTTTTTTCCCCCCAGCCATATCATTATTTTATTCTGTTCTGATTTATTCCTCCTCTCTTTATCTCCACCGTCGCCTATCTCCACTGCGTAGAGGAGAGAAAGCTTTTAAGAGTTTTCACAGAGAATGTCCCTTAAATGTAGTTGACTGGCTTATAAACATTGCTGCTGCGATTTTGCAAATGGATGCGGCTTGGGAGCGGGTCAGCTGGTTTCCGGGTTCCAGTCCCGCTCCCAACTGCATCTGGCCCACGGACACGATTTTACGTCAATTGGCCTTGTTAAGCCCGCCCTGCGGGCTTGCCAGCCAATTAAGAAGAAGCCGGTCAGATGACATCATTTGGATAATGCATCATCTGCCAGTTTTCTTAAAGAGACCTCGCACATTTTTTCTTTGACAGCTTATTTCTCAGTGTTTGACAGCATTGAGGTGCTGCAAACACTGACATTGACTGTTCACAGGTGAGCTCTTGCACCCAGGCTCTCCAGTGACTCCCTCCTTAGGCTAGAACAGATGGCAGCTGCAGGTGAGGTTACAGAAGCGATCTGACACTGGTGAGAGAGGTTCTCCCAATGAGGTGAGACTAGACAGCCAATTCAAAACTTGTTACCTACAGAAAAGAGTAAATACATTAAAAATGATTTTCCCAACATTTTCTTACCTCTGAAACTCACCAGTGCACCATTGGATCCTTCACACCACTTCTGCAGCTGTCATCAATGCAGAAACATTACAGCAGACTCACAACACGCCACACTTACCTGGCCTGGTGTCCGGACATCGGGGAATCCGAGGCAGAAGCGGCAAAATTGAAATATAGCCTGTTAACAAGTATCAAGTTCCTGTTAACAGCCAGGTAAGTGGCTTTAATCCTCCTCCCGCTGCTAGGTGTCGGGTCCATGCGCAAATCGGGGACCCGACACTTGGGAAGATTGATTGGAGGCGGGTTGACAGTGGGTTTCCTGCCCGCTGTCAATCTTTGCAATTTCGACAGCAGTCCCGTCTCCAATCCCGCACTCTGAGGTCTGGCAAAATTCCGGCCTGCATGTCTCAGGAGCAGAAATGACTATCGGCCATCCCCATTTGTTTCACTCCTTTCTCACTTACTTTAATTGAAAGCTGCAATTGGGAAGAGAAGAATATCTGAATATATTCCCATCATATTTTTGTAAGAGCAGGCCACAGGTTTCACGCTAAACTTTCCATTAACGTAGGACCTTGCTCTCCTGTCTCAGAGCACTTTTCACAAGGACGTTGTTGTGTCGGTAAAAGCAGCAGCAAATCTGTGCCAGCGACATCCGACAAATGGCAATTAAACAAATGATCAGTTAATCTGCCTTTGGTTGAGGGTTGAATGTTGGCCTGGATACCAAGCAGAACTTCCTGCTCTTCGAATAGTGTCACAGATCCTTAGCATCCATCTGAACAAGCAAACAATGCCTGGGTTTAACATCTATATCTCGTAGACCAGTTTTTAAAAATTATTTATTCTTTCATGGGATGTGGGTGTCGCTGGCAAGGCCAGCATTTATTGCCCATCCCTAATTGACCTTGAGAAGGTGGTGGTGAGCTGCCTTCTTGAACTGCTGCAGTCCATGTGGTGAAAGTACTCTCACAGTGCTGTTAGGGAGGGAGTTACAGGATTTTGACCCAGCGATGATGAAGGAACGGCAATATATTTCCAAGTCAGGATGGTGTGTGACTTGGAGGGGAACTTGCAGGTGATGGTGTTCCCATGCGCCTGCTGCCCTTGTCCTTCTAGGTGGTAGAGGTCGCTGGTCTGGGAAGTGCTGTCGAAGAAACCTTGGTGAGTTGCTGCAGTGCATATTATATATGGTACACACTGCAGCCACGGTACGCCGATGGTGGAGGGAGTGAATGTTTAAGGTGGTGGAGGGGGTGCTTTGTCCTGGATGGTGTCGAGCTTTTTGAGTGTTGTTGGAGCTGCACTCATCCAGGCAAGTGGAGAGTATTCCATCACACTCCTGACTTGTGTCTTGTAGATGGTGGAAAGGCTTTGGGGAGTCAGGAGGTGAGTCATTTGCTGCAGAGTACCCAACCTCTGACCTGCTCTTGTAGCCACAGTATTTATGTGGCTGGTCCAGTTAAGTCAATGGTGACCCCCAGGATGTTGATGGTGGGGGATTTTGTAGCAAAGGTACCAGTTCAGATAGTGGAATTTTGTAAGTGGGAGTGTTTGAATATCTCGATTGAAAGGGGTCCAGGTGCTACCTCTTCATTTCTCAATTCAAGAAAACATAAGTAAAAGAATTAGATCACCTGAGTCAATGTACAATAACAGTCATTTTATTGTAACTTATCCTGCACAATGTCTGATCCATCACTTTCAGTTGATTTCTATTCAACACTGGCAGCCTTTGATTTAACTAGCAAGAATCTGATTGTGCCTCCGTGTGCTTTGCAGCTGCCGTGAACATTCGAGGTTTGGTTAGGGTTAATTGTTTCACTGTCAGGACCCCTTCCCAAAATAAGGTTCAAGGAACTGAGATTACAGAATAGTATTAAAACAAATGGAAGGGTCTTAAAGCTAAACAACACTGAGGTTAATCAGTAGATGGAATGGATTGCCAGGGCGGATGGTTGAAGCCAGGACACTGAACTCATTTAAGAACCAACTAGATGCTATAATAGGAAGATAGTAGGGTTGGTATTCTGGAAGGATGGGACTGAAAGGCCTTCTGTATCCAAACCCATCTTGCGATCTAGAGTGTAGACAATAATTCTTTGCATGCTGGATTGGTGGAGTCATTGAGCTCAACAGTATGAAGGAGGTGAATGAAGATCGAATCATGAAACGACATCTTCATAAACCAGGCTTTCCTTTTATTACTGTCTTCCTCGTTTGTGTGTCTCTGCACCATATCTTATTCCCAATCTCAGAGGACAAATAGATAACCTACTCCTAGGCTTCTCTTAGTATTGCTGCTCATCCAGTCAGTAGGGAGGTACACAGGTGCATGCCTCAATTTTTTTACTTTCCTGTACGGGTACAGCACTTCCTCACCTAGACAGGGAACTCATTGTGTTGAGAATGGTGGGCACTGTGTCCTGTCACAATATGCTGTTGCAAATTAATGTATTAATATAGTCTGCTACAGTCCAACCATTTTCATCTATCTTGCAAGTACAACTGTGCGTCAATTCAGTTCCATTAAACAGCCAGGTTCCATAACTCCTCCAAGCCAGGACTCAACCCCGAATTACATAAGAAAATCTGAAGTGGAAAAAAAGCCATTCAGCCCATTAAGGCCGCGCCATTCAGTCCTGGTATGGCTAGTCTGTCAACTACCTTTTGGTTTCCTAATTTAAGCAACATTGGGGTAGAAATTGGACTTGCACCTGAAATGGGTGGCAGGCCAGCGGAGCGATATCTCCATGCGCCAGTCTATGCCTGCGCGAGGACTGTGCCCAATTCGGCACTGGGCCTCCTCCGCCTCTAACTGACGAGCTGCGGTTTGTGGGCGCCAAGCAAGCATCCAGAAGCAGCTCGCCAATATCAATGGCAGAAATTTGGACTGGCTTCAATGCGGGCAGCGGGTCCTTGGGGGAGTCGATGCTGAGGAGGTGGCAAGCCTGGGCTGGCAGTGAGCCGCAGTTGATTGGAGCACTCCTGCTTCTTCCAACTCCTTAAAAATCGGCAAAGGTTTTGGGCCCTTTTTTCAGTGGCCTCCAGTGGTGCCTTTAAGAACCGTTGGTTAAACCACTCTACAACCCAGAGGAACCAGTCGGATCTTTCCCGTTGAAAGCTCCACCTAGTTTCCGTCCAATTTCACACTGGGATCCTACACCCAGCGCAGGACCCTGATTTAGATAAGCAAATCAGCTTGCCGCCTGTTTCTAGGATGCCCCCTGAGCTGGCTTCCCAGCGTGATAGATAAATTATAATTCAGTTATTAAAGAATTCCACCGTTAATCACCTTTGAAATTAAGGCAATGGTGCCAGAACCAACAAAATAAATTGTCACACGGTATTAGTGAAAACAAGTCGTAAATTACGAAGAAAGTTTACTGACTGGTTTATTTGTGAATAATTCTCTGCCAGAACTAGTCTCCTAGTTACACAGTGCCAGTCATGTAATGTCAGAAGGCTTCAGGTCAAATGTCATAGTCAGCTTTATTACCTTTCCACCTAGGTAATAATGTCTCATTCTTACAACCACCTCAAAGCACCCAGATTAAAACCACGTGTAAGCAATTTTTCTTTCTTAAAAAAGAACATAAGAACATAAGAAATAGGAGCAGGAGTAGGCCATTCGGCCCTTCGAGCCTGCTCCGCCATTCAATAAGATCATGGCTGCTCTTCTGCCTCAACTCCATTCACTGGCCTTATCGCCATATCCCTTGATGCCCTTACTAGTCAGAAATCTATCGACTTCTGTTTTGAATCTACCCAATGACTGAGCCTCCACAGCCCTCTGGGGTAGAGAATTCCAAAGATTCACCACCCTCTGTGTGAAGAAATTTCTTCTCATCTCAGTCCTGAATGACCTACCCTTTATCCTGAGGCTGTGGCCCCTGGTTCTAGACTCCCCAGCCAAGGGAAACATTCTCCCAGCATCCACCCTATCAAGCCCTGTAATAATTTTGTATGCTTCAATGAGATCCCCTCTCATTCTTCTGAATTCAAGAGAATACAGGCCTAGTTTACTCAATCTCTTCTCATACGACAGTCCCGCCATCCCAGGAATCAATCTCGTGAACCTTCGTTGCACTCCCTGTATGGCAAGTATATCCTTCCTTAGGTAAGGAGACCAAAATTGTACACAGTACTCCAAGTGTGGTCTCACCAAGGCCCTATATAATTGGAGTAAGACTTCTTTACTCCTGTACTCAAATCCTCAGAAGTAGTAGTACAGGGGTCCTCGATGGCTCAGGGCGTTTGTCCAGGATGTAGTCTGAGCCACACAGTCCAAGAAGTGACCAGGTTAAATCTCAGATCGGCGTCCAGTTATCTGATCTCAGCCAGGGCTGCAGTTGGGGTTTGTTAAAATCAAACCCTGGTTTATGGAGGAGCAAATTGGCTAGCGTTGCAGCTCCTGATTGCTATCTAGCTAATGCTGCTGGAAGCCTGCATACGGGCATTGGTTGAGAACAGGATTGGGTTTGGCTGTGATGCCTCCCATGCTTAAATAGTCTGCCGGTACCCACTAGCTAGGCTCACAATTGAATTAATGAGCAAAGGCGACTGGTGACCTTGGAACCATACCCTGTCCTGGGCCAATATTTATCCCTCAACCAAGATCACTAAAACGGATTATCTGGTCATTATCACAATGCTGGTTGTGGGAGCTTGCTGTGCACAAATTGGCTGCCACGTTTCCTACATTACGACAGCGACTACACGTCAAAAAGTACTTCATTGGCTGTAAAGCATTTTGGGATGTCCGATGGCCGTGAAAGGCGCTATAAACTGCAAGTCTTTCTTTTTAACGAGCCTGTCAACACCTTCAAGAGAGTTGTAGAGAGTAGAAAATTGGTGAGAAGAGAGAGAATAAATACCTTGTAGCTTATAATTATCCAGCGCTACTCTGTCCTGACAAGAAACCTGGAAACTGCACCTCATGTCATGAACTTACCACTATTGTTGTGCCAAATCTCATGTTATTATTCCCAATCATTTCTTTTCTCGATATGGCAAAAATATTTTAACTTTGGCTTCTCTTTCTACAACCATATCTTCCTAAGTTTGACACAATAATTATATTTTAGGCCAAGACAACCTAAATTGAGGTCTATAAGCCTTCATTTCAAGCCCCACAGTCTGTTAATGTCTGCTTTCTTCAGATTCACACAAGCACACGTCTAACTGGGATTACTTACTCTTCCAAATAACTGTAAACTCAACTATCATACTCATCAACAATTCTTCATTTTAGTTATTTTCCTTCAGCATGACATGAGACCTCGTGATGGGGGAGATGGCTCTGTCCTCCGGCAGTTCAGGGCACATAGCCATCTAAACTATGGTGTTGGGTTGAAGTCCTCAATGGCGGACATGATGGGTGAATGCATCATTTGAAATAGTGAGAAAGGCAGATGAAGGAAATGCAGGAGTGTAGGAACACACACATGTAACATATCGTGCAAATCACAGAATATCTGAATAATATCATTCTTACTATTAGTTCTGTTCCGTCCTCTTATCTGCACAAACCCAATGCCCTCGCAACTTTCCCTCCAGAAGGAACACATCACTGTCTACTTATAGGGCATCAGCCATCTGCCATCTGTTGTACACTGTGCCCTTTCATTATCTGCAAGAATTGCGTGAGAACAGAAGAGCGGTGAGAATTTCAAACATGATGATTTGGCCCATGGAAATTTATTCCAGCAGTATGTTCACATCTCCACCATAATGTGTATAATGTCATTTACATAACCCTGCTATTTTCATTTCTAATACCTTACCTGTTCCATTTTTTGGTGTCATCCCTATGTTCCAGTTCAATGTATTTTACAAATATCTTTTTGACAGAAGGTCAAGGCTTGTCTTCCTTCTTGGGCCTGTCTTCTTTGGAGAAGAGGAGGCCTCAAGGTGATCTAATCAAAGTTTTAAGGTTGTGATGATGCAAATTGCTCACCGTGGCAACCGATTGCAAATGCCGAGGGACGGAAGTTAAAAAGGAAGAACGAGGAGTAGGATGGAAATGTTTTCACCCAAAGAGTAATAGGCACGTGGAGTAAGTCACAGGGGATGGTCAGTGAAGTATAAATTGGGTGAGAAGCAAATTAGAAGCAGGCAGACGGGATCGAGGGTGAAATTCTCTGTCAATAATTTTACCAAAAGCTTCGATGCTTTCAAAAGGAAACTAGACGAGCACATGAGAGAAAAGGGAATAGAAAGATATGCGGAAAGGCTGAGGTGAGGGTGATGGAATGGGAGGAGACTCATGTGGAGTATAAACACCAGCACAGACTGGTTGGGCCGAATGGCCTGTTTCTGTGCTGTATATTCAATGTAATTCTATGTAATTTTACAACTGCAGCCTTCCCTTCATCCACATATATATCCAGTGCTCCTACTTTATAGTAATATTCACGTCTTATCTTTGTGCTTCCCTATAAGTCATGCACCTTCTTTCAGTCCTTCTCTCAGGCCCTCTGAGTAGTAACAGCAGTGTTGATGCTCTCCATATTGCTCTGCCTTGCTTCTTGTCTTCTTTGAGTACTTGGAGGGTATGGTATTCCCTTTCAAAAGTGCTTGCCAAGGCCCCTAGGAGTGGTTAGCAGCACTTGCAGATGATCCTTGTCGCAAAAGCTGTCTGTGCCCTGGTGCGCCTGAACCATTTTCAACCACAATTACAGACTCCACACCTGGGTACCCGGACCTTATGGTATTTCCTAGATTGTTATTTCAGGCGCATTGAGATTGCCTGATACATGTATTCATCGCCGCTAATGAAACCGCATCGCTTAGGAGTGCTAAGGGATCCTGCATTTTCGCTAGTGATCATTAAAATGATGATAATTCATGTGTTTTCTGCCTTTTTTTTTCGTTTGACCAGAGGACCAGAAGCCCCAGCGTTCAGCGGGCAGGGAGAAAGCTGGGCAAACGTAATAGTCAGGAGTACCTCAGTGAATATCCTCGATTTACTTCGTTAATGTGCAAGACATGCCTGCAGTGCCTGTGAATTATATAGCCTTTACTTGATTGATATCATACTTGGCATCATCCATTACGCACTATCTATACTTTACTGTTAATAAATCTTATCAAAATGTACCCATTGTAGGTGCCCATTTGTAAACAATGGGTTCAGAAACAGACGGTGCAACTGTAAATCGTCAGCTTGTACTGACCTTGACCTGCTGTAGAAACCAACAGCGAGCCCAACCTTCCACATATTACTAGGTTTTGTTTCGTTTTTATTAACTGGAAGCCAGGAACATATAAATAAACTGTTTTGTGAAAACGCCAGAAATTAAATATCAACCTGTCAGCAGCTTTAGGCTGAGATTTTGAAAGCAGCCAACTGGATGAACAGAATGCCCTGTTTTGTGTAAATGCTTTATGTGATCTGCCACCCCTACTTGAGGAGCAAGCAGGAGGTAATCTGAATCGAGAAGCCCTGTGGAAGTGCAAAGCAACCTTGAATGTAAAGCCCCACTCAACCACAGGGCCACCTCCAATGTAAATCACCACTCAATCACAGGGTGACTGACGTCAAATGTGAAGGTCCACTAAATCACCGGGTGACCTTGAATGTAAAGCCTCACTCAAGCACAATGTAACCTGGAGTGTGATGTCCTACTCAATCACAAGGTAACCTGGAATGTAAAGCTCCACTGAACCACAAGGTGACCACAAGTGTAAAGCGCCATGCGAACACAAAACCTGAGCAACTTCAATTCTAGCTGTCTATGCAAACACAAGGCAATCATAAAATGTCATGTGGGCACAAAAAATCTAAACATCCTCAGTCATTACACTCCACTCATGCACAAGGTAACCTTAAATGTAAAGCTTCACTCAAAAGATCACAGACTACATTTGATTTCACCCTTCCAGAACACCAACCTTCTATTTCCCTATTACAATATACATAAACACTTTAATCTTGAATGTAAAACTCAATGAAGACACAAAAGCCTGGATCTTCTTATGAAAAGCATCCAATTTTTGGATGCTGATTTGAAAAGAATACCACAGTTGCTAGGTAGTGGTAAGTATGCTGGAAGTCATGGAAAGGACACAGTAATATAAAGGTGACAGTAATTCAGCGATTTGTTTATCACTTTTACACCCAGCTGAACAGGCAGTTGGGGCTTCAGTTGAACATCATCACGAAAGCATGACACCATTGACAATACAGTGCTCCCTCAGTCAGAATAGGTTATGTACTTCAAGTCCTTGGGTTGAGACTTGAACCCCAACCTTAAGATTCAGTGCCAAGTGTACTACCACTGAACTAACCATGCAAGGTGCTTGCTTGATGGTTTCAAAAGACTTGTAGAAGTTTTGTCACCTTATTGCGATCACCCCTTTTCATTGGTCCCCTCTCTCTAAATTTCACTTGGACACAATTTTGAATACTCTAGTGTGCTCTCTAGATCTGAACTTGAGTTGATGTAGAAAAATTGGCTGTAAGCAACTCATGTCCATTTGAGTCTGTCGAAAATCTTCCGTAAGCCATTCTAGGTATAAATTATGTCAATAGAGGAAAAATAGAGCAAATTTAGCAATCCCATTTGTGGATCTCGATGTAAGCACAAGGTGACTATAACCATTAAATGGTTGTATCATAAAATGCCATGTGAGCACAAACAATCTTAACATCCTCAGTCATAATGCTCCACACAAGCATAAACAATCTCAGCATCCTCAAACATGCAGCTCCACACAAGCATAACCAGCCTCAGCATCCTCCATTATAATGCTCCACACAAGAGCAAACACCCTTGCATCCTCACCTATACAGTTCCGGACAAGCAGAGGTTAACTGCCATCATAAAGCTCCGTGTAAAAGGCAAGGTTACCTTTGCCATGTATCTCCAAGTAAGCCTCAACAGTGAGTGTAGACAGACTGCCTGACTGTGTTGGCAGCACAACAGAGCTCATTCCTCTTCTCCACAATGGCCACACGTGCCAACAGGGGTCACTCGGTAGCAAAACAGAAGCAGGAACCCCTGGCTGGTTTTCCTTTGCCGAGCACAGGGTACAGGGGCCATTTGTAGCACTCCAACCGTTGCCCTGGTTGAGATTTACCTAAGTGAGCACAGGCTAAGCATCCTGGCCTGTAAAGAACATAGGATTACAGAGGATATACGGCACAGAAACAGACCATTCGGCCGAATCAGTCCATGCCGGCGTTTATGCTCCACTCGAGCCTCCTCCCGTCTTTCCTCATCTAACTCTATCAGCATAACCCTCCATTCCCTTCTCCCTCATAGGCTTATCCAGCCTCCCCTTAAATACATCTATGCTATTCACCTCAACCACTCCCTGTGGTGGCGAGTTCCACATTCTCACCACTCTCTGGGTAAAGAAGTTTCTTCTGAATTGCCTATTTGATTTCTGGGTGACTTTATCTTGTATTGATGGCCTCTAGTTCCGCTTTTCCCCGTCAGCAGCTCACTACATGGTGGCTTTACCCACTAAGTCATTTGAAACCGCCAATATGAACATCTCAATGAGATTTTTGCCTTGTAATCATGCCCAGGTATCTGTTAATCTTTATACTATACCCTTCCATGAATGATGGGAGAATAACATTCTGCACTAACAATAGCACAATAGACTCTTCAATCAATAGCATTCCTGCACTACATTTAACCATTATTAGGATTGGTTTATATTTTATTTGCACTATAAGATATATATTTAAAGATTGCTGGATGTTAGAGTAATTTAGCGTAGGCCTAATCTCAGAATTCAGATGACATTTATAAACCACTCAAGCTCTGCTCTTGGTTCCTATCTGAACCCCCTGGAGTAAATCTACAACCTTATTATTTAGTGTGAGCCATCCCGTTTATAATTCGCTAGATTCTCCAAATAGGTGTTTTTTTCCACTCTATGCTTTGTTATGTACTTTCTGTCACATTCAGAGTTCCAGATCAAACCTCTACTTTCACGTTATGGGGAATGTTGTAAGCATTTTTCCTTATTTTGCCCATTTTCAGAGTCCCCCACCATCTCCTGACTCTTGATGGGTTCTATGGTCCTTGAGCACTGGCTGCCCTCCAGTGCCTCGCCCAAATGCCATTGTTCCTATGTGATTCTAAGCAATGAGTGTCAGTGGGCTATTCGACTGCACGGGGCATTGCCACCCAGCCCTATTCGGCAGCACCTCCCAAACCCGTGACCTCTTCCACCTAGAAGGTCAAGGGCAGCAGGCGCATGGGAACACCACCACCTCCAGGTTCCCCTCCAAGTCACACACCATCCTGACTTAGAAATATATCGGCCGATCCTTCATCGTCGCTGGGTCAAAATCCTGGAACTCCCTCCCTAACAGCAGTGTGGGAGTACCTTCACCACATGGACTGCTGCGGTTCAAGAAGGCAGCTCACCACCACCTTCTCGAGGGAAGTTAGGGATGGGCAATAAATGCTGGCCTTGCCAGCGACGCCCACATCCCAGGAAGGAATTAAAAGAAAACTAAATTTGGGCTGTCTCAAGTGCTAAATAGCATTAAATTGGCAATAATCACACAGAGAGATCCAAAGGAAGATTGGTGTGGAAATGGAAAAATGTCCCACTGGTGCAATAGCTGATTGATTGGGGCTGAAGAATATTATTCAGGAAATATTGAGGGAACTTCGCATATGACCATGCTATACTGGTAGTGATAGATGCTGACACTAACGGCTGGATTTTCTCAATGGGGGCGCGTTGGAGGCGGGACTCCCACTTGTCGGGTTTTAGTCCCGCCTCCATCGACTTGTGGCCAACCCACGCTATTTTCCCTTGATTGACTTTGTTAAGCCCACCCAGCGGGCTTAGCAGGCCAATTAAGGGAAAGCTGGTGACAGAGAACGCCAGCGTATGACGTTTCATCTGTCAAAAATTTTTGACAGATGAATTGTCATCGTTTGACAGCTCTGGGAAGCTGTCAAACACTGACACTCTCTGTTGTTTGATGAGTCCTTGTAATCAAGACTCATCAAACCTATCTGCTGAGCAGAAATTAGATGGATGTTGCATCGGAGAATGCAGCAGCCATTCTGTCATCTCTGCCGGTGAGATGCGGGAGTCTCCGGTTCCCCAACTGTTGAAGCCTGCAGGAGGAAACAAAGGTAAGTAAACATTTTCTATCACTTTACACTCACCTCTCCACACTTGCACCCATCATTCACCTCCACAGTGTACTTTTGCACCCTTCCGACCCCCGCAGACCCACTGCTCGCCTTGCTGACCCCGGCGGGCTTTCCCAACGTCGGGAAGACCGCATTTGCAGGGGTAAAATGGGGATAATCCTGTTAACTGCCTGTTAACTATCTGTTAACAGGCAGTTAAGTGGCTGTAATCCCCTTCCCGCCTCGAGGAGATGGGACCCGGCGTGGGTCGGCTACCCGCCTCCTGGGAAGATGGCATGGAGGCGGGTTGGGGGCGGGATGGGCACCCCCAGGGCTGGCAAAATTCCCCCCTAGGTGCCTGAAATGGTGCACCTACCTCCAGATGTGTACGATATAAGGACATCATTAAGTTGACAGTGACAATAGCCTATCTGGCCCATCAAGCCTGCCCCATCCAGAATCTATCATATGTAGAAGTGATGCAATTATAATTACATGTCCTTATTTCCCCCCTCCCCCCCCCTCCCCCCCACCGACTCCTGTTTCATATTTCCAAACTTTTCAAAATGCGGTTTACAATAAGTGACTACAGTCATGCTCTGTCATTCTTCGGAGTGATCGCTAAATGCTGGGGCTCTCAACCATCGTTTTCTTTTATTTGTGATAAACCAAAATGAATAGCAAAGGCCTTGGTGCAGGGTGCCGCCAATGTTACAAAGAGTAGAAGAGAAGGCAAGATAAGTCAGATAGTAGTGATTAGGTGATACGAAACTTGGGTTACTTTTGAAAAAAAGAGAGCATGCATTGACATGAGACCTTATCAGAAACATCCCAAGCGGCTACATTGAATTGCTTTGAAGTGCAAAGCCTATTATGTGAACAAAAAGCCTGAAGATTGTAGGAAGAAGGGAAGTCAAACAAATCTGCCCATCATTGTTTGTATTTTCATATAGGAAATATGCAAAGAGAAAATGGATGTTTTCTGCATTTTTAAAAAATAAAATTTTAGGTTTTCTTACTATAAACTTTGGCCTTAAATTCCTACATTACAACAGTGACTGAGTAGATTAGGCCATTGGACAAGATTGAGTAGATTGGGCCTATGCTCTCTGGAGTTTAGAAGAATGAGCGGCGATCTCATTGTAAATATAAGATTCTGAGGGGGATTGACAGGGTAGATGCTGAGAGGTTGTTTCCCCTGGCTGGAGAGTCTAGAACTGGGGGGGCACAGTCTCAGGATAAGGGGACGGCCATTTAAGACTGAGATGAGGAGGAATTTCTTCACTCAAAGGCTTGTGAATCTTTGAAATTCTCTACCCCAAAGGAATACAGTGGATGCTGAATCATTGAGGATATTCAAGTCTGAGATCGATAGTTTGTTGGACTCTAGGGGAATCAAGGGATACGGGGATAGGGCAGGAAAGTGGAGTTGAGGTAGAAGATCAGCCATGATCTCGTTGAATGGCGGAGCAGGCTTGAGGGGCCGTATGGCCTACTGCTGCTCCTAATTTGTGACTACACTTCAAAAAAAAAGTTCTTCATTGTCTGTAAAGTGCTTTGGGACATCCGGTGGTCGTGAAAGGCGCTATATAAATACAAGTCTTTTTTGTAAATTACAGCATGGGGTAAACACACCCATATAGTAGAAGGCTTCTTGCCTCAGTTAAAATAGCAGAGGATGCAATTTCATACGAATGTGTGAAGCGACATACACGAATGATCTGTTGAATAATTACTGGGCTATTAAGGATTGCCTTTCTTTTCAAAGCCACATTTGTTAATCTTTGACACACTCCAGCGATACTTCTACAGCACACTGGAAGTAGCGCTGGTTTAGAATTTTCTATTTTTCTCAGCCCGTGCTAAATGGAGGCACAGGCAATGAGTTTGTGGTTTGCCTGCGGTGAGGGCTGTATTGTGCGGTGGTGTCTTTTCAAAATATAATTTTAGATGTGGCTGCGCAGTGGGGTATCATACTCTTAGTAATAGGGAATGGATAGGCAGAGACAGTGCCTCACACCCCCACTGTCATCCTGAAAAAGGAGTCTGAGAGCCAATGTGTTCCCTGTAATTGTTTTTTGGGTGCACGAAACTTAACGTTGAAGAAAAAAGGTCCCGGGCTGCGCGGGACCGGCAGAGAGCGAACGTTGCCGAGAGTGTAAACTGGGTGATTAACCGTGGGATAGAATGGGAACGGTTTTGGTCTTTCCTTCATATTAAGTAGGGCAATGAGTCACCTGAGGGAAGACTTCCTTTGTTTGCTTTTTGTAACAACAAACTTGAGAATTTATGGTTTCACTACAAATAATTCTTTCCTACCCCTCCACCATTCTGCCTTTCTGACCAGTTACAAAATGGCTGCTGGAGAAGATTGCCCACTCTCCGTAGGTAGGGAATAGGGGGCGCACAGCACGAAGGAAAATATTTGTTTTTTCAAGGTTCCTCCCACCTTTCAAATAAATAAACAAAAAAAAACAATAAGGTAGATTTTGATTAAAACTATGTGAACACAGGCATATATATAGCTGAAGCAGAGGGATTAGATGTATAGGCAGATGATCCAGACATGTGTATATATAGGTGGTGCAGATTTGATTTGATTTTACTTTTTTTTACTTGCATTTTATAGAGTGCCTTTCACGACCACTGTACTTCCCAAAGCGCTTTACAGCCAATGAAGTACTTTTTGGAGTGTAGTCACTGTTGTAATGTAGAAAACACAGAAGCCAATTTACACACAGCAAGCTCCCACAAACAGCAATGTGATAATGACCAGATCATCTGTGTTTTTTAGTGATGTTGATTGAGGGATAAATATTGGCCAGGACACCGGGGATAACTCCCCTGCTCTTCTTCGAAATAGTGCCATGGGATCATTTAGGTCCGCCCGAGAGAGCAGAAGGGGCCTCGGTTTAACGTCTCATCCAAAAGACGGATATATAAGTGAATCAGACAGGATATATCGGTGTAGCAGACATATGTATAGGTGAAGTAGATGTACATACGGATGAAGCAGACTGTATATAGGTGAACTAGCTTGCCCTTCTCTTTCTTTGCATGGACAGAATAAAGCTCAGTTACTTGAATGTTTTTTTTACATTGAAATGTAATAAACACAAAAATGTGGCTGTTAATTTCACAATGAAGCAAAATCACAAACGCCCATTGTAGCCCCTTTCATTTTTTGATATTGAATCGTAATGTTTGATCACCCTCATTCACAAGACTCTTTTCAATGGTAATCGTTCTACCAGCAGCAGGAACCACTGCTTGTTATGTCATGGTGTCCTTCCTTCTCTAAATGCATTGGAGCTTTGCAATGGAAAACACTCCCATTTGTTTTGGATGCGTACTCGTCCACTGAAACTATATATGCTATTCAGGCTGAACAATAAAAAGATGCTGGCCTGATAACTGTGCCCACTACAGCATCGTCTGGTCTGTTTGAAATACACGCACCATCACTATTGAGGAGACAAAACAAAACTGGGCCTGCACCGATTCAAAGGTTGTTTTGCAAGAACTTCAGTATCTACACTATATCCCTCATAAACAAGTGAAGAAAAGACGCCTTGTCGTTATATTTTAAAGTGCTTGGCTTCAAAGAAGGTCTGGTCACATGTTATCTGATTACCAATTCAATATGAAGGGATCTGGCCAGTAACCAGGGTTCAAATGTATCACAGCTCTTTAGCTTTCAGCTTTCCTAGTTGTGTCCCCGACCTCTCCTTTAATGGTCTTGTTGTGTTGCCGATGCAATGCTGGCAGCATTTGTACAAGGGGGCGAGAGGGAAACATTGTCTGCTCTCTCTTCTATAGAAAGTGGGTAAAGGGCCACTGTGTTACGGTGATCAAATAAGTCACATTGTGTTTTTATTAAGTGGGATTACAGGATTTCCTGGGATTTTTAACCGGTACTTTGCCGATTGCAGTCTGTGGCTCTGTCCATTTAGCCGCTAAAATCCACCGATCGCTGGCCTTGAGTCACTGGACAGCACAGCTCCACACATGGCTACACAAAGCACAACTTAGTGGTGTCGCACTGCCAGAGAATTTTCTTCTGATTGAGAAAAGCTCATGGGACCGATAGAAAATAGAATGTGGAAAATAAAATGGCTGATTAAGTTTCTTAAAAAAAAAAGATGAAAGGCAGCCTTCACACACATACTGTTGCTGCCTAGCTTCTGCGAGGATTGTCTCCCTGTTGTATTGTCTCTTTCATTCTCGGTTACACCACAGCGCTCTTATTCAGGTCACTGGGGCAGGTTGCTGTGCGCCACTGGGTGTTTCTCGACAATCACTGATCAATAGCGCGCTGTGATTAACAGTCGATGTGCCACCACACTGTGGAATTGAAACCAACTGAGATGGAGCACCCACCAACACAAAGCGCCTTTATCGAGCAGCCTGTCCAGGAAAGATTAAGATAAATTAGTTCAACTGCCTTTATTTTGAAGCTTGACCCTTTAAATGGGATCCCATCATTTTAATGCTAGAGCGATGGGCCAATTTAAGTCAAGTTAAGGATGCTAGTCCCATGAGGAAGCGTAATGGTCCAGTTTGGCTGGCAGTTTTCTGTTGCCTCCAGGGCCAAGCAGTGCGTTTGATTAACGCCTCACCATTGAATGAAATATCCACACCCTCCACCACCTGTGCATCGTGGCTGCAGTAGGCACTATCTACAGGATGCACAGCAGCAACTCACTACAATTATTTCAACTGCCCCAAGAGCAGTAAGGGAGAATCATCACCTCTAAATTCCCCTCCAAGTCACGCGTCCGTCTGACTTGGGCAGGTACCGCCATTCCTCCATCATCGCTAGGTCAAAGACATGAGGGGTGATTTTGCCAATGGGTAGTTTTTGGAGGCGGGACTTACACATGTCGGGTTTCAGTCCCGCCTCCATCAACTTCTGGCCAACCCACGCTATTTTCCCTTGATTGACCTTGTTAAGCCCGCCCAGCGGGCTTAGCAGGCCAATTAAGGGAAAGCCGGTTACAGAGAACGTCAGCGTATGACGTTTCATCTGTCAAAAATTTTTGACAGTTGAATTATCATCGTTTGACAGCTCTGTGAAGCTGTCAAACACTGACATTCTCTGTAGTTTGATGAGTTCTTGAATTCAAGACCTCATCAAACCTCTTTCTTTTGCAGAAATGAGATGGTTGCTGCATTGGAGAATGCAACAGCCCTCTGTCATCTCTACCGCGGAGGTGCAAGACTCTCCGCATACCCACCGATTGAAGCCTGCAGGAAGAAACAAAGGTAAGTACACTTTTACTAACACTTTGCACTTACCTCAGATACTCCCCTCTCCACTCTTGCACCCATCACTTACCTTCACACCACACTTTTGCACCCCCCGACCCCCACAGACCCAGTACTCGCCCCGCTGACCTGGCGGGTTTCGGAGCCTTCGGGAAGCCCGCACATGTGAGGGCAAAAAGGGGATAATCCTATTTTCTGCCTGTTAACTACCTGTTAACAGGCAGTTAATTGGCTTTGATCCCTTCCCGCCTCCAAGGAGACGGGACCCGGCGCGGGACGGCTACCCACCTCCTGGGAAGATGGCATGGGGGCGGGTTGGGCACCCGCCCCCAAATTCTGCCATTTTCCCGGCAGTCCCGCCTCCAAACCCACCTCCCCGGGGCTGGCAAAATCCCGCCCCCGGAATCCCCTACCTAACATGGGACTGCAACAGCTCAAGGAGGAGGCCCACCAGTAGCATCTTCTCAGGGCAAGTGGAGATAGATGATAAATGTGCCCTTGCCGGCATCACCCACATCCCCAGAACAAATTAAAAAATAGTAGCCAAGTCTTGCCAAGCCTGCTCACAAGTAAGAACAACACAATCCATCTTATTGGAGAGAACAAAGCGCAGCATCCATATTCATTTTTTAACCGATTCCCCTATTAATTGCACAATATTGTTTGGCAAATGAGGTATAGAATTAGACGGAATATTGATTTAAAAAATGCTCACAGGCCACAAGCTGCGGGGGATAGTTAGTGTTCCTAAGGTTAAACTGCTGTCCTTTTTTTTATATATATATAAATGGTTGGGAGCTCCGTAATGTATTTCATTTTCAGAAGTAATCTTAGATGTGAAACAAATATAGTGAAGTCTGTTATCAAACCATAACATCTGCTGCAGTGGCAGATGATGAAATAGCTGACTGCTGGGCTGAAGACAGTCAGCACCGCTTTCTTAATGCGCAGGCTATTGTGCAAACAAACAAAACGCTGATATCGTCTGTGCTTGTCACAATTATTCAGTATGATGATATATCATTCTGCATTAGCTGCCCGAGCACTGAATTTCATCTACGGAGTGAACCATGGCAACATGCTTTCTACAATATATTGTTCAAGAGCAGGATTTTACATTAAAGGGGGGGGGCGGGGGGGCGGTGTGGGCTCGGATTGTGCAGATCTAATTCTCGATAGCCGTGAAAAGAACGACTACAGGCCAAACAAAGGGAAAGTGCAGGTTTTTTTTTTCGAGAAAGTCTATTGTATTCGGTGATATTCTTCGATACGTGGGCAAGTTAATTGCCACCCTGTTAATGAGAATATTCATTTGAAGGGATTGTTTGCCTAGACGCGCAGTCATTCCCATATAAGTGCTTGTTTAATAATTAGATAAAGAGAGTTGGTATTTCAATTAACAGGCTTCTATGTATTACATTATAAGACCACAGATGAAGGATAATGGATGTCTGGCAATGAATGCAAGGCTGTAATCTATCCGCGAGGCCCTAATGCAGTCTTAAAGTGTGAAAACAAGATTCATTTTAATACATGATGCGGAGATGCCGGTCTTGGACTGGGGTGGACAAAAGTGAGAAGTCGCACAACACCAGGTTATAGTCCAACAGTTTTATTTGAAATCACAAGCTTTCGGAGCGCTGCTCCTTCGTCACCTGACGAAGGAGCAGCCGCTCCGAAAGCTTGTGATTTCAAATAAAACTGTTGGACTATAACCTGGTGTTGTGCGACTTCTCAATTTAATGCAAGGGGAGGTAGCATCCCTTTCAGTTTGGAATCAATAGGTGTTGGCGAGGGCGGAGTCCATGATAGAATCGACTCTGGATAGTGCAGGCTGGATGGGGCGAATGGTCTTTTCTCACTCTGGGCTTTCGTACAATCTTAAACTTGAAGATGGGGATAAGAGTGCGGGGGTTGGGGGGAGTAACGATGGGAAAAGATGTTCCGATGGCACCACGAACCGCCAAGGCGAAGTTTAAAGCGATCCATTGTTGTCTGAACTCAAGAGACGTGATGATTTAAATTGTACCGACCCTTTCTTAATTATTTATAAAACTAAATGAATGAAGTCCGACCGACATTGCAACAGTGACTACACTTCGAAAGTACTTCATTGGCTGTAAAGCACTTTGGGTCGTCCTGAGGTCGTGAAAAGTGCTATAGAAATGCAAGTCTTTCTTTCCTTTGGTTCTGCTGCTGATGCTTTTTTTTATTGACAGTGGCTGTGGGCAGGCATTGCGATTTGCAATGTGAGGGGCCAATAGGCGAGGCTCCTTGCCTGGAGTGTAAACTCACGCCCCACATGTTGATGTCAACGCTGCAAGGTTACAAGAACCGAATCTGCAGCGGGTCACTGGCAAATAGCGTTTCTCCAGATGTTACTACCAAGCACATAACATTGCGTATGGGAGTTCCTCACTGTCCTGGGCCAAAGGTTATCCCTCAATCAACATCACTAAAACAGATTATCAGGTAATTATCACATCGCTGTTTGTGGGAGCTTGCTGTGCGCAAATTGGCTGCCGCGTTTCCCCACATTACAACAGTGACTCCGCTTCAAAAAGTACTTCATCGGTTGTAAAGCGCTTTGGGACGTCTGGTGGTCGTGAAAAGGCGCTATAGAAATGCAAGTCTTTCTTTCTTTCTCGCCCGGAATCTCTTCGGTGGATGAAGGGAGGGGGTACTCCCAATCGGCTGCCGTAACTCCGGCAGAAGATCGGTGCAAACCCCGGATAGGTGCGTAAACGAGGTCACCGCCGATCTTCCGCCAAAGTTGCGCCGGCCGATCGTGCGAATCTCCGAGGAAATTCCTCGATTTCACTCAGTTCTCGGACCAGCGTTGCCGGCACTGGGCTCTAAATGGTTTCCGGTGCCCTTCATGTGGTTTCATTGAGACATAATCTGCAGCTGAAAGTTTTATACTTCCTGCGCATTCGTGTAATATATTGGGCACTTATTCTCACTGACAACGAGTGGTACAAAAACACACAGGCCTTGAAACTAAGGTCTGCAGACATCAGCACAACTATTTGCAATGCCTTTCTCCGTTACTTTAACAGAGGCATTAAAGTAAATGGCATAATGCACCTGTTATTAAAGCGGACAAGGGAATTGCAAAAGAGCGAATCCATGGAGGCATATGAAGAGAGGGTGAAAATTTTACATGGGAGACAAGGAGCCATTGTAGGTCAGTCAGGACAGGGGTGGTGGGCGAGCAGGACAGGATATGACTGACTAACATTGCGACAAGTTGGCGCATATGAAAGGTGCATGATGGGAAGACAGCCAGGAGGACATTGGAGAAATCAAGTGTAGAGGTGACAAAAGCATAAGAATATAAGAAATAGGGCAGGAGTAGGCCATACGGCCCCTTGAGCTTGCTCCACCATTCAATAAGATCATGGCTGATCTTCAACCTCAACTCTACTTTCCTGCCCTATCCCCATATCCCTTGATTCCCCTAGAGTCCAATAATCTCTCTATCTCAGCCTTGAATATGCTCAATGACCGAGCATCCACAGCCCTCTGGGGTAGAGAATTCCAAAGATTCACAACCCTCTGAGTGAAGAAATTCTTCCTCATCTCAGTCTTAAATGGCCGACCCCTTATCCTGAGACTGTGCCCCCTAGTTCTAGACTCTCCAGCCAGGGGAAACAATCTCTCAGCATCTACCCTGTCAATCCCCCTCAGAATCTTACATGTTTCAATGAGATCGCCTCTCATTCAAAGCATTGATGATGGTTTCAGTGACAGTGGGGCTGAGGTGGAAATATGCTAATATTCAAGAAGTATAATTTCAAGGCTATGTTGGTGACGGCCAGCATTTATTTCTTTGTTGGATTCAATGGGAATAAGAACATAAGAATTTATAGAAACAGGAAAATGATATGAAGCACAACAAACTGTTTAGAAACATAGAAACATAGAATCTAGGAGCAGGAGTAGGCCATTCAGCCCGTCGAGCCTGCTCCACCATTCAATACGATCATGGCTGATCATCCAAATCCAGTACCCTGTCCCTGCTGTAATCCCCACAGTACACATATCCCACCCTACCCCCGTAACCCCACGTATTTAATTCCCCCTAACATATCCCATCACCCCACATATTTAATCCCCCCCTAACACTAAGGGTCAATTTATCATAGTTTACTTTTCATAAATCTCAACCTGCCCACCTTCTCACAATCCCTTTTCTCTCCAAAAACACATTGAATTGCCTCTTACATTTATTTATGCTCACTGCGTCAACTTGTTCCCTAACTCCATTAGAACCGGATGGGAAACCATTCTCTGATACTCATAAGTTCCTCGTTTTTAACGTGTTCCCTGGTATTTGATCTATCTCTGTAACCTCCTCCAGCCCTACAACTCGCCGAGATCTTTGCACTCCTCCAATTCTTGCTTCTTGCCCATCCCTGATTTTCATCGCTCCGCCATTGGAGCTTTCAGCTGCCTAGGCCCTAAGCTTTGGAATTCCCTCCCTATACCTCTCCACCTGGATAGACTGGAGAAGCTGGGGTTCTTCTCCCTGGAGCAGAGAAGGTTGAGAGGAGATTTGATGGAGGTGTTCAAAATCATGAGGGGTCTAGACAGAGTAGATAGAGAGAAGCTGTTCCCATTGGCGGAAGGGTCGAGAACCAGAGGACACAGATTTAAGGTGATTGGCAAAGAACCAAAGGCGACGTAAGAAAAAACTTGTAGTTAAGATCTGGAACGCACTGCCTGAAAGGGTGGTGGAGGCAGGCCCAATCTTATCTTTCAAAAGGGAGTTGGATAAGTACCCGAAGGAAAAACATTTGCTGGGCTATGGGGAAAGGGCCGGAGGAATGGGACTAGCTGAGAGTCAGCACGGGCTTGACGGGCCGAATGGCCTTCTTCCATGCTGTAACCATCCTATGATTCTATGATTCTACCTCTCTCTCCTCCTTTAAGTCACTCAGTAAAACCTACCTCTTTGACCAAGCTTTTGGTCACCTGCCCTAATATCTCCTTCCTTGGCTCGGTGTCAAATTTTATTTGGTAATACTGCTGTGGGAGGTTTGTAACCATGTTAAAGATGCTATATAAATGCAAGTTGTTGATGTTGTCTGCATTGTTTCTCTTGCAAGGACAATAATATATTTTCTTAAGGTGCCCTAAGCGCCTGAATTCCATCCCTAAGCCTCTCCGCCTCATTACTTCTCTCTCCTCCTTTAAGACGCTCCTTAAAACCTACCTCTTTGACCAAACCTTTGGTCACCTGCCCTAATATCTCCTTCTGTGGCTCGGTGTCCAAAATGTTTTTATTGGTATCGCTCTTGTGAAGCCCCTTGGGACATTTTGCCACGTTAAATGCACTCTACAAATGTAAGTTGTTGATGACCAGGCAGGAACTGACCAATACCTTTATAGCAACAATGGCTGAGCAATTCCTCGGAGCTTTTCCTGTTCCGCTAGTCTTACTTCATCAGAAGCGTGGAGGGAACCGTGTTTACGGGCGTTAACGGAGTTTCCCACTGCACGCCCGAGGGAGCATGATCAGCTCCGTGGAATTTTCCGGCCATTAAGTCTTCTTTGCTTTATACTCTAGCCCTCTGCTAATGCAACCCACACTATCTTGTTTGCCCCCCACAACATTTAAAAAAAAACTGCGCTGGCGATTTCAGAGATTCATTCACCGACTCGTAGATCTGTTTTGTGATAAGCATGGGGAGCGAGAATTCCAGTTCATTTCTTTTCCTCCCGAGCATAGGCACGTTGAGGCTGATTGTTGTGGCTCTGCTCTCACCCTGACCGGGATCAGATGGCTCCGTACACACCCGGCATTTGAAAGAAAGAAGAAAGAAAGAAAGACTTGCATTTCTATGGCGCCTTTCACGACCTCAGGACGTCCCAAAGCGCTTTACAGTCAATCAAGTACTTTTTGGAGTGTGGTCACTGTTGTGAGGTAGGAAACGCGGCAGCCAATTTGTGCACAGCAAGCTCCCACAAACAGCAATGTGATGCCCGGCATTTGAATATGGGACCCACCCAATCTCGATGGCTCAGTTCCTGTCAGCGCATTTACAAACCAAGCTAATGGTGGTGAATTTAATGTGCGGTCACGGTAAACAGCGTTATGTGATATTCGTATACGAACATATTAACATTTTGGTATGTAATTGTAGTGAAGGTATTAACTCATTTACTATAAGAACAACAACAACTTGTATTTATATAGCGCCTTTAGCGTAGTAAAATGTCCCAAGGCGCTTCACAGCAGTATCATAAGACAAAGATTTGACATCGAGCCACATAAGGAGAAATTAGGGCAAGTGGTCAAAGAGGTAGGTTTTAAGGAGCATCTTAAGGAGGAAAGAGAGGTAGAGAGGCGGAGAGGTTTAGGGAGGGAATTCCAGAGCTTAGGGCCTAGGCAACAGAAGGCACGGCCACCAATGGTGGAGTGATTATAATGCGGAGATGCCGGTGTTGGACTGGGGTGGACAAAATTGAGAGGTCGCACAACACCAGGTTATAGTCCAACAGTTTTATTTGAAATCACAAGCTTTCGGAGCTATCGATTTGCTCCTTCCTCAGGAGTGATTATAATCAGGGATGCTCAAGAGAGCAGAATTAGAGGAGCACAGATATCTCGGGGGGTTGTGGGGCTGGAGGAGATTACAGAGATAGGGAGGGGGGCGAGTCCATGGAGGGATTTAAAAACAAGGATGAGAATTTTGAAATCGAGGCATTGCTTAACCGGGAGCCAATGTAGGTCAGCGGGCACAGGGGTGATGGGCGAACGGAACTTGGTGTGAGTTAGGACACGGGCAGCAGAGTTTTGGATGACCTCAAGTTTACATAGGATACAAAGTGGGAGGCCAGCCAGGAGTGTGTTGGAATAGTCAAGTCTAGAGGTAACAAAGGCATGGATGAGGGTTTCAGCAGCAGATGAGCTGAGGCAGGGGGCGGAGACGGGCGATGTTTTTACAGAGGTGGAAATAGGCGGTCTTAGTTATGCCGCGGATATGTGGCCGGAAGCTCATTTCAGGGTCAAATATGACACCAACTTTAAATATAATAATGCCTTTTGTACAGCAGTGTTTGTGCCTTAATATCACACAATGCAATTTCCTTCCTTCTGTGTTATTCATCCGGGAGAATTACTTAAATCCCTTTTTACAGGAGAGCCATTTTGTGAAGTGTTTTAAAATGAATGTGGCACTGCAGCTTTAAACCCGTGACATCTGGATTGTGGAGTGGATAGCTTACCTATTACGTTACCAAGGCACTTGACAGAAATATATACACATCTTTCTTTTTTTTATAAAGGTCAACTCACTCCATCCCTATAATCTTTTGTTAACACTTGCTTTAACAATATTTTATCCATCTGGACAACTTCTGTGCAATTATTTTACACAAAGTATCTGATGCACTGGCTGAGGTAGACAAATGTGGCACTAAAACTGACTGAGTGCATTTGCCTCAGAACTGATGTGCTTTGCTGCAGTGTGCAGGGTAGCAATACCTCGGCTTCGGTTATAAATGTTGCGACCAAATCTGGGCAAATAAATTGTATGAGCTTCAGCAGATTACTTATCCGGGGCCAACATTTGTTTGGAATGAGCGAAACAGAAGCAATTTGTGAGCCTATACTGCGTCTATAAAGGATCAGCTGTGCAGATACACCTGGGAATGATAAAAGCCTTTTTTCAGTTAAAACATGCTAACTTATCTTGGGCATTCTGGTGGTTTACTGGGACCAAGGAGACCTCAGACTGTCTCTCTCAGTGGGGAAAGAAGTCAATCTTCCATCAGTATCCCGGCTTTATATTTGTGTCGATACTTTACATCAGTGCCTCTATTTTGCATCATTAACCATAGTTTACATCACTGCCCTTATCTGAGATCAGTATTACTACCTCACATCATCGGTATCACTACCTCACATCGAATCATAGAATCCTAGAAATTTACGACACAGAAGGAGGCCATTTGGTCCATTGTGTCTGTGCCGGCTGAAAAAGAGCTCTCCAGCCTAATCCCACTTTCCAGTTCTTGGTCCGTAGCCCTTGTAGCTTACAGCACTTCAAGTGCATATCCAAGTACTTTTTAAATGTGATGAGGGCTTCTGCCTCTACCAGCCTTTCAGGCAGTGAGTTCCAGACCCCCACCACCCTCTGGGTGAAAAACGTTCTCCTCAACTCCCCTCTAATCCTTCTACCAACTACTTTAAATCTACCTCACATCATCAGCGCCTCCACCTCACATAAAGAAAAAAAGAAAGACTTACATTTATACAGCGCCTTTCATGACCACCAGACGTCCCAAAGCGCTTTACAGCCAATGAAGTACTTTTTGAAGTGTAGCCACTGTTGTAATGTAGGAAACGCGGCAGCCAATTTGCGCACAGCAAGCTCCCACAAACAGCAATGTGATAATGACCAGATAATCTGTTTTAGTGATGTTGATTGAGGGATAAATATTGGCCAGGACACCGGGGAGAACTCCCCTGCTCTTCTTCGAAATAGTGCCATAGGACCTTTAACGTCCACCTGAGAGGGCAGACGGGGCCTCGGTTTAACGTCTCATCCAAAAGACGGCACCTCTGACAGTGCAGCACTCCCTCAGCACTGCACTGGAGTGTCGGCCTAGATTTTTGTGCTCAAGTCTCTGGAGTGGGACTTGAACCCAGAACCTTCTGACTCAGAGGTGAGGGTGCTGCCCACTGAGCCACAGCTGACAATCATCACAGCATCAGTGTCACTACCTCACATCAGTGACACTACTTACATTGGTGTGCCTGCCACAAATCTGCTAACATTGAGTAACAATTTGAATCATCCTCGACAGGTGACCTCCACAGAAAGAATTCCCCCTTCTCCACCAACACAGTAGGAATTAACATTGTCAGCTAATTCCCTGGAGTAACAATCTTCCTCCCACTTCTCCGAATAAATGATTGCCTTGGCTGACTTCTCCAGAGAGACTGTTTTTCTCTCCCACTCCAGGATATGAATGATTACTCAAGCTGACTAATTCTGCCGACTACTCCTTGTTAGGAAAATGAATGTGCCTAATTCCCTGGAGTGAATCCCAGTCTCCTTCCTACTCCACAATAGGAATATTTATCTAAGCTAAGTCTGTTTTATCTTTCATTGAATGGCCGTGGAGAAGTCATTGGCTGTTTTCTTTTCTGATTTTCTGCTCTCTTTTCCGAAAGTAAATGTTTCTCAACGCTCTGCCGAGCTTCAATGCTCCTGTACCTGCCCAAGTGTCATTCTTCATGTGTGAGCCTCAGCAGTGAGTGTTAACAAGCTATTCAAACATGCAGGGCATCACAGGCAAGCTCAATCATATCTTCATCTGATGGCCATGTTACTGGAAAGCATACAAGAGCAAGGTAGCGTGATTGGGGTTCCCCTCCCTACCTCAGGGTCATGAAAGCTCTGAGAGCATCGACCTCAGCGCAGAATAGAACCCGAGACCTTTTGGGAACACAGGAGTAGGCCATTAAACCCCTCGAGCCTATTCTGCCATTCAATTAGATCATGGCTAATCTGTATACTAACTCCATTTACTCGCCTTTGTTCCACATCCCTTGATACCCAACAAAAATCCAACTTGAAAATTTCAATTGACCCAGCCTTCTGGGGGAGAGAGTTCCAGATTTCCGTTACCCTTTGTGTGAAAAAGTGCTTTCTGGTTTCACTCCTAAATAGTCTAGCTCTAATTTTGAGATTATGCCCTCTTTTGTGCTGGATTCCCCCACCAGAGGAAATAATTTATCTGTATCGACCCTATTGAATCCCTTAACCATTTTAAATACCTCAATTAGATCATCCTTCAAACTTCTAAACTCAAGGGGAGAAAAAGTGAGTCGCGCACCCTTTGGAGCGCTAACTTCGCCGGGGCGCTACTTTTAGCACCCCTGCGACCGAAATTCATCGGTAGCGCCCCAAGAGGGAAGCGGGGTGCTACTGGAAGCACCCCACCTCCCTCTTGGGGCGCTGCGAGCGAATATCGCGGCAGCACCACGCTCTGCGGTACGTCGTACCGCGGTACTGCAGATCTCCCTCCCCTTCTTAAAGGGGAGGGGCCTTGCGCAGCGCGACCCAGGGCCCAGCTGGGCCACCAGGGATCGGAGTGCCGCCAAAAGAGCTCAGCCGGCACCCCGTGGGGAGGGCTGCATAGGAGGCCGGGGACGGCAGAGGGGGAAAGTGCTGGCAGGCGGCCAGCAACAAAAATGGCCGCCCGGCACCTTCCCTTTAATTAGCGCCGCCCCGGCCGCAGGTAGGCCCCCCTGACCCCGCCGGACATAGCGTCCGGTGGTAATTCAGGGGGCGCTACCGAAGATCGTGGCTGGGCGCGAGCGGGTCGCTGCGCACAGCGATGATGTCATCGCCGGTGGCACAGCGCCGCGGGGCGCTAACGGTTACCGCCGCTGCTAACCTCCCGCTGAATTTCTCGGGAGGCGTTGGTGGCGCCGCGCCCGGGAGCTAGTTGCTTTGCGCCCCGTTAGCGCCCTCTTAGGGTTTTGTAACATTCTCTACAGATAGAATGTTTCCACTTGTGGGGAAGAGCATAACTAGAGGCCATCAATATAAGATAGTCACCAAGAAATCCAATAGGGAACTCAGAAGAAACTTCTTTACCCAAAGAGTGGTGAGAATGTGGAACTCGCTACCACAGGGAGTGGTTGAAGCGAATAGTATAGATGCATTTAAGGGGAGGCTGGACAAGCGCATGAGGGAGAAGGGAATAGAGGGTTATGCTGATAGATTTAGATGAGGAAAGACGTGAGGAGGCTCGAGTGAAGCATAAACGCCGGCATGGACTGGTTGGGCCGTATGGCCTGTTTCTGTGCCGTATATCCCATGTAATACAAGCCAAGTCTGACCTGTCCTCATAATTTAACCCCTTAAGCCCTGGTATAATTCTGATGAATTTGCGCTTTACCCCCTCCAAGGCCAATATATCTTTCCTGTGGTTCGGTGGCCAAAGCTGAAGGCAATACTCCAGATGGGGTCTGACCAAGGTTCTGCACAACTGAAGCATCATTTCCTCACTTTTGAATGCCAACCCCCTCGAGATAAAGGCCAACATTCCATTAGCCTTTTTGATTGCTTTTTGTACCTGTGCACCAGCTTTTAGTGATTTGTGCTCATGGACACCTTCGCTCCTCCACACTTCCTAGTCTCTCACCATTAAGACAATATTCTGAATTGCCTTTCTCGGATCCAAAGTGGATGACGTCGCACTTCAACACCTTGAACTCCATCTGCCATTGTTATGGACTGTTTGGATCAGTACCACATGGTATCCAAGAAAGCCACCAATGCGAAGAGAACATGGCCAATAGGCTGTGTTTCAAACAAGCTATTTACAATAACAGTTCACCAGTCCCTCCCAACCCAATCACAGTCGCCAGTGCTATATACATATACACAGATATTTGATCAGCATGTGTTCAAGATGGTCCTGTCGTCAGAGTCCATCTCTCAGTTATCTGCTTTAGCTTATAAGTTCATCTCTCCTCAAAAGCAATGATTATCTTTACTGACTCGCCTAGATTCAGAAACACACTCATTCTTGCATTAATTCAGAGGAACCTAAGCTAGCTAATGCTTCCTGTTCTGCTCCTCTGTTAAATAACCTACTTCACCTTATCTGGAAGAAGTAACACTCTTCCTGAATTACTTAATGTCCCCCACCACCCCCGATCACCCTGGGATGAGACAATAGATCCTCGTTGTATCAATTTGAAATAGACTGTAAGTTGTGACATCCCCTAAACTGGCTTGTCTGGCTTTAAGACACATTCTCCAAGTCCTGTATAACTCAACCCCCAAAGTCCTTTTCCTGGAAAAAAAAATCAAAAATTCCAGAACGTGATATCTTCTGCCCAGCAAACAATCAAGCCAATGTCCCTATTCCCCAGGAGAGTGATGATCCTTGCAAGCACGGTCCGTGCGGCAGTTTTCCATTTTCTACACCAGACATCCTGTGACCTCTCTGTCTGAGCTTGTTAATGTAGTATCAGATTAAGGACAGTTTTGTATTGTGGCATGATGCACACTAAGAGCTGGATTGAGACTGCTAAACTCACTTCATGTCAGACCTTAACATCCAGCAGAGAGAAAGAGAGAGAGAGAGAAGACTTTAATTTTGGGTCACCTACATTTTTAACATACACTTATCTTGTATATTTCAAGTGTCAGCCGTGGCTCAGTGGGTAGCACTCTCGCCTCTGAGTCAGAAGGTTGTGGGTTCAAGCCCCACTCCAGAGACTTGAGCACAAATATCTAGACTGACCCTCCCGTGCAGTGCTGAGGAAGCGCTGCACTGTCGGAGGTGCCGTCTTTCGGATGAGATGTTAAACCGAGGCCCCGTCTGTTCTCTCAGGTGGACGTAAAAGATCCCATGGCACTATTTCGAAGAAGAGCAGGGGAGTTCTCCCCAGTGTCCTGGCCAATATTTATCCCTCAATCAACATCACTAAAGCAGATTATCTGGCCATTATCACATTGCTGCTTGTGGGAGCTTGCTGTGTGCAAATTGGCTGCTGTGTTTCCTACATTACTACATTTCAAAAGTACTTTATTGGCTGTAAAGTGCTTTGGGACGTCCTGAGGTCGTGAAAGTCTTCCTTTCTTTTTATTTTAAAAACAGAATAAATGGAACGTTTGTGACCAAGTTCAGTCCATTTGGTGTCTGTTTAGCTGAAAATACAAATCTCTGATTGTTCTTGAGCGCAAACCAAATGCACAAGTCACTTTTGAATGCTTAGTTGGTCTTTTTGGGTGAAATTTTGACCCCTCCTCCACCCCCCCCTTCAATTACTGAACAGCCAGGAGTGTCCAAAGGCAGATATTATGATACTGTGGTAAAAATTGGGCACAGTCACCTTGTTCTGTCTACATCCTAAGATGTGGTGGTCCCAAGATGTGCACCTGATTTTTTCTCAAGTCATCTGGACCCAAGACTTCTCTTTTAATGCCCCTGTGACCCTGTGCAATTTGGCTACATCTCATGCCTTTGACAGTTGATTGAGGTCTTCATTCTCAGATTGGAAGAAGGATGGTGTGGCTGACCGTGTCAAAGGTTACAGGGAGGTGGAGGAGGATGAGGAGGGGTGCTACACACTGGTCACAGTCACAGAGGAACCTGAGCTAGCTATTTTTTTCTGTTCTGTTCTCTGTTAAAATAACTTACTTCACGCTGTGTGGAAGAAGTAACACTCTTCCTTAATTGCTTAATGCCCCCGAATGAAAATTCTCCACTGGCTGGAGTCATACCTAGCACAAAGGAAGATAGTTGTGGTTATTGGAGGTCAATCATCACAGCCCCAGGACATCGTTGCAGGAGTTCCTCAGGGCAGTGTCCTAGGCCCAACCATCTTCAGCTGCTTCATCAATGACTTTCCCTCCAACATAAGGTCAGAAATGGGGATGTTCGCTGATGACTGCACAGTGTTCAGCGCCATTCGCAACTCCTCAGATAATGAAGCAGTCCATGCTCGCATGCAGCAAGACCTGAATGACATTCAGGCTTGGGCTGATAAGTGGCAAGTAACATTCGTGCCACATAAGTGCCAGGCAATGACTATCTCCAACAAGTGAGAGTCTAACCACCGCCCCTTGACATTCAACGGTATTACCATCGCCGAATCCCCCACCATCAACATCCTGGGGGCCACCATTGACCAGAAACTTAACTGGACCAGCCACATAAATACTGTGGCTACAAGAGCAGGTCAGAGGCTAGGTATTCTGTGGCGAGTGTCTCATCTCCTGACTCCCCAAAACCTGTCCACCATCTACAAGGCACAAGTAAGGAGTGTGATGGAATACTCTCCACTTGCCTGGATGAGTGCAGCTCCAACAACACTCAAGAAGCTCGACACCATCCAGGACAAAGTAGCCTGCTTGATTTGCACCCATTCACCACCTTAAACATTTACTCCCTCCACCACCGGCGTACCGTGGCTGCAGTGTGCACCATCTACAAGATTCACTGCAGCAACTCGCCAAGGCTTCTTCGGCAGCACCTCCCAAACCTGTGACCTCTTCCACCTTGAAGGACAAGGGCAGCAGGCGCATGGAAACACCATTACCTCCAAGTTACACACCAACCTGACTTGGAAATATATCGCTCTTCCTTCATCGTCGCTGGGTAAAAATCCTGGAACTCACTCCCTAACAGCACTGTGGGAGTACCTTCACCACACGTTCTGCAGCGGTTCAAGAAGGAGGCTCACCACCACTTTCTCAAGGGCAATGAGGGATGGGCAATAAATGCTGGACTTGCCAGCAATGTGCCCACATCCCAGTAACGAATTAAAAAAAAACAGAGGATGTAATTGTATCTTTGGTTAGGGCCATTTCAGCACTGTGGCAGGATAAGAAACCTGATTGGAAAGATTAACATCTCGAGTATTGTGGGAAATGGATTTGGGAGGTGGCAACACATTCAAGAACTTTGGAGAGGAAAAGGAGATTGGAGATGGGGCAGTCATATCCAAGAACTGAGACCTGCTAACAGCATTAACGAGTTTACATGAATTCCTTTTTTTGTTGTTGTAACAGAAACATTAATCTGTTTATTATGCATGGGTTAACATCAGGTTAGTGGAGAGAAGGAGTTGATATGAATGCAATGATGTGTTCATTACCAATATCGCACAGCAAGTTCCAAGGCATTTGAGTTTTGTCTTCTCATTACCAAATAATTTGTTATTGCTTCTTAGCAGTCTTGCTTACCTGTTGAATCATGTTTACTTTTTTGTCAAGTATTCCGGTCAGAGGAAAACATAGTCCATTGTCTCCTTAAATATTGATTTCAAACCTTTATCCTCCAATCTGTTTATAATGCCTTGTCATTCAGAATAAATTTCTTGATGCTTCCGTAGAATATTATATCCTGGTAACCACTTATATCCTGATATTTTCAAACTCAACTGAAGTGAGGCCAACAGGAATAAAAGCTTTCCTTGGCACCAGAAAGAAATAAGCCAATAAAAATGTTGAAATAAATAAACGTTATCTGCTGTGGAGTCATTCCTTTCATGCCAACAATACCGAGCAAACGGCAAGGCAGACTTTTGATGTGATATCCAAAATGTAATGTAGATGGAATTCCAAGCTGTAAAACTGGGACACGTCGCCAGTTTGTTAATGGGCACAGCTGAAAAGTCTTGAACAGCGCACATGAAAATCTCAAAATCCACATCTGAAACTCTCAAGAAACACACCTAAAACGCTCAAAGGGCATGCTTGAAACTCTCAAAGGGTACACTTAAAACTCGCAAATGGCACACTTGACACTATCAAAAGGCACACCTGAAACTCTCAAGGAGCATCTGTAATTAGCACCAAGTGCTCGCAGGTGCATGGTTACATTGCTCTGCAGACGATATCATTTATTGAATTCTGAATTACAACAGTGACTACACTTCAAAAAGTATTTCTTCGGTTGTAAAGCGCTTTGGGCTGTCCGATGGTCGAGAAAGACGCTATATAAATGCAAATCTTTCTTTACCTGTCACAGTTTGGACCCAACAGATGAGATAAACTCATTAACTACCAATCTGATTCAATGAGATTTCAACAAGTGCAGCAGAGACAGCTTCACATCACTGTTCAGGTATTTTAATTCTTTGTACCTTCTTTGCCGAGTCCTTTGCTTTTTATTCCCCAGTTTTCACCCCTCCCTCTTCCAACCTCCCCAAGGCATTGAGTCTTGCTTGGCCATGGTTCCACAGGTACCGAAAACCCTGCAGGATCTCACCTTTATTTATCAGCCGGATGGTGAGTGTTAGCAGGTTAATCAACCTTGAAAACTACTGTGGGCAAACCCATGTCTTATTTTCAACCCAAGTTCACACAGGTACATCTTGCAGCAGGGGACAACAGATAACAATCAGGAGCAAGAAAAAAAAAGGGCCATGTATTTATCGATGTCTTTCGCATCCTCAGTACAACACAAAGTGCTTCACGGCCAAAGAAAGGTTATGTAGAGAAACGCAGCAGCCAATTAGCAACACAGCAAATGAGATAAAGAAAGAAAGACTTGCATTTCTATAGCGCCTTTCACGACCACCGGATGTCTCAAAGCGCTTTACAGCCAATGAAGTACTTTTGAAGTGTGGTCACTGTTGTAATGTAGGAAACACGGCAGCCATTTTACGCACAGCAAGCTCCCACAAACAGCACTGTGATAATGACCAGATAATATGTTGATTGAGGGTTAAGTATTGGTCAAGACACCAGGGATAACTCCCCTGCTCTTCTTTGAAATAGTGCCGTGGGATTTTTTACGTCCACCTGAGAGAGCAGTTTAACATCTCATCTGAGTGTCAGCTGAGATTTTATATGCTCAAGTCCGTGGAGTGGGACCCTGAACCCATAACCTTCTGACTCAGGGCAAGAGTGCTACCCACTGAGCCACGGCTGACACTGAATGACCAGTTAATCTGTTTTGCCAGTGTTAGTTAAGGGATAAATGTTGTTCAGGGATAAGTGATGTCCTGTGCTCTTCTTCAATTAGTGCTTTGGGATCTTTAACATCCATCTGAACAAGAAAGATAGATTATCATTTATGTCGCACCCTTCAGGAAGTCCCAAAGAACTATACAGCCAATGAAGTGCTTTTTGGAGTGTAGTCACTGTTGTAATGTAGGAAACGCAGCAGCCAATTTGCGCACAGCAAGCTCCCACAAACAGCAAAGTGATAATGACCAGATAATCTGTTTTAGTGATGCATGTTGGGGGATAAATATTGGCCAAGACATCGAGAGAACTACCCAGTTCTTCTTCGTAAAGTAGTGCCATGGGATCTTTTACATCCACCTGAGAGGACAGACGGGGCCTCAGTTTAATGTCTCATCCGAAAGGCGGCACCTCCGATAGTGCAGCACTCCCTCAGCACTGCACTGGGAGTGTCAGCCTAGATATTGTGCTCAAGTCTCTGGAGTGGGACATGAACTCGCTACCATTCTGGCTACCATTCTGACTCAGAGGAGAGGGTGCTCCCAACTGAGCCACGGCTGACACCTAATCAGGGAGATGAGGCTTCTGTTTAACACCTCATCCAAAACATAGGAACCACGTTTGATTTTTTAAATCTCCTCCCATAGATCTGGAGCAATGATACCTGAGGTGAAATCGGATAGTTCTGTCCTACGCATTTATGCACAGCTCATTTGCAAAGTTTAATTACGCAATATTAGCGTATATTTTAGCAGTGAGGGTCGGAGGGGGGGGGATGGGGGGCAGAGTTTTGTATTGGAACTGTTCAGGTATGGTCCAGGGGATCTGTGGGTAAGTGCCCCACTGAGACGCAAGCAGTTTGGGCACCCTAGTCTAGGACATAAAAGGTAACCTAATTGTAACCTGGGCTAATTTAGCAGTGAGGATATCTAGTCATAACAATCCAGCATGAGGGAGAGCCACTCGATTCAAGATTAGATCAGCACATTACATGGGCTGTCCCTGTACCACGGGTAGTGGGGCGGAGGAGGATAACTGATGCAGCCTGAAGAGCTGTTGGGACTGAAGCTGGGGAGAATATTAGTGAGAAGTCGCACAACACCAGGTTATAGTCCAACAGTTTTATTTGAAAATCACAAGCTTTCGGAGCGGCTGCTCCTTCGTCAGGTGAAGTGAAGAAATGACGAAGGAGCAGCAGCTCCGAAAGCTTGTGATTTCAAATAAAACTGTTGGACTATAACCTGGTGTTGTGCGACTTCTCACTTTTGTCCACCCCAGTCCAACACCGGCATCTCCGCATCAGGGAGAATATAAGGAGTGAAAAGGAAGGGAGGTGAACTGATTGATGAGGAGTGCAGTAAAGATTTACAGTGACAGAGGAGGCTTCCGTGATCAGGAGTGGAGAAGTATTTGTTTGATCTCTGCATTCTTATTGAGAATGAATCTCAGCGCCGTGTGTGGCTCCATTCTTTAGCTCTGCCACAATTGGTTTTCCCTTTAAATATATATGTGTTTTTAATGTCCCTTTTACGAAGTTAATCAGAAGCAGTGCTTTTCGCGTGAATAACGATTACGATTATAAACAGTCCAACACTGCCCCATAGTGCTCGCTGCGGCAACCAGCATTCCCAGCAATACTGCACGCATCTGGGATTTAGTAATGAATGTGAGAAAGAAGTGAGGGGCACACCACGCTTCTGTTTCTTCAGCGGAAAGGTTTGATTTTAGAATGATCCACAGATCTTAATCCAGACTGCATAAGAGTGAAATCTGAATGATTCATGAAGGGGCGGCTTACTGCAATCATGTAAAATTCCTCTCTGCGTTATTTTAATGTGTCAGTCAGTGACTCAGTGGGTAGCACCTTTTCTTCTGAGTCAGAAGGTTGTGGGTTTCACAGTCCCCACTCCAGAGACTTGAGCACCAAAAATCCAGGCTGACACTCCCAGTGCAGTGCTGAGGGAGTGCCGCACTGTCGGAGGTGCCGTCTTTCAGATGAAACGTTAAACCGAGGCCCCCGTCTGCCCTCTCAGGTGGACGTAAAAGATCCCGCGGCACTATTTCGAAGAAGAGCAGGGGAGTTCTCCCCGGTCTCCTGGCCAATATTTATCCCTCAATCAACCACTTATCTGGTCATTATCACATTGCTGTTTGTGGGAGCTTGCTGTGCGCACATTGTTGTTCTGCACTTCCTACATTACAACAGCGACTACACTTCAAAAAGTACTCCATTGGCAGTAAAGCGCTTTGGGACGTCCGGTGGCCGTGAAAAGCGCTCTATAAATGCAAGTCTTCTTTTCTTTCTTAATGCGTTTATTAATCCGTTTACTCCAAGGAGCTTTGTTCCCTCTGTGTGCGGGTTTTATGTAATTGTTAACCCATTTGTGTTAAATGAGTTAACGAATGTGTAAAGCTAGCAGAGACTGGAAGTTAACATGCACGCACTGACCAGTGCACTAAAAAGAAAGTCGAAAGACTTGCATTTCTATCGCACCTTTCCACGACCCCAGGACATCCCAAAGCGCTTTACAGCCAATGAAGTATCTTGAATGTGTCGTCACTGTTGTAAAGTGGAGACATGTGCACTGAAAGTGTTAAACCCCTATAGGCTGAAATAATCCACCGAGAAATTACATATCAACGCATTGGCATGTTGGTTTCAAATAGTACATCGTGAAATTTTAATCCTTCGATACCTAGAAGAGGTTTGCCCAGAGAACAACAACAACAACAACAACTTGCCTTTACGTAGCACCTTTAACGTAGTGGAACGTCCCAAGGGCGCTTCACCGGAGCGATTATCAAACGAAATTTGGCACCGAGCCACATGAGGAGGTAGTAAGGCAGATGAGGTGGGTTTTAAGGAATGCAGGAGAGTGAGAGAGGTAGAGAGGCGGAGGGGGTTAGGGGGCATTTGGTCACCTGTCCTAATATCTCCTTATGTGGCTCGGTGTCAAATTTTGTTTGATAATCGTTCCTGTGAAGCACCCTTGGGACGTTCTACTACATTAAAGACGCTATATAAATGCAAGTTGTTGTTGTTGTTGTAACTGTGCTGTCCAAGGCTGTTTATCAGGCTGCTTTTCAGCGGGCAGTTTAATACTAGTCAAAAAAAAAAGAACACTGAAAACACATTCCTTTTGAAGTTCTTATGTCTGCCAGTTGAAGACAGATACTAACCTATTTCAAACAGACCCCCTCCATAAAATAATGGCCCTGAAATTGCGGTCGGCGGTGTAACTAAGGAGTGCGCCGCCGACCTCCGAACGAAATCCGCGCTCACCTGGTGCGAGGCCCCAAACGGAAAGTTGCTTTGAAACGCTTCAGAGTTGGGCGCAGCGTAGTGGCCCACGGACCCCAGGGGTGCACCGTTGTGCGTAAGCGTACCTGGGATCACGTGGGCCAGTGCTCCTTGCACTCAGCCAATCAGGAAACAGAAATCTCTGATGTCCGACATCAATCAAATTTTAAATTAAACGGTCTGAATATTTATCTGACAAGTGCAGTACTTGGCTTTAAAAAGCACAGGAAATACTTTGGAGTAAGTACAGTTATTTAATGGAAGACTCTGCAAGATTAATAAAAAAATCTCATCCCTCAAGCCTTTACAGCTGCCTGGTAGGTTCTTTTACATGTTCGATTTTATTTTATGGCCCTGAAATTGCACATTTCTCATCTACCCCCCCCCCCCCCCCTTACACTGTGCAAACAGGCTCCTGCGCCTGTTTGCACCAGCCATAAAATTTTACTGTGTAATTGCTGGGCAGTTGGTGGGCAATTAGCCCAACTCTGCGCCAGCAATAAGGATTTCACAGTCGGAGCAGATGATCTGTCAAGTCGGAACTTGACAGATTGCAAGTTCGGGATTTAGCGCGTGCGGAAGCACATGTGGAAATCCCGAGCTTGCGGTCAATTTCAAAGGCAGCATGATAGCATACTCTGAGTACGCCGTCTTAACCAGCGCAAATTCTTGCCCATTGAATAGAAGAATTCTGTACAAACATGTTGATATATTCACTACCAATGTATTCAACCCAGAGCTCTATGTCTTCACAGCTGTTCCTGTATCTTAGTTGGCAAACTCCACACCTGATTCAAAATATTAATTAAGGCAAATATCAATTTTGAAAAAATACATCATGGGGCATTCAGTAATTTCAATCTTTTTCGAAATGTTACAGGTTAAGAGAAAGGATTGAGAGTGGTTCACACTGGAGAAAGACAGCACAGCACTAAACAATTATAAATTGTTTAAGATATCCTTTTTCAGGACGAGGGTGGCAACAGAACATTAATAAGCCTATAATAAAAACAGAAAATGCTGGAAACACTCAGCAGGTCAGGCAGCATCTGTGGAGAGAGATACAGAGTCAACGTTTCAGGTCGATGACCCTTCGTCAGAACTTTTTAAGACAACTCTAACTTTTTCCAGTTCTGACGAAGGGTCATCGACCTGAAACGTCGACTCTGTTTCTATCTCCACAGATGCTGCCCGACCTGAGTGTTTCCAGCATTTTCTGTTTTTAGTTCAGATTTCCAGCATCCGCAGTATTTTGCTTTTGTGTTAATAAGCCGATATTTTGTGAACATTTTCCAAGATTATGAACTGTAAATGCATAATAGCTCGTTACCTATGGAATTTTTAAAATGAATGCGATAGAGTAAAATTTCAAACATAACGGGCCTTATATTCTTTTGTCATGAATAAAACTCTTATAATCTTTACTGAATAGCCAAGAATAAAAAAACAACCGGCCAGTGTGCTGTGGTCTGCGAACAGCAGGCATTTGCTAGGGAATTGCGCCACCTTGTGGGCGTTTGAATGTGTGGCAGATGATCAGGCAACTGAAGGTGACTCAAACAAAGCAGGCGCTCAGCACCACAGGGAGGTAGGTTGCAGGTTCGCAATGTAGGTCTCCGCACTGTGATCTATGCCACGCTGCCAAACAAGGTACGCCCCCTCCCCTCACCCCCGCCTCCTTCCGCAATAGTGAGAGTGGGTAGCAAAGCATATGGGATCTTGGGCTTCATAAATAGAGGTATTGAGTACAAAAGTAGAGAAGTTATGCTGAACCTTTTATAAAGCGCTGGTTAGGCCACAACTGGAGTATTGCGTCCAATTCTGGTCACCACACTTCAGGAAGGATGTGAAGGCCCTTGAGAGGGTGCAGAGGAGATTTACCAGAATGGTTCCGGGGATGGGTGATCTTAGCTACAAGGACAGGTTGGAGAAGTTGGATTTGTTTTCATTAGAGCAAAGGAGGTTGAGGGGTGATTTGATAGAGGTGTACAAGATTATGACGGGTTTGGATAGGCTAGACGGGGAAAGGCTGTTCCCAGTAGTTGATGGTACAAGGACTAGGGGGACACAGATTTAAGGTTTTGGGCAAGAGATACAGGGGGGATGTGAGGAAAAACTTTTTTACGCAGCGAGTGGTGAGGACCTGGAACTCGCTGCTGATGGAAGTGGTGGAAGCGGAGACACTCAATGATTTCAAGGGGAGACTGGATAGGCACTTGAGGGAAATAAACTTGCAGGGCTACGGGGATAGAGCGGGCGAATGGGACTGACTGGATTGCTCCGCAGAGAACTGGCACGGACTCGATGGGCCGAATGGCCTCCTTCTGTGCCGTTATGACTCTATAACAGGGAGAACGGGATAATCGGAGAGCAGTTCAAACTGAGTGGCTACTGTTCTCCCCTCGGTAACTGGCTGTAGAGTAGAAATAAAAACAGGAAGGGCTGCAAATACACAGAAGGTCCACCGGTAGCTGAAGAGAGGGAAGGTTAACAGTTACTGCGCGAGGTAGCAGCTCATTACAGTTATCTCCTTTGCTCTGTTGGAAAGAAGGAGCACCCAGGTCTCGTATCCGATCTCTTCACCTGCCGCTTACTGTTGTATCCCCTCATTCAGTGCTCCACAAAGACCTGATCAATTTTTACGTGCTCTAACCTTCTCGCTTATTTAAATGCTTGTTTCGTGTCAGTTTCCATCCTGAACTTGCAGTACTGCAATGAGAGTTACCCGAGCTTATTCCATCTCTTCGTCCAGCTCGAGATCTGAGCTTGAGATTTAACATTTAAGATCAAAGTGTCCGTCTTAGGATGCCGTTATGCTGCCACTTTCACGATGATAAGTAATGGTTTAGGGCTGTCTTTAAGTAGACACTGCATGGAGTAACAGCGGCACAATATCAATCTCAGTTTAAAAACTGCAAGTGGAGCCATTGGGAACTTTATAAACTTGTTGCTGCATCATCTTCCTGACTGTTTTCAGGAAATAGAACACTCCCCTTCAGACTCTCGAAACAACTTGACTTAGTGATAGCACTCTGACCTTTGACTCAGGAGGTTGTAGGTTCAAGCCCCATGCCAGGACCTGAGCCCATAGTTTAGGCTGCAGTACTGAGGGAGTGCTACATTGTTAGAGGCGCAGTCCCTTTGAATGAGACTTCAAACGAAGGCCCGGTCTGCCCGTCTTTTGGGAGAAGTGCGGAGGGAGCTGTTCCAATGTCCGGGCCAACACTCCTCTCTCAATCAACACCAACAAAAAACATTATTAACTGGCTCATTCATCTCGCTCCACTGCCGTCTGTGGGACCTGGACTGAGTACGGGTTGGCTGCCAATATTTTCCTACATAGAAAGGAACACGGGAACAGGAGGAGGCCATTCAGCCCCTCGAGCCTGTTCCACCATTCAGTTAAATCATGGCTGATCTGTACACAGCAACAGTGACCACACTTCAAAAAGTAATTCATTGGCAGTGCAGCACTTTGGAATATCCTGAAGACATGAACGCCATTATATAGATGCAGGTAATGTGACATTAGGCAGATGACAGAAGTACGTCACCTGACATAGTTTCTTTCATTTGTGCCATAGAGGTACTGGCTGTTAGGGATGCCCATTCACCCTGCTGCCCAGCATTGCTGTGGGCAGCCAAAGGGAGGTTTATATTTTAAAGGGAGGGGTAGCCTATTGCAGAGTGATTGATTGTAGATGTTTTAGGTGCCTTTTTTTATAAATAAAATTTTAATTTTGTTTTAACAACTATAACTGGCCCTTATGAAGTTCAACAACAACTTGTATTTATATAGCACCTTTAACGTAGTAAAACGGCCCAAGGCGCTGCACAGGAGTGTTAGAAGACAAAAAATTTGAGACCGAGCCACATAAGGAGAAATTAGGGCAGATGACCAAAAGCTTGGTCAAAGAGGGAGGTTTTAAGGAGCGTCTTAAAGGAGGAAAGAGAGGTAGCGAGGCGGAGAGGTTTAGGGAGGGAATTCCAGAGCTTAGGGCCTAGGGCAACAGAAGGCACGGCCACCAAAGGTTGAGCGATTATTATCAGGGATGCTCAAGAGGCCAGAATTAGAGGAGCGCAGATATTTCGGGGGGTTGCGGGGCTGGAGGAGATTAGAGATAGGGAGGGGGCGAGGCCATTTTTAAAGACTTCGAGGGGGAGAAATTCAGTATCGCCCCATTTGGGGCGCAATTATCGGCCGGGCGCAAAGATTAGCGCATGGCGCTAATTATCGCCACCGACTGCAAACTTGACTTTTATCGCCCCTGGAGGTGATTGCAGCGCTAAATCAGGCGCTTCACACCTGTCTTAAGGCGCAAATGCCGAGGAGCGAGGCGCTACCTCAGAGCGCTGGCGAAGCTCATGTAATGTCAGTCAGCAATGGAACACACACACAATGGCACGGGCCAGTTCTTAAAGGGGATGGTTAATCTTGCTTTCCATCCACATCCTGCTCATTGCAGCCTTGAATCTCGGCCTGGAGAGACCTGCACATCAAATGTGCTGGAAAGAACAATGGAGAGTACCAGGCAAAGAGCTCAGAGTGCAGCCCCCACAGTCTCTGCTAAATCGATACAAGGAATGGCAAATCAAAATGAACCTGCAAAGTGCTGCTCAGTACCCAAAACTCCTTCACACAACGTTGAATCTCTCCAGAAGTCTCTCCCGCTCTCTCTCAGAATGCGTAGTTCAAAAATGGCACCAACAATAAAAGGCAGGAAGCGGACACCTTTAAATAGCGCTCCCCCTTTCCCTTCATGACTGCAGAACGCTCCCCTCAAGCTGTCGTTGCTAGCGTCAGGCGGTAAGGCAGGGGGCGCCACTCAATATCCGCTCCGGGGCGATACCGGGGCGTTGTGCACTCGAGTGATGTCATGATCTGCCGGCGCAGGAGATCGTGGTGGTAGTGTTTAGCGCCGCCGCAAAATGTCTAGTTAATTTCGCGAGCGGCGCAAACTTCGCCGCGCCCAGGCGCTAGATGCTTTGCGCCCCATTAGCGCCCTCTTAAGGTGCTAACGGGAGGCGCAACCAACTGAATTTTTCCCCCAAAGAGTTAAATTACGAGGACAGGTTGCATAAACCTGGCTTGTATTCCCTCGAGTTTAGAAGGTTTAGAGTAATCTAATCGAGGTGTTTAAAATGACAAAAGGATTCGATAGGGTCGACACAGACTACTTCCTCTGGTGGGGGAATCAAGAACAAGGGACGGGGGGGGGGCGGGCGCAGTCTTAAAATCAGAGTGAGGCCATTCAGGAATGAAATCAGGAAGCACTTTTTCACACACATGTTAGCGGACGTATGGAACATTCTCGCCATAAGGCTGTGGATGTTGGGCCAATTGAAATTTTCAAGACTTAGATTGATAGATTTTTGTTAGGTAAGGGTGTGAAGGGATATGGATCAAAATGGAGTTGAGGTACAGATCATGGAGGAACAGGCTCGAGGGGCTGAATGGCCTCCTCTTGTTCCTATTTTATGAATTAATTACTCTTTACTCGTCACCTAACTTACCTTAACTATAACAGTAGAGAAGGATCTTCACGCAACTGCAGCACCAAACTGAGCGTGAAGAATTAGAGTCATGTTGGTGACCAAATTACAGATGGATTCGCACCAACGGACAGCTGAGTTGGGATTACCCCAGTTCTTATTTCACTTACGGCGAACAGAGCAGATAATCATTGATCCGCCCGAGCTGTGTTTAAACCCCAGGTCCCAGGGGCGAAAGAACAATGTTCTAACCCACTGCACTGGCCAGTCCCTTCTGTATTTTGTAACCTATCTAGCGTGTCCATGTTCTTCACTGTAAAACGGCCTATTCGCCTGCTTAAACTGGCTCTCCCCGACACAACCCCAGCCGCGTTTTAAAAGCTCCTGTAGCTGCACTTAAGCATTTGGCGTTCATCCACAGTGTCTGTGTAAGTCCCAGCTCCAGAGGTGTACACATGGTCAGCACCTGGAATTCCTTCCTTGGCTCAAACAAAGAATTAACCATCATCAATAACTTGCATTTACATAGCAAAATAAATAGAAGTCCGAAGGTCCTTTAGAATGGAGATAGATAGAGGAACAGATGTCAAGCTGTGGAGGGAAAGATTAGAGGAGTGGTGGGGGGCGGGTGGTGACTATAAACTTGGTCATCTGCTGAACCTGGGCTTTTGGAGTATGTATTAGACCTTGAGAAGGTTCCGAGCTAACTGTTGCATCTCTACAAAAAGCGACCAAGGTTTTTGCACTAACAGTAACTAACAATGTCACTGCAGCGTCTGTGTCACCTGTGGCTCAGTGGGTAGCACTCTCGCCTCTGAGTCAGAAGGTTGTGGGTTCAAGTCCCACTCCAGACACTTGAGCCCAAAAATCTAGGCTGACGCTCCAGTGCAGTGCTGAGGGAGTGCTGCACTGTCAGAGGTGCCGTCTTTTGGATGAGATTTTAAACTGAGGCCCCGTCTACCCTCTCAGGTAGATGTAAAAGATCCTGTGGCACTATTTTGAAGAAGAGCAGGGGAGTTATCCCTGGTGTCCTGGCCAATATTTATCCCTCAATCAACATCACAAGAACAGATTATCTGGTCACTAATCCATTGCTGTTTTTGGGAGCTTGCTGTGCGCAATTTGGCTGCCGCCTTTCCTACATTACAACAGTGACTACACTTCAAAAAGTACTTCATTGGCTTTAAAGCACTTTGGGAAGTCCCGTTTTTGTGAAAGGAGCTGTATAAATGCAAATCTTTTTTTCTTTTTGTACACCTGCTGAAATATGTATTGTTGGAGGTCAAGTACAAAGACACAGGTGAAACTGTGAGGTGTATGTGTTGCATATGTTGGGGCACAGTTTAAACTTATTGACCAGCTGTAAAATTGGAGTTTTGTCGGCCGATCTGCAATGTCACTTTTGCAACTGTGCAGCAAGCTGAAAATCCCGTTGTGTTAGAAGTTTGTGAGAGCAAGAATGGGGAGATTCTTCAGATTAGGGATTCAAAGAACAGAGGCTTGTAACTAATGAAGAGAATTGAGAATGCAGATCAATTCAGATAGATTGCTCACCATCACAAAGCACTTCACATACAATGAAGTGCAGTGACTATTGCTTTGTGAGCAAATGTAGCAGCCATTTTGCACACAGCAAGATCCCAGAACAGGCAGTCAAATCAGTGACACAGTTAATTTTATGTTGTTGGATGTTGATTTTTTTAATTCTTTCATAGGATGTGGGTGTCACTGGCAAGGCCAGCATTTATTGCCCATCCCTAGTTGCCCTTGAGAAGGTGGTGGTGAGCCGCCTGCTTGAACCGCTGCAGTCCGTGTGGTGAAGGTGCTCCCACAGTGCTGTTAGGGAGGGAGTTCCAGGATTTTGGCCCAGCGACGATGAAGGATCGGCGATATATTTCCAAGTCAGGATGGTGTGTGACCTGGAGGGGAACTTGGGAGGTGGTGGTGCTCCCATGCGCCTGCTGCCCTTGTCCTTCTAGGTGGAAGAGGTCGCGGGTTTGGGAGGTGCTGCCGAAGAAGCCTTGACGAGTTGCTGCAGTGCACCTTGTAGATGGTACACACTGTAGCCACGGTACGCCAGTGGTGGAGGGAGTGAATGTTTAAGGTGGCGTTTGAGAGAGGAATGTCACCCAAGACATTGAGTGAACTCCCTGATCTTCTTCCAATAGTGGCCTTGGATCTTTAACACTATCCAAGCAGATTAAATCTCAACTTAATGTCTGATAAACCCATCACTGTATCCTGTCAATACTTAATAAAAGCAACTGAAACAGACACAGGCTTCCAACAGAACAAAATGCTCGGGAATTTTAAGCACAGAAATTTTAGGATAAGTTTTCTTACAAATTTTGTATTCTTTAATATCTTTATTATGTTGCAAACCTTTTTTCCAGATTGAGTGCTCAACATATTTGGGGAAAAAAGCAAGTATTTCTAAAAAATAATTTTTTTTTTTTTCTGCCTTCTCTTCTCCATTTTATTGATATGTTTTGCTGACTGGTCACTCAGGATTAATTCCTTTCAGATACACCGTTGGTAGATTTTCAAAGGAAGTTTATCCACCTATGTTTCGCCTGTTCGATCGCTACGTTGCCTACCTCTTTACGAGTACAGGGCTAGAAATTCATGTACGTACCGCCGCTCTGTAGCACCATGAAATGGCGATAAAATGGCAGCCGCTGCTCTTTCGGCAGCTGGCGGCGGGCACCATTTTCGTCTCCTCCTTTGCGCTGCCAGTAACTGGCAGCACCCTGTAAAAAAAAAAAAGGGCAGCGTGGTGACGTCTATCGGCGTGCAACGCCGACTTAACACCACCAACGCAAGCTTCGACCTTCACGCTGAATTCAGCGCTGGGTCCTAAGCACGCCAGGTTAACCTGGTGTGCTAGCAGGCTGACAGTGACGATGTCTGCAGCTCTTAAAGGGACACATACATCATTCAGGTAAGTTTGAATTTAAGGCTTTGGATTGTTTTTTTTTAATCTTATTGAAGTGGTGGCTTGCTGCAATAGCTGTGAAAAGGTTTTTAAGTGTGTAGGGAGTGCTGCTGGATGCTTGCAAGGGCTTGGATGGTAAACGATGGCCTTTGGGAAGACAGAACATGCTGCGAATACTCAGCAGGTCACGCAACCTCCGTGGAGAGAAAAACAGAGTTCACGACTCAGGTCGACATGCTGCCTGACCAACTGAGTATTTCCAGCATTTTATGCTGCCATTTCATATTTACAGCATCCGCTTGCAGATGGAAGATGAAGACACAGAAGAGCAGTAAGCCGAAGAGGAGGAATCATAAGAACATAAGAATTAGGAGCAGGAGTAGGCCATACGGCCCCTCGAGCCTGCTCCGCCATTCAATAAGATCATGGCTGATCATCGACCTCAACTCCACTTTCCCAACCGATCTCCATATCCCTTGATTCCCCTAGAGTCCAAACATCTATCTATCTCAGCCTTGAATATACTGAAAGACTCAGCATCCACAGCCCTCTGGGGCAGAGAATTCCAAAGATTCACAACCCTCTGAGTGAAGAAATTCCTCCTCATCTCGGTCTTAAATGGCCTACCCCTTATCCTGAGACTATGCCCCCTAGTTCCAGGCACTCCAGCCAGGGGAAACAACCTCTCAGCATCTACCTTGTCAATCCCCTTCAGACTCTTGTATGTTTCAATGAGATCACCCCTCATTCTTCTAAACTCCAGAGAGTATAGGCCCATTCTACACAATCTCACGTCATAGGACAGCCCTCTCATCACAGGAATCAATCTAGTGAACCTTCGTTGCACCACCTCCAAGGCAAATATATTCTTCCTTAGATAAGGAGACCAAAACTGTGCACAGTACTCCAGGTGTGGTCTCACCATGGCCCTGTACAATTGTAGCAAGACTTCCTTACTCTTATACTCCAACCCCCTTGCAATAAAGGCCAACATGCCTTTTGCCTTCCTTATTGCTTGCTGTATCTGCATGCTCGCTTTCTGTGTTTCTTGCACGAGGACACTCAAATCTCTCTGAACACCAACATTTTAAAGTTTCTCACCATTTAAAAATTATTTTGTTTTTCTATTCTTCCTACCAAGGTGAATAACCTCACATTTCCCTACATTATACTCCACCTGCCACCTTACTGCCCACTCACTTAGTCTATCTATGTCCCTTTGTAGACTCTTTGTATTCTCCTCACAGCTTACTGTCCCACCGAGCTTTGTATCATCAGCAAACTTGGATACATTACACTCGGTCCCTTCATCTAGGTCATTAATATAGATTGTAAATAGCTGAGGCCCCAGCACTGATACTTGCGGCACCCTACTAGTTACAGCCTGCCAACCTGAAAAAGACTCGTTTATCCCTGTTTTCTGTCCATTAACCAATCCTCTATCCATGTTATTATATTACCCCCAACCCAATGAGCCCTTATCTTGTGTAATAATCTTTCATGTGGCACCTTACCGAATGCCTTTTGGAAATCCAAGTATACTACATCCACTAGTTCCCCTTTATCTACCCTGCGAGTTACATCCTCAAAAAACTCTAATAAATTTGTCAAACATGATTTCCCTTTCAAAAAATTATGTTGACTCTGCTTAATCATATTATGATTTTCTAAGTGCCCTGACACCACTTCCTTAACAATGGATTCCATCATTTTCCCGATGACTAATGTCAGGTTAACTGGCCTGTAGTTCCCTGTTTTTTCTCTCCCTCCTTTCTTGAATAGCGGTGTTACATTTGCTACCTTCCATTGGAACCATTCTAGAATCTAGGGAATTTTGGAAGATCAAAACCAATGCATCCACTATCACTGCAGCCACCTCTTTTAGAACCCTAGGATGTGGGCCATCAGGTCCAGGGGATTTGTTGGCTTTTAGTCCCATTAGTTTCTCTAGTATTTTTTTCTACTTATATTAATTACGTTAAGTTCCTCACTCTCATTAGACCCTTGGTTCCCCACCATTTTTGGTATGCTTTTTGTGTCTTCTACTGTGAAGACAGATACAAAATATTTGTTTAACGTTCCTGCCATTTCCTTATTCCCCATAATAATTTCTCCTGTCTCAGCGTCTAAGGGACCAACGTTTACTTTTGCTACTCTTTTCCTTTTTACATATTTGTAGAAGCTCTTACAATCTGTTTTTATATTTCTTGCTAGTTTTCTCTCATTCTATTTTTTCCCTTTTTATCAATTTTTTTGGTCAGACGGAAGGATGCATCCCAGATAGCCCCTTTGTGGCCAGAATATCCGGGATGGATTCATCTGCTGCAGTCCCACTGGCTGAGCAGGCTGCCTCTTCTTGTTGACCCACTGGCTGGGCAGGTTGCATTTCTTGGGTGTGTGAAATGAGGAAGGCACAAGGGTGGAGTTGTGCTGACAGGAGGGCGGGAAAGCAAGAGGTGCGTGACAGAAGGAGGATAATGTATGAGGATGCCAGCATCTTTTAAACTTTCAGCCCCGCCGCTGGCCAAGGGCTCAACCATGCCCCTGCCAAGAATGGCCTACACTGTCTCCTCCAAGGGGGTGAGGTGAGGCTAGGAATGGGAGATGTGCCTTGTCATTGGTGCAGATTGTTGGTAGGTGAATGATTGGGGGTTGTGCATTGAACAATGTGTGAGGCTAGTGGTGTAGTTGGTAGGAGAAGGCTTTTGAAGATGTATTCACTGACCTTGATCAGTGGTCTAAGGTCATGAAGCTTCTTTGGGCACTGGAGCCAGGTGGTGGGGGTGGCAGTGATGGCCTCGGTGATGTACTCCCACATCGTTCTTTCTGGAGGGCCTCCTGGCCCCTGTGGGTAGAGGGCGCTCTTGCAGTGTTGACCCCCTGCACAAAGCTGGAGTGCTGCGTGTGAGACCCTCGGGACCCCTTCCCTGGCTTGCTGAGCCATTTGTATTAGTGCTGAGGCAGTTTTCCCATTTGTTGAGCTTCGGAAGGTAATGCAACTTTAACAGCTGAATATTCACATTTGGGACTTCTTTTAAATATTGAATATTTCTTAAAAGGCAGAAAGGGCTGAAAAATGTATTGATTCACTGCATTTTATTTTGTATTGTTTCAGTGTGCATGGCCCCTTTAATTCTCAGACCTCTTCATTGCCCACAATTCCTTGCGAGCGCCACAGCTTCGTTCACAGAGGCTGTGGGAAGCTGCAACACCGGACCTGGACAGAAACTTCATCCCGGATGCCTCCAGTAACACCACCAGGATGGCGTTGCACTGCGCCACCTATCTCCATGCTCCCCCCACCCCCCCAACCAATTTCACTTGGTTAGCGTTGCGGCCATTTCCAGCGGCCGTCAACTGTAGTTACCGGTGCAATTTTGCTGGTGAACCCAAATTTTTCCCCCATGATATGTTTAAGCTTTAAGTCCCCAGCAGCTGAAAGTGTTAAGAAAATGGCGGCAATGTTCGGGCAGCCAGTAGCCCTTCGCTGGCCACCTAACATTCCAGCCCACGCCTTCCTCCCACGGGGTCAGCTGTGGCTCAATGTTAGTATTTTTACCTCTGAGTCAGAAGGTTGTGGGTTCGAGTCCCACTCCAGAGACTTTGAGCACAAAGATCTAGGCTGACACTCCAGTGCAGTACTCCCTCAGAGCTGCACTGTCGGAAGTACCGTCTTTCGGATGAGATGTTAAACCAAGACCCCGTCTGTTCTCTCAAGTGGACGTAAAAGATCCCATGGTGCTCTTTTGAAGTATTTATCCTTCAACCAACATCACTTAAAAAAACCCAGATGTGGTCATTGTCACATTGTTGTTTGTGTGAGCTTGCTGTGGGATGCCACGTTTCCTACATTACAACAGTGACTACACTAAAGTACTTAATTGGCTGTGAAGTGCTTTGGGATATCTTGAGGCCTTGAAAGGCACTATAAAGTCTTTCATTTTTCATTTATGTCATACACCACACACCACTAAAATATTTAAATGAGCTGACCTCACATTATTGTGTGAAATCAACTTATTGCACAGTCGGTACAACTGAGCTGGGACCACATAATCGCTCCCTTTGTGTCTATCTCTCCTTGCATGTATCTGTCTGTCTGTCTCAGTCTCTCACTTTCCCTTTCAATCTTTTTCTAACTCTTTCTGTCTGTAAAAAGAACCCCTTGAAAGTGGGTTTCCTGTGAAAACTAACCTTGGAAAAAGTCCCAAAGTTCACGCCTTATCTTGTTTTGAAGTCTTTTGGAAAAGCAAACTCAGAATTCCTGTTATTGCTTCATATTTTTACAATGTAGTCACCCAGAGAGGAACTAGCAGCTTTGCGCTGCAACAAAAACACTGCAATGACTTGTATCGCTTTTAATAACCAAGGACGTTTCCTGGGGAAAAAAAATATGTTTGCAAATGTGCTGCACTGTCGGAGGTGCCGTCTTTCGGATGAGACGTTAAACTGAGGCCCCGTCTGCTCTCTCAGGTGGACGTAAAAGATCCCACGGCCACTATTTCGAAGAAGAGCAGGGGAGTTCTCCCTGGTGACCTGGGGCCAATATTTATCCCTCAACCAAAAAACACAAAAACAGATGATCTGGTCATTATCACATTGCTGTTTGTGGGAGCTTGCTGTGCGCAAATTGGCTGCCGCGTTTCCCACATTACAACAGCGACTACACTTCAAAAAATTACTTCATTGGCTGTAAGGCGCTTTGAGACATCCGGTGGTCGTGAAAGGCGCTGTATAAATGCCAGTCTTTCTTTCTTCTTTTCAAATGCAATACTTTATTGACAGGGATGGTATTGTTATAAAGCCCATATAATTGCCAAAGCTGTAGAATTGCTCTGTAGAATATGGCGAACAACTGGCACAGATGATGTGTTCAGTTACACTAAGATGACCTTTTCAATAAGGATGACTCCTAAGCCCAACAGACTAGCACCAACATAGTTCTCTGTTGGTCTGTTAGCATCAAAATAAGCCATCACTGCATAACTAGATAGCGGGTGCTTGGTTTAAAGTATGGCATGATCGTACTTGTCTTCCTTCTTGAAGGTGGTGTCCTTAGTGGTGAGTTCTCATAATGGCTCCGTAAATTTAGCCACATTGGGAATAAAACAGGAACCATTAGTAACCATTCCCAGAAGACTGCGAACTTCCGATGCCTTGCATTGTGGATTGTGTTGAACTTCTTCGGATCTGTTGGCATTCCCTGCTTTGCGAAGACTAGAGCAAAATACAGTCAACTCTTTCTTATCCGGCACCTACGGGACCGGGATGGTGTCGGTTGATGAAAAATTCTGGATAACAGAGAGGTAGGCAATTTTTAACACAAACAAAAATAAAAACCACTGACTAACTCGGCCACCGCGGAAGACTCGGACTCGGCAAAACGAGTGCTGGATGGATTCGGCAAGGTTACCGGTTATCTATTTTGCCGGTTATTAAAGAATTCCGGATGATTAAGTGCCGTTTAAACAAGAGTTTACTGTATTTAAGTATTTTTCAACAAATTCACAGTGCTCTGTGTGAGTATAAGGTCATTTTCTTTTAGCCTATAGAAGAAAAGCGTGAGGACGCACATCAGCCTAGAAATTGTATCACGCAGTGTCTATTTTTCAGGTGAAAAACGGGTGCTGAAAGATCCAATATAGCACGTGACGTGGATGGGCTCATTTTGCTCCTACACCTTGGGCTCACCTCCAGGAACCATCCCCAGGACCGAGAATCCGAACGAGATAAGCCTTTCCGGTGATGTGCAAGCAGCAAACAAAGCGATTACGCCGCTGTGGAGTCCGCTGTTGCCTGCAAATGTCCACCAAGAACAACTTGCATTGCTACAGCACCCCTCACAAAGAAGGACCAGAGGGAGAGGGGGACACCGAGCGCACGATGGGAAAAAAGTCGAGGGCAGAGCGGACCAAATTCCCAATCGAAGTGAACGGTGATTAAGTGGCCTTTGAATGAAGCGAGAGAGGTAGGAAGAGGCAGCGAAGGTTCACCAGACTGATTCCTGGGATGGCAGGACTGTCGTATGAGGAGAGATGGGGACGACTAGGCCTGTATTCACTAGAGTTTAGAAGAATGAGAGGGTGTGAAGGAATAAGCCATATAACCTATTCAGAAAAATACACTATCTTATGAAAGAATTCTGGTCTGGGTTTGGAAATTTGGAAATTTAGAAATGTAACTATGAAATAGCTGTGAAAGCATTCTGCCTATTGAGATAAGACAGTTGTTGACCCTGAATAAATAACCTTATTGAAACAGAAGGTGAAGGGCTCTGACAGGCTGACCTTTGGGAACAAAAACAATGGTTCACCATGGATAAGGTGTTCTAATTTACACTTCATAAAGAAGCACATAAAGTAAGAAACATCTGCCCTCGTAAAGATGACATCAAGTAAGGAACACCTGCTGTCACGCTGTTTTTTTATATGGTAAACTTAGAACACCTAGAGATGAGACACAAGTCTGGCTGAGGTAGCAGTAAGAGTTGCAGAAATAGGCAGAAAAATGGCTAGAGATAATTAGCTTGCATCAGCAGAAAACCTTAAAGGAAATACCACTGGGAAAGGGTATAAATATTGAACTCTCAAATGGGATAACAGACTCGCTTTAATCAGGCAAAGCGATTCTCGGCTTCAGAGGTGGCTCTGTAAGTCTCCAACTCTTTGTACCTCAGGTATTTGATTTTGGTGAATATCCTGTAGAACACTAAGAACTGTAATACTGTAGTGAAGTTAAGATTTAAAAGTAAGATTCTCTGATAAGATTGTAAGTTTTCTCTTTTTGGAACTGTTAATGTTGCGATTGACTCACCAACTGTAAATTAAATGTCGGTTCTTTAATAAATCTATATCATTTTAGAATTGTCTCACATAAGACTTCTGTATCAAAAACTCGTGAACTCAATCTCTGTACACTCTTTGGTGAGGAGTTTCAGAATTCGGAGGGAGTTTTCTGGACCCTCATAATATCCGGAACATTACAGTCTAGCTAAACTTATTAAAAGTGCTATCTGGAGGACGGTAACATTCTCTGGTTGTTCCTTTCCTTTAGGGAGAGATAGTCCGGACCTTTAGACCCAATTAAGCATCTTTAGGATTCAGCTACCTCAAACTTTAGTTGAAAGTGAACGTCTTGAGAAATACGCCTGATCCGGGGTAGCCCTAAAGGGGCTAGGACTAGTAATTATATCTTCAGTTGGCGACCAATGTGTGTGTTAACAAGTTGATACAGAACCCTATACTTATATTTATATCTATATCCATCTCATAGATTGTTAAGTATAGAAGGAGTGTTTTACTGACAGTGTTATTAAGACCCAGATTTAAGTGTCTAGAGACGACAAGTCTCTGATCAGGCCTTGTAGAACTTAAATCAGAACTCCCTCAATATACCATTGAGGTCTAGAATATTATTATAAAGTTCATATTAAATCCTAACCAAGGTTAGGTCCTGATGAAATGGAAAAACCTGTAGGAAATGGCCAAGTCTTATTAGGAAATTCAAACGATTGCTTTATTAGGGGAAATAATCCTATCCCTGTACCTCCACAAGACCAAGTAATAATTTTTGACTGTGATGGATCGTCAATGACGATTAAAAAGGGACATCCCAACAATCCTCAGCTGGGATGGGGATAGTAGTAGGGACTTTTTGAGATTCCTATTCTTTTTATCCAGAAGAATTACTGTCCATACCCCTTGGCCATAAGACAGCACAATATGCTGAAGCCGCAGCATTACGGTATGCTTTAGAAAAGGCAGACCCTATTAAACCCATATTAATCTGTATGGATAGTGACTATTGTAAAAGAGGATATAACCAAGATCTAGTTTTCTGGGAACAAACAAACTTTACCAATCATAAGGGTAAACCCATAAAACATAAGTTATTGTGGGAAGACATTCTCCATTCGAGGATGGAGAAACAGAATTGTCAGGTGATTCATGTAAACGGGCATACCACTGGGACAGTACACTCAAAAGGAAACAGTCTTGCAGACGAACAAACGAAACGTTCGGTCTGCATGACACCCCCTCAAGAGGGGCCTGCCAATATTAGTGTTATCACTAGGGCAGAACGGGCAGCTAATCAGGATGAGGAACTGATTCAGCTATTAGACCCAACAAAAGAGAATCCACCAGGATATCCATCAAAGTACTTTTACTCAGAAACCCCTACTGGTATTGTGCTACCTTCATCACATCTCCGTTGTAATAGTGGACCTGCAGCTGATAGTCAGCTATCCACTTGTGCTCCCGTCAGGTTTCATATCAGGCGTATTTCAAGTCGGAAAAGGGTTAAACTAGCTAAAACGTTTCAAAATGGCATTACAGAGCCAATTTAGGGCTTGTTAAGGGCTTTAATGGCCTCTCCCGCCTCTTGGAGGCGGGACGGAGTCGGGAACCCCGTGACCGATTTTGTCAAAATTGCGTGGAGGCGGAATGGGGTCGGGACCCCCGAATCTGCACCTTTAACCCCCCACACGCCTCCAAACCCGACTCCACGGGTCATTGATAATCCAGCCCTTTGTCTCCAAGGTCTTCAAAGACTACTGCGAACAAAGGGGGATTGGGTTAGAGCACAGCACACCACGTCATCCGCAATCAGCGGGGCTGGTGGAACGTAAAAACCAGGAAGTAAAAAAGCTATTGGTCAAACTGTTGAGAATCAGGGGAAATAAGTGGACCACCATCATTCCGGAGGTGCAGCTATCACTTAATAATGTGCCCGCATCTGCATCAGGGACACTGTCCCCTAAAACTCCATATTATCTGATGTATGGGGTTGAGATGCATACACCGCTTACCCATAGTTCTTTTATTGCCTCTAAACTCTCTGGTTCCTTGACCTGACAGCGATAGTTAGATTTAAAAAAGAAGTAACAGAGGAGATTCATCAAATTGATCAGAGGATAATGGAGGCAAATAGGCAGAAAAAATTGACGAACAAAGCATGGCAGCCCCTAGCAGGAGAATGGGTACAGGAAAAGAAGTTCAAGCAAAAACCTGGTTTAAGACCTAAGTGGAAAAAACCTGTTCAAATACGTTCCGTTATTAACGAAAGAGCTGTTAAAATACATATTAATCAGCTGAATGGCAAGCATATTCTTAAAACTGTCTTCATAGACAATCTCAAAAGATGTCCTGTGGGATACCGAAATGGAGGAACAATACAAGGTGCAGTCGTACACTGTCATCCAAGACCCAGCTTGGAGCACGACACAGGAAATGGATGCGATCGAACTACTGACGACAGTCAGCCAGACAGTGTTGCCGACTCCTCCACACGATGCTTGGCAACGCCTCAGGAATTGGATTCGAAAAAAGCCACAACCAAAACAAGTAAAGATCAACAAGTTACTTCAACGAAGGAGGAAAACATTGCGGATGGAGAAGGAATCAACTGAGCTTCTGGCAAGGCCTTTGCGAAAACAAGAATCTGTCCTCAAGCTGGATCTAGGGAACAGCGTGTCAAGCTTCAGCCAGTTCCAAATGACGTTTCCTTGACTCGTATGAATAACTCACCTCTACGGAACGTACATCTGACAATTGGACATTCTAAGTACATGTTGTTTCGCTAATTGCATGACAATGTACCTATCATTTTTAAAATTTGTGTTCAATTTAAAATAAGGCAAAACATTGTCCTGGGATGACTTAAAAGGAATTTTCATGCAGTACATGATTGGGTTCTTGTGAATCTCGTGAAATTAAAGTACTATTGTAACCTTATTTGTAACATTGACCAAACTCTGCCTTGATGCTCGAGCTCATTTTTTGGTCAAGACGGGGGTGTGAAGGAATAAGCCATATAACCTATTCAGAAAAATACACTATCTTATGAAAGAATTCTGATCTGCGTTTGGAAATTCGGAAATTTAGAAATGTAACTATGAAATAGCTGTGAAAGCATTCTGCCTATTGAGATCAGACAGTTGTTGACCCTGAATAAATAACCTTATTGAAACAGAAGGTGAAGGGCTCCAACAGGCTGACCTTTGGGAACAAAAACAGTGGTTCACCATGGATAAGGTGTTCTAATTTACACTTCATAAAGAAGCACATAAAGTAAGGAACATCTGCCCTCGTAAAGATGACATCAAGTAAGCAACACCTGCCGTCACACCATTTTTTTATATGATAAACTTAGAACACCTAGAGATGAGACACGAGTCTGGCTGAGTTGGCAGTAAGAGTTGCAGAAATAGGCAGAAAAATGGCTAGAGATAATTAGCTTGCATCAGCAGAAAATCTAAAAGGAAATACCACTGGGAAAGGGAACTCTCAAATGGGATAACAGACTCGCTTTAATCGGGCAAAGCGATTCTCGGCTTCAGAGACGGCTCTGTAAGTCTTCAACTCTTTGTACCTCAGGGATCAAAGGTATTTGATTTTGGTGGATATCCTGTAGAATACTAAGAACTGTAATACTATAGTGAAGTTAAGATTTAAAAGTAAGATTCTCTGATAATAAGATTGTAAGTTTTCTCTTTTTGGAACTGTTAATGTTGCGATTGACTCAGCAACTGTAAATTAAATGTTGGTTCTTTAATAAATCTATATAATTTTAGAATTGTCTCACAAAAGTCTTCTGTATCAAAAACTCGCAAACTCAATCACTGTACACTCTTTGGTGAGGAGTTTCAGAATTCTGAGGGAGTTTTCCTGACCCTCATAATATCCAGAACGTTACAGTCTAGCTAAACTTATTAAAAGTGCTATTTGGAGGACGGTAACATTCTCGGGTTGTTCCTTTCCTTTAGGGAGAGATAGTCCGGACCTTTAGACCCAATTAAGCGTCTTTAGGATTCGGCTACCTCAAACTTTAGTTGAAAGTGAACATCTTGAGAAATATGCCTGATCCAGGGTAGCTCTAAAGGGGCTAGGACTAGTAATTATCCCTTCAAGGGGATCTCATTAAAATGTATAAAATTCTGTCAGGGCTAGACAGACTGGATGCAGGGAGGATGTTTCCCCTGGCTGGGGGATCTAGAACGAGGAGTCACAGTCTCAGGATACGGGGTAGGACATTTAGGACTGAGATGAGGAGAAATTTCTTCACTCAGAGGGTGGTGAACCTGTGGAATTCTCTACCACAGAAGGCTGTGGAGGCCAAGTCACTGAATATATTTAAGAAAGAGATAGATAGATTTCTATAAACAAAAAGCATCAAGGGGTATGGGGAGAGAGCGGGAATATGGTATTGAGATAGAGGATCAGCCATGATCACATTGAATGGCAGAGCAGGCTCAAAGGGCCGAATGGCCTACTCCTGCTCCTATTTTTCTATTTTTCTATGTTGGTGTTTGTGCTCCACACCAGCCTCTAATATGGCGAGGGTAGGATTCGAGCCCCATGTGTGCAGAGCACAATGGATTTAGCAGTCCATTGTGTGGGAACATGCGAAGAATGGAGGAGTAAGACCTCCAGAACAACAGTATTGTAAAGATGCCAACAGCGCTTATGTTGTCATGTTGTAATTAAACTCCAATTGCTCCTCAAAAATAAATGTGAAGCTCAGCCCCTGGAAGGCCTTGAGGGAAAAAAAACAACTTGGTAATCCTTGATCTCAAAGTTGGGAAGTGGACGTATTGCAAAGAGGATTCCAGTGTCTGCACTCTGCTCTGCGCTATAGTAAATGAGCTGGATTCATGGCTATAGGAAGCCTACTGTTAACTAGGGAACATAAACAAGAATGCTTGCTGTGTGATTCACTTACCACTGCCGCAGAGATCATTTACTGTTTACACTTCACAGAGAAGATAGAATGTGGGGTCATGATTCACATAAAAACATGGATTGAGCAAAGGCCATTCAGCTCATTGACCCCCTCCCCTCCACCAGAATGATACCCGGATTCCAAGGGTTAAATTACGAGGAGAGATTACACAAATTAGGAATAAAAACAGAAAATGCTGGAAACACTCAGCAGGTCAGGCAGCATCTGTGGAGAGAGAAACAGAGTTAACGTTTCAGGTCAATGACCCTTCATTACACAAACTTGTATTCCCTGGAATTTAGAAGGTAAAGGGGTGATTTGATCGAAGTTTTCAAGATATTAAGGGGAACAGAAAGGATAGATAGAGAGAAACTATTTCCGCTGGTTGGAGATTCTAGGGGGCATAGTCTAAAAATTAGAGCCAGACCTTTCAGGAGTGAAGTTAGGAAACATCTACACACAAAGGGTGGTAGCCATTTGGAACTCTCTTCTGCAAACGGCATTTGATGCTAGGTCAATTGTTAATTTTAAATCTGAGATTGATAGATTTTTGTTAACCAAAGGTATTAAGGGATATGGGCCAAAGGCGGGTATATGGAGTTAGGTCGCAGATCAGCCATGATCTCATTGAATTGGCGGAACAGGCTCGAGGGGCTGAATGGCCTCCTCCTGTTCCTATGTTCCTATGTTTCCTTCTACAGGTCATGTACAATCCACCCTGTCATGGACTTTAACTATTTATTTAATCAACTGCAGAAAGTTCTGTCACATGTCTCCAAGAAATCCAACATTAATAGTGCAAAACTCTAGAATATGTATCAAGCCCCAGATCTGCAATATTCAACACAGACTGACAGCTGCCCTGAAGGTTCAGGAGGTTTATGCAGTGAGTAGCGATGCCAGGAAGGCCCCAGGGTCAATCTCCGCTCTGGCCGGGGCAGTGGTAGGGGGCATCAGTACCCCGGGGTTAGGTAAGGGAAACATCGGTTGAGGTTGCTGTCTGTTTAACGGCAACCAGCTGTTGAACAGTGTGTAGATATCGGACAAGAAGCTGATCAAGCCAGGCTGTGATGGCACAAGAGTTGAATAGCCTGCTGACACTTGCTATCGAGACTTGCATGAAAGAAAAAGAAAGAAAGACTTGCATTTATATAGCGCCTTTCACGAACTCAGGACATCCCAAAGCACTTCACAGCCAATGAAGTGTAGTAATGTAGGAAATGTGGCAACCAATTTGCGCACAGCAAGCTCCACAAACAGCAATGTGATAATGCTGTTTATCACAAAAACAGTTTATCTGTTTTTTTGTGATGTCGAGTGAGAGATAAATGTTGGCCCAGGAAACCGAGGATAACTCCCCTGCTCTTCTTTGAAATAGTGCCATGGGATCTTTTACGTCCACCTGAGATAGCGGACAGGGCCTCGGTTTAACGTCTCATCCGAAAGACGGCACCTCCGACAGTGCAGCAATCCCTCAGCACTGCCCTGGAGTGTCAGCCTGGATTTTTGTGCTCAAGTCTCTGGAGCGGGTCTTGAACCCACAACCTTCTGACTCGAGGCTAGAGCTATCCACTGAGCCACGGCTGACACGTGTGAATACTTGTCACTTGGGTGAAGTACTGAAGGGTGCCTGGCACCTGTGGAGCCAATCCCAGGCTAGGAATCAGTGCGGTTCAGAGACGAGGGGAAAAAATTGGCAGGAAAAACTGTCTGTTCTTTATCTACAACAAAATTGGTTACTCTTTCTGACTGCCCTTAATGGGTTTTTTTTTCAGATCTGTCACACTTTTTATTCCATTCTCCTGAATCCCATTCCTAAATTTCCAAGAAAAAGTTCTTTCAGTCCCACGAGAAAATGATAATTGAAGCGTGTGACTGCTGAGCCAGATCACTCATTCCTGTTGACTCTGCCAAACAACGACAGACATTTCCAAGTAGATACTTAATCGTTTTTTTGTGATGTATCTTCTTGCATCAATGACAGACTAGCTGGTTTAGGATCTGCTCAGCAGACAGCCAGATGGTGCTCTCATCCCTCAGTATTCAGTCACTCTCCAGCCCGAGCGCTTACAGCTTGCTGCAGTTCTCTGCTGCAGTTGCAACAGTGTCCAGTAGAGGTCAGTCCATTCCCAGAAACAGTGCCGTCAATTTTAAACGGCACGGAGATTGTGATGTTATTGTTGGGTGTCTAGTATGAGAAAAGGTCTGTACACGCACGCCCCATTTTTTTTGCAGGACTCATCTTCATGCAACCTAACCTTCCTCCAACACCCTCACCCCACCTCCAGGAGAGGCCAAAAAAAAAACAGAGACCTCCTGAATGTAGCCAATTCAAGAATCCTCTGTCACAAATTCCTCTCCATCTCCTCAAAGGTGATCAAGATAGCCTCCACCTGAACCAATAGTCTTGGTTTGACATCTTGGCTCAAGAGTGGCACCTCTGACAATGTAGCACTCCCTAAATGCCTCAAAGAAGTGTCAGCCTGGATGAATAAACTCAATCCCTGGCATTGGGTTGAAATCAGCAATCTTCTTGCCCAGAGGCAAGTGAATACCAATTGGGCCACGCTAACATACACTCCTGTAAGCCATACAATTTAACCGCCACTTGAGGAGAGCATGCGTGACCGTCCTGTGAACTCAGGGAGTAGAAGTTTTAGTGTAATCAGGGTGATTCAGAAAGTCTTTACTGGTGGTTCTTAATATAAGTGTCTAAATGGGGTAGAGGAATAGAGGGATCTGGAGGTACAGATACACAAATCACGAAAAGTAGGTTAATAAGGTCATTAAAAAAGCAAACCAAGCACTGGGGTTCATTTCTGCAGGGATAGAATTGAAAAGCAGAGAAGTTCTGTTAAACTTGTATCGAGCCTTGGTTAGACCACACTTGGAGGATAGAGAACAGTTCTGGTCCCCATATTGTGAAAAGGATATATAGGCACTGGAGAAGGTGCAAAGAAGATTTATTAGAATGATACCAGAACTGAGAGGTGATTTTAACCCTACTCACTCAGCAGAAACCTGGCGGGCGGGCAGTTAAAATCGCCCTGGGCTCTTACCTGTCCGAAAGCCGCCACGATCCCAACATCTGCAATTTTAACCTGCTCTCCTGAGCAGGCAGCGAGGACAGGCGCCCGGAGCCAACGGGGTCCTTCTTTACACATGCATGTTGCGGCCCGATGACATCATTGAGACCTGACTGTAATTTTAACTCAGGGCTGAACAGGGAATCCACCTGGAGTTAAAATCGGGGCCGTTATACCTATCAGGAAAGATTGAACAGGCTAGGGCTCTTAAGAAAAGACTGAGGGGTGATCTGATAGAGGTCCTTAAGATTAGGAAGGGGCTTGATAGGGTAGACGCAGAGAAGATGGTTCCACTTGTGGGCGAGACCAGAACTAGCGGCCATAAATATAAGATAATCGCTAATAAATCCAATAGGGAATTCAGGAGAATCTTCTTTACCCAGAGAGTGCTGAGAATGTGGAACTCACTACCACAGGGAGTGGTTGAGGTGAATAGCATAGATGCATTTAAGGGGAAACTAGATAAACATATGAAGGAGAAAGGAATAGAAGGATACGTTGATGGGGTTAGAATGTGGGAGAGGCTCGGGTGGAGCATAAACACCGGCATGGACCTGTTGGGCTGAATGGCCTGTTTCTGGGCTGTAAATACTATGTAATATGCTGTTGATAGAGCTTAACATGTCTGTGGGTAGTTCACATTTAACTGGTTCAACCAAAGCACAAGACTCTGGCTTAGCATTTATTTAAGTGTCTTAATTGAGGCCTGTTGCTGATCATGTGGGGATTTGTTAGTGCATTGCTCTATGCTGCCCTGTGCCCATCTTTAAGCTTCAATCTATTCTGGAAAAGCACATTGACCCACTTGCCATGTGACTACCATTTCTATCATTGTAGTGTCCAGCCTTAATAATAGCTACCTGGCATAAACCAAAGTGTTGGAAATGGTGAGGCCTGTCCAATGCAAGGAAAATATATAAATGTGTGAACATATTACTCATGTGTATCTAGCTGGACAAAAGAAACTGGTTATACAATGCTAGTTACAGAATATTCGAGAAAGAGGGAATAAAAAGAAAAAAGTTTTTTTTTTAAGTTTCTCCACACTTCTCCAGAAGTGACTAAAAGAAAACCATTGATCTATTCTGTTAAATATCAGCAAATGTCGCACTGCTAAATCAGCAACTGGTGCAACCGATTAAAAGTTAACAAAGCCTCAACTCATTACCAGTTAACTAAGTAGGCCAAACTGTGTCTTTATTTTAAATTGATTTATTAAGAAACAGAATTGCACACAATTTTAATTTCAGTTATACACAAGAGACTGTGGTTACAGAGAGTTTTTTTTTCTGGAAGATTCCTTAGTATGTTCCTTTCTCAATTACCTGATGTCTTAAAGAGGAAGTTTGTAGCACAGTGATTGATGGTAACTTTGCGCCGCACTGCTTAGATAACTCTAATTACAGCAGTCAGAACCAGGTTTGGATTCAGTAACTACATTTTCTCTAGTCTATACTTCAATGGCTTCTCATGTGGTATTTCCTGCTTCGGGGTGCCTTCCTGATGTCTGCTGCACAGTAAACGCACTGACTTTCCCACTGGAATAATGGAATATTACAGCACAGGAGGAGACCATTCCGTCTCACCTGCACCAGCTCCTTGAAAGAGCGCCCCTTTAGTCTCATTCACCTGCTCTTGTAAATGTTTTGTTTTCAAATATTTTATCAATTTCCATTTTTAAACGGTAAATCTCAAGGGTGGAAAGGAACAGACCTCCATCCAGTCTGCCTTCATGTTAGGGTTAGACGACGAGGGTGGGAGGTGGCTCGTGTGGAGCATAAACACCGACATGGACCAGTTGGGCCGAATGGTTCTGTGCCGTACATTCTACGTAATGCTGACCTAGCAATTGTAACTAATGATGTATTTCTCTTCAAGATATTTGTCCAATGAAGAGATCAAAGCTATTTTCCTCTACAATCGCCCTCAATAAACTATTCCAAAGACCAACCTCTCAGTGAAGTAATGCTTTCTTACATTGTATGTACTGTGGCTACAAGAGCAGGTCAGAGGCTGGGTATTCTGCAACGAGTGTCTTACCTCCTGACTCCCCAAAGCTTTTCCAGCATCTACTAGGTACAAGTCAGGAGTGTGATGGAATACTCTCCACTTGCCTGGATGAGTGCAGCTCCAACAACACTCAAGAAGTTCGACACCATCCAGGACAAAGCAGCCCGCTTGATTGGCACCACCTTAAACATTCACTCCCTCCACCACCAGCGTACTGTGGCTGCAGTGTGTACCATCTACAAGATGTTCTGCAGCAACTCGCCAAGGCTACTTCGGCAGCACCTCCCAAACCCGTGACCTCTTCCACCTAGAAGGACAAGGGCAGCAGGCGCATGGGAACACCACCACCTCCAAGTTCCCCTCCAAGTTACACACCATCCTGACTTGGAAATATATCATTATTCCTTCATCGTCGCTGGGTCAAAATCCTGGAACTCCCTCCCTAACAGCACTGTGGGAGTACCTTCACCACACGGACTGCAACGGTTCAAGAAGGCGGCTCACCACCACCTTCTCAAGGGCAGTTAGGGATGGGCAATAAATGTTATATGTCATTTCTACTGCTTTTCAGCTTTTAACCATGTCCCCTTGTTCTGTTATCCTGACTGAGCCTTTACATCCCTAAGAATTTTTCATTTGAATATCTCCATCCTATCCCCTCTGAGTCGTCCTCTTGCCAATGAAAGAAAGAATGAACTTGCATTTATATAGCATCTTTCAGGGCCTTAGGATGTCCCAAAATGGTGTACAGCCAATGAAGTCCTTTTGAAGTGTAGTCACCATTGTAATGTAGGAAATGCGGTAGCCAATTTGCGCACAGCAAGCTCCCTTAAACAGCATGTGATAATGACCAGATAATCTGTTTTTTAGTGCTGTTGGTTGAGGGACAAATATTGGCCCAGGACACCGGGGATAACTCCCCTGCTCTTCTTTGAAATAATGCCACGGGATCTTTTATGTCCACCTGAGAGAGCAGACGGGGCCTCGATTTAACATCTCATCCAAATGACGGCACCTCCGACAGTGCAGCGCTCCCTCAGTACTGGACTGGGGAGTGTCAGCCTAGTTTTTTGTGCTCAAGTTTCTGGAGTGGGACTGTGAACACACAACCCTTCTGACTCAGAGGCGAGAGTGCTTGCCCACTGAGCCACGGCTGATGCACAGGACTGCACCGTGCAGTCAAACCATGTGGCAAATTGTTTGACTCCACCTGAACCGGCACAGTCCATTGCATTGCTATTGCGGTTCACTGTACTGCATTCAGTGTACTGTGCTGGCTCTGAATTCTGTCAAGGTGTAGTGAGCATTTGTTATTTATATGGTCTGACAAGAAGCGTTGCACAAATGTTGTTACTCAGTCCCTTATGTGAACATCTAACATCAAGGAATCTGCTAACCGTCTTCAAATGTCTAAATATTGTAGCGGAGGCAATGTAAGTGAATGGGAGGAATTGATGACTATTTCTGAAACCTTTGTAATACATTGTACATGGGAAGGCAGCGGGGAGAGAGTGTGGACCACGTAATGGGTGCGTACTAATTATTTTCTAGTTCATCTTTGTTTCTGCAATTACCGTATCGCAACCAAAGGTGAATTGTGTTTATTAGAGATGCTTTTTGTTCAAGTATACTGTGGTGTTTGAATATATCCTGATGGTGTACAGTGCAGTGTGATGGTTTTTTAAACCGCTGGTCAAGACTGGTTGCCAGTGCAGGTTTTATGATTTTAATCCAATTTTTGTTGGAACTGCCATTCAGGCACACATTGGGGGTGATGGGCGTGGGAGAGGGGTTCCCCTGAAGAACAAGCTTCTGATCTGGTTACACCTCACACACAGAGGAATTGTTCTTCATGATTTCTTCAAAGTAACAATGCAAATGTTGTAACTGCCTCCCTGAACCTATAACCTAATTCTAAGCGCTGTGTAGTCTACAGTTTGAAAGCGTGAGCACTGAGAAATGTTTCCACACGAAGCTCAGATCAAAGTTGCTGTTTTCCGTGACCTGCTTCCCGTCCCTCACAAAGTCCCATCACCCCTGCCCTCAGCAACGTCCATGGCTCCATGCTCCCAGCACATTGACTTTTTAAAAATCCTCGTCCTTATCTTCAAACCCACCCCACCCCTGCAACGCTCTCCAGCCCTACATCCCAGCTAATGACCTCTGCCCTTCCGACTCTATTTAACTGTGTGCTCCCCACCACCCTCACTCTCTGCTACACCACTGGTAACTCAATTCTCTTTCTGAACCTCTTTCTCTCCTTCAAAAGCCTCATCAAATCCCACCTCTTTGATGGTACCTGCAGTCACCTTCCCTAACTTTGTTTTGACTCTCTGCTTGATGTCCACTGCTTCCTCTTCCCTCCCCCCGGTAACGCTCCTTGAGACACTTTGTTTAGTGAAAATATATGAACGTAAATTATCGGTGGGTTATTATTAAATTGAACATGATTTCACATTGAAGTGGATCGGCGTATGAGGTCTTACATACATTCTGAGGCAGTCAGAAAGATTAACTGTAGTCGTCTGACATTGTTCTCTGCACAGGCATTGTTCTCTGTCTATTTATGCTTTGCCGATTTGTATTCTTCACTTCACCTGACGAAGGAGCAGCCGCTCCGAAAGCTTGTGATTTCAAATAAAACTGTTGGACTATAACCTGGTGTTGTGCGACTTCTCACATTTATACAAAAGAAAAGCAGCAGGTAAAAGTTAACTGGACACAGAGTGGGTCACAATTGATAAAAAGAAACATTCCTAATGGCATGTTGGCCTTTATTGCTAGAGGGTTGGAGTACAAGAGTAAGGAAGTCTTGCTACAATTGTACAGGACTCTGGTGAGATCACACCTGGAGTACTGTGCACAGTTTTGGTCTCCTTATTTAAGGGAGGATATACTTGCCTTGGAGGCGGTGCAACGAATGCTGAGAGATTGTTTCCCCTGGCTGGAGAGTCTAGAACTAGGGGGCATAGTCTCAGGATAAGGGGCTGACCTTTTAAGACTGAGATGAGGAGGAATTTCTTCACTCAGAGGGTTGTGAATCTTTGGAATTCTCTGCCCCAAAGTTCTGTGGATGCTCAGTCGTGGAGTATATTCAAAGCTGAGATCGATAGATTTTTGGACTCATGGGAATCAAGGGATATGGGGATAGGGCAGGAAAGTGGAGTTGAGGTCGAAGATCAGCCATGATCTCATTGAATGGCGGAGCAGGCTCGAGGGGTCGAATGGCCGACTCCTGCTCCTAATTCTTATGTTCTTATGTCCTTGTGTTCTAATGTTCTTAGGAATTGGTAAATAGGCACCGATCTCAGAGAATCAGCTCTATGTTAATATGTAAAAAGTTAAAAATCAGAGGCGCTGGTAACTTTTAAGTCTGGCATTGAACAGGACTGCAATTATACTGCACCTCGTGTGAAATACAAGCACTACGAGACTGCCTTATGGAGTTGGTCCCACAGCATATGGCGCATTGTGGGAAGCAGTCAAATCTTCAACCTGCTTCGAATTGATGCAAAGCTGGTACTATAACTGGGCTATGATTGACAGCTTGCTGTATTAGCGTACAAACTATTAGCGTACAGTCAAAGTGATAATGACAAAAGCAAAATACTGCAGATGCTGGAAATCTGAAATAAAAACAGAAAATGCTGGGGATACTCAACAGGTCAGGCAGCATCTTTGGAGAGAGAAACAGAATTAGCATTTTGAAACATTAACTCTGTTTCTCTCTCCACAGATGTTGCCTAACCTGTTGAGTATTTCCAGCAAAGTATTAATGACATTCCTTTTTCCATTGTCTTAATGTCCACATCTGCTCGGTTGGCTATCAAAGATCCCATGACACTTTTGGAAGAAGAGCAAGGGAGTTCTCTCAGTGTCCTGGGCCCAATATTTATCCCTCAACCAACATCACTCAAACAAATTATCTGATCATTTATCTCACTGCTGTTTGTGAGACCATTCTGGATTCAAATTGGCTGCCGTGTTTCCTACATTTGAACAGTGACAACACTTCAAGTTCTTTACTTCTTTCTTAACCCTTTTTTCTTAAACAAGTTAAATAGTAGACAGGGGGGGGGGTTTCATATGAATGTGTTAAACCTTTATTGGCTAATATCACCAACAGTAACTTCTAGGCTATAGTGCTGATTGTGCTTTGTGAGATTCATTATCAAGGTTTCACTGAATAATCATCTAGCAGATCTTTTTTGGTCATTAATAAGGACAGTTGTATTTAGGAGGCGCTAACAGTTTTCATCTCTTTTTGTGTATGTGCTAATTGCATCTGTGTATAGAACAAACAAATATGGTCTTTGATCCTCACATGAGGTATGATGCTGTATCTACAACATGTGTGGCTGCTTATCATCACACATTGAATCCTTTACATAATTCAATATTTCATTTTTTTGAAATGCTCGTTTGTATAAACAAAAATATTCAGTTGGAAACAGCCCGTCTCAATCTCGTTTGTGTTACTCAAGAGCTAGCAGGTCTTAGCATGGGCTAAATTTTCTGTTCGGTAATTCCCTATTGCCTCCTCTATTTATATCGCAATGCGTGCAAAAGAGGTCATTTTATATATTTGAGGGTCAGCAGTGGCTCAGTCGGGTAGCACTCTCGCCACTCAGTCAGAAGTTTGTGGGTTCAAGTTCCACTCCAGAGACTTAGGCACAACAATCTTGGCTGACACTCAGTGCGGTACCAAGGGAGTCGGAGTATTGTTGGAGGCACTTCACAGCCAATGAAGTAACATAGGAACAGGAGGAGGCCATTGAGCCCCTCGAGCCTGTTCCGCCATTCAATGAGATCATGGCTGATCTGCGACCTAACTCCACATACCCGCCTTTGGCCCATATCCCATAATACCTTTTGAAGTCTAGTCACTGATGCATTGTAGGAAATGCAGCAGCCAATTTGCGCACAGCAAGATCCCACAAACAGCAATGTGATAATGACCAGATAATCTGTTTTTAGGATGCGTATTTAATAAATCTGTGTTCTAAAGAAAGAAAATGAATCTCATTTAATGCACAATCAGAGAACTAAGAGCAAGCTTAACCCCGATGAGGGCCAGCATAAGGTTGGAAAAGTGGATTAACAGAATTTACGCAAGACATCTTTGGCAAGTAACCATGCCAGACTAGGCACCTCGATTTTAAAATTTTCATCCTTGTTTTCAAATCCCTCCATGGCCTCGCCCCTCCCTATCTCTGTAACCTCCTCCAGCCCCACAACCCCTCCGAGATCTCTGCGTTCCTCTAATTCTGGTCTCTTGTGCATCCCCCAATTTTAATCGCTCCGCCATTGGCAGCCTAAGCACTAAGCTCGGGAATTCCCTCCCTAAACCTCTCCACCTCTCTACCTCCCACTCCTCCTTTAAGACGCTCCTTAAAACCCAACCTCTTTCACCAGGCTTTTGGTCACCTGTCCTAATATCTCCTTATGTGGCTCGGTGTCAAATTCTGTTTGATAACACGACTGTGAAGCACCCTGGGGGACGTATGACTAACGTTAAAGGCAAGTTGTTGTTGTAGACAGCAAAACATCTATCTCCTTGTTAGTCCGGCTCATTCCATGCTAGTTAGTGGCAAGGCTGCCAGCCTCCTGCAGCTTCAGAAGGTCTTTCAAGAAGGCTGGATCAAACTCCTGGCCGCTGCAGCTGACCTTTGCCTTCCAGTTTCTTTCAGGCTACAAGGGCTCTCCGTGCGGCTTCATGGGGCTGGTTAGTCATTGGCATGCCTTGATCCAACAGCAGTTTTGTTCAGAGAGGCTCTGTCCCGAAGCAGTGATACATTTTGTCTCCTTTCCGCAAGTACGGACTTCAAATGAAAACTTGACCACGCATGGTGGACTGGGAGAAGGCTGCATTTACCATAAGCTATTAATGGGACTTCGGGTGCTGTCCGATGGTCCTGCAGATCCAGTTTGCTCTACTGAAGTAGGAGATTATTTCCCCACAGTTAAGCATTTTGTGAAATCCTCATTTGTCTCCAAATTGCTCAGACTGGTGGTTATATTTGTATGAGCTTAATTGCAATGACTTAACAGAATTTATCAAACCAGAAGAGCTATTGAACCATCTGTAATCTCCATCGAAAATAGTTGTGCCACCTTCTCCTTTACCCCTCCCAAAAGTATCAGGGTGTTAATAGTTAAAAGCTCTCTTGCAGTAGGTTCTGTGTTCACGTCCCACTCCAGGACCTGAGCACAAAGCCGAGGCTGATCCTCCAGCGCAGTACCGAGGGAATGCTGCATTGTCAGAGGGGTCATTCTTCAGGTGAGACATTAAACCAAGGCTTTCCTCTCCTGTTCAGGTAGATGTTAAGGATCCCATGGCACTATTCAAAGAAGAGCAAAGGAATTGTCCTAGTTGAAGTTCCTCCCTCAACCAACGCTGCCAAAGAAACAACCATTCATTACATTGTGCTGTGTGCAACATGTTTGCTTACTGAACAGTCGCTGCATTTCATAGTGATCCAATGTACTTGAAATGCTCGGAGCTGTTTCTGAGAGATGTGATTAAGTACTTTGTAAATGAAAGTCTTTCTTTCTTGGGCTGCACACTTGTGATTTTCCCCTTCAGTTGCTCCTATACGTTGTTTTTCTAAGGGCTGGATTTTCTCAATGGGGAGCTTTTGGAGGCGGGACTCCCACTTGTCGGGTTTTAGTCCCGCCTCATCGACTTGTGGCCAACCCACGCTATTTTCCCTTGATTGACCTTGTTAAGTCCGCCCAGCGGGCTTAGCAGGCCAACTAAGGGAAAGTCGGTTACAGGTGACGTCAGCGAGTGACGTTTCATCTGTCAAGAGCTTTTGACAGATGAAATGTCAACGTTTGATGGCTCTGTGAAGCTGCTAAATACGGACAATCTGTCCTCTAAGTTCAGTCCAGTCACTCAGGCTGAGTTAGAGATCTCTCCTGAGCAGAAAGCAGAAGGCTGCAGCTTTTGACAGGCAGTTAATTGGCACTAATCCCCTTCCCGCCTCGAGGAGATGGGACCTGGCGCCGGTCGGGTACCCGCCTCCTGGGAAGATGGCACGGAGGCGGGTTGGGGGCGGGACTGGTACCCGCCCCCAGATTCCGCCATTTTCCCGGCAGTCCCGCCTCCAAACCCGCCTCCCCAGGGCTGGCAAAATCAACCCCAAAGTCTTTTTTTGTTCAAAGTCATTTTCCTTGTACAAAGTCATTTTATTTATGGTAGTTAGACCTTTCATCATCATTAGGATCTTTTCTGCTGTTATCCTAATCTTTTATTTCTGACACTACGTTTATTACATTGGCACTTTCTTTCCTGAGGCAACACAACATAGGAACTTGATTCCTGGGATGAGAGGGTTGTCCTATGAGGAGAGATTGAGTAGATTGGGCCCATGCTCTCTGGAGTTTAGAACAACAACAACTTGTATTTATATAGCGCCTTTAGTGTAGTAAAACATCCCAAGGCGCTTCACAGGAGTGTTATAAAACAAAATTTGACACCGAGCCACATAAGGAGATATCAGGGCAGATGGTCAAAGAGGTAGGTTTTAAGGAGCATCTTAAAGGAGGAGAGAGAGGTAGAGAGGCGGAGAGGTTTAGGGAGGGAATTCCAGAGCTTAGGGCCTCGGCAGCTGAAGGCACGGCCGCCAATGGTTGAGCGATTATAATCAGGGATGAGTGATTAAAATCAGGGATGCTCATGTAAGCATCAGCGCAGGCCCCAAGGTTTTTTTTTGTACCGGACATTTTGTATGATTGTTACTGCTGATTGACCAGCAGCCTGTTTGGAGAAGATGGGAGGGGCCCAGGTGTTCGTGATGGACAGGAGATTCCAGCCAGGCCTACAAACTGATTACGGGAGAATGTCTGAGCAGACAGAGTTCTCTGGGAAACAATGAGATAGCCCCGAAAGGCGGGAACCGGACAAAGGAGGGCCATTGGAAATTAATGGGAAACCACTTAACCCAGGATCGGGTAAGAAGTGCGGCCCATCATCTGCCAGTAACACCAGCACCGAGATGGGATAGCCCCGAAAGGCGGGAAACCAGACAAAGAAGGGTGATTAAAAAGACATCACTGCAACGACACAGACCTTAATGAACTTTTAGGGTATAAGAGAAGGCAGCTTTGGCCATTCTCGCTCTCTCTTGTTTGCTCTCGCCTTCGCGTGCCCTCATCTCTGAACCAAGAACCTGAGCACTCCGTCCGAGACGGAGAGAAGAAACCACCACGAGCAACAAGAGCCTCGCCTTGCTCTTCGACTGTAGGAACGAACCTCGAAACTGGGACTTGGATACTGCATCGACAATACGGAACCAGGAGACACGCTCTACACAGGGGAGCAGCGAGCAAGAAACCGGACAATCGGGGTGAGCATTGTCCAAGCCCATGCATCCTTAAGACCACCGGTACTGTGTGAGGGGGTGTTGTGTGTCCCAACCAATCCAGAGGGGCTTAGTGGGGAGGTTCTGTGTGTATTATATAGTGTATGTTCCGGGGTTTGTGGAACAAGTCTATGTTATACTCTGTATAGCAACACAGTGTGATTTTAGGCGTCTTAATACGAGACAGGGACCTGTTCGACGGGCCAAGTTGTATTGTTGTACTGTTTGTTTTACGCCACCAGGCATTTTACGTACTGGAGGCGGGTGTGTGTGTTAACCTTATTAAACACCGTACGGTTGAGTCCGAAAAGCTTGTCTGTGTTCCAATCCTGTTCACCGTAATTCCTGTCGTCTAGAACTAAGTAGGAGGGGTGATTCGAACCACCAAGGCAAACCACCTACACTCAAGAGAATTAAAGAAGTGCAGATATCTCAGGGAGTTGTGGGGCTGGAGGAGGTTGCAGAAATAGGGAGGGGCGAGGCCATAGAAGGATTTGAAAACAAGGATGAGAATTTCAAAATCAAGGCGTTGCTTAACCAGGAGCCAATGTAGGTCAGCGAGCACAGGGGTGATGGGTCAACGGGACTTGGTGTGAGTTAGGACACGGGCAGTTGAGTTTTGGATGACCTCATTGAAACATATCAGATTCTGAGGGGGATTGACAGGGTAGATGCTGAGAGGCTGTTTCCCCTGGCTGGAGAGTCTCGAACTAGGGGGTATAGTCTCAGGATAAGGGGTCGGCCATTTAAGACTGAGATGAGGAACAATTTCTTCACTCAGAGGGTTGTGAATCTTTGGAATTCTTTAAGTTTCAATTTGGATGCAATTGGACAGCAAACTCCCTGAGTGACAGATTCACTGCCGCACAAAATTTTGAAGTGTCATTATTGCAACTTTGATGGACATTCTGTCAAGGCCTCCCAGAGGAAAATTTAGCTCATTATGTATAGATTCAAGGTAAGCTCTTTGTTCCGTATTATTCCTGCCTGTTTCCAAAAACTGACCCACTGTGTGGGTAATGCAATGTGATGCTGTGCCTCTGGCATTGCCGTTCTTCTGCCAGTCACTAATGGACGTGTGAGAGAGATTCCGGTTGACTCATGCTGATGGGCCCTCCTTCCTGATGGCGATGTGCCTTGCCTCCGCTGTACCTGTCCCCTAATGCACACTTGTATCCTTCCATTCTGTGGTGCAGGTTGTTAGTATGTCAATCTGCAACGCCACTATTGTGCTTTCGACTCAGTGGAGTTTGAAAGCAGCTTTCAGGAAATGAGGCACTTTACAGGATGGAGCCCTGGTGGGAAGCAGGGGGAACCAAAGCTCCAGTCAAAAAAGGGCGTTTTGAGGAGGGTTTTTGTAAAGTAGGTAACACGGTGAAGAGGTTGATGAAGGAGAATGGTACGTGGAGGCTCTGCCACTGATAGCAAAGCAAAGGAACTGGGCGGGGTGAGGGGGGGCGGGGTGGAGGGCGGTGGGGTGGTGAAGGGGTGGACACACTATAGGTCAATCAAAAAATCATGTGTTGTTTCATAAGCCTGGAGTAGGTATAGTGGTGAGAGGTCATGGAGGGATCTGAAGATGTGAACGAGGATTTCAAAGTAGAAGTGCTGGAGGATGATGATCCATTGGAGCTCAGCAAGAACCAATATAACGGGCGAGCGACACTAGGCAGGATCATAGGATTACATCGGATATACGGCACAGAAACAGGCCATTCGGCCCAACCAGTCTATGCCGGCGTTTATGCTCCACTCGAGCTTCCTCCCGTCTTTCCTCATCTATCAGCATAACCCTCTATTCCCTTCTCCCTCATATGCTTGTCCAGCCTCCCCTTAAATACATCTATACTATTCGCTTCAACCACTCCCTGTGGTAGCGAGTTCCACAACCTCACCACTCTCTGGGTAAAGAAGTTTCTTCTGAATTCCCTATTGGATTTCTTGGTGACTATCTTATATTGATGGCCTCTAGTTATGCTCTTCCCCACAAGTGGAAACATTCTCTCTGTATCTACTCTATCAAAATTTTTCATAATTTTAAAGACCTCTATTAGGTCACCCCTCAGCCTTCTTTTTTCAAGAGGAAAGAGACCCAACCTGTTTATCCTTTCTTGATATGTATACTCTCGCATTTCTGGTATCCTTGTAAATCTTCTCTGCACCCTCTCCAGTGCCTCTATATCCTTTTTATAACATGGCGACCAGAACTGTACGCAGTACTCCAAGTGTGGTCTAACCAAGGTTCGATACAGGTTTAGCATAACTTCACTACTTTTCAGTTCTATCCCTCTAGAAATAAACCCTAGTGCTTGGTTTGCTTTTTTTTATGGCCTTGCTAACCTGTGTCGCAACTTTTAGTGATTTGTGTATTTGTACTCCGAGATCCCTTTGTTCCTCTACCCCACCTAGACTCGCACCCTCCAAGGAAAAAGTGACCTCCCTATTCTTCCTACCAAAATGTATTACAGGAAACTCTCGTTTAAACGGCACCTAAATATCCGGAATTCTCTATTAACCGGCAAAATTCATACTCCAAAAACACCACCTCAATAACCGTTTTGTTTTACTGATAAGTAATTAAAGAGTTATGGATTACCCTCAACTGGCAGTACTGTATTTAATCAAGCATCTTCCACCATCCATTTAACATAACATTCTGTAGGTGAGTACCCAAATACTGTATACTGCACATTTCTTGATGTTTTTATTTTTGTTTGTTAAAAATAGCCTCGGTAGATAACCCTCTCCGTCATCCGGAATTTTTAATCAACCGGCACCATCCCGGTCCCGTCGGTGCCGGATACCAAAGAGTTTCCTGTACCTCACATTTATCTGTGTTGAACTTCATTTGCCAATTATATGCCCATTCTGCAATTTTATTAATGTCCTCCTGTAATTTGTTGCAGTCCTTCTCAGCATTGACTATCATCCCCAATTTGGTGTCAATTGCAAATTTAGAAATTTTGATTCCTAAGTCTAAATCGTTAATGTAAATTGTGAACAGCAGTGATCCCAGCACCGATCCTTGTGGCACACTGCTACCCACATCGGATATGGGCAACAGAATTCCCGAGGAGAAGAGTACAAATTAAATTGAACACCACCATCTGATTTAGAATGAATTACTAATATGAGTGCACATATGGCTGGATTGTCACTGTATTATATTACTGCAGATAAACCAAAATAAAACAGACTATATCAATATTGTCATAATTCTGCTACAGCAAAAGACACCTTTGGTCTACAATAATATTACAACGTTGGACAAAGGAAGATTGAAAACGGGCATGATCCAGGCATGGTTAATGTTGTAATCAGACTATTTAACTTGGACTGTGAACAGAGAACGAGAAGCTGGAGTACAAGCTTCACGGGAGGTTAGGAAAAAGTCAGCTTCCATAGAATAGAACAAGCTCGAATCGAATTTAGTTCATTGCATCAATGAATTCTATTTTCTTAAAGGTTAGATACAAATATGGTTAGCAACAAGATTGATGATCATATGGTTAAGTACAGCTCGAGTCTAGTACTGAGGGAATGATGCATTGTCAGAAGTACCATCCTTGGGATGAGATGTTAAACCAAGTCTGTCTGTTCCAGTGGTTTCGGTGAGTATTGATGGTCCCATGACACTAATTGAAAAGGACAGCCTGTGCTTCTGATCATCCTGGCCAGCATTCCTCCCTGAACCAACAGCACTAAAAATAAATGAACTGGCTATTCATTTTTAATTTCCTGTTTATGCGACAAGAAAGAAGGGAAGGGTAGGGAACGAAAGGGAAAAGATTGAAGGAAAGGAAGGATTAGGTAGACATCCGTTGGTCAGGAAGAGACTTTGGAAAAGTTCCCTCTAAGAGGTTTAAATAGGTTGAGTGAAGTCCCATGACAGGTAAAATGTGCATGATCTGCTGAAACGCTCGATGCACTGAATGGCGTTTCTTATTCTATGGATAAGGAAGCCATGGAAGAATATATCATTCTTATCCATACCCACCAGCCCTGTACTTTCATATGTGCTTTAATGGCTTATCCTTCGTACTGACTTCCCTGCCACGCTCATTCCAGTCAATGTAATGGACAGTATGGGGGCAATTTCAACCCTACCTGCGAGGTGGAAACCGGGTGAGTGGAGAGTTAAAATCGGCCAGGTCACTTACCCACCCTGCCTCCAACCCGCCCTCCTCCAGAAAATTCCGGTCATAAATTTGGGATTTTTTTTTTCTACTCTCCTTGTGGGGCCCAGGAGGAACCTGGAAATGGTGAGAGACCGGCTGTGGCTTTCCAACAGATTCTGTTTTTATTTCAGATATTCCGCCCCTTACGGTTTTTCTCTTGTGATTTTGAGCCTTGATGTATGAATATCCCTAAGACTTGTTATACAGGCTGGGTGAACAGAGTAAATGGCATAGTGCAGAAAAGCAGTGGGAGAGCTCCTGCTGCACAATTTAAGTGCAACCTCCATCAGCACCTGCTATTCAAGCCATTTAAGAATTGTTAGCTGGATTGAAGCCATAATGCTGTACTGCGGTGCTTTTTAATATTTTTTTTTAAAGATGTACAATGCTGCGCACCGATTTGAAGCGATTTTGCTGCAGGGGTTTATATTTAGCAACCAGCCTGCCCACCTACTCCAATTAGTGACTGAACTGATTCTTTAACTCCCTCCTCGGCATCTGTTAAATTGCGGAAATTAGATCGAGAAGAGAGCACGCGAGAGAGAGAGAGAGAGAGAGAGGAATCAGTGACATTTTAACCGCTGACCTTCGTGGAACCTCTCAAACAAGAACATTAATGGCAGAATTCAGATGCATTTTTTTTTTGCATTAATTTGCAGGGCTACGGAGAAAGGGCAGGGGAGCGGGACTGGCTGAAGTGCTCTTGCAGAGAGCCGGCACGGGCTCGACGGGCCAAATGGCCTCCTACTGTGCTGTAACGATGCTATGATTTAATTTTAATCTGCAAGCAAGTGATGTTTCAATAGCCACCTAATGTTTCACCCTTGGGGGAGTTTTTACAAGTGTGATGGATTTTTGATGCCATGTTCAATGAAACTTATTGAGAATGCAATGTGATGATTTCCAGAACCTTGTCACTTTAAAGAAACAGAACTTCACAGAGAATGAATCAATGGAGTGACTCAGAAAGTGTTGACATATTCTAGCTTTGAGAAATAAGAGACTCACATAATCTTTTGAAGGCGTGGTTGCTGTTAAGAGGTAATGACGTTCTTGTGCCATGTGTTACGGGGGAGCACTGAAAAAGAATTTTCAGGAGCTCCATTTTGGGGTCTTTGGCCTTTGCTAACTCCATATTCCCCATCCATGCCCACATGTTGTTTCAACCTCACTACTCTAAAGAGGGCTGTGATGGTTCGTTGCTCTGCCTCATTAAAGCCTGGAGGGTCAATTTTCGAGATCTCTGAGCTCCTCCAATTCTGGCCTCTTGCGCTTCCTCAATTTTCATTGCTCCACCATTGGGCGGCCGTGCTTTCAGCTGCTGAGACCCTGAGCTCTGGAATTCCCTCCCTAAACCTCTCCGCCTCTTCACCTCTCGCACCACCTTTAAGATGCTCCTTAAAACCTACCTCTTTGACCAAGCTTTTGGTCACCTGTCCTCCTATCTCCTTATGTGGCTCGGTGGCAAACTTTGTTTGATAATCGCTCCCGTGAAGCGGCTTGGGACGTTTTACTACTTTCAAGGCGCTATGTAAATGCAAGTTGTTGTAAGAGGAGAGCAGTGTTATTGATGAGGGGGTGAGTATTCTCCGGAGTTTCCCCCACTCGTCCAGCATTACTCCAGTAGCAGAGCTGCTAAAATCCCTGTAAAAATGGCGTCCGTTTTTCAGGGGTTACCGCGGCTCTTCCGCCGAAGATAAAGCGGACGAGCAGACGAACCGCCGCGCACATTCGCCCCCGGTGTTTCTTCCTGGTGAGGTGCATTTTCCTCTGTCTCCAAGCTCCTCCCCTTTTCCTTCCTCTCCTCTTGAAGGCATTGGGATAGATCTTGGCTTTGCGCGACAGTGTAAAACAGGAGATTGCTGGTCGGCAGCACCGTTTTACATCAATGGGAATAAAAGTGGGGAGAGATGTAAAACAAGCTGTCGATTCGCTATCACCCATTTTACACGATCGCACAAAGTCAAACTCTGTCACATTGACCCTTGTTACATTACACAGAATTACATAGAATTTACAGCACAGAAACAGGCCATTTGGCCCAAATGGTCTATGCCAGTGTGTATGCTCCACAGGAGCCTCCTCCCACCCTACTTCATCTCACCATAACTGCACATCCTTCTATTCCTTTCTCCCTTCTTATCGAGCTTCCTCTTAAAGGCAAATATGCTATTCACCTCAACTACTCCATGTGAGAGCAAGTTCCATTTTCTAACCATTCTCTGGGTAAAGAAGTTCCTTCTCAATTCTTTATAGACTTATTAGTTCTTCCTGGATTCCTTATGGACCCGAGTTTTGGACTCCCCACAAGTGGAAACATCTTCTCTATGCTACATCTACCCTAGCGAACCCTTCCATAATTTTAAAGAGCTCCATCAGGTCTCCTCTCAGCCTTCTCTTGGCTGGAGAATCTGAAAACCCTCCCGTAACTCTCTAAAGTGCTTATTCATCATGTGTGAGCCGACACAATGAGTGCTGGCAGGCTGGTCAACAATCACATTTATATTTTATTTTTTCATCCACCCTTTTGTTTGGCCCCCCCCCCCTCCTTTTTTTTCCCTCCTAGAAGCTGGCAGCTGTCCTTCATTCTGCCAGTGCATTTCACACTTCTTTTAGCCTTAACCTGTCACATTAACACCACCTCTTGCCTTGAATATCTCTTAATGTCTCTTTATCTCTCCTTTTGTTCTTTCATCCCCTCCCCCTTTTCCCAGCTTTATCCTTGCCTTAAATCTATTCCATTTCCTGCTATTTCCAGTTCTGACGAAAGGTCTTCGACCTGAAACGTTTACTCTGTTTCTCTCTCCACGGATGCTGCCTCGCCTGCTGAGTTTTTCCAGCGTTTTCTGTTGTTATTTCAACATTCCTTTTCTTTCATAACCTAGGGCATTGACTGCCCCTCATTGTAGCACCTCTACTACAACCCCATCTCAGAACAATTAACTCAGCACAGATCAGGAATCAAGTTCTGGGCCCTCCCTGGTGCATTTGCTTGTTGAACCATCAGGGGAGGAGTCGGCGGTCGACATTTTTAAGATGAAATTTGTGCTGTGAGACATTATTGTAGCAAAAGCAGATTTGTTCCAAATTACTTGGTCCCGTAAGTTGATGGAAGTGTTGATCCATTTAAAATAGCAGACAGAGGAAATTACAATTAGTTCCATCAAACATGTACGATGATATCACACAATATCCAGATGTTAAGTTTTGAAATATCTTTGGCCGCAGGAGTCCTCTGTGGAACTCTGCAGAAATAGAATCGGACAGCAGTTGATGAAGAGAATAGCCCTAGAATCAATAATGGTTATCTCAGAGACTGATTCAGGCTGACATATTTGGGAAGGCAGTTTCCAAGTCTCTGCCGAGGTTTAACTCATTAACCCTCAGCTTTGTTATCCTCTTTTAATTGCTGTTATATAGCAGTTTCATTGAACATTTTTATTCCAAACTGTGTTTTCATTTCATACTCTGTAAAGTATAATCTTTGATTTGCTATGTGAAGGAAAAGGGATTACAACGGCAGATGGATTTTAATGCAGATAAATGTAAGGTTATGCACATTAGAACAGGGAACATGAAATGTCTCGCCAAGGAAAGCAACCAGTCAGGGATGAATAATGAAGGTTCTAAGGTTAGATAGATATTCTGAAGCTTGCTTGATGTAACTAAGAACAGGGAGCAAAGAGAAATGTTCTAGAGGCTGAAATCCAGAGATGAAATGGGTTGGATAGAGGCCATGATCAAATGGATTGTATGTGGTTTATAGAAGGAACAGGCATGGTAAGCTAAATTGCCTTTGCTTGTTCCAAGCTTTTTTATGCTGTTACAATGGAATCATATCAATTATAGTGAGACTTTAGCTAGAACAAATTAAATGTGCATCTGTATTGTGGCACGGGCTTCAGGTGACAGAAGATACTTTGAAAGGAGCTTAAGGGGTGGTAATGTAATGGCTAATGTCAGCTGTGGCTCAGAGACTTGAGCACAATAAATCTAGGCTGACACTCCAGTGCGGTACTGAGGGAGTGCTGCACTGTCGGCGGTGCCATCTTTCAGAGAGATGTTAAACATGTCTGTCCTCTCAGGTGGATGTAAAACATCCCATGGCATTATTTCAAAGAATAGCAGGGGAGTTCTCCCTGGTGTCTTGGCCAATATTTATCCCTCAATCAACATCACCACAACAGATTATCTGGTCATTATCACACTGCTGTTTGTGAGAGCTTGGCTGCCACATTTCTTACATTACAACAGTGATTCCACTTCATTGACTGTAAAGAACTTTGGGACATCCAGTGGTCGTGAAAGGTGCTAAATAAATGCAAGTCTTTCTTTATGGTACTGGACCAGTAGCCTAGAATGAGTTCAAGTTCTACCATGGCAAACTGTGAAACTGAATTCAATAAATCTGGTAAATTGTGGACTAGCGTCAGAAACAAAATGATCATAAAAGGCTAAAGGGTCTGTAACTAGAGGGCACAGATTTAAAGTGATTGGCAAAAGAACCAGAGGCGACATGAGGAGAAACTTCTTAATGCAACGAGTGGTTAGGATTTGGAATGCGCTGCCTGATAGGGTGGTGGATACAGATTCAATAGTCGCCTTCAAAAGTGAATTGGATAAATATTTGAAGGAGAAAAAATTGCAGAGATATGGGGAAAGAGCGGGGGAAGTGAGACTAACTGGATTGTTCTTCGAAAGAGCCGGCGCAGACTCGATGGGCCGAATGGCCTCCTTCTGTACTGTACTATTCTATGATACTATGAAATACGGCAGCTAATTTGCACACAGTGAGATCCCACAAATAGCAATGAGATACATGTCCAGATCACCTGTTTTTAGGTGTTGGTTGAGGGATAAATATTAGCCAGGACACCGGGAGGAGAGCAGCTCTGCTGCGCTTCTTCGAATAGTGCCATGGTACTCTATCTTTGGTAGAGCTCTCCAACTTTATCAAAACCATGCTTGATTCTGAACACCTCGATCAAATCTCCTCTTAACCTTCTCTGCTCTAATGAGAACAACCCCAACTTCTCCAGTCTCTCCACTGAAGTCCCTCGTCCCTGGTACCATTCTAGTCAATCTCTTTTGTATCCTCTCTAAGGCCTTGACATCCTTCCTAAACTGTGGTGCCCAAAATTGAAAACAATACACAACTGAGGCCTAACCAATGTTTGATAACATTTTGCTACATTACACTAGATGCTACACTTCAAAAAGTACTACATTGGCTATGAAGTGCTTTGGGACAGCCTGAGGTTGTGAAAGGATTTCTTTCCTTTTTCCTTTTTGTCTTGGGTTTGCCTTGTTTAAATCTGTTTTTCTCCTTTCCACAGTGAAAATGATGAATATGTTGCCCCTTGCAAACTGTTACTTGCACCCGTGCATAGCCAACTAAATAATTTGGCATATGTCGCTGGTGGCCACTTGGAAGGGTTTGGCGCCCTCAAGACTCAATGTGGTGGTGATTTCAACAGCCATTGGAAGAGCCAAACCTGTGGTCAAAGTATTTTGCAGATCAGAAAGAAATAGCATTTCTTTAATCATTCTTGGGATGTGGATTTCTCTGGCAAGGCCCACATTTATTGACCATCCCTAATTGCCCTCAGAAGGTGGTAGTGGACAGCTTTCTTGACACTCTCCATAAGAACATAAGAAATAGGAGCAGGAGTTGGCCATTCGGCCCTTTGAGCCTGCTCCCACCATTCAATAAGATCATGGCTGATCTTCGACCTCAACTCCACTTTCCTGCACTGTCCCCATATGCCTTGATTCACTTAATATCCAAAAATCTATCGATCTCTGTACATAGTACATAGACATAGAACAGTACAGCACAGTACAGGCCCTTCGGCCCTCGATGTTGTGCCGAGCATTGTCTGAGACCAAGATCAAGCTATCACACTCCCTATCACTCTGGGGTGCTCCATGTGCTTATCCAATAACCGCTTGAAAGTTCCTAAAGTGTCCGACTCCACTATCACAGCGGGCAGTCCATTCCACACCCCAACCACTCTCTGAGTAAAGAATCTACCTCGGACATCCCTTCTATATCTCCCCCCATGCACCTTATAGTTATGCCCCCTTGTAACAGCTGCCTCTACCCGAGGAAATAGTCTCTGAACATCCACTCTATCTATTCCCCTCATCATCTTATAAACCTCTATTAAGTCGCCTCTCATCCTCCTCCGCTCTAAAGAGAAAAGCCCCAACTCCCTCAATCTTTCCTCATAAGACCTCCCCCCCAAACCAGGCAGCATCCTGGTAAATCTCCTTTCTGTCTTGAATATACTCAACGACTGAGCCTCCACAGCCCTCTGGGGTAGAGAATTCCAAAGATTCACCACCCTCTGAGTGAAGAAATTTCTCCTCATCTCAGTCCTAAATGGCCGACCCCTTATTCTGAGACTGTGACCCCTGGTTCTAGACTCCCCAGCCAGGGGAAACATCCTCCCTGCATCTACCCTGTCAAGCCCTGTAAGAATTTTGTATGTTTCAATGAGATCACCTCTCATTCTTCTAAACTCTGGAGAATATAGGCCTAGTCTACTCAATCTCTCCTCATAGGACAATCCCCCCATCCCAGGAACCAGTCTGGTAAACCTTCATTGCACTCCCTCTATGGCAAGTATAACCTTCCTTAGGTAAGGAGAGCAAAACTGTACACAGTACTCCAGGTGTGGTCTCACCAGGGCCCTATATAATTGTAGTAAGACGTCTTTACTCTTATACTCAATAATTTATTACTTTATTACCTCTTGTAATAAAGGCCAACATACCATTTGCTTTCCTAATTGCTTGCTGTACCTGCATGTTAACTTTCAGTGATTCGTGTACAAGGACACCCAGGTCCCTCTGAACACCAACATTTCCCAATCTCTCACCATTTAAAAAATACTCTGCTTTTCTATTTTTCCTACCAAAGTGGATAGCTTCACATTTCTCCACATTATATTCCATTTGCCAGTTTCTTGTCCACTCACTTAGCCTGTCTATATCCTCTTGAAGCCTCCTTGCATCCTCCTCACAACTTACATTCCCACCCAGCTTTGGGTATATTACATTTGGTCCCCTCATCCAAATCATTGATATAGATTGAGAATAGCTGAGGCCCAAGTACTGATCCTTGCTGTACCGCACTAGTTACAGCCTGCCAACCCGAAAATAACCCGTTTATTCCTACTCTCTGTTTTCTGTCCGTTAACCAATCCTCAATCCATGCTAGTATATTACCTCCAATCCCATGAGCCCTAATTTTGTTTAATAACCTCTTGTGTGGCACCTTATTGAATGCCTTCTGAAAATCCAAATACACCACCGTATGGTGAAGGTGCTCCCACAGGGCTGTTGGGTAGGGAGTTCAGCAGTTTTGATTAAAAACTGAATGGCTTGCTCGGCCACATAAGAGGGCAGTTAAGAGTTGGTGTAGGAGTGGAGTTATAATACCTTAGGGACGGTGCAACAAAGGTTCACTGGATTGATCCCTGGGATGAGAGGATTGTCCTATGAGGAGAGATTGAATACATTGGGTCTATGCTCTCTGGAGTTAGAAGATTCGAGGTGATCTCATTGAAACATATAAGATTCTGAAGGAGATTGACAGGGTAGATGCTGAGAGGTTGTTTCCCCTGGCTGGAGAGTCTAGAACTAGGGGGCTTAGTCTCAGGATAAGGGGTAGGCCATTTAAGACTCACTTCACTCAGAGGGTTGTGAATCTTTGGAATTCTCTGCCCCAGAGGGCTGTGAATGCTGAGTCCTTGAGTATATTCAAGGCTGAGATGGATATATTTTTGGACTCTAGGGGAATCAAGGGATATGGAGATCGGGCGGGAAAGTGGAGTTGAGGTCGATGATCAGCCATGATCTTATTGAATGGCGGAGCAGGCTCGAGGGGCCGAATGGCCTACTCCTGCTCTTGCTTCTTATGTTCTTATGTTCTTAACCTGCAGAGTAAACTTAAAATGTGGGAAGATTTCCTCTGTGTGTTACGTGTAATGATATCGTAAACATATTGGTTATAACTTGCTTTCCAATATCATTGCACAAAGCACAAAGAGAAAATCTTCCCCCGCCATCTGTAGCGTGGACGGATGCATCTATTGTTGGGACATCTCAATTGTGGGCATGTTGGTGAGCTGCTCCCAAGGCTCAGGGTTCACAGAGGAAAATCTAGAAGATAAAGGACATGCAAAATTTTCTCTTCATCGTTTTTCCTTTCACCGCTCATTAAGATCTGAGCTTTTTGGCACAAATGAAACTATTCTTTCCAGCTCACAGAGCTGGGTTCCATATCACAAGGAAAGTAGGATAAAATATCCCATTATGATTTACACACTACTCCGGGACGGTATAGTTTAGTTTTCCTTGTCGACTCTATTATTTACCTACCTTTGGCCATGTAAGGGAATTTCAAACCTCTTCATCCGTAATTACACTGCAGGACGTTTTCACCCACAGAGACAATGTCATACTACATATTACAGCAGCACTTTGTTTACTGACGTGTTGCCAGACACCAAAATCATTAATTTAGCAGCGTGGACGGATATTTCAGCAGTGTCTGTCTGCATCTACAACATTAGGAGCAAAATATAAAGAAACAAAAAAGTGCAGGTGTTGTTAGGTTGGGCATTGCGATTTTCAGTCGAATGTCAAAAGACCATGTGACATCATGGTGCTCATCATTCGGCTTACAACATACTTTTGAGGAGCATGGGGGGAATTTTTACTTCCTGACGAGTTGGGAGCGGGGATGGGGTGGGGGTGGTCCGGTCCGGTCTCACATGGGAAACCCAGGAGGTCTGGGTTTCCCCGCACACTGTTGGAGATTTAACTCCACAGCGTGCGTCTTACGTCATGGACGGATTCCCCGCCCGGAAGTCAGCCTGATTGACAGGCTTGGCAGTCAGTCGGGCGCGGAACGCTCCAGAGGAGGCCCGATCCCCGACCCTGGGGGTGGGGGGAGGTCTCCGATCCCCGATCCAGGGCGGGGTGGGGAGGTTGATCCTGAGGGGGCGTCCGATCTCCGACTCTGGGGGGGGGGGGGGGGGGGGGAGCGGGGGAGGGTCTGATCCCGGTGGGCCGGGTTTGTATGGGAGGGTGTCTGTTGGTGAGGGAGCTTGGGGGCCAGGGCGGGGGAAGCACTCCTGCTCCTCCTGGCCTACAAGGAATGCTCCCCGAGGCTTCAGCTGTCGGGATTCCCGAGGCCCAGGAAACTCGGCCGGCCTCAGTTAAACCTGCACAGCAGGTTAAATCCGTGGCTTCCAGCCTCATTAACATATTTTAAATGCCAGCCCGCCTCTTGGGAGCGGGTTGGCTGCCCGCCCCCTTGTCCCATCTCTGTAAAACCCAGAGGTCAGAGGGTTGCAGCCAGCATGCTTAGATTTTGCCCAAATAAACCCCCCACCCGCACCCATTCCCACCCAATTATTTCCATGACTGTGTCACTTGGCGTCATCCCAGGTAGACAGAGGGAAAAACTCATGCATTAAAAAAATGAATAAATTAAAAGAAAGAACTTGCATTTATATAGCACCTGATCAGGTCCTTAGGATGTCCCAAAGCGTTTCACAACTAATTAATTACTTTTTGACACACAGTCACTGTCATATGCAAACACAGCTCCAATTTGCTCATAGCAAGCACCCACGATCAGTTAGTGAGTGAATGACCAGATAATCTATTTTTGGTGGTGGTGGTTGAGGGACATAGGAACAGGAGGAGGCCATTCAGCCCCTCGAGCCTGTTCCGCCATTCAATGAGATCATGGCTGATCTGCGACCTAACTCCCTATACCCACCTTTGGCCCATATCCCTTAATACCTTTGGTTAACAGAAACTCTATCAATCTCAGATTTAAAATTAGCAATTGATCGAGCATCAATTGCCATTAGTGGAAGAGAGTTCCAAACCTCTACCACCCTTTGTGTGTAGAAGTGTTCCCTAATTTCACTCCTGAAAGGTCTGGCTCTAATTTTTAGACTATGCCCCCTAGTCCTAGAATCCCCAACCAGCGGAAATACTTTCTCTCTATCTACCCTATCAGTTCCCCTTAATATCTTGAAAACTTCAATCAGACCACCCCTTAACCTTCTAAATTCTAGGGAAAACAACTCTAGTTTGTGTAATCTCTCCTCGTAACTTAACCCTTGGAGTCCGGGTATCATTCTGGTAAACCTACGCTGCACTCCCTCCAAGGCCAATATATCCTTCCTAAGGTGTGGTGCCCAGAACTGCTCACAGTGCTCCAGGTGTGGTTTGACCAGGAAGAATGTTGGCCAGGACGCCGGGAGAATTTGCTGTTCTTCTTTGAAAGGTGCCCTGCAAACACAAATCCTCATTCGAAGTTCAATGCAGAGTTTGACAGCTAAGAGATATCAGCAGCAGCTTGAAGCCAAGCAGAAGTGGTCCTTTGGACTGTTAAGAATTAATTACCTTTTTGTGATTCTTTAATCTTTGCTTTTCCGTGGAGGTACTTCATGCATACTCACCCTTCAAGTTACTTGCTCATAACTATTGAGGTGAGGGACCTAATTAATGTGAGAACACCAGAAAAGCTTCTGCGGAGTTTGCCATACACGTCTATTGCCAGCAACAGCGCCAACTTCAGCCCCAGGTAAGTGATGCAGTGCTACTGCCTCCGGAAGAGAGAAGTGTTGAGGTAATATTGCCCTATTACTGCTCTAGGGAGCAGTCCCAGGGTAAACAGCTGCCTCCACACATTGCTGGACATCAAGGGTAGATTTTCGGTTCGGCGCTGCGAAGGTAGAGCGCGTCTGAAGACGGAGGCCGAAGATCACTAGAAATTGGTCCTCGGGCCTCATCTACATATTCAGGGCGAGCTGCCGGCACCCCTGGCAGCTCCATAGGCAGCTTGCCCGAGGGAAGGCTTTAATTTCAGGCCGATTGCCTTGCCGACAACGGCTCTCTGGTAAGTCCCGCGGTGGGGGTGGTGGTGGTGGTGGTGGGGGGGGGGGGGCGTGCGGGAGGAGGACAGTGGGAGTGAGGCTGATCACAGTCGCCAGCAATTCTTCTGCTCCTCCCGGCTCCACATTAAAAGTAAAAATGAAATTAGCCGACCTTTTCATTGGTGGCACCGGTTTGGCCACATCCTTGTCCAGAACACCAGAGCGGAGCAGCCCTGAGGCTTGCGGCCTTGTGGAAACCATCACTGGCCATCCAGGCATGCCCTGAGCCATAAATGAAAGTCACACAACCGCACACGTACACACTTGCACCTGTGCGCTTGCTTTTGTCTCACTGCCGGTGCTGGAGGGCCTGCGGTGAATCGTGAACGGGGAGATTCTGCAGCACTGGGAGCCCCAACTCCATCTCTTTCAGAAGTAGCTCCAGAAAGCACTGTTTAGCGCAGGTGCAAGATCTCCTGATCTCCATCAGGCTGCCCAAAGAGGAGCTGAGTTGAGTTCATATGAGATGGGTTAAGTTATAATAGATTTGTTTTAATGTAAATAAATTTTAATCACTCCACCATTGGCGGCCGCACCTTCACCCTAAGCTCGGCAATTCCCTCTCTAAACCTTTCCGCCTCTCTACCTCTCTCTCTCCTCCTTTAAGACGCTCCTTAAAACCTACCTCTTTGACTCACCTGCCCCAATATCTCCTTAAGTAGCTCGGTGTCAAATTTTGTTTGCTAATCGCTCCTGTGAAGCGCCTTGGGATGTTTTACTATGTTAAAGGTGCTATATAAATACAAGTTGTTGTTGTAATACAATGCATATTAAAATATGAAAGTTCAAACATGACATGCCTGTACATGTTGAAGGTGTATCCATTAGCAGAGGTAGAAAAGAGAAATTGTTCAGGGATAATTACTGACCATGTACTGGATGTTTACAGTCAATGTAAAGCCATTAGTAACAGAGATAATGAATTAGTAAAGAAAAAGACGGTGCATCGGTTTGATGTCTCATCTGAAAGACGACACCTCCAACAGCGCAACACTCCCTCCGCGCTGCACTGGAATGTCAGCCTACATTTTGTGCTCAAGTCGCTGGAGTGGGACTTGAACCCACATCCCTCTGTCTTAGTGCTATTGCTGAGCCAAGGCTGACATGTAGGACACATCTCCAGGTCATTTTGCTACAAGTTGTCATAACATTGTATGGATTACTGGTGAAATCACAGCTGAACTGTTGTGCACAGTTTCAAGGAATCTACCCTCAAAAGGATATTGAGATATTGGAGGAAAAGTGGGTTCAGGGAAAAGGAGCAACAATGATTCTTGAACTTAGGACTCTAAGTAATGAAGAGAGACTCACAAAATTATCATTGGAAAAGATTGAGAGAGGGGGGAAACATGATCTCGGTCTTGGAAATACTGTCGACCTAGATCATGTTGATGTAGTAGGCAATTTAACTTCTGAGTGTAGAAGTTGAGGTCCTGAATACAAAGTTCATCAGACTGCAACATTGCAAGGTGGATTCAAATGAAGATGGCCCATCAATCCATTTGAAATCATTTTTGCAGAATACTCGCCCTTGAATTTCATGAGTGTGATTTGGTGTCCTTCAACTCTGTGGCCATTGGGACTCAATGGCATGGATTTTGCGGTAAGAATAATGGTGAGGCTATCAGCGCTCACTGTTATTATGCAGTAAATCGAACAGCAACTTCCGGCATCCACACACGCACAGTTAAACATGAAAATCAAGAAGTTGCTGTCTGATTTGTCCTGCTCCTCCACAAACTTTGTTATACCAATACCTTGCCAAGAGATTCGGCATTGAAACACATGAAGAGTGGTACTTACTCAGTAGTTACCCACTAAACACACTAGAAAAAGTTAGGGCTGGTGCATTGAGGTGTAAATTCATTTTTAATGGTGTGATAAATCTTAATAGCTGCCAAATTTTAAAATAAAAAAAAAACAACCTCTCTGGCCCTGAAAATTTACTTTTATAAGTGTGGAGTCTCATTCCTTCAGATTTTAATTATTGTTGGAGATTTTAAAAGAATTAAACTTTATTTTTTACTTTTTCTTTCTGTCTCTTTTATCTCTCTTAATCCCATCTTTCTTTCCCTCTCTTTATTTCGCTTTCTGCGCGTGATTTTACATCGAATTAAATACACTTCCTGGTTCAGATTCTGCGTGCCTCGGCGAGGATTCCTCAATCTGACACGCTGTTGCTTGCCCTGCTCACACAGGCACCAGATCCCCTGCAGAGGGCGGCGAGCTGAAATGGACCTCCAATTACCGCAAGCCATCGCGCTAAAGCCCACGAAGTCTGTGGGCAGCTGTAAGCGTGATGAACGCGAGTGCCGTTCCTTTGCCGCTGACCGCAAGAATCCGGGCCATGATGTTGCACACTTCCCCAGTCCCTTTCTGTCACTTCTTTTTTTCCTTCATGTTCCAATTCTATTCAGTAAAAGTCTATTATGGCAATTTTTAAACTACAATGATTATTTTTTCTTCTTGTCATTTATTCCCTCGTGGTTTTTTTTTTCCCATAGAATGTTACTGCGCACTTAGAAAATTTTCTTGTCACTTCAGTCAGATGCAAATGCGCGCATCATTCCCCTAAGTGCAAATGTAATCGAAGCTGCCACAAAATTGCAGTAGCAGTTACTCCAAAATAGTTCTTCCACTGTGTCACATCGAAGCAAAAGCCTATTGTGGTCATTTCACGTTTGTCTTTTTTGACGCTTGGAAACTGATCGTGGATTTAACGAGGATGTAAATTAATCTCCATCTTTAAAAAAAAATTAGTCTTCCCTTCATTGTACAAATTTTAAGAAGCAAAGTTTAAATGTACTACGCAAATTTGTGTTGGCCAGTGTAATGACATTATTCATCCACCTTTAATCTTTGGAGAATGCTAAAATATATTTATTTTGTTTCTTGATGAAAGGAAGTATGAATCTTTCCTGGAGTAAGTTTACTACCACTGCATAGGTAGAATTCTGGGTGAAGTTTTCACTGAGCACCTTTCATTTACAAGAGAGGTTTGTGCTTTGAACACAAAAGGTTTAGAGGGGATTTGAGGAAAAACTTTTTCACCCAGAAGTTGGTTGGAATCTGGAACTCACTGCCTGAAAGGATGGTAGAGGCAGGAACCCTCACAACATTCAAGAAGCATTTAGATGAGCACTTGAAACACCATAGCATACAAGGCTATGGACCAAGTGCTGGAAAATGGGATTAGAATAGACAGGGCTTGATGGCTGGCGCGGACACGATGGGCCGAAGGGCCTCTTTCTGTGCTGTGTAACTCTATGACTCTATGACATCTGCTTAAGATATTGTAGCGTGTTGGCTGGGGTTTGAAGATCAGACATGACACCGGGAAATTTAAATATCAAAGCTCTAAATAAAAATTGATCTAGTTTTAGAAATGGTAGAATAATGGTTGGGTCGTAGTCAATGTTTCCCTTTAATTTTTTTTGGCTGCGCGGCCCCTTTAAGGGGCTGCGCGGCCCATTACAAGATGCCGCGCAAGCGCGTTTTTTCCCATTTAAAAGCGGTGAACCGACTGCGCAGCAGCTCCAGAGCGCTGCGCGGCCGCTGAAGGAAACATTGGTTGTAGTGTGCTGCAGGACTTCTGCCGATGTTGACCTTAAGAGCCAACCTCAACTGGTGACTAAAATCAGCAGAATGCTTTGTTTAGTTTTATACCTCACTCATTTGCAGAGTCGACGCAATAATTCCTCCAACAAGCTACGGCGCCTGAGATGTGATTTATATTTTTTGGTGTTCATGCATATCAAGGTATGGGATGTCAGTGCTCGGGAATGAAATTGACTTCCAAAAATTACATGAATCAGGAATGACATGAGATTCACACCCAGACAACAAAATAGATTCCCAAAAATGATAGGGTGGAGTTTCCACTTTGGCCGCAATCGGGAAATTTCATTGATTAGGTTAGGCTTCAAGTTTCTGTTAAAATTCATTTGCATAATCACAAACATAAAGGGCTGGATTTTACCAGCCCTGAGGAGGCGGGTTTGGAGGCGGGACTGCTGGGAAAGTCAAAAAGAATGGGAGCGGGTCCCCAATCCGCCTCCAACCAATCTTCCCAGGAGCCGGGTCCCCAATTTGCGCAGGGACCTGACTCCAAGTAGCGGGAAGAGGACTATAGCCACTTAACTGCCTGTTAACAGGTAGTTAACAGGAAGTTAAGAGGCTTTTTCCAATTTTTAGACTTCTGCTGCAGGCTTCCCGATGTCAGGGAACCCCGCCAGGGTAAATGAGGCGTGCTGTGGGTCTACTATAATGTTTGTGTATAGATGACAGCTGCAGAAGTGGTGTGAAGGATGCAATGGGACACTGGTGAGTATCAGAGGTAAGGAAATGTTGGGAAAGTCATTTTTAATGTGTTTAGATTTTTCTGCAGGTGACAAGCTTTGAAGTGTTTGTGTGGTCTCACCTCAATGGGAGAAGTGACAGATCGCTTCTGTACCCTCACCTTCAGCTGCCATCTGTTTCATCCGAAAGAGGGAGTCATTGGAGAGCCTGGGTGAAAGGGCTCACCTGTGTACAGTGATTGTCAGTGTTTGATAGCACCTCAATGCTGTCAAACACTGTCAAATCATCTGTCAAAAATTTATGGTTCATGTGCCTTTAAGAAAACCGGCAGATGAAGTGTCATCAACTGACATCATCTGACACCGGCTTTTCCTTAATTGGCCGGCAAGCCCGCAGGGCGGGCTTAACAAGGCCAATCAGGGGAAAATAGCGTCTGTGCGTCGGATGTCGCTAGGGGCGGGACTAGAACCCGGAAGGCAGCAGTCCCGCCCCCCATGTGTCTCGGTGAGTAAAATCCAGCCCAAAATCTTTCCATGATCCAGCCTACTTGGGCAGCATAATAGAACGTAATCATTTCTTTTTTTTTATCGTTCCATTAAAAAGTATTCCTTGAAATATTTAAGAGTGACTGCTCTGGAATATGGGTGCAAAACAAGACGAGACCCCCCCCCCCCCCCCACCATATTGTCTGCTGTAACTGTACAGTGCTGACATTAAACTACTTATGAAAACTGCTTCTGATGTTGCGGCCTACAACAACAACAACAACTTTACAAAGTATTTACGGCACAGAAACAGGCCATTCGGCCCAACCAGTCCATGCCAGCGTTTATGCTTCACTCGAGCCTCCTCCCGTCTTTCCTCATCTAACTCTATCAGCATAACCCTCTATTCCCTTCTCCCTCATGTGCTTATCTAACCTCCCCTTAAATGCATCTATACTATTCGTCTCAACCACTCCCTGTGATAGCGAGTTCCACATTCTCACCACTCTCTGGGTAAAGAAGTTTCTTCTGAATTCCCTATTGGATTTCTTGGTGACTGTCTTATATTGATGGCCTCTAGTTTTGCTCTTCCCCACAAGTGGAAACATTCTCTCTCTGTGTCTACTCTATCAAAACCTTTCATAATTTTAAAGACCTCTATTAGGTCACCCCTCAGCCTTCTCTTTTCAAGAGAAAAGAGACCCAGCCTGTTCATCATTTCCTGATAGGTACACCCTCGCATTATGCTCCACACAAGCCTCCTCCCACCCCTTTTCATCTAACCCAGCAGCATGTCCTTCTATTCCTTTCTCCCTCATGTGTTTACCTAGCTCCCCCTTAAAGGCATCTATGCTGTTCACCTCAACCACTCCTTGTGGTAGCGAGTTCCACGTTCTAACCACTCTCTGACGCTTGAGAAGTTTCTCCTGAATTCCCTATTGGATTTATTAGTGACTATCTTATATTTATGGTGCCTTGTATTTATATAGCGCCTTTAACATAGTAAAACGTTGATGAAATGCATCAGTAAAGCTATTTTTACGATATAGTTTTTAAGGATGTTGTTACCTTCATTTTGAAGTTTTTCTCTCACTTTCTAATCTTCTTCTTCATCACACCTCGACCACACACACACACACACACACAAGGAGATGCTCAGAGAATTCTCTACTTTCTCCCTTGACACCACGGGTGAGAATCAGCATTCTATAGAATAGCATGCTCCGCGGAACACCAGCATCTTATAGTATTGTAGCATTTTTCTGGATTAGCTTATTGCCACAAACTGTGTTCATTTCTTGTTGCATTTTACCAGCTTGACTTGCTCAGTGAGCAGCCAGTGCCTTTGAATGCAGCAGCTGGAGGCAGAGAAAATTACATAGAGCAAGTACTTCAAAGACTAAAGTATAGACCAAGATGCCCTCAATTTGCTATAGTTGCAGCAAGGATACAAGAAAGGAAACAGGAAGCAGTAGGGCCAATTTTAATACCTTTTACAGCTGTGCCGGCTGAGAACAGCTAACTCTGCAGTTTTTAGCTGTTGCTAACTATTTCTTGTTGCTTGCTACGGAATTTTCGATGGACTGATGAGAGCTGGAAGCCTGCAAGGAGCCTGTTTTAGTGCTATGAGGCATTTCAGTCACAGTTGCTTTTGAAGTCTACTCAATAAGCCTTTTCCCCTGACTCTGTACTTGCTTAAAAGCTTTTCATCTCTAACTTCTTCCAGTCCTGATGAAAAGCCTTCGACCTGAAACGTTATCGCTGTTTGTCTCTCCACAGATGCTGCCTGACCTGCTGAGTGTATCCAGCATTTTCTGTTTTTATTTCAATAAGCCACCTGCTGTCCCAGAGGACATTTGTTGGACACTGTCCCTGAGCTGGGCAGAGCGTGACATCTGGTTTAACTAAAGTTCTGTCAGCAAGTTGACCATTGAGAGAAACCTCTCCATTCCCAAACCACCTTGTACAATTTAATTCTCCGCTCCACTCCCACTCTGATCTCTCGATCCTCGACCTCTTACATTGTTCCAACGAAGCTCAATGTAAGCTCGAGGAACAGCACCTCATCTTTCGATTAGGCACTTTACAGCCTTCTGGACTCAACATCGAGTTCAACAATTTCAGACCATAACCTCGTCCGCTACAATTTTTTTTCCCGTTTTCTCTCACATGGCAGCTGTTGATGATTCTGCCATCGCCATTTACACCTCATCTAGAGTCATCTTTTGTTTCTTAACTTGTCCCATTACCGTCTCTCTTTGCCTTGCACCATCATCCCTTTTGTCAGTCAATCTCTCCTGCCTTCCATCCGATCACAGACCTTCCCTTTGTTCTTTCCTCCCCTCCTCCCTGGCCCTGACATGCCCCTGCTTAAAAATCTCTCTTCTCTAAACTTTTCCAGTTCTGACGAAGGGTCCTTGACCCGAAACGTTGACGCTGTTTCGCTCTCCACGATGCTGCCTGACCTGCTGAGTGTTTCCAGCATTTTCTGTTGCTGTACAATTAGGTCCTGGTTTCTATTCATCTGAGTGCGGCTGTTCTGGGTAGTATCCTAAACATTTCTTGTAACTCTGAATGTTAATCGGCACTTATGCTACTCCAGATTGCACAGTTGAAGACTTGTTCAGCAATGCCATGTTCTTGGCTTCTTGCAGCACGAGTTTCATTGAGGAATACCAGATCAATTGACATCTGCAATTGCTGCTTTGTCGACTTTGTGATTCAGAATCTCACAGGCGATTGCTCTGTTTCCTTATGAAATTGCCCAGAGATGATTTCTCTTTTTAGGTGTCAGCCATAGCTCAGTGGGTAGCACTCTCGCCTCTGAGTCAGAAGATGGTGGGTTCAAGTCCCACTCCCCTTTACTAGGGCATGAAGGAGCCCTAGTAAAACTGAAGTCAATGGGAAGCGGGGGAAAACTCTCCATTGGCTGGAGTCATACCTAGCACAAAGGAAGATGGTTGTGGTGATTGAAGGTCAATCATCACAGCCCCAGGATATCGCTGCAGGAGTTCCTCAGGGCAGTGTCCTAGGCCCAACCATCTTCAGCTGCTTCATCAATGAGCATCCCTCCATCATAAGGTCAGAAATGGGGATGTTCGCTGATGACTGCACAGTGTTCAGCATCATTCACAACTCCTCAGATAATGAAGCAGTCCATCCCGTATGCAACAAGACCTGGATGACGTTCAGGCTTGGGCCGATAAGTGGCAGGTAACATTCGCGCCACAGAAGTGCCAGGCAATGACTATCTCCAACAAGCGAGATTCTAACCACCGCCCCTTGACATTCAATGGTATTACCATCGCCGAATCCCCCACCCTCAACATCCTGGGGGTCACCATTGACCAGAAACTTAACTGGACCAGCCACATAAATACTGTGGGAACAAGAACAGGTCAGAGGCTAGGTATTCTGCGACGAGTGTCTCACCTCCTGACTCCCCAAAGCCTTTCTACCATCTACAAGGCACAAGTAAGGAGTGTGATGGAATACTTTCCACTTGCCTGGATGAGTGCAACTCCGACAACACTCAAGAAGCTCGACACCATACAGGACAAAGCAGCCCGCTTGATTGGCGCCTCATCCACCACCTTAAACATTCACTCCCTCCACCACCGGCATACCGTGTCTGCAGTGTGTACCATCTACAAGATGCACTGCAGCAACTTGCCAAGGCTTCTTCGGCAGCACCTTCCAAACCCGCGACCTCTTCCACCTAGAAGGACAAGGGCAGCAGGCGCATGGGAACACCACCACCTCCAAGTTCCCAGCCCAGTCACACACCATCCTGACTTAGAAGTATATCGTCGATCCTTCATCGTCGCTGGGTCCTGGAACTCCCACCCTAACAGCAATGTGGGAGTACCTTCACCACACAGACTGCAGCGGTTCAAGAAGGCAGCTCACCACCACCTTCTCAAGGGCAGTTAGGGATGGGAAATAAATGCTTGCCATGCCAACGATGCCCACATCCCACAAACAAATTAAAAATAAACTCCAGAGACCTGAGCACAGAATCTAGGCTGGCATTCCAGTGTAGTACTGAGGGAGAGCTGCACTGTTGGAGGTGCTGTCTTTTGGATGAGATATTAAACCGAAGTCCCGTTTGCTCTCTCAGGTGGATGTAAAAGATTCCTTGGCACTATTTCAAAGAAGAGCAAAGGAGCATTCACCAGTGTCCTGGTCAATATTTATCCCTCAATCACTTTCTCTAAAAAACAGATTAACCGGTCATTATCACATCTGATGAAGGGTCATCGACCTGAAACGTTAACTCTGTTTCTCTCTCCACAGATGCTGCCTGACCTGCTGAGTATTTCCAGCATTTTCTGTTTTTATTTCAGATTTCCAGCATCCGACGTATTTTGCTTTTGTATTATCACATTGATGTTTGTGGGAGCTTGCTGTGTGCAAATTGGCTTCCCCATTTTTTTAAATTAGTTTATGGGATGTGGGCCAGCATTTATTTCCCATCCCTAATTGTCCTTGAGAAGGTGGTGGTGAGCCACCTTCTTGAACCGCTGCAGTCCGTGTGGGGAAGGTACTCCCACAGTGCTGTTTGGGAGGGAGTTTCTGGATTTTGACCCAGCGACGATGAAGGATCGGCGATATATTTCCAAGTCAGGATGGCGTGTGACTTGGAGGGGAACTTGGAGGTGGTGGTGTTCCCATGCGCCTGCTGCCCTTATCCTTTTAGGTGGAAGAAGTCGCGGGTTTGGGAGGTGCTGCCGAAGAAGCCTTGGCGAGTTGCTGCAGTGCATCTTGTAGATGGTACACACTGCAGCCATGGTACGCTGGTGGTGGAGGGAGTGAATGTTTAATGTGGTGGATGGGGTGCCAATCAAGTGGGCTGCTTTGACCAGGATGGTATCTAGCTTCTTGAGTGTTGTTGGAGCTACACTCATCCAGACAAGTGGAGAGTATTCCATCACATTCCTGACTTGTGCCTTGTAGATGGTGAAAAGGCTTTGGGGAGTCAGGAGGTGAGACACTCGCCACAGAATCCCTAGCCTCTGACCTGCACTTGTTGCCACAGTATTTATGTGGATGGTCCAGTTAAGTTTCTGGTCAATGGTGACCCCCAGAAGGTTGCTGGTGGGCGATTCGGTGATTGTAATGCCGTTGAATGTCATGGGGCGGTGGTTAGGCGCTCGCTTTTTGGAAATAGTCATTGCCTGGCACTTCTGTGGCGCGAATGTTACCTGCCACTTATCAGCCCAAGTCTGAGCGTCGTCCAGGTCTTGTTGCATGCGGGCATGGACTGCTTCATTATCTGAGAAGTAGTGAATGGCGCTGAACACTGTGCAGTCATCAGCGAACATCCCCATTTCTGACCTTATGTTGGAGGGAAGGTCATTGATGAAGCAGCTGAAGATGGTTGGGCCTAGTTCACTGCCCTGAGAAACTCCTGCATTGATGTCCTGCGTCTGTGATGATTGACCTTCAACCACTACAACCATCTTCCTTTGTGCTAGGTATGACTCCAGCCAGTGGAGAGTTTTTCCCCCAATTCCCATTGACTTCAGTTTTACGAGGGCTCCTTGATGACACACTCGGTCAAATGCTGCCTTGATGTCAAGGGCGGTCACTCTCACCTCACCTCTGTAATTCAGCTCCTTTGTCCATGTTTGGGCCAAGGCTGTAATGAGGTCGGGAGCCGAGTGGTCTTGGCGGAACCTAAACTGGGCATCAGTGAGCAGGTTATTGGTGAGTAAGTGCTGCTTCATAGCACTGTTGATGACACCTTCCATCACTTTGCTGATGATTGAGAGCAGACTGATGGGGCGGCAATTGACCGGATTGGATTTGTCCTGCTTTTTGTGGATAGGACATACCTGGGCAAATTTCCACATTGTCGAATGGATGCCAGTGTTATAGCTGTACTGGAACAGCTCCCTACATTACAACAATGACTACACTTCAAAAGTACTTAATTGGCTGTAAAGTACTTTGGGATGGCCTGAGGTCGTAAAAGGCGCTATATAAATGCAAGACTTTCTTTCTTTGCTTTTTTGCTTGAATGATTGGCAGGTTTCTCAGAGTGGAATCTGTGCTGAGTGAAGTAACTCCAAACGACAGCATGTCCTGTGCCTGCTGCACATTCACATTCTCCGCGGCAATGTCCGTGGTCAATTATCGCAGACTAGGCTCATCCATATGGATGTAACCAATCTACAAACAAAACAACGTAAACTTTGGAGTGCTGGATTTATTTATGAGCGGTATTGAAGGCAAAAGCATCTATTTTTCTACTAATTGCCCCATCTCCTTGTGCCATCCGTGGTGGCCATCAAGCAGATAACTCAGGCCCATGTCAATGCCACTCTGAATCAGCCACCATTGGTGCACATAATTGGTGAAGTTGAGATTCCCAATGATTGATTTGCTTCTCTCCTGCAGGAAGGTGCCTGTTTGGTGCCATCCCATAGCCGCGAGCATTCAACTCAGTGAGCAGCTCAAACCATGGTGCCTCCGTTAGTGCCACTTGGCTCATAAGAGTGCTAAACTTTGAAGCGTTAATGATATTAGTGACAGTGGGAGAAGATGAACAGAATGTAAGATTTCTTTTGAAGATTGAAGACATTAGTCCAGATTTTGCTGGTGCAGGACATCTCGCGGCGTGCCCCATTGGTTAGACTTTTTCCCTCACCCTTCAGCTCAAAAAAATTTTGCCCTGCAAGTTGCTGGAAGTGCAAGCTGACAACAACACCGCGAGGACAACACGGTATCTGGGACCTTGGTGAACGATGGGACCAAGAGTCTATCTTCTCAACCAATGTGATTTAAGGGTACAGAAATAAACAGAAGAACGACAGAGAAGGAAATAGGGTGAATTAGAGTCGAATCAGGTAGAGTAAGAGAAATAAAGAGAGTGAAAGACAGATTGAATTAAGCGAGAGAGGAAAAAAGAGACAGAAAGGTAAGCTAAGAAAAAAATTTAAAACATTTAAAATTTAAATAATCTCTAGCAACAATGTACTTCCCGTTTGAATGAGACTCCACAGTTTCAATTGTTCTCTTTCTGGGCCGGAGAGGTTGAGTGGCATTGCAGGAACATAAACCTCATCGTTAAAAAAAGTACTTATGCTGTTGAGTACAAGGCCTAACTTTCTGCAACGATTTTAATAGGCAATTAATGCACGAATGCCGCAATTTCTTGACACTCACAGCGGGCTGGCGTTTTCGCGAGGCTAATGGCGGAGCAGCGGAAATCCTCCAGAAGCTTGTGGCGATTCGTAACTCACGGGGAATCTCTTCCTCGCCACAGGTTGCTGGACGTTTTGCACATTAATAAAGGAGCGTGTCATTAAACCCGCCGTTATTTTGCCAGCAAAATCTGGACCATTATATAACGTGTGTATCTTGCATCTAGGGCATGTTGTCACACTACAAAGTGCCATAAGTGTTTAAAAAATAAAGAGCAAGAAAGACAGTCTTTCCTGACTTTGATATTCTGGCTGCAGCATGTGCCGATTTAGACCAGTTTCTCACAGGGAGTACCTGGCCATTGTTTTTACTGTTACAGGAAACCCCATATTAAACACAGATCCATCTTTGCAGCTAAAGATTAAAACCATGCTCCAACCCTCAGACTACCCATGGGCAGTGACACAAGAGAACAATTACTTCTTAATATATTTCAAATGAAAGTGCCTATAAATGCAAATGCTTGCCAGAATTAACATTCAAATAATAGTTAAGAGACAGCCCATAAAAAAGAAAGAAAGACTTGCATTTATATAGCGCCTTTCACGACCACTGGACGTCCCAAAGCGCTTTACAGCCCATGAAGTACTTTTTTGCAGTGTAGCCACTGTTGCAATTTAGGGAAAGTGGCAGCCAATTTGCGCACAGCAAGCTCCCACAAACAGTAATGTGATAATGAGCAGATCATTTTTTTTTAGTGATGTTGGTTGAGGGATAAACATGGGCCAGGAATCTGGGAATAACTCCCCTGCTCTTCATCGAAATAGTGCAGTGGGATCTTTTACGTCCACCTGAGGGAGCAGACGGGGCCTCAGTTTAACATCTCATCCCAAAGTCAGCACCCCCGACAGTGCAGCACTCCCTCAGCACTGCACTGGAGTATCAGCCTAGATTTTTGTGCTCAATTCTTTGGAGTGGGAGCTATGAACCCACAACCTTCTGACCCAGCGGCGCGAGTGCTACCAACTGAGCCACAGCTGGAACTCCTGAGACAGCCCATGGAACCATAAAGCACAGAAGGAGACCATTTATCCAATTGTGCCCATGCCAGCTCTTTGCCAGAGCAATTCAATACTGATTCCACTGTTTCCCTAAAACCCTGCATTTTTCTCTGCATGAAATATTTATCCACTTCTCCTTTAAAAGATATAATAGTTTCTGCCTCAATCACTCCCTGTGGCAAAACATTCCATGTTCTATCAACCCTTTGCGTAAAGCCATTTCTTCCAGCCTCTCCCTTCACTCTCTTTGCGATAATTTTAAATTGATGAACCATCATCACTGACTCCCCATCCAGAGGAATTAGTCTTTCCTTGGTCAGCCTATCAAGCCCTTGGTAACTTTAAAAACCTCTCTTGAAGCGCCTCTTAAACCTTGTCCACGCCACTGGAACTAATCCATTGATTTCAAGAGTCTCCTCATAACCATAGTTTTCCATTCATGGTGTATAGTGTCAGCTGTGGCTCAGTTAGTAGCACCCTCGCCTCTGGCTCAGTAATGGTTGTGGGTTCAGGTCCCACTCCAGAAACTTTGAGCACAAAAATCTAGGCTGACACTTGCAGTGCTGAAGGGAACTGCACTGTTGAAGGTGCTGTCTTTCAGATGAGATGTTAAACCCAGGCCCTGTTTGCTCTCTCAGGTGGATAAAGAAGATCCTATGGCACTATTTCAAAGAAGAGCTGGGGAGTTATCCCAAGTGTCCTGGCCAATATTTATCCCTCAATCAACATCACTAAAAAAAACAGGTTATCTGGTCATTATCACATTGCTGTTTGTGGAGCTTGCTGTGTGCAAATTGGCTGCTGAGTTTCCTACATTACAACAGTGACGACACTTCAAAAAGTACTTCATTGGCTGTAAAGCACTTTGGGACGTCTGATGATTGTGAAAGGCGCTATAGAAATGTAAGACTTTCTTTTCACTATGGCCCTAGTGTCCTTTCTCTAATAGGATGCCCAAAACTGCACACAGTATTCATAGTCTAATAAACGCTTTGTATAAATTTTGTTATTACTTCTTTACTCTTGTATTCTATATTCCTATTTATAAAACCCAAAATGCCATTGTTATGTCCTTATCTATTTGCACTCTTACTTGTATAGAATGATATTTTAGAACGCCTAGGTCTCTGTTCATTCACATCTTTCAGCATCCGTTTATTCAATGTATACTCCCATTCTGTGTTTTCCCTCCCAAAATGTATTACTTCACACTTCAGAATAAATTGGACCCTTGCATTGATAGAGAGAGCTTCTCGTTCCATCATTCTAAGCAGAATTAAAAACCTGAGTCTCAGTGGTGAAAGAACACTGCTTACATCGCCCTCATAACCAGATTTTAACACCAACAACTTGCATTTATATCGCAGCTTTAACGTAGTAACACTTCCGAAGGTGCTTCACAGGAGTATTATCAAACAAAATATGATACCGAGCCACATAAAGAGATATTAGGACAGGTGACTAAAAGCTTGGTCAAAGAGGTAGGTTTTAAGGAGCGACTTAAAGGAGGAGACAGAGGTAGCGAGGTGGAGAGGTTTAAGGAGGGAATTCCAGAGCTTAGGACCCAGGCAGCTGAAGGCACGGCCGCCAATGGTGGAGCGATTAAAATCTGGGATGCGCAAGAGGTCAGATGGGTCGTAGCGTTGAAGGAGGTGCAGGAGGTTACAGAGATAGGGAGGGGACGAGGCCATGGAGGGATTTAAACACAAGGATGGGAACGTTGAAATCGCGGCGTTACCGGACCGGGAGCCAATGTACGTCAGCGAGCACAGGGGCGATGGGTGAACGGGACTTGGTGCGAGTTAGGACACAGGGCAGCAGAGTTTTGGACGAGCTCAAGTTTATGGAGAGTGTTAGCTGGGAGGCTGGCCAAGAGTAACAAGCCTACTGTTTTATCAGTGATCAATCAAATTTTGCATTATGTGGAGCAGGAGTTCTGCTTATATGGCAGACTAATAAAAATTTAGGAGATCTTTCTACTGAAGTATTTCATCAGGTCAATCCAAGTATGATCCAATTAAAATGTAACAAAAGTCTTTCTCCAATTACAGAACCAACTGCAGGTGCTTCCTCTATCTCATGCTTTAAATGCAGCCAAAATATAAGCTTTTAGCCTGATGTCTCACATTAACATTTAAGATCGAAGACTTCCTGAACTGCACAAACGACTTAAAAAGAGCACGCTTCACTGCTTTTCATCAGTAGCTCAGCATGAATCGAGCAATTTTGCCTGCACAGATGTTACAAATCTGACGAGCCGATTGCATTGCCGAAAAGGAAAGGGCTCCGGGCAGTTGAGCATCTGGGGCTAGATCCCTCAAATGGGCCAAATAGTACACAGAGAAGTTTTCTTTTTTAAGTGACTCTCCACCAAGGGCAAGGGCCGTAAGTGAAACGAGTTGAAACCACCTACAGATTGGCACAATTGGCACTAAATTGGCAATCTCACTCAAGCAGGCCCCAAAAAACAAAAATCAATTGTGTGCTGCCTTTTATTTTAAGTCTATTTTAAGGTTGAATGTTTATTAACAAATGGGGTTTTTGATTTTTGAAGCAATTCGCTCTACACCTGCTTTGAGTTCTGTCAAAATAAGTTGCAGTTTGAGTGTTGAAACAGAAGGACTCGTGAAATTGTTGAAGGTGGTGATGGTGGGGGAGGGGGTCGTGTAGGTGGAGGAGGGCAGAGGTGAGAACAACAAGTCAACTGAAATACGCCAAGCCGAGATTTCTTCTAATTAAAGCTTCCATTTCTTTATTCCATTTTTAAAGATGTTGATTAAGGCAGGCTCCCAGGAGCAGGTTTGTTTTATATCCGAGTGTTAGGTAAGTTTATCCATCAGCAACTTTAATAGAAAAGTTTTTTGTTTTAATTATCAGTTTAATGAAATTTTCCAAACCAGAAATTTTAAAGCCAGCAAGATTCAGGATTCTATTGAAGGAGAATGTAAGTGTAAGGAGTAGCAGAATATTCATCCTAGCAAGGTAATGTGAAAAAAAACAATAGTTTTGATGTTGTGGGACTTGAGGGAATCTGTATAAGATATAAAAGCAAAGAGTCAGGTTAGACACCAGGAAGAGGATGGCTTTTCTCAGAAGGTTTTTTAAAATTCATTTATGGGATGTGGGCGTCACTGGCAAGACCAGCATTTATTGCCCATCCCTAGTTGCCCTTGAGAAGGTGGTGGTGAGCCGCCATCTTGAACCGCTGCAGTCCGTGTGGTGAAGGTACTCCCACAGTGCTATTAGGGAGGGAGTTCCAGGATTTTGACCCAGCGACGATGAAGGAACGGCCGATATACTTCCAAGTCAGGATGGTGTGTGACTTGGAGGGGAACTCAGAGTTGGTGGTGTTCCCATACGCCTGCTGCCCTTGTCCTTCTAGGTGGATGAGGTCGCGGGTTTGGGAGGTGCTGCCGAAGAAGCCTTGGCGAGTTGCTGCAGTGCATCTTGTAGATGGTACACACTGCAGCAACTCGCCAAGTGCGCCGGTGGTGGAGGGAGTGAATGTTTAAGGTGGTGGATGGGGTGCCAATCAAACAGGCTGCTTTGTCCTGGATGGTGTCGAGCTTCTTGAGTGTTGTTGCAGCTGCACTCATCCAGGTTGTTGCCCTCTGGAACAAGTTCTAATGGTAAGTAAGGGATATGCTACAGTTCTTTGAGAATAGTCTTGGCAAGTTCAAGGGTTAGGACAACAGTGGGGCATGTCGGGGGTGCATGGGTTAATTCCATAGAATTGCATAGAATTTACAGCACAGAAACAGGCCATTCGGTGTTTATGCTCCACACGAGCCTCCTCCCACCCTACTTCATCTAACCCTATCAGCATAACCTTCTATTCCTTACCCCCTCATGTGTTTATCTAGCTTCCCCTTAAATGCATCTATGATTTTTGCCTCAACTACTCCTTGTGGTAGCGAGTTCCACATTCTCACCACTCTCCGGGTAAAGAAGTTTCTCCTGAATTCCTTATTGGATTTATTAGTGACTATCTTATGTGTCTGACCCGTAATTTTGTACCCCTCCACACCGTCTACCCCTATACCACCGCTTCATAATTGTAAAGACCTCTATTAGGTCATCCTTCAGCCTTCTTAATTAAGTTAACTTTAATTTAATTTAATTATGTTCACCTCATGATGAACGTGGATAATCCTGGTCTCCTGGAGTTTGCTTGATTGCCTTGATGAAGCTGGAGAAGAATTTCCCACACCTATTCTTGAAATTGACCACTGCTTTTAATTCATCCAGGGTTTTTTTTTTACTTTTCTTTGGGATTATTAGTGATTAGGGATCGTGGTGCATTGATTTCACCATCCAGTGGTTAGGGTGAGCATTGATGGGCCTGATGGTCTGTTCACATCCTTCTTTACATATGTTAATATGCCAGGATTCCTCCTTTTTCCCTTCACGCGAGACCAGTCACTCAATAAGCAGTAGCTCATAGGAACATAGGCACAGGAGGAGGCCATTCAGCCCCTCGAGCCCGTTCCGCCATTCAGTGAGACCATGGCAGACCTGTATCCTAACTCCATCCATCCGCCTTGGCTCCATGTCCCTTAATACCCTTGGCTAGCAAAAATCTATCGATCTCAGATCGATTGATGTCAGAAGAGGATCTCAGTTGGGGGTGAGGTGTGGGGCTTTGTTGCATATCCTGCAGATTGGCAGCCTCTCCTATCCTTGGACAACTCCAGATTGGGAACAAATTGAGAAAATTAAGTGTCATCCAAGTTGCAACAACTACTGAAACAACCTTCCATTTGCCATGGTGAACAGCCTCAGTGAGTTTATGCAGTGATTCGCTGAGCCATACCGATCAGAAATGTCCAATGTTTCATAGAATAGCATCATAGAAATTTACGGCACAGAAGGAGGCCATTCCACCCATCGGGCTGGATTTTGTCTTGGGGTCGGGTTGGGGTCGTGTCATCCGCATTTCGTGTTGCCCCCCCCCCCCCGGACTCCAGATTAATGTGGATGAATGATGGAATTTTCACTTAATTGGGCAATTGAGTTCCAGCATGTGGGAACCCATGAACCAATTAGTGGTTTCAGTCTGAAAGTCGCCTCTGATGATGTCATCATTGCAGGTCAGAGACTGCCTGCCTGGTCTCAGAGACTGCCTGGCTGTTGGTGTGAGAGGACCTACCTGGAGGCGGATGGAGTCGGGATGGGTCGGGACCCCTGAATCTGCAACTTTAACCCCCCACACGCCTCCAAACCTGACTCCACGGGTCATTGAAAATCCAGCCCATCGTGTCTGTGCCGGCCGAAAAAGAGCCATCCAGCCTAATCCCACTTTCCAGCTCTCGGTCGTAGCCTTGTAGGTTACGGCACTTCAAGTGCATATCCAAGTACTTTTTAAATGTAATGAGGGTTTCTGCCTCTACCACCCTTTCAGGCAGTGAGTTCCAGACCCCCACCATCCTCTGGGTGAAAAAAGTTTTCCACATCTGGAGTATTGTGTACAGTTTTGGTCTCCTTACCTAAGGAAGGATATACTTGCCATAGAGGGAGTGCAATGAAGGTTCACCAGACTGGTTCCTGAGATGGGGGATTGTCCTATGAGGAGAGATTGAGTAGACGAGGCCTATATTCTCTAGAGTTTAGAAGAATGAGAGGTGATCTCATTGGAACATACAAAATTCTTACAGGGCTTGACAAGGTAGATGCTGTGATGATGTTTCCCCTGGCTGGGGAGTCTAGAACCAGGGGTCACAGTCTCAGAATAAGTGGTCGGCCATTTAGGACTGAGATGAGGAGAAATTTCTTCACTCAGAGGGAGGTGAATCTTTGGGATTCTCTACTCCAGATGGCTGTGGATGCTCAGTCATTGAGTATATTTAAGACAGAGAGCATTAGATTTTTGGATATTCAGGGAATCAAGGGATATGGGGATAGTGCGGGAAAGTGGAGTTGATATAGAAGATCAGCCATGATGTTATTGAATGGGAAGCAGGCTCAAAGAGCCATATGGCCTACTCCTGCTCCTATTTCTTATGTTCTTATGTTCTTATAACTCCCATCTAATCCTTCTACCAATTACTTTAAATCTCTGCCCCCTGGTTATTGACCTCTCTGCTCCACCGTCTGTGTCACATTAGTAGATCTCAGCTGGAGCAGCAGCAAGGCGGAACCATCTGGTTTCCGTTCCCCTTAGGTTAAGAAGGGGAATGTCAGCAGGGCTCCTGCCCTTGATCTCTGCTGCGGGAAGTGCCGTTTTGACAAGGTTTGGGTGAGAAGAGCAATGGGTTTGGCTCTGATGCTCCCCATGGCGGAGCAGCCTGCCGAGACTCACCATTACGGCTGACACCCAAAGACGGGTCCTGTGGACAAGGTGCTGGAGGTGGGGGAGGGGAAAATGCCAGCTGTGGAATCATACCTCATTCAATACTTCAGAGAGACAAGAGCAGACAGAAATGAGCAAGAAGAAAATACCATTACCTTTCTTCCCGCAATTGGTACTTGAGCTTTTCATTTGCTGTGTGCGTGTTGGAGCTGATGCACATGTTCGGTGTGTGTTAAAGATAGCATTGATGGAGCATTTGTGCATGTTTGCACACACCTAAACTTGCTCCGGGGGGGGGGGGTGGTTAAATGTTCATGTTTTCTTTTGCTTATTAAACAGCAATTAATATGATGCGGAGATGCCGGTGTTGGACTGGGGTGGACAAAAGTGAGAAGTCGCACAACACCAGGTTATAGTCCAACAGCTTTATTTGAAATCACAAGCTTTCGGAACGCTGCTCCTTCGTCAGGTGAAGTCACCTGACGAAGGAGCAGCGCTCCGAAAGCTTGTGATTTCAAGTAAAGCTGTTGGACTATAACCTGGTGTTGTGCGACTTCTAGCAATTAATATGAAATATGCAAATTTACTTTGTTCCTACGTCAGGTGATCCAGCACCATTATTGCAGCCTTTTTCCGACTGGCTGTTCAGTTGTGCACTACAACTACAAGTTGCATTTAAATAGCGCCTTTAATGTGATAAAACGTCCCAAGGTGCCGCACAGGAGCGTAATCAGACACAAGTTGACACCGAGCCAATGAGGGAGAGATTGGGGTGAATTTTAACAGCCAAAAGCGGGTGGGTTGGGGTCGGGTCAGATGTTAAAATTGCAAAATTCCCAACCCACCCGTTGCCAATTTAAATCTCTTAATGAGGCTGGCAGCCTCTGATTTAACCCGCTTTGCAGGTTTAACCCTGGCCGGCCGGGTTTCCCAGGTAAAGGGAGACGAGGGCAGCTTTGGGGAGAAGGTAAAGCAATGCCTTTACAGCACTGCTTGTGGGCCAGGAGGAGCAGGAGTGCTTCATTTCCAGCCCCGGCCCCCCCAAGTTCCCCTCTCCATCAGACCCACCCCCATACAAAGACCCCCAGGGTCGGGGATCGGACTTCCCTCCCCCGAGATCGGAGACCCCTTCTGGGGTCGGGGATTGGACCCCCCACCCGGGACCGGACCACCCCCTCCTCCGCCGGGGTCGTGGATTAGACCTACCTGCTGCTGCAGCCTGCGCCAGAGTCCTTCCCGCCCGACTGGAAGCCAAGCCTGTCAATCAGGCTGACTTCTGGGCGGGGAACCTGTCAAGGAGAAAAGATACCCGGACTCCGGGTTTCCCGTATGTAACTCCGCCCCCCCCTCCCCCGCCTATGCAACCCGCCCATTGTTAATATCCAGGCCATTAGGACAGGTGACCAAATGCTTGGTGAAAGAGGTAGCTTTTAAGCAACGCCTTAAAGGAGGAGAGAGATAGCAGAGAGGCGAAGAGGTGTGGGGAGGGAATTCAGAGCTTAGGGCCTAGACGGCTGAAGGCACAGCTGCTAATGGTGGAGCAAAGGAAGTGGGGGATGCACAAGGAGCCAAAGCTGGAAGAAGTCAGTGATCTCGGAGGATTGTAGGGCTGGAGGAGGTTACAGAGCTAGGGAGGTGCGAGCCCATGGAAGGATATAAAATTCTAACAGGACTAGACAGACTAGATGCAGGAAGGATGTTCCCGATGGCGGGCGAGTCCAGAACCAGAGGTCACAGTCTAAGATAAGGGGTAAGCCATTTCGGACTGAGATGAGGAGGAATTTCTTCACCCAGAGAGTGATGAACCTGTGGAATTCTCTACCACAGAAGGCAGTTGAGGCCAATTCATTAAATATATTCAAGAAGCAGTTGGATATATTTCTTAAGGCTAAAGGGATCAAGGGATATGGGGAGAAGGCAGGGACAGGGTACTGAATTTGGATGATCAGCCACGATCTCATTAAATGGCGGAGCAGGCTCGAGGGGCCGAATGGCCTACTCCTGCTCCTATCTTCTATGTTTCTATGAGAATTGGTGGACCGGGAGCCAATGTAGGTCAGCGAGCACAGGGGTGGTGGGAGAACGGGACTTGTTATAACGTGTCCTAATACATCTCAGCTCCCAGAAGTCATTATCATTAAACCCATGTTCCTGTGATTGTACTAACATGGGTGCAAAATGTACAATATCAATAGACTAAGACCAAACTGAACCCTCTGTTGAGTGCCCAAATTTGGGTCCATCTCTGGGACATGCCAAGTGGAGCTGTAGTGCATCCAGCTGGAGAAGAAGCAGAAGGCAGAGGGCAATGAACTTGGCCTGCCGCTGCTCTGGGCTACTGCTCACAAAGCGACAGTGACAGAGTCCTCCGAGCACATCCTCCGCACGCCATCTGAGGCAGGGAACCTTGCATAGCACCACCAGAGCTCGGGGAGCATGTATGACCCTTAAGAGCCCGGAAAATGGAAGGGAAATGATTTTAAGGAAAGTTGTATTTTGTGCAATGCAGCACAGAGGCCCTGCCGGTTGATTGATTGGAGTCCCAGCTCAGCGTAGTGCTCACCTCTCCCAGCCTCAATTGCAGTAAATATAAAATCTGTACATCACTGGAGAAATGAGCTGCAGTCATTAATGAAGTACTGTAGAAAAACACAGCTTTAGCCAAGAAACTGTGGGAGGGGGAGAATAAAACATTAAAGATAGCTGAATAACTCTTGTGCATAATCCTATGAACTAAACCATCTGGGTATGCATCTGTTCCCCAAAGGTTCACTTTGGCACTAACTTGTTCCACACAGTGTGTGTTAGTCCAGATTAGCTCTGGGTATATACATTCATGTACTCGTTGTTCCTGTAGCGAAGCCAGTTCCCAGAGTCTGGCCTAATATGAGGTGATGTCCCATACATCTGTTCACAGCACACATCAATCATCTCGTGCCATGAAATACACAGTGGTCCTGCTCCATAAGTCATAGCAAAATACATAATCCGACAGTCTGGGAGGATGGAACTTCTGCTCATTGTAGGCTGACAGCGGTCTGTTTAACATTATCCCAGGAATGTTACTAAACTATATTACATCAGGGGGCCCAGGAAGAAGGCAGTGAATTGAGGTTACATAGAATCATAAAATCATCAAAGAATTACAACACAAAAGGAGGCCATTCCGCCCATCGTGTCCATGCCGGTCAGAAAAGAGCTATCCAGCCTAATCCCACCTTCCAGCCCTCGGTCCGTAGCCCTGTAGGTTACAGCACTTCAAGTGCACATCCAAGTACTTTTTAAATGTGATGAGGGTTTTTGCCTCTACCACCCTTTCGGGCAGTGAGTTCCAGACCCCCACCACCCTCTGGGTGAAATTTATTTTCCTCATCTCCCCTCTAATCCTTCTACCAACTACTTTAAATCTATACCACCTGGATCTTGACCCCTCTGCTAAGGGAAATAGGTCCTTCCTATCCACTCTGTCTAGGCCCCATAAAATTTTATTCATCTCAATTAAATAACCAGTGTTATATACAGTTCTAGCATAACTTCCCTGCTCTTATATTCTATGCCTCAGCCTGCCATGTGGGACCTTGTCAAAAGCCTTGTTAAAATCCATGTAGACTACATCAAACGCACTGCCCTCATCGACCCTCCTTGTTACCTCCTCAAAGAATTCAATCAAGTTAGTCAGACACGACCTTCCCTTAACAAAACCACGCTGACTGTCCTTGATTAATCTGTGTCTTTCTAAATGAAGGTTTGTACTGTCCCTCAGAATTGATTCCAGTAATTTGCCCGCCACCGAGGTTAAACTAACTGGCCAGTAATTGCTCGGTTTATCCCTTCCTCTCTCTTTAAACAATGTTACAACGTTAACAGTTCTCCAATCCTCCAGCACCACTCCTGGAGCCAGGGAGGGTTGGAAAATGATGGTCAGAGCCTCCTCAATTTCCTCCCTTGCTTCTTTTATTAGCCTCGGATATATTTCATCCGGCCCTGGTGATTTATCAAGGACGCTTAACCCCTTAATACTTCCTCTCTTACTATGTTTATCCCGTCCAATATTTCACTATCTTCCTCCTTAACTTCAATGTCGGCATCGTTCCCCTCTTTTATGAAGACAGCTGCAAAGTATTCATTAAGTACCTCACCCACATCCTACACCTCCACACCATTTTGGTCCCTGATAGGCCCTACTCTTTCCTTAGTTATCCTCTTGCTCTTTATGTAATTATAAAAGATCTTTGGGTTTTCTTTGATTCTACTTGTCAGTATTTTTTCATGCCCTCTTTTTGCTTTCCTGATTTCCTTCTTAATTTCACCCTTACACTTTCTATACTCTTCTAGGCTTTCTGCAGTATTGAGCTCACAATATCTGATATAGGCTTCCCTTTTTTGCCTTATCTTACCCTGTATGCAGCTTGTCATCCTTACAATTAAAAGTCTGCAGTAGAAGGGACTAGGGTTAAGTGAGTACATGAAGTATGCAATAGAGATCACCCTCTGTCCCAAGGACAAACTATTTGAGAGTACCATAACTGGAAATTGTTGAAGAACAAGTCTTTAGAGTTTGTTTCCTTCAAGGTGATTTGCCTGTGCCAGAGGTCTTAAAGGTGTGGAATCATAAATACATTTCAAGACTGGAGATGAATGAGAAGGGTCGGGATGTTCTGTGACATATATGAAAAGGTTCGTAGGAACAGGAGGAGGCCATTCAGCCCTTCGAGCCTTCTCCGCCATTCAATTAGATCATGGCTGATCTGTACCTCAACGCCATTTACCCGCCTTGGCTGCATATCCCCTGATACCCTTATCTAACAAAAATCTATCGCTCTCAGTCTTGAGAGCTCCAATTGTCCCAGCATCCACAGCTCTTAGAGGAAGAGAGTTCCAGATTTCAACTGCCCTTTGTGTGAAAAAGTGCTTCCTGAATTCCTTCCTAAACGGGCTGTGTCTTTCCCCTCGTTCTTGATTCCCCCACCAGAGGAAATCATTTCTCTGTATCTACCCTATTGAATCTTTTAAACACTTTGATCAGATAACCGCTCAATCTTCTATACTAAAGGGAATACAACCCAAGTTTATGCAACCTGTCCTCATTATTTAACACTCTGTAAGACCCAGTATAATTGAAGTTGTGTTATGCTAGAGGAGCCAGGAGGAAGAATGTTTGAACTCTGATTTCTGGATCTAAATTCAGTGTCTACAGAGGAGGATTTCATCTTCAACACCTGTGTGGCAATCTGGTAGAGCGAAAGAAGGAAAGAAAGACTTGCATCTATATAGCACCTTTCATGACCACCGGATGCCCCAAAGTGCTTTACAGCCAATGAACTACTTTTTGAAGTGTAGTCACTGTTGTAATGTAGGAAACGCAGCAGCCAATATGCACACGGCAAGCTCCCACAAACAGCAATGTGCTAATGATTGAGAGATAAATATTGGCCAGGACACGAGGATAACTCACCTGCTCTTCTTCGAAATAGTGCCATGGGATCTTTTACGTCCACCTGAGAGAGCAGACGGGGCCTTGGTTTAACGTCTCATCCGAAAGACGGCACCTCCGACAGTGCAGCACCCCCTCAGCACTGCACTGGGAGTGTCAGCCTAGATTTTTGTGCTCAAGTCTCTGGAGTGGGTCAGTTAATTTTAATGATATTATACATTGGGAGGACCGCATGGATCAGGGCCAGAATGTCGGGCACCGTCAGCCTGTGATGGACCGCTAGCTATCTGTGAAGGGCCACCATTTCTTTTGTATGCAGCTGGCGGTGGTGGGGGGGGGGGGGGGGCGGGGTGTGGAGCAACAAAAACCCTATTGGTGAATTGGCCATTGGAGGCATCACAAAAGGTAGGCACAAAAAGAAGAGATGGCCCTATAACAAAGGAGAAGCCACCCAGATTTAAAATTTTAAATTTTGGATGCAGGCCTTCCTTTCAGCATCTTTGGAAATGGGCGCTCTGTGTCTGAAACATTGCTCGGGTACTTCAACCCCATTATGGAGAGGTTTCCTTCAAACTTACCTTTCTGGCCCTTTTCTGGCCTTAGATCCACTTCCCTTCTTTGACCTTTCAGGGAAAGCCACCACCGGCCGGCTCCCCCACTCAGGCCTCAGATTAATATTGCACTCGGGGCCCCGATGACATCACCAGAGCCCAATCCGCACATTTAAAGAAGGACCTCGCCGGCTTCGGACGGGTGTCCCTGCTGCCTGCAATTTAAAATCGAAGACAGCCAGATCGAAGGCGGGAATGAGTTTTGGCACTGTCGCAGCATAGGGCTGCAGCATATTAGGTACTGTCAGCCCGCACTGGGGTGAGCTGAACCCTTTCGTGATGAATAGGCCTCAGGCGCCCAATAACAAGGGGCCCCCGACACACGAATTACTGCAGCACTCTGAGCGCCCGCCACCACATTATCAGCCCCACTGCAAACAGGAGCACAAACACGCATCCTGTCAATCATCAAATACAACCCATTGCAGCTTAAATGTGTTTTGTTGCCATGCCAATTAAAAAATTTTTTTCCTCAAACTAGAATTTTATTTGGACTTGAAATTAATGCTAAACTGTGGAAATAAAAAATGTTCTGACCAAAAACATTCCTCCCTTAAAATTCTAAAATTGAAAAACATTCATTGCAAACCCCTTGTCTGAGTTGGTGGCCAGTTCGTGAGCTGTTTAGTCAGGCAAAACAATTCCCAGGAGTGGGCGTTTCTACTGGATGCTAGTCTTGGGGATTTGTAACCAGGGCTCAGGATCAATAATCGCTAACCCTGAAACCCCATAATCTTGACACTAATCTGACTTTGATTCACTTTCTCCTACTACACCTTTCCTCAGCGCAGTAAAAAGCGGAGCGAAAGCTGCTCTGGAGGTCACGCTGACACCACCTGTTCACAACTGACTGATCACAAGCAGTAATTCAATACCTTAACGTACTGCAACTACAGGCTGCCCATAGATTACACTAGTCATTCGAAAAATATCGCTAAGTGCTTCTATCTAAATTGTACCCTAATTACATGTGCTGCTTGTGCCAACATTTATAAATGTCTTTCTGGAAGAACAATGCCAATTCTCTTCAGATTGTTCAACAGGCTGACAGGATTACATTGTGCGGCTATCGGGCTAATAGTTATCCCAGTGCTTTGAAAGCTGTCCATTGCACAAAAAGAATTGGCGTGTAAGCCTTGGCTCAGTGGGTAGCACTCTCGTCTCTGATGTCAGAAGATTGTGGGTTCAAATCCCACTCCAGAGACTTCAGCACAAAAATCTAGGCTGACGCTCCAGTGCAGTGCTCAGGGAGTGCCGCACTGTCAGAGGTACCGTCTTTTGGATGAGATGTTAAACCGAGGCCCTGTCTGCTCTCTCAGGTGGACGTAAAAGATCCCATGGCACTATTTCAAAGAAGAGAAGGAGTTATCCCCGGTGTCCTGGTCAATATTTATCCCTCAATCAACATCACTGAAAACAGATTATCTGGTCATTATCACATTGCTGTTTGTGGGAGCTTGCTGTGCAAAAATTGGCATCCGTGTTTCCTACATTACAACAGTGACTACATTTCAAAAAGTACTTCATTGGCTGTAAAGCGCTTTGAGAAGTCCGGTGGTCATGAAAGGCGCTATGTAAATGCAAGTCTTTCTTTCAATGAGTTCCCCTATCCTCGTAACCTTTGATCCTGTTACTAATCCTTCTTTTACTGTGTGTGACCCCACCCAATAAATCAAATATTCCTATTTTCCTTGTGTTCTGTGATTCTTTTTTTGTGTGTAGGCTGTCGCCAAGAAAAGTAATTAAGATTACACCGGGAAACATTCAGCACATTAAAGCACGGTGCAGCGGATTGACCCCACTTAGGTCGTGATGTAGTCCATTTAAAATTCTCCTCAATTTGTTTCTCAATGTTCCTCAGAATCTCTGGGCTTCATGCTGACTTTATTTTCAGCAGTCTAGTTCTTTTGGTTCCTGAGATACAACTTGAGTCACTAAACAACTAACCTGTGGTAATCTGCATTGCAAAATATAAAGGGCTATCTGGGCAGTTACACATTTATTTTAATGTTGGAACCTCTGTGAAGGACCACCAAGGGTGGAAAGGGTAGAAAGAGATGAGGCAAATCAGAAAGTAGTGATTAACTGACGCCAATGTTGGAATTTAGAAGTCTATAGATTTTAGGAAAAGAGAATGGAATTGTGCTCTAAAAGATAAAGGGGGAGAAATTCAGTATCGCCCCATTTGGGGCGCAATTATCGGCCGGGCGCAAAAATTAGCGCCTGGCGCTAATTATCGCCTTCAACTGCAAACTTGGCTTTTATCACCCCTGGAGGTGATTGGAGCGCTAAATCAGGCGCTACACACCTGTCTTAACGTGCAAAGGCCGAGGAGCGAGGCGCTACCTCAGAGCGCTGGCGAAGCTCATGTGATGTCAGTCAGCAATGGAACACAGACACAATGGCGCCGGCCAGTTCTTAAAGGGGAGGGTCAATCATGCTCTCCATCCACATCCTGCTCATTGCAGTCTTGAATCTCGGCCTGGAGAGACCTGCACATCAAATCTGTTGGAAAGAACAATGGAGAGGCCCAGGAAAAGAGCTCAGAGTGCAGCCCCCACAGTCTCTTCTAAATCAATGCAAGGAAGATCAAATCAGAAAGAACCTGCAAAGTGCTGCTCAGTACCCAAAACTCCTCAACACAGCTTTGAATATCTCCTGCAGTCTCTCTCTCGCACTCAGAATGCGTGGTGCAAAAATTTCGGCGACAATAAAAGGCAGGAAGCGGTCACCTTTAAATAGCGCTCCCCCAGTCCCTTCCCGACTGCAAAATACTCCCCTCAACGTGTCGTTGCTAGCGGCAGGCGGTAAGGCAGAGGGCGCCACTCAATATCTGGTCCGGGGCGCTACCGGGGTGTTGCACTCTCGACTGATGTTACGATCTGCCGGCGCAGGAGATCATGGCGGTAGTGTTTAGCGCCACCGCAAAATGTCTAGTTAATTTCGTGAGCGGCGCAAACATCGCCGCGCACGGGCGCCAGTTGCTTTGCGCCCCATTAGCGCCCTCTTAAGGCGCTAACGGGAGGCGCAAACCAACCGAATTTTCCCCCCAAAGAGTACAGGAATGAGAGGGGAAAGTTCAAAAGGGCAATGATCACAGTAGCACTGATAAAATATTTAGTGAAACATAAATGCAGATTTAGCTAGATTTTCAAAAAAATCAGAAACGAGTTCCCATTCTTATAAAGAATTGTGTTTAACTGGCATTATGGGCATACCATTTTCAGCCCAACCAAATTGAAAAGTAAATCTCCCCCCTCCTCTCCCCCGTCCTCTCTCCCCCTCCTCTCTCCCCACCTCTCCCCCCTCCTCTCCCCCACCTCTCCCCCCCTACTCTCCCCCCTCCTCTCCCCCCTCCTCTCTCCCCACCTCTCCCCCCTCCTCTCCCCCACCTCTCCCCCCCTACTCTCCCCCCTCCTCTCCCCCAACCTCTCCCCCCTCCTCTCTCCCCCTCCTCTCCCCCCTCCTCTCCCCCCACACCTCTCCTGCCCAACCCCACACACACATTCCTTAGCTTGTTGGCTTTGCTTCCACATTAGCTGAAGGGCAACAGGACAAGTGAATAATTAGTCTATGAAGAGCACAGCTGCACTTTGTGTCCCAACACTTTTGTGACTGTTTTCTCACTTCACCTTCTCAGACCAAGCTTCACTTCCCCTCCTGATCACCACCACTGGAAATTTAGCCTGATTCATTGCCTCTGTCTCTGGAATGGCCAAACATGTGTTGGCATTACACACCAGGGGTTTTCTTCCTGTTTCCATTTCTGACTCATTGTTCTGTTATTGTCGGAGGTGGGGAGAGATCCAGATAGTCTGCTTGGACTGCAATCTGTTTTTTATTATACTAGAGCGCTGCTAATGGCAGAATATAAGGCATGTTTTTAAATAATCCTCTCGGTCTCTCTTTATGGGCACGTGGTCACTCGATTGTACATCGTGACCACTCAACGTCCCTCAAAAGTAGTCCTGTGACAGAGGTTTATTTTTATTCGTTTATGAGATGTGGGCGTCGCTGGCAGGGCCAGCATTTATTGCCCATCCCTAATTGCCCTTGAGAAGGTGGTGGTGAGCCACCTTCTTGAACTGCTGCAGTCCATGTGGTGAAGGTACTCCCACAGTGCACTTGGGGAGGGAGTTCCAGGATTTTGACCCAGCGATGATGAAGGAATGGCCGATATATTTCCAAGTCAGGGTGGTATGTGACTTGGAGGGGAACTTGGATGTGGTAGTGTTCCCATGCGCCTGCTGCTCTTTGGGTTTGGGAGGTGCTGCCAAAGAAGCCTTGGCGAGTTACTGCAGTGCATCTTGTAGATGGTACACACTGCAGCCACGGTACGCCGGTGGTGGAGGGAGTGAATGTTTAAGGTGGTGGATGGGGTGCCAATCAAGCGGGCTGCTTTGTCCTGGATGGAGTCGAGCTTCTTGAGTGTTGTTGGAGCTGCAACTCATCCAGGCAAGTGGAGAGTATTCCATCACACTCCTGACTTGTGCCAGGAGTTAGGGGCATTGTTCTTCTAAAACGTTTGGGTGATTTTTTTTATTGGGTGTTAGTGATGGGAAATATAAAGGGAAAGCACCCACTGCAAGATCCCCAAAATGAGCATTAGCCCCAATATGCAAAGAGGTTCCACCCTACTGTACCAATCTGACATTTCCATTTCCTGCACCAGAACCTGAGTCAGAAGGTTGTGGGTTCAAGTCCCACTCCAGGGACTTGAGCTCATAAATCTAGGCCGACACTCCAGTGCAGTGCTGAGGGAGTGCTGCACTGTCGGAGGTGCCGTCTTTCGGATCAGATGTTAAACCGAGGCCCCGTCTGCTCTCTCAGGTGGATGTAAAAGATCCCATGGCACTATTTCGAAGAAGAGCAGGAGAGTTATCCCCGGTGTCCTGGACAATATTTATCCCTCAATCAGCATAACAAAAAACAGATGATCTGGTCATGATCACATTGCTGTTTGTGGGAGCTTGCTGTGTGCAAATTGGCTGCCGCGTTTCCCACATTACAACAGTGACTACACTTTAAAAAGTACTTCATTGGTTGTAAAGCGCTTTGAGACGTCCGGTGGTCGTGAAAGGCGCTATATAAATGTAAGACTTTACTTTCTTTCTGCACCAGCTGTTCTTGTGACCCTGATGGGACAGACCATCATGTTAGTGTCAGTTAGTGAGGAATTCTAGGCACAAAGTGGGATGACAATGCCTACCATAGTTTCATTTTAGCCCTTTCTGACCAACATACAGGATCAGAAGAGACTGTTGTGATCCATCTTGCCAGCCCCAAAGTTAAAAAAAAATCCCATGCACCACTCTATCTTTCAAGCTCCCCCGAATCACGTTCCCTACCAAGTCCCTTCTGCCAAGAATGTGATTGACAGTTTTATTTTTTTTTGCTAGATTATGGTGTGTTTTTATATGTTTTCGATTTTGGCTTTTTTCTTTCTGCTGTTAACCCAGAATCTTAAGCATCAACACAAACCATTCGAAAAAGGTTATTTGTTCAAAAGTTACTCAAAGACCCAATTTATTCTCCTAGAGGTTGTGTTCCCAAAGGGAAAAATATATGATTTTTTTTTTAAATGAGATAGAATGGAAAACACATTTGACTGGATGAGGTCGAGCACCTTTACTAACATTTTCATGTCCAGAAAAACGATGAATTCATTAGACCACCAACAGTTTGACTCCTCTCCACGGTGCCATCCCAGACACAGCACGTTTGCTGTGCCACACATGCAGATGGCTCATCAATTGCTGGGGACAAGTGGTGACTTGCGATGGTCCCTGTACCAAGGAACTGATCTATAGTACTGGCCTTTCTCTAAAGATTAGGTTTTCATCTTGCACTTTCTGTTCGGTGTCTTGTTATCTGTCGCAATATCAGAATCATTGTTGACTTGCCAATGCTAACACCACAACAGTGTGGATGTGCTGTGACCTGATCTTCTGTCATAGAATCATGGAAACTTACAGCACAGAAGGAGGCCATTCAGCCCATCGTGCCATTTGCTGGCTCTTAGAAAGTGTCCTAGTTCTTGTCTGCTCATGCGGTGAGACTTGGTATTTACTGTTGAGCTATGGTCTGCATTTCTCATTGTTCCATTCCCCCCACACCCCGCCCTGCCCACCAACTCCCGCCCCCCCCCCCCCCCCCGCCCCACCACCAAAATGTTCTCCTCTCTTCTGAAACCACGGACTCATACGGCTCTATGGATGCAGCCAGTCCCTCAGGTACCTCACCTGAGTGCCCATTCATTATGTAGTAGCCTTGATGGCCTCAAGCAGCCTCCTGCGAGTGATCGGGGCACAGCAGAGCTCCTGCCATTCCCGTGGATGCATCCCTGACCACATCCGAACTCTCGAGTCAGAGTAACTTGCATAATGTGGGTGAGTTCCTGGTGTCTCTGGGGTTGCCGTGGCTCTTCCTCTGAAGCTACAGCAGACAAGTGGGAGAACCCACTATCCAAGAATATATTCAAGGCGGAGATTGACAGACATTTGAACTACAAGGGAGTCGAGGGGTATGGGGAGAGAGCGGGAAAGTGGTGTTGAGGCCAAGATTGGATCAGCCATGATCTTATTGAATGGCGGAGCAGGCTCGAGGGGCCGATTGGCCTACTCCTGCTCCTGTTTCTTATGTTCTTATGTTCTTAAATGCCTCTGCATTCAGTCTGGTGCATATATTTATTGCCTTTGTCTACCATAACATAGATCCAATTCACAGAAAACCACAATTAAATATTCTTGTGCCTAGTAGTGAGATTATACAAGCTAGAAATTCAATACAGACAAAAAGTACTTTTTCCCAAACCTCCATTAAAGTAGCAGGAAGGAGGAATTTGATCGGGGCAAATTACTCATTCCTATGTGAACATCACTGGCATGAATTTCGACTCTCTTCTCTTTTTTTTTTGTTCTCTGGAATTTCAATGCACTTAAAATGTTGGAAGTTAATGTGTTCCCTGAACTGAAAGGTGCTTTCAAAATGTTACATAAGAACAGGTCCCTTCGTGAATGGTAGGATGCAAAAGCCTAAGAGCCGAGCCTGCGTAGCAGTATGACTTAGACACCATTAAACACTGGAAATCCTCCCATGTAAATTATACCTTTGAGAGAAAGTAATAACTTAAAAGCAACCTTAAGCAAAAGGCCATAAAGCAGAATGGCACTTGTGGGCTTTTACAGTATGAACCGAACAGCCTTTGTAGTAAAGGTTGGATAGTTTGCGTGTTACTTTCTACTCTATTTTTTCCCTCCAATTTTCTCGCCACTTCCTCTCCTGATGGCAGGATTTCATACTGAGTATGATACGGTAGGGCTATTCAGGTTTAAGGCAGTGCCAATATAAAATGCATGTTCAGGGACTATTGATAGAGCAGAAAATCTGCCTTCCCTACACACCATGGGAACAGTCAGCAGAGAGGCATGGAGCTGCATGTTCTTGAAGGTGAAATGTCTTTGCGTTAATTAAAACTGGCTCCTTCGTTATTCTATTTGTCTGAGCCTAATTCGAGAAACCCAGAATTGCATGGATCTCAGCAGCCCTTCTGTATCTCACTCGAGTGATTCTTCTTGCTGCGTGTGTCTAGACAGTGAGTGCTGGCAGGTTTACTGACCATTTCAGCTGTGCTTTGTCTTGTCCTCACCCAATGTCCATACACACACACACACACACACACACACACGGACTTTCTAACAGGAAGAGCTGAATAGTGACCAGGAGCAAGAACGCTATGTGATTTTACTTCCTTTTCCCAGCTCAGTTAACACTGAGGCCATGTAGTACACCCACCACTTCCACGGCCGAAAACTTAAGAACATAAGAACATAAGAATTAGGAGCAGGAGTAGGCCGCACGGCCCCTCGAGCCTGCTCCGCCATTCAATAAGATCATGGCTGATCTTCGACCTCAACTCCACTTTCCTGCCCGATCCCCATAGCCCCTGATTCCCCTAGAGTCCAAAAATCTATCTATCTCGGCAATGACTGAGCATCCACAGCCATTTGGGGTAGAGAATTCCAAAGATTCACAACCCTCTGAACCAGCAACTTAGCACAGACCAGTGATCAGAAATAAGGCATTTTAAGGCAGGGGCCAAGAGGGAGGGTTACAAGAAATCCAGTAGTTCCACTGTGGAGCCAAATGTCAGATTGGTTTTAACAGGGGGCCAGGTAACAGGGGCTGGGCGTAGGAGGACCAGCAGCAGGCGGGGATACTGTTGAGGGGCCATTCTCCTCCTGACCCCACAAAAATCATTCAAGGCATTTACTTGCAGCATGTTTGGAGTGACCTTCAAGAACCTATGGTTTGACTGCTTTACATAGAAACATAGAACAGTACAGTACAGTACAGGCCCTTCGGCCCTCGATGTTGTGCCGAGCATTGTCCGAGACCAAGATCAAGCTATCACACTCCCTATCACTCTGGTGTGCTCCATGTGCTTTATGTTCCGTTACACTGGGTGGGACTTGCGCAGCGTGCAAGCCATGTGTTGTATCGTGAAATTTGCATTGGATATTGATTTGTATAACTTAAATGTGGCTCAATGGTAGTTCTCTCGCCTCTGAGTCAGAAGGTCGTGGGTTCGAAGCCCCACTCCAGAGACTTGAGCACAAAGATCTAGGCTGACGCTCCAGTGCAGTGCTGAGGAAGTGCTGCTCTGTCGGAGGTGCCGTCTTTTGGATGAGTCATTAAACTGAGGCTCCGTCTGCTCTCAGGTGGATGTCAAAGATCCCATGGCACTATTTCAAAGAAGAGCAGGGGAGTTATCCCTGGTGTCCTGGACAATATTTATCCCTCAACCAACATCACTGAAACAGATTATCTGGTCATTTATCTCATTACTGTTTGTGGGACCTTGCTGTGCGCAAATTTGTTGCCACGTTTCCCCACGTTACAACAGCGACTACACTTCAAAAGTACTTCATTGAAGATAGAACACATCTGATTACTATTTGTAGTATCATCTTAAATAGGTGGCAAAGAATATAGTTATGAGGTTGCTGCAAAGAGAGACCAGAGCAATTCTTCCTCCACTGTCAATTAAATGGCACTGATGGATTTATGTTACAAATTGAATTGTTTTGATAGGTTTTGAAAAAAAAGACACATAGATTGGCCATATTACATATGGGGAAAGAACAGGAAAATGGTCCTAGAGTAGATAGTTCCAATACGGAGATTGCAGTGACGCAGGCAAAATGGGCCAAAGTTTTGGTGCTTAGCGTTCAAAGATTCAGCGATCAATAGGACCTCGCCAGTTATCATTAATTGATTGAAAGATAGCGGCCCTATCTCCACGGCAAGTGATATTGCAAAGGTGATTGATGCCAAGGCTAAGTGATATATTCATAACTGCAGGAGCTGTGTAAGTATTTGTCAGTAACTGGTGAGCAGGGTGGTGCAATTCAGATTCCCAAATCTGGGTGATCTGTACAGTTAATTTAAAATGAGATTTTTGATTTTACTGCAGTGTGATACAGTTTGCGCCTTCATTTATAGATACTGAGTCAGTGTTTTTATTTCAAGGGCTCTTTTTCTCTAAATGGAACTGCGGGAAAGCAATTCAGAATGCGCCAGAATGTGAAGCAGCAGATTACATTACTTGAACCACTTAGAGCCAGTATCACCATGCCAACAGGTAAAAATAATAGACTGAGGTGAATAGCTTTCGGATCAGGACTGTATCTAATTCCAGACTTTGGGCGAGTGGAGTGGGTGGGAGGAGGAGATGGGCACTTCTGCGTGCAATTTTTATTTTTCCAGTCAATTTGTACCTTTCAGGAGAGCAAGAGAAATGATTTTAAAATTTAATTTCCAGGCGTGAAATACCTGCTCCTGTTATTTTATACTTATTGGGGCCTCTAACACCGGTTTTAAAATCCTCCCTCACATACTTTTGGCACAACTCTTTCCAGAACTCTTTCTTCCCTCAGAGGGTTGTGAATCTTTGGAATTCTCTGCCCCAAAGGGCTGTGGATGCTGAGTCGTTGAGTATATTCAGGCTGAGATCAGTAGATTTTTAGACTCGAGGGAAATCAAGGGATATGGGGATCGGGCAGGAAAGTGGAGTTGAGGTCGAAGATCAGCCATGATCTTATTGAATGGCGGAGCAGGCTCGAGGAGCTGTATGGCCTACTCCTGCTCCTAATTCTTATGCTCTTATGTTCTTTGAAAGAATATAGGATAATGTACTCCTGGGTGTACACTGTACTTGTTTTCTTTTTCTTTCACAGTACTCATAAAATACTAGACATTAGTGCAAATTTAACATTGTGCTGAGTCCAATTTTATAAGTTTGGCAGACATTAACAGTTAATCTGCCCTTTCCTCACTCTGTCCAGTCTTGGAAAAGTACTGACACCACTAAGATAACAAACCATTATTTAGTCTTTGACTACACTGTGTAGTCATGTTAGAAGTTAAAATTTGCCAAGCGTCCCTTGTTGTGGTTAGGCCTCTGCTTAAGTATCTCTTTCGGATGAGATGTTAAACTAAGGCCCTGTCTGCCCTCTCAGGTGGATGCAAAAGATCCCATGGCACCATTCGAAGAAGAGCGGGGGAGTTCTCCCCGGTGTCCGGGGGCTAATATTTATCCCTCAACCAACATCACTAAAACAGATTATCTGGTCATTATCTCATTGCTGTTTGTGGGATCTTGCTGTGTGCAAATTGGCTGCCGCGTTTCCTACATTACAACAGTGACTGCATTTCAAAAGCATCTAATTGGCTGCAAAGCGCTTTGGAACACCCTGCGGTCATGAAAGGCGTTATATAAAAGTCCTTTCCTTTCCTTTATTATCCATCTTAACCTCCAGCTCAAATTCGCTCTAATTTGAGATTGTTGAAACCCCTTTAGTACCCCCAAGCATATTAAGCCTCCCCTCTCCCAAAACTAGGGGAAATAAAGTTAGACCAGGAATGAAAAGAGAGAAAGAAGGAAGCCGTATCATAGTGCCTTTCACATTCTCCAAGACATCCCAAAATACCTCAACACCAATGAATTGTTTTTGACGTGTAGTCATTGTTGTTATGTCGTCAAATGCAACAGGGAATTTGCGCACAGTCAGGTTTCACAAACAGCAAGGAGGTGAATTTCTTCCGAGCTTACAGCGAATGATCAGAAGAACCCCACCAGAAATTCATCCCCCAAATGAATGGTAGTTATTCTGTTTTTGTGCTTTTGATTGAGGGAGGAATGTGGGCCTGGACATTGGGAGAAGTCCCTACTCTTCGTTCAATAGTGTCATGAGATCTTTTATAGACAGATGGGGCCTTGGTTTAACATCTCCTTTGAAAGATGGTATCTCTGACAATGTAACACTCCCTCAGGAGTGTCAGCCTAGTTTGTGTGCTCAGGTCCTGGTGTAGGGCTTGAAACCCACAACCATCTGACCGTTGAGAAGCTATCACATGAACCAAGCTAACAAGTAGCTCCAAAAACAGGATTGGCAGTGACCCAGGAAGGGGATCAGCTGTTTAAACCCAATCCAATAAAAGGCACTTCCGCAGGTAAAACCTTAAAAAGAAAGATCTCTCTCTTCTCAGAAACAAAAAAAAAAGCTGAATTCTAGCTAAACGCATTTCGAGACACATTTTCAAACCCGGCATCATTTAAAAAAAAATATTTGAACTAATATCTTGCTGTTAAAAACATCCAAAATGAGAGGGAAACCCTCGAAAAGATTGGAAGATTTTTTCAACGTGAGCCTTGACCCAAAGAGGTCTGGCCTCACTAATGCAACCTGTAATCTTCCTCACTTGAGCATGCACCAGTTGTCAGAACGATAATAAATGATGTGGTCCGTGCGGCAGCAGCGGAAGGCAGAGTGAAAATGTAATTCTACTGAATTTTGCCTTTCAAACCGTTACAGCATGATCTGTTAATATTGCGGGGAGTGCCCAATAGGCTGTGTAGCAGTACGATAATAACATTAAGTGCCTTGAATATGTTGTTTCACAGATAAAGTTATCTAGGATTAACAAACTGCTCTGAGGATTATGGCCTTATTAAACAACTCTCTCAGGAGCCTTATTTTCAGCAAGGGGTATATTAAATCTTATTTAACTGACTTACCATATGCTTCCGACTTGTAATGACAGAGATGACATATGCAACACTTGATTTACTTGAATTACACACTTCTGTGACAGTTTGTCTTCAGCCATCTGGGAAAGGGGACAGAGACATGTAGTTAATGCCAGCCGTACTGGTATCCGGGTCCAAAGAGGTTTCAATTGTGGAGCTATAAAAAATTGCAAACGGCGCATAGCACAGTTTGATAAAGGACCACATTAAACTTCACGGTCTGATCTTTATAATATTAGCAGACTGTACCACTGGCCATTTGTTTGCATTAAAGGTTGATCAGTGCTGGATGTGTCATGAAGCAAAGCTCTGTGTGTTTGTGTAAGCAAAGGTTAAACCAAGCTCCGTTTCCTGAGCGGAGACAGAAATACTTTTCCCAGCAGTACAGCCTGGGTCTTGCGCATCCCCAATTTTCTTCGCTCCACCAAGGCAGTAATTCTATGGGGGCTTTAGACAACTGTGGTTTATAACATTATCTGAATGTCTTGGGTGTATTTCGACACTGTAACAAGTTATTAACCGTTGCTTCTCCTTTTGCATAATCTGAAAACTTAAGTAATTTGCCAATTATGGCCCAGATTGTGTGGTCAGCAGCGAAGGGACGGCGCTTGCCTCTGACCTCGAGAAAAGCTGCCCACAAAGATTTAACGGTCTCTAGAACGTCGATTTCCCCGATTCCGACGTGACTTTGAATCTGAAGCCATCTATAGGGGATCTGTGGCGTCCAGCAACAGGGCAGGCAGCAGGCAGAGTGCTCAGCCAATCAGATTGAAGAATTTTCACAGACAGCAAAACAGGAAGTAAAATGAACGGATAATAATTCACTTTTTAATCATTTTACAGAAAATGAACTAAAGATTGGGACATACACATCAGATAAAAGTAGAAGCTGAAATATCATAAACAAACTTTAAAAAAAAAATTTATGTTTATTATTTTAAAAATCATAGAATATTTAAATGTTATTGTGATGGGAATGAGACTCCACACTTGTAAAATTAGTTTTTCAGGGCCAGAGAGGTTGTTCATTAGTAATTATTACTTAGTACACTGTTAAAAACTCAGTTACACCTCATTCAACAAGGCTTAACATTTTCAATGGTATTTGCAGTGAGAATAATGTGTAAAAAGTTGAAGTTCATGTCAATTCACTGATTCTGCACTGTTTGCAACTGCAAAGAATGCAACAGCGCACCCTGTGGAGGAGCAGAGTATCACTGAGAGTAACTTCCGGATTTCCGCGTTTAACTGCGGATGCCAGAAGTGGCTGTCAGTCTTATACAGTAACAACAACGAGCGCTGAAAGTTTTGCAGTCATTATAACTGCAAATTTCGGGCCAGTGCAACAACTAGTAGACCTCCTGTGCCATTGCTCACAGGACCTGGAGTCAATAACCTGGAGTGCAGTTTCTGATACTCAGCATGGCCCCACTGCAATCTAATTATACATAAAACTGACGCACAAAAAAATTATGGGCCAGAAATTCGGGTCGGAGGCTTCCCGCGGGTGCAAGCATAGCGGGTGCACTTACATAGCGCACCTGCCGTTGTGCTGTGGGCCCACGTGGGATTCCGATCCTGGGCCTCCTCCAGCTGTCGGTGCGCAGTGCTCGCGGATCCCAGCGGCGCAGTTAGTTTGAAGCGTCCCCTGGGATCATGTGGGCCATGGGGAGTCAATCGGAGCAGGGAATCTCCATTCATAGATTTGACAGGAAGACCTGTCAAATCTATGAATAAAGATCGGCCCCAAAACCTAACTAAAACTTCAAATAAAAAGAAAAAAACACATTTTTAAAATAACTATAAATTACATAAAATAACTATTTTAAACAATAATTTAAATTTTTGAAAAAATTAATTACAGTTTTTAACGGGGCTAAAAATAAACTTACCTTTCTTTAAAGTATTTAAAAATAATAAACCTGTGGAAAAAATGTTTTAATTTTACTTAATTCACCACTTACCTTGTTAAAAGCAGGCCTTGCACCTGCTTTTTCCCCGCGCAGCTGCTAGGGACTTACCCGCACGGAGAAACCTGTAAAAAAAAACGAAGTTCGCTGCGTGCGCGCTGCCTCTCCCGCGCACGCAGTTGACCCACGAACCACTTCCTTCACGAGACCGGAAGTTCCGGTTTCCCGTGCATGCGCGAAACCGGCACTTCCGGTGGCCCTACGGGTGAGTATACAAAGCGTACTCAACCATGGGGACCCGAATTTCTGCCCCATTATTACCGATACTGGAAGAAAGAAGGAACACACATTTATATAGCGCCTTTCACGACCTCAGGATTTCCCAAAGCACGTTACAGACAATGAAGTACTTTTGAAGTGCAGCAGCCAATATACACAAAGCAAGCTCCCACAAACAGCAATGTGATAATGACCAGATAATCTGTTTTTTAGTGATGTTGGTTGAGGGATTAAATATTGGCCCCAGGACACCGGGGAGAACTCCCCTGCTCTTCTTCGAAATAGTGCCATGGGATCTTATGCATCCACCTGAGACGTCTCATCTGAAAGACGGCATCTCCAACAGTGCTGCACTCCCTAGGTACTGCACTAAAGTGTCAGCCTAGATTTTGTGCTCAAGTCTCTGGAGTGGGACTATGAACCTCACAGCCGACTGTTTCAGAGGCGGGAATGCTACTCACTCAGCCAGGGCTGACACATGGAAAGATAAAGGCCTCACAGATAGAATATTTGTAATACCATCCATTATCTACCTACCACTTTAACAAAACTAACTTACCATCCAAGTCATTTGTTCACTTTTCTCTTATTTTCAGTTGCTGACATTATTAAATATTAATTTTTTATTCCACTTTCCATGGTGGATTTATAGTTCTCGTTGAAATTGTTCGTTGGTGTAGACTTGCTTCAGGATCCTTTTATTTTTCAGGCTTTTTTTCTGATACTCAGGCCACACAGTTGTAAATTTTCTAAATTTTAGATGCTGAGAGATTGTTTCCCCTGGCTGGAGAGTCTAGAACTAGGGGGCACAGTCTCAGGATAAGGGGTCATAAGAACATAAGAACATAAGAAATAGGAGCAGGAGTAGGCCAATCGGCCCTTCGAGCCTGCTCCGCCATTCAATAAGATCATGGCTGATCTGATCCTCACCTCAAATCTAAAGAACACAAGAAGTAGGAGCAGGACCCGGCCACTCAGCCCCTGGGCCCGCTACGCCACCCACAGGGCCGCGACCGATCCGAACTCAGCCTCATGTCCAATTTCCTGCCCGCTCCCCGTAACCCCTAATTCCCTTTACTTCTAGGAAACTGTCTATTTCTGTTTTAAATTTATTTAATGATGTAGCTTCCACAGCTTCCTGGGGCAGCAAATTCCACAGACCTACTACCCTCTGAGTGAAGAAGTTTCTCCTCATCTCAGTTTTGAAAGAGCAGCCCCTTATTCTAAGATTATGCCCCCTAGTTCTAGTTTCACCCATCCTTGGGAACATCCTTACCGCATCCACCCGATCAAGCCCCTTCACAATCTTATATGTTTCAATAAGATCGCCTCTCACTCTTCTGAACTCCAATGAGTAGAGTCCCAATCTACTCAACCTCTCCTCATATGTCCACCCCCTCATCCCGGGGATTAACCGAGTGAACCTTCTTTGTACTGCCTCGAGAGCAAGTATGTCTTTTCTTAAGTATGGACACCAAAACTGTATGCAGTATTCCAGATGCGGTCTCACCAATACCTTATATAACTGCAGCAATACCTCCCTGTTTTTATAATCTATCCCCCTAGCAATAAAAGCCAACATTCCGTTGGCCTTCTTGATCACCTGCTGCACCTGCATACTAACTTTTTGATTTTCTTGCACTAGGACCCCCAGATCCCTTTGTACTGCAGTACTTTCCAGTTTCTCGCCATTAAGATAATAACTTGCTCTCTGATTTTTCCTGCCAAAGTGCATAACCTCACATTTTCCAATATTGTATTGCATCTGCCAAATCTCCGCCCACTCACCCAGCTTGTCTATATCCCCTTGTAGGTTTTTTATGTCCTCCTCACTTTCTACTTTCCCTCCCATCTTTGTATCATCTGCAAACTTTGATATGTTACACTCGGTCCCCTCCTCCAAATCGTTAATATAGATTGTAAAGCGTTGGGGACCCAGCACCGACCCCTGCGGAACACCACTGGCTACTGGTTGCCAGTCCGAGAATGAACCATTTATCCCAACTCTCTGCTTCCTGTTAGATAACCAATCCTCCACCCATGCCAGAATATTCCCCCCAATCCAGTGATTTTTTATCTTGAGCAATAATCTTTTATGTGGCACCTTGTCGATTGCCTTCTGGAAGTCTAAATACACTACGTCCATTGGTTCCCCGTTATCCACCCTGTACGTTATGTCTTCAAAGAACTCAAGCAAATTTGTCAGACATGACTTCCCCTTCATAAAGCCATGCTGACTTTGTCCTATTAAATTATGTTTATCTAAATGTTCCGTTACTGTCTCCTTAATAATAGACTCCAAAATTTTACCCACCACAGATGTTAGACTAACTGGTCTATAATTTCCAGCCTTCTGCCTACTACCCTTTCTAAATAAGGGTGTTACATTAGCAGTTTTCCAATCTGCCGGGACCTTTGCTGAGTCCAGGGAATTTTGGAAAATTATTACCAAAGCATCCACAATCCCTACTGCCACTTCCCTCAAGACCCTAGGATGTAAGCCATCAGGTCCAGGGGATTTATCCGCCTTGAGTCCCATTATTTTACTGAGTACCAATTCCTCAGTGATTTTAATCATATTTAGCTCCTCCCCCCCTAGAGCCCCCTGTTTGTCTAGTGTTGGGATATTCTTAGTGTCCTCTACCATAAAGACTGAAACAAAATATTTGTTCAGCATTTTTGCCATCTCCATGTTTCCCACCATTAATTTCCTGGTCTCATCCTCTAAGGGACCTATGTTTGCCTTAGCCACCCTTTTTCTTTTTATATAACTATAGAAACTCTTGCTATCTGTTTTTATATTTTTTGCTAATTTATTTTCATAATCTATCTTCCCTTTCTTAATCAATCCTTTAGTTACTTTTTGCTGTCTTTTGAAGACTTCCCAATCTTCTATCCTCCCACTAAGTTTGGCTACCTTATATGTCCTTGTTTTTAGTTGGATACTATCCTTAATTTCTTTACTTAGCCACGGATGGCTGTCATTTCTTTTACACCCTTTTTTCCTCAGTGGAATATATATTTTTTGAAAGTTGTAAAATAACTCCTTAAATGAACACCACTGCTCATGTACCGTCTTACCCTTTAATCTATTTTCCCAGTCCACTTTAATCAATTCCGCTCTCATACCATCATAGTCTCCTTTATTCAAGCTCAGTACGCTTGTCTGAGAACCAACCTTCTCACCCTCTAATTGGATATGGAATTCAACCATGTTATGGTCACTCATTCCAAGGGGATCCTTAACTAGGACATTATTAATTAATCCTGACTCATTACACAGGACCAGGTCCAAGGTTGCTTGCCCCCTTGTAGGATCAGTTACATACTGCTCAAGAAATCCATCCCTAATACACTCAATAAACTCTTCCTCAAGGCTGCCCTGCCCAATTTGATTTGTCCAGTTAATATGATAGTTAAAATCCCCCATAATTATAGCTGTTCCCTTATTACATGCCCCAACTATTTCCTGATTAATACTTCTTCCAGCAGAGTTGCAACTATTAGGAGGCCTATATATTACTCCCACTAGTGTTTTTTCCCCTTATTATTCCTTATCTCCACCCAAACTGTTTCATTATCCTGATCCTTTGACCCAATATCATTTCTCTGTAATACAGTGATTCCTTCCTTTATTAACATAGCTACCCCACCTCCTCTTCCTTCCTGCCTGTCCTTCCTGATTGTTAAATACCCTAGCATATTTAATTCCCAGTCGTTGTCACCCTGCAGCCATGTTTCTGTAATGGCCACAAGATCATACCCATACGTAGTTATTTGTACCGTCAACTCGTCTATTTTGTTACGAATGCTGCATGCATTCAGATAAAGAACTTTTAAATATGTTTTGTGACAATTTATTCCTGCTTTTACCCCCTTTACTACTTTACCTTTATCTTTATATATTCTGTCCCTTCCTGACACGCTCTGGTTTTTAATTACCCCACTGCTACTTTGCTCTATTGCCTTCTCCGCTGACATTTTTATTTTTTGCTCTCTTGAAACCTCTCCCCCACTAATTAGTTTAAAGCCCTCTCTACAGCCCTAGTTATTCGATTCGCCAGGACTCTAGTCCCAGCACTGGCCAAGTGAAGTCCATCCCAACGGAACAGCTCTCTCCTGTCCCAGTACTGGTGCCAGTGTCCCAGGAAGCAAAACCCATTTCTCCCACACCAGTCTTTGAGCCACGCATTTAACTCTCTGATTTTATTTACCCTAGCCAAATTTGCTCGCGGCTCAGGTAGTAATCCAGAGATTACTACCCTAGAGGTTCTGTTTTTTAATTTGGCCCCTAGCTGATCATACTCCCTCAGCAGAACCTCATTCCTTGTCCTATCTATGTCATTGGTACCAACATGGACCACGACAACTGGATCTTCCCCCTCCCACTCCAAGTTTCTCTCCAGCCCAGAGGAGATGTCCTTAACCCTGGCACCGGGCAGGCAACACAACCTTCGGGTCGGCCATTTAAGACTGAGATGAGGAGGAATTTCTTCGCTCAGAGGGTTGTGAATCTTTGGAATTCTCTACCTCGAGGGGTTGTGGATGCTGAGTCGTTGAGTATATTCAGGGCTGAGATAGATAGATTTTTGGACTCTAGAGGAATCAAGGGATATGGGGATCGGGCAGGAAAGTGGAGTTGAGGTCGAAGATCAGCCATGATCTTATTGAATGGTGGAACAGGCTCAAGGGGCCATGTGGCCGACTCCTGCTCCTAATTCTTATGTTCTTACGTTCTGTCTGGTTGTCATTGTACACATAGGGATTGTGGCTTCACAGGGGCAGAGAGAAACTACAACACCTATGATTCTCCCTCTCTCTCTCACATGCATACAGTGCAAGGGATGAATAAGAGGCCGGATTTAGAGGGATGGAAAGTTCAGAGCACGGTTGTGGGTCTGGAAGAGGATAACAACAACAATAACAATAACTTGTATCTATATAGCACCTTTAACATAGTAAAACGTCCCAAGGCGCTGCACAGGAGTATTTTAAGACAAAATATTTGAAACCGATCCACATAAGGATAAATTAGGGCAGGCGACCAAAAGCTTGGTCAAAGAGAGGTTTTAAGGAGCGTCTTAAAGGAGGAAAGAGAGGTAGCGAGGCGGAGAGGTCCACCAAAGGTTGAGCGATTTTAATCAGGGATGCTCAAGAGGGCAGAATTAGAGGAGCGCAGATATCTCGGGGGGTTGTGGGGCTGAAGGAGATTACAGTGATAGGAAGGGGAGAGGCCACGGAGGGATTTGAAAACAACGATGAGAATTTTGAAATCAAGGCACTGCTTAACCGGGAGCCAATGTAGGTCAGCGAGCACAGGGGAGATGGGCGAACGGAACTTGGTGCGAGTTAGGACACAGGCAGTTGAGTTTTGGATGACCTCAAATTTACGTAGGGTGGAATGTGGGAGGCCAGCCAGGAGTGCATTGGAATAGTCAAGTCTAGAGGTAACAAAGGCATGGGTGAGGGTTTCAGCAGCAGATGAGCTGAGGCAGGGGCGGGGACGGGTGATGTTACAGAGGTGGAAGTAGGCGGTCTTTGTTATGCTGTGGATATGTGGTCGGAAGCTCATTTCAGGGTCAAATATGACACCAAGGTTGCGAACAGTGTGGTTCAGCCTCAGACAGATGTTAGGGAGAGGAATGGAGTCAGTGGCTAGGGAACGGAGTTTGTGGCAGGGACCGAAAACAATGGCTTCAGTCTTCCCAATATTTAATTGGAGAAAATTTTTGTTCATCCAGAACTGTATGTCAGACAAGCAGTCTGATAATTTAGACACCGTGGAGGGGTTGAGAGAAGAGATAGTGAGGTAGAGCTGGGTGTCGTCAGTGTACATGTGGAAACTGAGACAAGGAGAAGCAAAACCATGAAAGGATTTAAACATGTATAAAAAGTTTGGGGGGAGAAATTCAGTATCACCCCATTTGGGGCGCTAACTTTTGAAAGCTGGGAAACTTAGCGCCAGGTGCTAATGATTCCCAACTTTTGCAAAATTCGGTGTTTGCACTCCAGGAAGGAAGTGGAGCACTAAATCAAGCGGTCCACTTCCTTCCTGGAGCGCTAAAGGCCGCAGGCGGGTCGGTAGGTGTACAGCGCTGCACAATGTCCCATGCAGCGCTGCCGCGATCCCAGGCTCCTTCCCTCCCTTAAAGGGAAGGGCCATCGTTGCAGGCTCTGCATTGGGACCAGTTAGCTGGTCCCCGACGGCAGCCATTATCCGGCCCAATCAGCCCCATGCACTCCAGCAGAGTGCCGGGCTGATCGATCGCGGCCCAGGTGGAATAAAAAAAAATCAATTGCAACGTTGTTAAAACTTTTCTCCTACCCGTGCCAACGTCCCCTTTAACTTGCGCCCTCGAAGCTCCCGGCCTCCTGAACAACGCCTCCTGCAACTGTCGGTATTGTCGCCTGGCGATGCTGCAGGGGGCGGAACCGAAGTTCGGGTCTGGGGCGCAACCGGGGCGATGACATCACGATCTCCGGGCGAAGGAGATCGTGGTATTAGTGGTTACTGCCACCGCAAACCTCCACGTTAATTCCGCGGGTGCCGGTACTGTCGTCGTGCCCTGTTGCAAAGCCGGTAGCGCCCCATGGAGGTGCTAACAGGAGGCGCTAAGGTACCGAATTTCTCCCCCTCGGACTCTTGCCTGAAGGAGATAAATACTGAGAAAATAGAAGAAAAAATTTCAAACATCTTCTTGCCAATAAAAAAATCAAAGGAATAACATCCTTCTGACTTCATAAAAAAAATCCCTGCTAATCCATTTTGATGAATTGAGGGTCCCCAGAGAAATATCCTGAGGGCATCTTACAGCAGTAGTTGAATTCTACGTTACATTTGCCTGTTAGATTTTAATATTCACCTAAAGTTTATTCGTGGAGTTTCTTTACAATTGTTTATTACCATATATTATATTTTTATCTTGATAATATTCATAAAATTGTACCTTCAGAAATTCAGTATTATTTTAGTGAACAAATAGTTTGATTAAAAGAAAACACTGTTTTAAGTGGGTGAAAGCATGGTGACCTTAAACTGAAATAGGTTATTAGCTCAGTTGAAACAGTGGACAGAGGAATCTGATACGAATGTGATAATACCTCACAGTATAATCTTCAGGCTTACATTTGTATTGTCCCACTCCAGAGAATTGAGGCTGACACTCACAGTGCAGTACTGAGGGAGTGTTGCACAGTCAGAGGTGCCGTCTTTCAGATGAGACGTTAAACCGAGGCCCCGTTTGCTCTCTCAGGTGGACGTAAAAGATCCCAGGGCACTATTTTGAAGAAGAGCAGGGGAGTTCTCCCCGGTGTCCTGGCCAATATTTATCCCTCAACCAACATCCCTAAAAAACAGATTATCTGGTCATTATCGCATTGCTGTTTGTGGGAGCTTGCTGTGTGCAAATTGGCTGCTGCGTTTCCTACATTACAACAGTGACCACACTTCAAAAGTACTTCATTGTCTGTAAAGCGCTTTGGGACGTCCTGAGGTTGTGAAAGGCGCTATAGAAATACAAGTCTTTCTTTTTTCTTTTTGGTACAATAGAATCTTGTAGATATTGAAATGTTAGATTGGATTGGATTGTACCTCAATCTGCCACTGTTGGGTTGGTGTGAATTAGAACGGTAGATTATTGAAAAAAGGATACAACAGCTTTGAAACAGTTTATTAAAAAAATTATGAAAACCAAATGACAGGATAAGTGGATCCTGCCTAGACTCAATCACTGCAGCAGACAAAGGATTTGCACGTGGTATTGAGTATAATACCACAAGCTCAGTGTGTGTGAAAGCTTCCTTTCTGTCAACAAAGAGGCCCTTACACATAATTATTAATACACTTGGAATCTTCACACATTAAGGCCCCTCTAATAACAATATTTTTTATACTTCGAACTTGTGTCTCACATTGCCTCAGTTTTACTAAGAGTGTCTTACTCTAATTAGCGTCATGACTGTGATTGCAGGTAATAAGTTGGTGTTTGTTGTATTAAAAAAAGAACACAGTCGCTGCTCACCCATCAGTATCTGGTTTTTACAAATTTATATTTGCAGTCCCCACAAGTTTTAAATTGCAGAGGTGGGAATAGAGGCTAGAAAGTAACTATCTCAGAGGAACATCAGAAGAATTGGCAGCCGCGCGCGGTGTCTGTCTTCGGAGTCTACTTTGAAGGGAAGTCGCACAACACCAGGTTATAGTCCAACAGATTTATTTAAAATTACAAGCTTTTGGAGCTGTCGCCCCTTCCTCAGGTAAAGTTACAATGAGTGAATCTACAATATTTCACAGTATATAAACACAGAAACTGCAGAGATACAATCTTTTAGGGAAGGTGTCCTTACATCAAAGACACACCAAGCGCACAGCCAAGACAATGAGATGTGTCACAGGGGGTCCAACGTGTCAAATCCTGCTGTCTGCAGTTTGTTTGTTTGGTTTTTTTTGTGTTTGTTTCTTTTGTGTTTTTTTTAATTAAAAACTGGAAAGACAGACAACGATGTCGAGTCACGTTCTGTAGCGTGACATGAACCCGATATCCCTATTGAGGCCATCCTCATGGGTGCGGAACTTGGCTATCAGTTTGTGCTTGATGATTTTGCGTTGTCGTGTGTCAGGAGAACAGCGACCACGACACCACACAACCCTGCCACGGCAACCTCTGCAAGACATGCCAGATCATGAACACAGATACCGTCATCACACGTGAGGACACTACCCACCAGGTACATGGTACATACTCATGTGACTGGGCCAACGTTGTCTACCTGATACGTTCCAGGAAAGGATACCCCAGAGCATGGTACATCGGCAAGACCATGCAGATACTGAGACAACGTATGAACGGACACCGCACAACAATCGCCAGGCAGGATTGTCACCTCCCAGTCGGGGAACACTTCAGCAGTCAAGGACATTCAGCCTCGGATCTGCGGGTTAGCGTTCTCCAAGGCGGCCTTCGAGACACACAACAACGCAAAATCATCGAGCAGAAACTGATAGCCAAGTTCCGCACCCATGAGGACGGCCTCAATAGGGATATCGGGTTCATGTCACGCTACAGAACGTGACTCAACATCGTTGTCTGTCTTTCCAGTTTTAAAAAACAAACACAAAAAAACCCCACAAAAAAACAAACAAACAAACAAACTGCAGACAGCAGGTTTTGACACGTTGGACCCCCTGTGACACATCTCATTGTCTTGGCTGTGCTCTTGGTGTGTCTTTGATGTAAGGACACCTTCCCTGAAAGATTGTATCTCTGCAGTTTCTGTGTTTATATACTGTGTAATATTGTAGATTCACTCATTGTAACTTTACCTGAGGAAGGGGCGACAGCTCCGAAAGCTTGTAATTTTAAATAAATCTGTTGGACTATAACCTGGTGTTGTGCGACTTCTCATTTTTGTCCACCCCAGTCCAACACCGGCATCTCCGCATCATGACGTACTTTGAAGGGGCCGCAGCATCTTGCAGACATTTGGAGGCCGTGGAGTTTGGACTAAGTTCCCGACTAACGACGTTTCTTAGATCAGATTGAAAGAAGCTATCTGTCCAAAGAATATAGTCAATAAGGACAATTGTGACAGACTTTAGGCCCATTGCCATGATTTATACCCAGTCCTGCTGTTATACCTGTCATTTTTTGTTTTGTTTATATTTAACACAGCAATAGTTATTTTAAGGGAGCTCACGTCTTGAGTAAACTGTCAAAATCAAAATTGTATCCAGTTGAATTCTATATTCTCCATTTGTGGCATTGTTGAAAACTTCCCTGTAGTGTTATGGAACCAAAATGTAACACTGTGCTAGGGCATCAGCTATGGTATCAGTCAGTTTGTGATTATAAAAACAATAAATATGGAAAATGCAAGTCAGGATTGGAAAAGGTTGAAAACTTAAAAACCTACTGCGGGTAATTTTGATAGTGTAAAACGGGTAATGTTGGATCAGCTGACCACTACTATATACCTCTCCCGATCGGAAGAGATGGACAAGGGGCAGCTGATATATCTCCCGTCTTACATTATCGCCCAAAGTTTGCTCAGTCAGTCAGTCATTGGATGCTCAGTCATTGAGTATATTCAAGGCACGTATAGACTCCATCAATGAAAGGTAAGTTAGTATGAGGACGTGAGGAACTTAAAGGGGAGCTCAAGAGAGCGGCGCTAGTAGATTCTGGGACTTGTCAATGCCATGTCACAAAAGTCCATCCTTTCCTTAGTTCAGATTTCAACCACCCAAATAAATCTAGCTCGAGATTCCGTCTGGCTGATTGAGTGTCCCCTACCCTGAAAGCTGGAAAGGGAGAAGGAGAGAGGGAGACCCCTCACGCCTCCGAAGAGCAAAAAGAAAACGACATGCATTTAAAATGTCTCCATTGCTCTTCTTTTCCCCTTCATGAAAAACATTTCTTTCAGAAGCCATGCTTTTTACCTCAAGTCATTTCGGATGTATCTTAAGTGAACACTTTTCAATTTGATGGAATGTTTTTGTTCCAAGTTTATTTTGGCGTCATTGATAAAGGACTCCTTACCTGATCGTGTTTGTTGGAGTAAATGATCTTTTAGTGTTGTGCACCTCTTTTCAATAAAGGTAGTGCAGTGGAGGTGAACTTGTGATGCTCAATCGGGCATGATTGTTGATCATGGGTTGATCATAGGTTGATCAGAAATGTATTGTTGGGAATACATGGACAGCAGAATCATCTTGATGTTGAGAACTCTATAATGGGTATGTTACAGGGGACTGAAGGGTGGAGGAGAAGCAGCCTTTACATAATGTGCATGTACCTGCTTTCACCTGAGCTGTCACTTTGTGCCACGCCCTCCCATGTGTGCAGTGCAACACCTATGCACAGTGTGTAACACATTTTTATTAGTGAAGTGATTGGGGATAGATCATGACTTTGTGAAAGCGAGTCGGCAGTCCGTTCCACATCTCTCCCGATTTTTATTTCTACAGAAGCCAATAGAAATAAAAATCGGGAGAGATGTATAATGGGCTGCCGACTCGCTATCACTCATTTTTACATTAACAAGATCTACCCCGTTGTGTGTGAGAACATCATATCCCGTTCTTTGCTGCAGATGTCACCCTGTTATATCGTACTTTACTTAATGTCTGTTCATGTAGCTGTCATTAGAGTAATAAGGGATCCAAGAATTGACCGACCCTCTTAGTACTGTACTGTGATTCCATGTCCCCATCCCCAATGAAATCTAATATATCAGCAGTAGCCAAAAAATGCCTGGTGAGCCTGGTTGTATTGCTGTTGTACAGAAGTTAGCAGATTTGGCATTGGAGTCATGAGGTGCAGTTTCAGAATTCAGACATTGATCAAATCTTCATTTTCACACTTCGCATCTGAACATGTGTGCAAAACTGGGTAAGGATGGGATCAGACACCAGCTGTGATTTCCTCCCAGGATCAAACGCTCTCTGTTGCGTCATGAAAAATGGTTGCTTGGGCTCGGTACCAGGAAGCCGGTGGAACTGTCCCTCAGCTTAAAACAGTCCCTTTTGGAAGAGTAGTGGAGAACATTGAAGGGAATTCTTTAAAGATAGGGGTGAAAATTATTTTCTAAAGAACATATGGTTGCAAATAACTTGAGGTACAGCAACTTAGATTTATACAGCACCTTTTAAAGAGTCAACATCCCAGGGCACTTCATGAAGAGGGAGGGAAATGGATTCAAAGCAAGAAGTGAGAGGAGGAGACTCGGGGAAGTGGCCGAAAGCATGGTTGAAGAGGTACCTTGCGAGGAGGCTTTTCATGATAGGTAGAGATGATGTAAGATGGTGTAGTTTAGGAAACATTTCCAAAGTACAGGGCCACGATAGCTGCAGGCTCTGCTACTGGTGGTATAGATGATAGCACTGAGACAACGTATGAACGGATACCGCGCAACAATCACCAGGCAGGAGTGTTCCCTCCCAGTCGGGGAACACTTCAGCAGTCAAGGACATTCAGCCTCGGATCTGCGGGTAAGCATTCTCCAAGGCGGACTTAGAAACACACGACAACGCAAAATCATCGAGCAGAAACTGATAGCCAAGTTCCGCACTCATGAGGACGGCCTCAACCGGGATCTTGGGTTTATGTCACGATACATGACGAGATCCAGACTCGAGTCGTCGTTGGCTTGTTAACAGATGTGATTCCCAGTAAAAAAGTAAAAATTTTAAAGTTTATCGTTTCCCATACTGCGGCTTTTGACACATTGGACCCCCTGTGGCTCCACCTCATTGTCTCAGTTGTATCTTGCTATGTCTTTGATGTGACCTGATTGCCTTTTGTCACACCTCGGCAGATAAACAGTCAGGGTGATTTAAATGTAGTCGTCTGCTTTTGTAAGTAACACATGCATTGTTCTCTATCTATATATGCTTTGGCGATTCTGTATCTCTTTACTTCACCTGAGGAAGGGGCGATCGATAGCTCCGAAAGCTTGTGATTTCAAATAAAACTGTTGGACTATAACCTGGTGTTGTGCGACTTCTCACTGGTGGTATAGGAAGAGGAGTTAGCACACAGAGTCAGAAGAGTGGAGTGTGTGAGCTGGGACAAGATATTGGATGAGGCTGCAGATGTAGGGTCATGAAAGAAGAAAGAAAGAACTTGCACTTGTATAGTGCATTTCACAACCCTGGGACGTTACAAAGCACTTTATAGCCAATGAAGTGTAGTCACTGTTGTAATGTAGGAAATGCGGCAGCCAAATTGCGCACAGCAAGCTCCCACAAACAGCAATGTGATAATGACCAGATAATCTGTATTAGTGACGTTGATCGAGCGATAAATATTGGCCAGGACACCAGGTAGAACTCCCCCTGCTAATTTTTCAAAATAGTGCGATGGGATCTTTTACGTCCACCTGAGAGTGAAGATGGGGGCTCGGCTTAACGTCTCATCCGAAAGACAGCACCACCTCCTAGGCTTTTATGCTCAAGTCTCAGGAGTGGGATTTGAAGCCACAACCTTCTGACTCAGAGGCAAAGAGTACTACCCACTGAGCCACAGCTGACGTGGATGAAGATTTTGAATTCAATGCACTAGGGAGTGGAGACCCAGTAGTGGTCAGCGAGGACTAGAATGATGATTGAATATGAGCAGCTTATTTGGGCCATCTATATCTTGTACAATTGGCAGTCAAGCCTTAGTGCTATTGACAGCTTTGTTTTCTTGGTAACAAATCTAATGTGAGATTTTCAGCATAATTGCAGGTACACGCTAAAACATTTTTGATTCAAATTATGTTTTTTTTTAATCATTGATTTTTTCTGGAATGGAAATTCGAAGGTGTTTTTGTTTTTAACTATTCAAACCTTAGAATCGACTGTTTAGATTTTCTGCCACGCCTACAGTATAATATTAACTAGCAGTGTGCAACATAGCTCACACAGCGAGAGCCCACTCTCTAGTATAATTGCAATGCAGTTCAATCACATACAAGAACAAAGTAGGTGATTGAGCTGGCATATAATTAGCACACAGAATGTGTTCTTTCCTTGTCTTTTTTTTTCCCTCCGCCTATCCCTGCTTTAGAATGCAGCTTAAGTAGTGTTGTGTTATTGTAAGACTTGCGACAGCGAAACCGAAATGTAACAGTGATAGAAGCGGAGACATCCTGAAAGCGTCACGCCTCATAAACTTGAAAGCCAGGCCTTGGGTCGACTCTTCATTTAAACTGACTGCCGACGTGTTCTCTTCAGCTTGATGAATTACGACACTTTTGAAGCTCTCGCTGAAACTAACACGGTCAGAACCGCTTAAGATTAGAGTCCATAAGAAGTTTTAGGAGGATGAAAAATCCATTAGGCTCCAACGAGCCTGTTTTGATCAGTTGCATCTGCCCACCTTTTCACCAACTTTCAAACCCTTCTCTCTGACAAACACATCTAATTGCTCTTGAACACATTTACACTGTCCACTTCTAATGGTCTTATGCCTGATAAGTTGTTCCACAATTCTACAACCCTTTGTGTGAAAAGTATCCACATTACATCCCTTCTTAATTCTAACTTCCTGACTTTTCATTTGTCTCTCCTGGATTTTGAAGTGTTCGCATCGTAACCAATTTGTCCAGATCAGCTTTTGTGAATCCGCTACGTAAAGTAAGAGAAGAAAGGCATTGCATTTATCCACTGCCTGATGATGTCCTCAGGAAGTGCTTCACATTCAGTGATTTACTTTTGACGTGCAGTCAGTGTTGTTATGCAGGTGAATGTGGCAGCCAGTTTGTGCACTGCAAGATCCCACAAACCGTAATAAGATACACAACTTGCCAATCTGTTGTGGTGGTGTTGGCTGAGGGATGGATGTTGACTAGGCTGCTGGGAGAACTCCCTGCTCCTCTTTGAATAATGCAATGGGATCTTTCACATCAATCTGTCTTTCAGATGAATGCTTCACCCACCTTAGACAACAGAGCTCTCCCTGAGAGTGTCAGTCCAGATTATTTGCTTCAGTCCTGGAATATGGCTTGAACTCACAACCTTCTGACTCAGGAGCAGATGTTACCAACTAAGCTATGTCATTTTCAAAACGCTTTTCCAAAGTAAACAATTCCAAGTTCATCATAACTTAAATTCTAAATTGTAAAAAAAAGTTTAGAAGCTATTTAATCCAATGTTATACGGCTAAGTACAACATATAGAACCGATTATAACATAATAGGGAAATTTGATACAGACACAGATTAGCCATGATCTAATTAAATGGCCAAAAATGAGAAGTCGCACAACACCAGGTTATAGTCCAACAGTTTTATTTGAAATCACGAGCTTTCGGAGCGCTGCTCCTTCGTCAGGTGAAGTGAAGGAATACAAATCAGCAAAGCATATATAGACAGAGAACAATGTGTAGCGTACAATGTCAGACGACTTCCTGGAACGTATCATTTAGACAACGTTGGCCCAGTCACATGAGTATGTACCATGTATCTGGTGGGTTGTGTCCTCACGTGTGATGATGGTATCTGTGTTGATGATCTGGCATGTCTTGCAGAGGTTGCCGTGGCAGGGTTGTGTGGTGTCGTGGTTGCTGTTCTCCTGACAGCTGGGTAATTTGCTGCGAACGATGGTACTTTTGAGGTTAGGCGGCTGCTTGAACCAGGAACACTACAGACAGTTACCCGCAGATCCGACCAAAGAACACACCCGCCAACTCAATAGACTGATCAAGACCTTCGATCCAGACCTTCGAAGCATCCTACGCGCTCTCATCCCACGTACTCCCTGCGTGGGAGACTTCTACTGCCTCCCAAAGATACACAAAGCCAACACACCCGGACGTCCTATCGTATCAGGCAACGGAACCCTGTGTGAGAACCTCTCTGGGTACGTCGAGGGCTTCCTGAAACCCATCGTACAGGGAACCCCCAGCTTCTGTCGCGACACTACAGACTTCTTACAGAAACTCAGCACCCATGGACCAGTTGAACCAGGAACACTCCTCGCCACGATGGACGTATCAGCACTCTACACCAGTATCCCCCACGATGACGGCATCGCTGCGACAGCCTCAGTACTCAACACCAACAACAGCCAATCTCCAGGCGCCATCCTACAACTCATCCGATCATCCTTGACCACAATGTCTTCACCTTCGACAACCCGTTTTTTACCCAAACACACGGAACAGCCATGGGGACCAAATTCGCACCCCAATACGCCAACATCTTCATGCACAAGTTCGAGCAAGACTTCTTCGCTGCACAGGACCTCCAACCAACGCTGTACACCAGATACATCGACGACATCTTCTTCCTTTGGACCCACGGCGAAGGATCACTGAAAGGACTACACGATAACATCAACAGGTTCCATCTCACCATCAAACTCACCATGGACTACTCCTCAGAATCGGTTTCATTCTTGGACACACGAATCTCCATCAAAGACGGACACCTCAGCACTTCACTCTACCGCAAGCCCACGGACAACCTCACGATGCTCCACTTCTCCAGCTTCCACCCTAACCACGTTAAAGAAGCCATCCCCTATGGACAAGCCCGGCGAATACACAGGATCTGCTCAGACGAGGAGGAACGCGATGGACACCTACGGACGCTGAAAGATGCCCTCGTAAGAACGGGATATGATGCTCGACTCGTCGATCAACAGTTCCGACGGGCCACAGCGAAAAATCGCACTGACCTCCTCAGAAGGCGAACACGGGACACAACCAACAGAGTACCCTACGTCGTCCAGTACTTCCCCGGAGCGGAGTAACTACGCCATGTTCTTCGCAGCCTTCAACATGTCAACGATGACGACGAACACCTCACTAAGGCCATCCCCACCCCTCCACTACTCGCCTTCAAGCAGCCGCCTAACCTCAAAAGTACCATCGTTCGCAGCAAATTACCCAGCTGTCAGGAGAACAGCAACCACGACACCACACAACCCTGCCACGGCAACCTCTGCAAGACATGCCAGATCATGAACACAGATACCGTCATCACACGTGAGGACACTACCCACCAGGTACATGGTACATACTCATGTGACTTGGCCAACGTTGTCTACCTGATACGTTGCAGGAAAGGATGCACCGCAGCATGGTACATCGGCGAGACCATGCAGACACTGCGACAACGTATGAATGGACACCGCGCAACAATCGCCAGGCAGGATTGTTACCTCCCAGTCGGGGAACACTTCAGCAGTCAAGGACATTCAGCCTCAGATCTGCGGGCAAGCATTCTCCAAGGCGGCCTTCGAGACACGCGACAACGCAAAATCATCGAGCAGAAACTGATAGCCAAGTTCCGCACCCATGAGGACGGCCTCAACTGGGATCTTGGTTTCATGTCACGCTACATGACGTAGAGTCATCCAGACTCGAGTCGTCATTGGCTTGTTCACAGATGTGATTTCCAGTTTTTTTAAAAAGTAAAAAGCTTAACCATACAGACTGCAGCATTTGACACGTTGGACCCCCTGTGACCCCACCTCATTGTCTTAGCTGTATTTTGCTGTGTCTTTGATGTAATGCCTTCCTGACTGGCCTGATTGTATCTCTGCCGAGGTGTGATGGAGGGCAGTCAGAAAGATTTACTGTAGTCATCTGACATTGTACGCTACACATTGTTCTCTGTCTATATATGCTTTGCTGATTTGTATTCCTTCACTTTACCTGATGAAGGAGCAGCGCTCCGAAAGCTCGTGATTTCAAATAAAACTGTTGGACTATAACCTGGTGTTGTGCGACTTCTCATTTTTGTCCACCCCAGTCCAACACCGGCATCTCCGCATCATAATTAAATGGCAGAACAGGCACGAAGAGCTGAATGACCTTCTTCTGTCCCTATGTTCCTATGTTTACTTTGGATAAGTATGAAAAATCCACAACATCTTGCCACCAGAAATGCACTGGGCCGATACTTCCACTCACAGCTTTAAGTTCTCCGAGACCTGGGAATGTCCCCCCAGACACGCCCCATTACTGCTACCCAGACCAAAGTTGTGAAATAGCTGGAGTTAAAGCAGAAGCTGTTCTCCTTGAACAAGGAAGGAGGACCGCAGATGTAGTGTGTATAGGAAAGCAGCGAATACCTTTGATCAGGAACCAGGTGAGTTGAAAGTTTCTTTGAAGGCTGGAACACTTTATAGTTGAAATGCTAATATATGTGCATTGACAGATCGCAACTTAGCAAATTCTATTCTCTCTGAATATTGAACCATTAGGAGGTCATTATGGGGTGAAACTCCTTCGAGGACGAATATATGCAGGAAGTGGCAATATCCAAGCTCTTTTCACCTCACCTCATAAGTTGTAGTAGCTTGAAAACAAATGAAAGAAGGCCTATGGATTCTGTATTAAACTGGAAATAAATCTGACCAAATAGTTTTAGTCGGTATATATTATTCTGACAGTCACAGTTTCAGAAGTGACAGTAGGTGGTATTTGGCATCCCACATGTTCTGCAGTGAGCAATATATTGTGATCGGGGATTAATTGTCAAACCTGCTTATCCTATATACTGTACTGCACACACAGTGAATAAAATACAGGAAATAACAACAGAAAACGCTGGAAAAACTCAGCAGGCCAGGCAGCATCCGTGGAGAGAGAAACAGAGTTAACGTTTCAGGTCGAAGACCTTTCGACCTAACATAGAAACATAGAATCTAGGAGCAGGAGTAGGCCATTCGGCCCGTCCAGCCTGCTCCACCATTCAATACGATCATGGCTGATCATCCAAATCCAGTACCCTGTCCCTGCTTTAATCCCCACAGTACACATATCCCACCCTACCCCCGTAACCCCACGTATTTAATTCCCCCTAACATATCCCATCCTATCCCCATAACCCCACATATTTAATCCCCCCCTAACACTAAGGGTCAATTTATCATAACCAAATCAACCTAACCCGCACATTTTTGGACTGTGGGAGGAAACCGGAGCACCCGGAGGAAACCCACGCAGACACGGGGAGAATGTGCAAACTCCACACAGACAGTCACCCGAGGTCAGATTCGAACCCGGGTCCCTGGCGCTGTGAGGCACCAGTGCTAACCACTATGCCACCGTGTTGACCTGAAACGTTAACTCTGTTTCTCTCTCCACGGATGCTGCCTGGCCTGCTGAGTTTTTCCAGCGTTTTCTGTTGTTAGTTCGGATTTCCAGCATCCGCAGTATTTTGCTATCGAATAAAATACAGGTTTGGGTTCACATGAAACAGAAGTCCATTCACAAACACAGAGGAAAAGTGTGGGGAAACCCCGCCTCCCCCAAAGTATAACACTGATCAGGTAACGTGAAGTATGACCTCTAGTAAGAAAATGTCAGTGTAACTTTGTTCATCCTATGGGACGGGATGTGCAGAAAGAAAGAAAGACTTGCATTTATATGGCGCCTTTCACGACCACCGGACGTCCCAAAGTGCTTTACAGCCAATGAAGTACTTCTGAAGTGTAGTCACTGTTGTAATGCGGGAAACACGGCAGCCAATCTGCGCACAGCAAGCTCCCACAAACAGCAGTGTGATAATGACCAAATAATCTGTTTTAGTGATGTTGATTGAGGGATAAATATTGGCCAGGACACTGGGGGGGAGGGGGGGGGGGGAACTCCCCTGCTCTTCTTCGAAATACTGCCTTGGGATCTTTTACATCCACCTGAGAGAGCAGATGGCACCTGACAGTGCAGCACTCCCTCAGCACTGCACTGGAGTGTTAGCCTAGATTTTTTGCGCTCAAGTCTCTGGATATTTCACACAAGTTCCTTTATAATTAATGCGTTAATTCCAAAATAACTGTTTTGATTTGTATTTGCAGGTCTATTTCTATGAAAAAAGCACAGACATTTGGCTAGTATACTTTCATTATACTCATGGGTCATGTAACGTTGCAATGAGAATTAAACTGAACAAAAAATATACAATGCATTATACTTGTTGGCCCAGATATTCCGATCCCTACGGGTGTGTACGCGCTGTGTACACACCCGTAGGGACATCAGAAATGCCAGTTTCAGGCATGCCAAGCGCATGCGCTGAAAACCGGCATTTCCGATCTGTCAAGAATCCTCTTGACAGATCCTTCGGCTGCCCGGGAGAAGGGCCTCTGCGGGCGGATAGTTCCGCTTTTTGGAGACCCTCCGCCCGCAGAAAACCCTTACAATTCTTACGCCTGGTAAAAGCAGCGTAAGGCCTGCTTTTACCAGGATAAGAGTTGAAAAAAAGTTTAAAAAAATTTTTTCACTGATGTATCATTTAAAAATACTTTAAAGAAAGGTAAGTTTATTTTTAGCCCCTTAAAAAACTTTAATTTTTTTTTCAAAAAATTAAATTTTTGTTTAAAATATTTAATTTATTGTAATTTCAAGTCATTTTAAAAATGTGATGTTTTTTAAAATGTATTTAAAGTTTTACTATGTTTTGGGGGTGATCCCCATTCATATATTTGACAGGTCTTCCTGTCGAGTGTATGAAGGGAGATTCCCTTCTTTGATTGGCTCCCCATGGCCCACGTGATCCCAGGGACGCTTGGAAAATACGGCCCGTTATGTTTTTGGATTTCTTTTACTGTCGATATTTTTGGTTTCAATGGCCCAGAAATGACTGGAGTTGGCGCATCTCGCACCGAGCGATGTGAATTGGACTTTTTAACCTCACCCTTCAGATCGCTCTATACTTGTGCCGCAAATTGCTGGAAATGCGAATTGATAATGGCACGGCAACGTCAACGGAGCATCTGGGACCTCCTGAATGTTGTGCCCAATGGTCTATCTCCTTCACCAATGCAACAAAAGGATAGAGAAAGAAACAGAATGAGAAGGAAATAGGGCAAATTAGCGTCCAATTAGAGACAGAAAGAGAAATAAAGAGAAGGATAGAGTGGATTAAGAAAGAGAAAAAAAGAGACAGTTTTTTTTTAGAAAGAACAAGCAGAAGAAGACATAATTGTAACCCAGTTGTGTTTGGGAATTGTTGTATTGGTCCTTGAGAAGTTCAGAATGAATGGCAGGGTTTTTAATTTTTTTAATTTATTCATTCGTGGGATGTCAGCGTCGTTGGCGAGGCCAGGATTTATTGCCCATCCCTAGTTGCACTTGAGAAGGTGGTGGTGAGCTGCATTCTTGATCCACTCCAGTCCGTGTGTTTAGGTGAAGGGGCAAGGATATAGAGAGTTCGGAGTTTAGAGTTTAGGGGTTTGGATTTAGAAGATCAGCTTAGAGTTAGAACTTAGGGCTCTCAGAATGTCCCCTTTGTGTCTCAGTAACTGGACACAGCACTCAAGGTGTCGTCTGACCAAAGCATTGTACAGTTTGATTGCGACTTCCTCTGACTTGCATTCAACTGTTTTGGCTATTGTAGTTCGACATTCTATTGCTTTTGTTGATTGCTCCTCTGCATTGGTTGAGTTTACTAAGACTCCTAGGACTCTTCCTGTTTCGTCCTAAGCTATTTAAACACCATTCATGGAGTACATGTGTTGCTCATTTTTCCATCCTATGTGCAGTACTTTGCAGCCAACTGCATCACATTTCACCTGCCATCGTTCTGCCCACATACATACATTGTCCAACTCATTCTGTAATTTATGAGCTGCCGCCTCCAATTCCATTGCCTTCCCTGTAAGGTAATGGCAGCAAGTTTGGCCACTTTACATTGCATTTCTGAGGTCAGGTCATTTATTGCAAATGAGCAAAAGTAGTGTTCACAACACTGAGCCCTGGGGCATCCCACTCAATACTTTCCCCCGCCTCTCCCATGAGTACTCATTGCTTTCTACCTTTCAGCCAGTTTCTTATCCATTCCCAGTGTTTACCCTGAATCCCCTTCAGCTTTGAGTTTGACTAATTGGGGGGAATTTTGCTGGTGCTCAGGGGGCGGGTTTGGAGGCGGGACATCGGCAAAATTGCAAAGATTGACAGCAGGTCAAAAAAAAGCACTGTCGACCCACCTCCAATCAATCTTCCCAGTGTCGGATCCCCGATTTGCGCATGGACCCGACACTTGGCAGCGGGAAGAAGATTATAGGCACTTAACTGCTTGTTAACAGGTAGTTAAGAGGCTTTTTGCAATTTTGACAGGTCTACTGCAGGCTTCCCGACGTCCGGACACCACTCCAGGTAAGTGTGGCGTGTTATGAGTCTGCTGTAATGTTTCTTCATTGATGACAGCTGCAGAAGTGGTGTGAAGGATCCAATGGTGCACTGGTGAGTGTCAGAGGTAAGAAAATGTTGGGAAAATCATTTTTAATGTATTTAGACTTTTCTGTAGGTGACAAGATTTGAATTGTTTGTGTAGTCCCACCTCATTGGGAGAACCTCTCTCACTGGCGACAGATCGCTTCTGTAACCTCACCTGCAGCTGCCATCTGTTTTAGCCTAAGGAAGGAGTCACTGGAGAGCCTGGATGCAAGGGCTCACCTTTATACAGTGATTTTCAGTGTTTGCAGCACCTCAATGCTGTCAAACACTGAAAAATCAGCTGTCAAAAAAAATTGTGTGTGGCCCCTTTAAGAAAACCGGCAGATGACGGGTCATCAACTGACATCATCTGACACCAGCTTTCTCTTAATTGGCCGGCAAGCCCGCAGGGCGGGCTTAACAAGGCCAATTGACGCAAAATCGCGTCTGTGCGTTGGATGTCGTTGGGGGCGGGATTGGAACCTGGAAGACAGCTGTCCCGCCCCCAAGCCGCATCGAGAGGAAAAATCGCAGCCATAGTCTTTCATGTGGAACTTTGAGTTCTTCTGCGCCTGGGCTAAGGTACATTGTTAGGGGTAAATAGAGGGAATCAGCCATGATCTTATTGAATGGCGGAGCAGGCCCGAGGGGCTGTATGGCCTACTCCTGCTCCTATTTCGTATATTTCTTATGTTCTGTGCAGCTGGCCATGCTGTACCTGAACTGTGGAAAGTGTCCCATTCCCCAACACTGACATAATTTTCCTTAATAAAATGGCAAGAAAAAAATTCTAGAAATACATATTTTATTGAGTCATAGAATCATAGAAATTATGGCACAGAAGGAGGCCATCGAATTGCTCTTTAGAAAATGCCATCAAAAATATAACAAACAATAAGTATCCTGTAATTCATAAAATAGCATTTTAACTGTTAGTTACAAAGAATTTGGTCACAAAACACCAGAAAAAAAACTACTTTTTCCTGTGTTCTTGTTATCATTGATTACAGTAACTGCAGCTGATCTTACCAATCCAAACGAGTAATGGAACAAGTCAATTAAAATGTCAAAATATTTTGAATTTGCTGACAGTAATTATATTTTTCATCAATACAGTAATAAAGTACAGAGTATTTTACTGTGCTATTGAATGTGATTAAAGGTATTTTGTGCGAGTTTCCAGTCGCAAGCCATGAATTCCCATCGCAAGAACATTCGAATCTGACAACCACATATGGTTTGCAACTCAATCCTTTTATTGTGTTCGACCAAGTCTTTGACACACGCAATGTTGCTAAGCAGTAGATATACAGAGAAATAAACACAATTACCCCATTTGTCCTCTGGGTAGAGATATAACCTTCATCGATCCTTTCGATCCTGACTCTGCAAATTGTGAAGGAAAGCTCAAGATCTGTACAGGCCTCTGGCCATGCACACTGTCCGAGATGATTCATTATATCCTGATAACAGTTACTGTGAACAAGACCCCCAGAAATGAGGTAATTCCTATAAAACGTCCAGATGTCAACTTATTTATCATCTTGGCCCATTAACTGTTTTTTTTTATTTGTTTATGGGATGTGGGCGTCGCTGGCAAGGCCAGCATTTATTGCACACTCCTAATTGCCCCTTGAGAAGGTGGTGGTGAGCCGCCTTCTTGAATCGCTGCAGTCTGTGTGGTGAAGGTGCTCCCACAGTGCTGTTAGGGAGGGAGTTCCAGGATTTTGACCCAGCGACGATGAAGGAATGACGATATATTTCCAAGTCAGGATGGTGTGTGAATTGGAGGGGAACTTGGAGGTGGTGGTGTTCCCATGCGCCTACTGCCCTTGTCTTTCTAGGTGGTAGAGGTCGCGGGTTTGGGAGGTGCTGCCGAAGAAATCTTTGCGAGTTTCCTTATAATCAAAACTATCTTGGCTATCTCATTTCACAATGTGGCGACAAAAAGAAATCAACAGGCATGAATCACATATCCTGCACTGTCAGCAGAAGCTAAATAGCTTTGAGGCAGGATGGGCGCACCAACATCAGTGTTCTCGCTCAGGCCAACATCCCCAGCATCGAAGCTTTGACCACGCTCGATCAGCTCCGATGGACAGGTCACATCGTCCGCATGCCCGATACGAGACTCCCAAAACAAGCGCTCTACTCGGAGCTCCGACACAGCAAGAGAGCCCCAGGTGGGCAGAGGAAACGCTTCAAGGACACCCTCAAAGCCTCCTTGAAAAAGTGCAACATCCCCACCGACACCTGGGAATCCCTGGCCCAAGACCGCACAAATTGGAGGAGAAGCAAATTGGAGGAAGGCGCCGAACACCGAGTCTCTTCGCCGGGAGCGAGCGGAAGCCAAGCGCAAACAGCGGAAGGAGCGCACGTCAACCCAAGCACCCCACCCACCCGCCCCTTCAACCACCGTCTGCCCCACCTGTGACAGAGACTGTAGGTCCCGCCTTGGACTCATCAGTCACCTGAGAACTCATTTTTAATGTGGAAGCAAGTCATCCTCGGTTCCAAGGGACTGCCTAAGAAGAAGAAGAAATAGCACAGTCAGTTAAATTGTACCCTAATACATTAAACCCTAAAGCATCATGGCCATGAACAACTTTAACCATTAATTTAATTGTAAAGCACTTTGGGACATCTGGTGGTCATGAAAGGCAGTATATAAATGCAAGTCTTTCTTTCTTTCTAAACGGAATCCTAATCCTATGTATATATGTATACACGACTAGGGTATCTGACACCATATACAAACAATGATTAGGCTGGAGATGCAAAGACTCCTGGAAGCATGAGTTCACTGTTATTTTTACAATAAAGACATCTTTGAAAAGCATGATTTTCATTGAAATTTATAATTGTTTAGCTCATTAGATTCATTCCTGCGTTTGGCAGCAGATGCCGTGACACACAGCTGGCAGTTTTGCTCATTCAAGTAATTTAAACAAAAACTGGAGACCTGAAGTCCAATTAGCAGTTGTTGGCCATCAAGGCAATGCGATGTCGGGTTTGAAGAGAGCAGGAGCCAGGTGCGCTGCTGTTGGTTTTCTTCTTCATATCCTTGCCACAGTGATCAAAAAGGCTAATGAGATGTTGTCCTTTATCTCAGGGGGTTGGAATTCGAAAGTGAGCAAGTGATGCTTCAGTTATACAGTGCTTTGTTCAGACTCTATCTGGAGTACTGCGTTCAGTTTTGGGCACCAAAACGCAGGAAAGATATTTTGGCCTTGGAAGGGGTACAGTGCAGAGGCACCATTTTATTCGTTCATGGGATGTGGGCGTCGTTGGCAAGGTCAGCAATTATTGCCCATCCCTAGTTGCCCTTGAGAAGGTGGTGGTGAGCCGCCTTCTTGAACCGCTGCAGTCTGTGTGGTGAAGGTACTCCCACAGTGCTGTTAGGGACGGAGTTCCAGGATTTTGAAACATCGAAAGAGGTTTAAGAACATAAGAACATAAGAAGTAAGAGCAGGAATAGGCCATACGGCCCCTCGAGCCTGCTCCATCATTCAATAAGATCATGGCTGATTATCGACCTCAACTCCACTTTTAAGCCCGATCTCCATATCCCTTGATTCCCCGAGAGTCCAAAAATCTATCTATCTCAGCCTTGAATATACTCAAAGACTCAGCATTCACAGCCCTCTGGGGCAGAGAATTCCAAAGATTCACAGCCCTCTGAGTGAAGAAATTCCTCCTCATCTCAGTCTTAAATGGCCGACCCCTTATCCTGAGACTATGACCCCTAGTTCTAGACACTCCAGCCAGGGATACAACCTCTCAGCATCTACCCTGTCAATCCCCTTCAGAATCTTGTATGTTTCAATGGGAATTTGACTCTGTGTAGTTTCCAAAGGACATAGGTCCTCAGACCAAAGACCACTCAGTGAAGTGAAGGCAGGAAAGTGAATAGTTATATTTTTGTTCTTATATTTGGAATATATTAATTTTTAGGTTATTTAAAAAAAAATATTTTATCCCGATCGCTAGACAGTGAGTGTCTTGGTGAACCGCTTCAGGCAAAACTTTTTTTAATGTTTCAATTCATGCGGTGTAATGCAGACAAAGGTGAACTGTGGGTGTGTAACCCAAGAAGACGGTCTTGAACTGGAAATGTTAATGTCAATGAGTGTCTGATTAAAGCTGAAAACAATACCAAGGCGGGAGGGAAAGGGAAGCACCTTTCAATCTTAAATTAGGCTGCAGTTCTACAAATGCTTTTGCTCCCATGGAAAGTGGTTTTGGGGACACTTCAATGAAAAAGTGGTGGTATAAGTAAGAGATAATTGAGGGTACTGAAGGCATGAGTCCCAAACGGGTTTATGTTTGCACTGAGTGCACGTTAACTCCAGCTTTAGTTTCTCACCTCCTTCCAGCAGATGTTGGAAACAAAGGTATTGCTAATGTTTGCTAATAAGAAAACGTAACAGAACAAGTGATTTGGTTCATCAGGTGTTTTCCTCCCAGCAACAATAACCAGTCTATTTGTTTTTGGGATGGCATGTTAAATCTGCTCCTGTAGTTCAGATGGATTAATAAGGCACAGCCAGCACAGGTTTGTTAAAGAAAAAATCCTGTCTGATTGAGGTAGTATGGGATGTGTGAAACTTTGCCCAGAATGTATATTGAAGCAAAGTTCCTTTTCTCCAAACCTCTAGACGTTGACATAATGGCCATCTTTGTGTTTAACTGTTAATCAATTTAACCTGATACAAAAACACAAATACTGCGGATGCTGGAAATCTGAAATAAAAACAGAAAATGCTGGAAGTACTCAGCAGGTCAGGCAGCATCTGTGGAGAGAGAAACAGAGTTAACGTTTCAGGTCGATGACCCTTCGTCAGAACTCTGTTCTGTTCTGACGAAAGGTCATCGACCTGAAACGTTAACTCTGTTTCTCTCCACAGATGCTGCCTGACCTGCTGAGTATTTCCAGCATTTTCTGTTTTTAAATCAATTTAACCTGATGTTTCCTGTTACAAAGGAACAGGAGATGACCTGGACAACCTCAGATAGTTAATGTGACCTTGCTAATAGTTGCTAGTGTGTTAGATTCTTGCCTCTATTGTTGTGATGATGCGGAGATGCCGGTGTTGGACTGGGGTGGACAAAAATGAGAAGTCGCACAACACCAGGTTATTGTTGTGGCCCAATCTGCCATTAACACCTCACAGGGGATGAGTCCCCACCTGTCTGTTACGTCCTCCACCATTGTCCTGACTAATCTCCACTATTAGCATATCCCAGTGACCCTGAGATGTTCTGATTCACTTTGATGGGACAACTGACAGAGCAAACTCTAGCACCAGACACGTGTAATATAGTTTTTGTAAGAGTTGTGACCGGTTAGAGATCAAATAAAGCCACGAATGACATTTATAAACCAAAAAAGCAACTGATTTCATCTGTTTTTATTTCAGATTTCCAGCATCCGCAGTATTTTGCTCATGATTTTTAAGAGTTAGTCTGATTGTCTCATGATTTGAGATGGTGGGGTGGCAATATGGCATTACTGTATGTATGCTTTTAATTGGTTGCTGTTGTTGTAAAAGTTGTTGTTGTAAAATTTGCACACTAACGGAAAAGGTCGAGCTCAAAGGAATTCGTACAAAAAAAAATTAGAGGGAACATTGCCTGCAGGCCTTTGTTCCAGCAAACTCCATTAGTGTTCAAAGTACACGCCAACAGTGGCTGGCATTTGAAAGAAGGTCCTACTCTCTCGGCTATTGTTAACATATGCTTTTTGAATTTGGCATACTACAGGGAATTGACACCTGCCACCATCATTTACCAGAAGAGTCAATCTGCATCTGGTGAAGCTGCCTTCACTGGTATCCATGGTTAGGGTATAACAAATGTGTTTGCTTAGCTGAACTACTCCACGATCCTGTTATATTTACACAGACTAGAAAGTAATTGTGACTGAGGAAAGGTAGGCTAATCCCATTCGAGAGTATATCAAGCTCTCCCTCTCTTTCAGTATCTAATAGAAAGAAAGACTTGCATTTATATAGCGCCTTTCACGTCCACCGGACGTCTCAACGTGTTAATTTATACAGCATCTTTCACTACCTCAGGAGCACCCAAGACGCTTTGCAGCCAATGCAGTACTTTTGAAGTGTAGTCACGGTTGTAATGTAGGAAAAGTGGCAGCCAATTTGCGCACAGCAAGCTCCCACAAACAGAAATGTGATAATGACTGTTTTAGGTGTCGGTTGAGCGATAACTTTGGCCAGACACTGTGGAGAGTCCCCCGCTCTTCTTCAAAATAGAGCATGGGATCTTCTGCATCCACCTGAGAGGGCAGACGAGGCCTCGGTTTAAAACCTCATTGAAAAACGGCACCTCCAACAGTGCAGCATTCCCTCAGTATTGCATTGGAGTGTCAGCCTAGATTTTGTGCTCAACTCTCGGCCAGAATTTTCCTTACGTGGGCAGGTCCAGTGCGGGCGGTGTCTGTGGCGGGTCGCGACCCCGCTGCTGGCTCCATCCCACTGTTGAAAATCAACTTATCTTAATGGGGCCTATTAAGCCCGCCCAGTGCATTACCTGGCCCGATGAGATGGAGAGGGTCTGTTGACGTCATTCATGACGCGTTTTCAGCCAGGATCCTTAAAGGGACCATGGCCACATTACATTTGAATTTTAATTTAACATAGTACTGTCAGTGTACTACAGCACTGGAGTGCTGCAAACGCTGACAATGACTGCACAGAGGCAGAGGACTGCACCCAGGTTCTCCGATGACTCCCTCCATATGCTTATGGAGGGAGTCAGAGCACGCAGGGAGGTCCTCTTCCCTTCTGATGGGCGGAAGAGACCTCCCCAGGAGACCAAGACAGCCTGGTTGCAGATTGCAGAGGAGGGCACAAGCAGGGATGTGGTCAGGAGGACCTGGGTGCAGTGCCGCAAATGATTCAATGATCTCATTAGATCAGGAAACGTTAGTACAAAGCCACACACAACCTCATCCTGCTGTGCCTCTCATCATATCCCCATCACTCTGCCTTCCCTACCCTACTCCTGCACATCCTTACTCACACCAACTTACCTTGCACATCCACTCATCCCTCTCTCTCTATCTACATTATCACATCCCCATCTCAATAGCCACCCCTCACACTCACCCTCATCCTAGTGCAATCATACCAACTAACAACACACAAGGGTAGCCATTTGGGTGTTCTATGCAATGTTCATGTAAAGTTGCTGTTAATGTGGTGTCAAACATAAAAATGTTTACTTTCAACACTTTCCGGTCTTGGACAGATTTGTGTGCACCTGTGGAAGTGGCTTAGTGAGTTGCAGTGAATGGTGAGACATAACGGTACCTCCCGCAATCATAGAATCATAGAATGGTTACAGCACGGAAAAAGGCCATTTGGTCTGTCGAGCCCATGTCGGCTCTTTGCAAGAGCACTTCAGCTAGTCCCACTCCCCCACCCTTTCCCCATAGCTCTGCAAATTTTTTTCCTTCAGGTACTTATCCAACTCCCTTTTGAAAGCTGTGATTGAGTCTGCCTCCACCACCCTTTCAGGCAGTGCATTTCAGATCCTAACCACTCGCTGAGTAAAAAGGTTTTTCCTCATGTCGCCTTTGGTTCTTCTGCCAATCACCTTAAATCTGTGTCCTCTGGTTCTTGACCCTTCTGCCAATGGGAACAGTTTCCCTCTATCTACTCTGTCCAGACCCCTCATGATTTTGAACACCGTTATCAAATCTCCTCTCAATCTTCTATGCTCTAAGGAGAACAACCCCAGCTTCTCCAGTCTGTCCACGTAACTGAGGTCCCTCATCCCTGGAATCATTCTCATAAATCTTTTCTGCACCCTCTCTAAGACCTTCACATCCTTCCTAAAGTGCAGTGCCCAGAATTGGACACAATACTCCAGTTGAGGCCAAACCAGTGTTTTATACGGGTTCATCATAATTTCCACGCTTTTGTACACTATGGCCCTGAAATTCGCCTCTCCGGCTTGCCGCGGGGGTAAGGATCGTGCGCGCACTTACCTACCGCACCTGCCGTTGACCTCTGGGCCCACGGGAACTTCAGCTCCTGGGCCTGCTCCAAGAGCCGGCGCGCAGTGCTTGCATGTCCCAGGGGCGCAGTTAGTGCGATGCATCCCCTGGGATCACGTGGGCCATGGCGAGCCAATGGCAGCAGACCATCTTTCATTCATAGATTTGACAGGAAGACCTGTCAAATCTATGAATTGAAATCGGCCCCAAAAGAACAGCTAAACTTAAAATAAATTTTTAAAAACCCATCACATTTATAAAATAACTATAGTTAAATAAATTAACCACTTTAAACAAAAATTTAAATTTTTGAAAAAATTAAAATACTTTTTAACAGTGCTAAAAATAAACTTACCTTTCTTTAAAGTATCTAAAAAAGATAAACCTGTTGAAAATTTTTTTAAATTATACTTAATTAACCACTTACCTTGTTGAAAACGGGTCCTGCGCCTCCTTTTTAAAAGCACAGGTTCTTCAATACTTACCCTCCCGTAGAAACCTGAAAAAAAACCTAAGTTTGCTGCGTGCACGCAGCCTCTACAGCGCACGCGGTTCACCTCTGAACCGCTCCCTTCACCAGACCGGAAGTTCCGGTTTCCCGCGCATGCGCAGTGCATGCAGGAAACCGGCACTTCAGGACGCCTTACGGGTAAGTACACAGTGCGTACTCACCCGGGAAGGGCCAAATTTTTGGCCCTATACCTCTATTCATGAAGCCCAGGATCCCGTAAGCTTTTTTAACTGCTTTCTCAACCTTCCCTGCCACCTTCAACAATTTGTGTACATATACTCCCAGGTCTCTCTGTTCATGCACCCCCTTTAGGATTGTACCCTTTAGTTTATATTTCCTCTCTTCATTCTTTCTGCCAAAATGTATCACTTCGCACTTTTCTGCGTTAAATTTCATCTGCCACGTGTCTGCCCATTCCACCAGCCTGTCTATGTCTTCTTGAAGTCTATCACTCTCCTCCTCACTGTTCACTATACTTCCACGTTTTGTGTCATCTGCAAATTTTGAAATTGTGCCCTGTACACCCACATCCAAGTCATTAATATATATCAAGAAAAGCAGTGGTCCTAGAACCGACCCCTGGGAACACCACTGTATACCTTCCTCCAGTCCGAAAAACAACTGTTCACCACTACTACTATGATAGCAAAATACTGCGGATGCTGGAAACCTGAAATAACAACAGAAAACGCTGGAAAAACTCAGCAGGTCAGGCAGCATCCGTGGAGAGAGAAACAGAGTTAACGTTTCAGGTCGATGACCTTTCGTCAGAACTGGAAAAAAGCAGGACATGAAATAGATTTAAAGCAAGTATAAAGCTGGGAAAAGGGGGAGGGCATGAAAGAACAAAAGGGAAGGTCAGTGGTGGGATAGAAAGCAGGAGAGATTAAGAGACATTAGAAACATAGAATCTAGGAGCAGGAGTAGGCCATTCGGCCCGTCGAGCCTGCTCCACCATTCAATACGATCATGGCTGATCATCCAAATCCAGTACCCTGTCCCTGCTTTAATCCCCACAGTACACATATCCCACCCTACCCCCGTAACCCCACGTATTTAATTCCCCCTAACATATCCCATCCTATCCCCATAACCCCACATATTTAATCCCCCCCTAACACTAAGGGTCAATTTATCATAGCCAAATCAACCTAACCTGCACATTTTTGGACTGTGGGAGGAAACCGGAGCACCCGGAGGAAACCCACGCAGACACGGGGAGAATGTGCAAACTCCACACAGACAGTCACCCGAGGTCAGATTCGAACCCGGGTCCCTGGCGCTGTGAGGCACCAGTGCTAACCACTATGCCACCGTGTTGCCCTGAGAGACATTAAGAGATAATCAAGGCAAGAAGAGGTGTTAATGTGACAGGTTGAGGCTAAAAGAAGTGTGAGATGCGCTGGCAGAATGAAGGACAGCTGCCAGCTTCTGGGAGGGAAAAAAAAAGGCCAAACTAAAGGGTGGATGAAAAAATAAAATAAGAATTTGATCAAGTTGGTTAAACACGATTTGCCTTCAACAAATCCATGCTGGCTTTCCTTAATTAATCCACTCTTGTCCAAGTGACTGTTAATTTTGTCCCTAATTAATGTTTCTAAAAGGTTCCCCACTACCGAGGTTAAATTGACTGGCCTGTAGTTGCTGGGTTTATCTTTACACCCTTTTTTGAACAAGGGTGTAACATTTGCAATTCTCCAGTCCTCTGGCACCACCCAGGATCCCGTAAGCGTTTTTAACTGCTTTCTCAACCTGCCCTGCAATGGTGATGAGCGTGAAAGGAATGGCTTGGTCATTGTAGGGATGCTTTATGGTGTTGGTGTGGGGTGGTGCCAACCTGGCACATCATGTGACAGCCATATGGATGTACAGCATAAAGTTTACTAAATCTGGCCATGTTGAGGCCATCCCTGGACTCCCAGGCAGTAATGTGGTCGGGTGCTGATGCCCTGTGTCCTGTGCAGCATCAGGTGATTGCGGAGAAGGTTGGTGTGGTTGTTGGTGCTGCTGGTGTGCCTGGTGCTGCTGGTGTTGGGGCTCATCGTGTTCCGATTCTGAGGACCGAGTTGAAACAGTATAAAGGGCACCCATGTTGATGGAATAGATGGCAGGTGAAGTACAGATGACATAAGCAATCTGTCAATGGTGAGAGAGTTCTTCCAATGAGGTGACACTGGATGGAGACTTTGCTGGAAACACTTGCAGCCTGCAGAATCTGTGCTGGGAATCGACTGAGCAACAGCTTCTGCCTGAGGAAAGTGATCATCTGTCAGGTGGGAGCTTTCACTGTACACTTCATGCTGTCAAGTAATCAGCTGGAGCAATGGCCACTGAACTCCCGCCTCAGGTTGACAGATGTGGTTCCCGAGCTGCGTGAATCAGGTGGCCATGCAGGGAAGTTTAAAAAGTAAGTGAAAAAAGGCTCTTAAGTGCCTGTAAACTACCTGATAATGATTTCAATTGGGTCGCCCACCGCTGCCAGTCGGATCGGCTCCGCGATGATAGATGCGCCTGGGGGAAAGGCACGTGGGAGCGATATGAATCTTGTGTAGTGCACAAACCTTACTTCCCGTTGTCACAATTTCTGGTCACGCTTTTTTGACAATGTTATCATTGTAAATTCCTACGTCAACATTTCCCATTCTATTTTGTGATGTCAACTGTCATGATGTACTTGCAGGGTCTGGCCACTGGGTGGCACTGTGGCGCGTGTTTCTGAAGTCTTTCCCCCAATCTGTCGGCATCATGGTTACGCAAAAACATAATCCTCTTCATCAACGGCAATTCACTAGTTTGTAAAATTTCTCGAGACTTCCTCTGTGTGTCAGCCCTGGCTCAGTGGGTAGCACCCTTGCCTTCTGAGTCAGAAGGTTGTGGGTGATGTAAGAAAACTACTAGGCACTTGGTCTAAGCGTTAAACAAAGCTTTAATCAACTGTTTTACAACATGGAGGTCTAGTTGTGTTCTTCACTAGTTCCTGTTAAGAATGTCCTGCGCAAGCTGGGCCCGTGCCCGAGTATTTATACTCTCCCTGGACAGCGCCACCAGCAGGCCACTCAGTATTATTTCATAAGTCATAGAAACATAGAAACTAGGAGCAGGAGTAGGCCATTCGGCCCGTCGAGCCTGCTCCACCATTCAATACGATCATGGCTGATCATCCAAATCCAGTACCCTGTCCCTGCTCTCTCACACAGAATCCCCATCGAGCCTGCACCGACACATATCCCACCCTATCCCCGTAACCCCACGTATTTAATTCCCCCTAACATATCCCTTCCTATCCTATCCCCGTAACCCCACATATTTAATCCCCCCCTAACACTAAGGGTCAATTTATCATAGCCAAATCAACCTAACCCTTTCTTTCATGAATGACAGATTCATGTCAGTGGGTTCAAGTCAAAAATTGTCAAAAATAACAACTTTCCCACCCGACCCACCACCGATCGTGCCCGCTGCCACCCCGGCCATGGAGTGGGACTTAGAACCCACAACCTTCTGACTCAGAAGTCAAAAATGCTGCCACTGTGCCACGGCTGATAGTTCCTGGTATCTGATTCCTCTGTGTCTCTCTCTGAGTTACTGTATTCATCCAACCTGTTGACTGACTTCCACTCTATCATCTGTCTCATCTGACAACCAATTTCTTCCCCGCTCTTCTATCTATAGTTTAACTGATCCTTGATGGCTTACATCAATGTTTCTTACAAGTGCCTCTGTTCCTGTTTTGTTTAGGTGCAGACTCTTATCTTTTACCAGTCATTTTTGTCCTGAAAGAATTCTCAATTACTTATGAAAGTAGCATCATTATTTTCACACCAGACTGTCAGCCACTTACTTACGTCCTCATTTTTGTTGGTGACTATCTTCTATCCATTCAGTTAACTTATCATCAAATAAAAAATGACTAGGTGGTCCTTGACAAAGGTGAAAGAACACTTGATACAACTGTCATCAGAATATAGCTGACCTTTAAGTATTTATTATTGCAAGTTTGTTCCTCTTTCTTTCTTATATAACTTTGAACGGTATCTGCAAGCGGCCACCTGGAGCAATATTTGAAATTTACTCTCAGCTAAATAAAGTTTAGTAAGGAAAATACCAAGAGGAAATCATAGAATAGTACAGCACAGAAGGAGGCCATTCGGCCCATCGAGTCTGCGCCGGCTCTTTCGAAGAGCGATCCAGTTAGTCCCACTCCCTCACTCTTTACCTAATTTTTTCTCCTTCAAGTATTTATCCAATTCCCTTTTGAAGGCTACTATTGAATCTGTATCCACCACCCTATCAGGCAGTGCATTCCAAATCCTAACCACTCGTTGCGTAAAAAAGTTTTCCCTCATGTCGCCTCTGGTTCTTTTGCCAATCGCCTTAAATCTGTGCCCTCGGATTATCGACCCTTCAGCCATTGGAAACAGTTTCTCTTTATTTACTCTATCTAAACCCTTCAGGATTTTGAACACCTCTATCAAATCTCCTCTTAGCTTTATCTGCTCCAAGGAGAACAACCCCAGCTTCTCCAGTCTATCCACGTAACTGTAATCCCTCATCCCTGGAACCATTCTAGTAAATCTCTCCTGTACCCTCTCCAAAGCCTTCATGTCCTTCCTAAAGTGCGGTGCCAGAATTGGACACAATACTCCAGCTGGGGTTGAACTAGTGGTATGAAGCTAAATATAACAAAGAAAATGTTAACAAAAATACAGATCAAAGAAACTGGGCAGTAAATAGGAATATTCAATAAGACGTAAGGAAAATGTAAAAGATGGAAAAATAAAATGGCATGAGATATTTAAGGAAAAGAGGAAAATGCCAAACAAGGTTAAAAAAAAAGAAAGAGGACTAAAAATAACATTTGTTAAAATTGCTTTATTGTCAAACTCCAGCAGTTAAACCTCTGAAGAAATCCAGAGAATCAAAAATACTGAGCCCAGTGCTTGATGAAGTAATTAGCATATCTTTATCAACCAATGTTGTTTGATCCGAGCAGCATATAAGGATACACAGAAAAAACCCAGAAAAGGCTGGAAATACTCAGCAGGTCAGGCAGCGTCTGCGGAGAGAGAAACAGAGGGGGCGATTTTGCCAATGGGGGCGTGTTGGAGGCAGGACTGCTGCTTGTCGGGTTTTAGTCCCGCCTCCATCGACTTCTGACCAACCCACGCTAGTTTCCCTTGATTGACCTTGTTAAGCCCGCCCAGTGGGCTTAGCAGGCCAATTAAGGGGAAGCCGGTTACAGAGAACGTCAGCGTATGACGGTTCATCTACCAAAAATTTTTGACAGATGAATTGTCATCGTTTGACAGCTCTGTGAAGCTGTCAAACACTGACATTCTATATCGTTTGATGAGTTCTTATATTCAAGACTCATCAAACCTCTTTTGTGAGCAGAAATTAGATGGTTGTTGCATCGGAGAATGCAGCAGCCATCTGTCATCTCTGCCGGTGAGATGCGAGATTCTCCGCATCCCCAACTGTTGAAGCCTGCAGGAAGAAACAAAGGTAAGTAAACTTTTTCTATCACTTTTCACTCACCTCACATACTTACATCTCCACATTTGCACCCATCACTTACCTTCACAGTGCACTTTTGCACCCCTCCGACCCCCGTAGACCCACTGCTCACCTCGGTGACCCTGGCTTGGCTTCCCGACGTCGGGAAGCCCGCGCCTCTGTTGGAAAAATGGGGATAATCCTCTTAACTACCTGTTAACAGGCAGTTAAGTGGCTGTAATCCCCTTCCCGCCTCCAGGAGACGGGACCCGGCGTGGGTCGGCTACCCGCCTCCTGGGAAGATGGCACGGAGGTGGGTTGGGGGCGGGATGGGTACCCGCCCGGGTACCCGCCCCCAGATTCTGCCATTTTCCCGGCAGTCCCGCCTCGAAACCCGGCCTCCCCAGGGCTGGCAAGATCGCGCCCTGAGTTTCCGATTTATTTCAAATTTCCAGCATCCGCAGTATTTTGCTGTTAAGGAAAAGCAGAGCTGTTTTGACTTCTGCTGTAGTTCCTAGACAGAAGGTCCATGGTGGACTGCTTTGGAAGGTCGACCCATGGTCTGTATCAATAATGAAGAAAGGCAGATGATTCACCAGAGGTGAATCAGTATCCATTCTTTCATCTTTCTCTGCATATAACCTTGAGAGCCGGGGTCTTGTGCTGGTTTATCCAAGCTTTAAAAAAGAGATTGTAGATCAATGCCTGGACAGATCAACTTTGAAGTACTGTTTCCTCTTTAAAGGTTGTACAAAGTTGGGATTATTCCAGTTTGAAGAAAAAAAATCAATTGTATTTTTTTTTAAATAGTGGTATCTGTTCTTTGTTTTCTATTGGGATGGAAGCAAGCAGTGGGCCTTTTCATTGGAGCTCCCTGGATTTCTTGAGCAGTTTAGCTCCTGGAGCTGATAACAAGTTAAACTTATTTTCTTGTTATTTCACCCAACGTTTGTGCTTAACACACAAGGTTGGATTGCATAACCCCAATGACAGTATTTCAAAAGTATTCCATTGTTTGTAAAATGCTGAGGATGTAACAAGGTCCTGCGTTCTTTCTCCGCTGACCTCCATTAGAAAAACAGCATCTGCAAGAAACATAGAAACATAGAAGATAGGAGCAGGAGTAGGCCATTTGGCCCCTCGAGCCTGCTCCGCCATTCGATGAGATCATGGCTGATCATCTAAACTCAGTACCCTGTCCCTGCCTTCTCCCCATATCTCTTGATACCTTTAGCTTTAAGAAATATATCTAACTCAACCTTGAATATATTTAATGACTTCGCCTCAACTACCTTCTGTGGTAGAGAATTCCACAGGTTCACCACTCTCTGGGTGAAGAAATTCTTCCTCATTTCTGTCCTAAATGGTTTACCCGTTATCCGTAGATTATGACCCCTGGTTCTGGACTCTCCGACCATCGGGAACATTCTTCCTGCATCTAGTTTGTCCAGACCTGTCAGAATTTTATATGTTTCGATGAGATCCCCTCTCATTCTTCTATACTCCAGTGAGTATAAGCCCAATCGACCCAATCTCTCCTCATATGTCATTCCTGCCATCCCAGGTATCAGCCTTGTGAATCTTCGCTGAACTCCTTCTATGGCAAGAACATCCTTCCTCAGATAAGGCGACCAAAACTGCACACAGTACTCAAGGTGTGGTCTCACCAAGGCCCTGTACAACTGCAGCAGGACATCCCTGTTCCTATACTCAAAGCTTTTCGCTATGAAGGCCAACATACCATTTGCCTTCTTCACCGCCTGCTGCACCTGCATGCTTACTTTCAGCGACTGGTGCACAAGGACACCCAGGTCTCGTTGCACTTCCCCTTCTCCCAATCTATTGCCATTCAGATAATAGTCTGCCTTTCTGTTTTTGACACCAAAGTGGATAGCCTCGCACTTATCCACGTTATATTGCATCTGCCACGCTTCTGCCCACTCACCCAACCTGTCCAGATCATCCTGGAGTTTCTCGGTATCCTCCTCGCAGCACACACTCCCACCCAGCTTTGTGTCATCTGCAAACTTGGAGATATTACATTTAATTCCCTTATCTAGATCATTAATGTATATTGTGAATAGCTGGGGTCCAAGGACCGATCCCTGCGGTACCCCACTAGTCACTGCTTGCCACTCGGAAAAAGGCCCATTAATTCCTACTCTCTGCTTTCTGTCCGCCAACCAGTTCTCTATCCAAGTCAATACCTTGCCCCCAATCCCATGCGCCTTAACTTTACCTGCTAATCTCTTATGCGGGACCTTATCGAAAGCCTTTTGAAAGTCCAAATACACCACATCTACTGGTTCTCCCTTATCTATTTTCCCAGTTACATCCTCAAAAAATTCCAGTAGATTAGTCAAGCACGATTTACCTTTTGTAAATCCATGTTGACTTTGTCCGATCCTGTCACTGTTTTTCAAATGCTCAGTTATTACATCCTTTATAATGGACTCTAGCATTTTCCCCACTACCGATGTCAGGCTTACCGGTCTGTAATTCCCCGCTTTCTCTCTACCACCCTTTTTGAATAGTGGGGTAACATTAGCTACTCTCCAATCCATAGGTACAGTTCCAGATTCCATCGAATGTTGGAAGATGATCAGCAATGCATCTACTATTTCTAGGGCCACTTCCTTAAGTACCCTAGGATGTAGATTATCAGGCCCTGGGGATTTATCGGCCTTCAATACCATCAATTTCCCTAACACCATTTCCCTGCAAATAGGACAGATTAAAATTTTGAGTGGTAGCACTCTCGTTCCTAAGTAAGAAGATTGTGGGTTCAAGTCCCACTTCAGAGACTTGGGCACAAATTCTAGGCTGACACTCCAGTGCAGTGCTGAGGGAGCGCTGCACCGTCGGAGGTGCCGTCTTTCAGGTGGATGTAAAAGATCCCACGGCACTATTTCCAAGAAGAGATGGGGAGATCGCCCGCTGTCCTGGCCAATATTTACCCTCAACCAACATCACTAAAACAGATGATCTGGTCATTATCTCGTTGCTGTTAGTGGGACCTTGATGTGCGCAAATTGGCTGTCGCATTTCCTACTTTACAACAGTAACTACACTTCAAAACTAATTTATTGGCTGTAAAGCACTTAGGGATGTCCTGAGGTTGTGAAATGGCACTATATCAGAACATAAGAAATAGGAGCAGGAATAGGCCACTTGGCCCCTCGAGCCTGCTCCGCCATTCAATAAGATCATGGCTGATCTTGGGCTCAAAGCCACTTCCCAGCCTGCTCCCCATAACGCTTCACTCCCTTATCTTGCAAAAATCTGTCTATCTCCACCTTAAATGTATTTAATGACCCAGCCTCCACAGCTCTCTGCGACAGAGAATACCACAGATTTACGACCCACTGAGAGAAGAAATTCCTCCTCATCTCAGTTCTAAAAGGGCGACCCTTTATTCTGAAACTATGCCCCCGAGTTCTAGATTTCCCCACGAGGGGAAGCATCCTCTCTGCATCTACCTTGTCGAGCCCCCTCAGTATCTTATATGTTTCAATAAGATCACCTCTCATTCTTCTAAATTCCAATGAGTATAGGCCCAGCCTGCTCAACCTTTCCTCATAAGTCAACCCCCTCATCTCTGGAATTAACCTAGTGAATCGTCTTTGAACTGCCTCCAATGCAAGTACAGGAAACTCTAGTTTAAACGGCACCTAATTATCCGGAATTCTCTAATAACCGGCAAAATTCAGGAGTAGGTTTTGAGGCTTCCGTATACTGTATATTTGTGGCTGTGTAACTGGGGTTCTCGTACCTTTTGCCGTGTAACCATGGCTCCTGCACCTCTGGTTGTGTAACCGGGTTCCCTGTACCTGTGGCTGTGTTACGGGGCTCCAGCACTTGTGGCTGTGTGATCGGGGCTCCAGCACTTGTGGCTGTGTGATCGGGGCTCCAGCACTTCTCGCTGTGTTACGGGGCTCCAGCACTTCTGGCTGTGTTACGGGGCCCTCGTACCTTGGGCCATTGTCACTCCATGTCCCTTCTTCGTTATCCGGAATTTTTAATCAACCGGCACCATCCCGGTCCCGTAGGTGCCGGATACGAAAGAGTTTCCTGTATATCCTTCCTTAAATAAGGAGACCATAGAAACATAGAAACATAGAAACAAACATAGAAACATAGAAGATAGGAGCAGGAGTAGACCATTCGGCCCCTCGAGCCTGCTCCGCCATTCGATGAGATCATGGCTGATCATCCAAACTCAGTACCCTGTACCTGCCTTCTCCCCATATCCCTTGATACCTTTAGCTTTAAGAAATATATCTAACTCATTCTTAAATATATTTAATAACTTGGCCTCAACTACCTTCTGTGGTAGAGAATTCCACAGCTTCACCACTCTCTGGGTGAAGAAATTCTTCCTCACTTCTGTTCTAAATGGCTTACCCCTTATCCTTAGATTATGACCCCTGGTTCTGGACTCTCCGACCATCGGGAACATTCTTCCTGCATCTAGTTTGTCCAGACCTGTCAGAATTTTATATGTTTCGATGAGATCCCCTCTCATTCTTCTATACTCCAGCGAGTATAAGCCCAATCGACCCAATCTCTCCTCATATGTCATTCCTGCCATCCCAGGTATCAGCCTTGTGAATCTTCGCTGAACTCCTTCCATGGCAAGAACATCCTTCCTCATATAAGGGCATCCTTCCTCAGTACTCAAGGTGTGGTCTCACCAATACCCTGTACAGTTGTAGCAGGACTTGCCTGCTTTTATACTCCAACCCCCTTGAAATAAAGGCCAACATTCTATTTGCCTTTTTGATTACTTGCTGTACACGCACGCTAACTTTGTGTGTTTCATGCACAAGGACCCCCAGGTCTCTCTGAACTGTAGCATTTTGTAATCTCTCTCCATTTAAATAATAGTTTGCTTTTTTATTTTTCCTGCCAAAGTGGATAACCTCACACTTTCCCACATTATACTCCACCTGCCAAATGTTTGCCCACCCATTTAGCCTGTCTATATCCCTTTGCAGATTCTTTGAGTACTCTGCACAACTTGCTTTCCCACCCATCTTTGTATCATCCGCAAACTTGGCTACATTACACTCGGTCCCTTCATCCAAGTCATTAATGTAGATTGTAAATAGTTGAGGCCCCAGCACCGATCCCTGTGGCACCCCACTAGTTACCGTTTGCCAACCGGAAAATGACCCATTTATCCTGACTCTCTGCTTTCTGTTAGTTAGCCAATTCTCTATCCATGCTAATATATTACCCCCAATTCCGTGAGCTCTTACCTTATGCAGTAACCTTTTATGTGGCACCTTCTGGAAATCCAAATACACCACATCCACTGGCTCAACTTTGTTCACCCTACTCGTTACATCCTCGAAGAACTCCAGCAAATTTGTTAGACATGATTTCCCTTTCATAAAACCATGCTGACTGTTTGACTGCATTATGATTTTCCAAATGCCCTGCTACTGCTTCCTTAATGAAGGACTCCAGCATTTTCCCAACGACAGATGTTAGGCTAACTGGTCTATAGTTTCCTGCTTTCTGACTCCCTCCTTTCTTAAATAGGGGTGTTACATTTGCGGTTTTCCAATCCACTGGGACCTCTCCAGAGTCCAGGGAATTTTGGTATATTGCAACCAATGCATCCACTATCTCTGCAGCCACTTCTTTTAAGACCCTGGGATGCAGGCCATCTGGTCCAGGGGACTTGTTGTCTTTTAGTCCTATTATTTTACCAAGCACTATTTCCTTAGTGATAGTGATTGTCTTTAGTTCCCCCCTCCCTGTGGCCCCTTGATTATCCATTATTGGGATGTTGTTAGTGTCTTCTACCGTGAAGACAGATACAAAATATTTGTTCAGAGTCTCTGCCATTTCCCAGTTCCCCATTATTAATTCCTCAGTCTCATCCTCTACTGCTTTAAGTATGGCCGAGGTCTCGCTCTCCTGGGCTCCCGCTGCTTTAAGTACCGCCGAGGTGTCGCGCTCTCCCGGGCTCCCACTGCTTTAAATACCGCCGAGTCGTTTTTCTGCAGTTGTTTCAAATCTCTTCTTTTCAGTCATTCAATCTTGGATTTCAATGAACCTCTCGCTTAAAACAAGGCAAGCACAAGAACTTTATAATTTTCCCTTGATGAATAAAAGTTTTAATTTTCCTAAAACTTAATTAGACGCTAACCAGAGAAGATGCATATTAAAATAGAATGCACCTGTGGTATAAATGCAAAGCTTGTGAGTGGGGTGATGAACAAGCTTGATTAGGACAGGAAAGAATCCAACACAGTAAGAAGCTGGAGAGTGTAAAACAATGAAGGAATCAAGTTGGAGAGACACCGGCCTTCTGCTATCTATAACTCCATTGGGAGTGCAGCGGAAAGCCCCCGAAATGGGCCTGGGACCAGTTATGCCACTGCCTTGCCTTGGACAGTACCTCTGTCCTCTGCCAACGTGGTCCTCCTGCGTCGGTGGTGGATGAGGATTCCCTACACTGGGAGTTTCTGCTTCCTTAATGTCATTGGAACCTGAGGTAATGTTGTCCAAAGATATGAAGCATACCAGACTTCAAAAGGGTGCAACTGGGCCCCACAGGGAGGGGGGAGTTTCAGCCTGTGAAGTGACTGCTGGGATCTCAGCCCGTACTATTGCTGGGCCTATGTTATTTCCTTGGTGAGAAGTTGGTTTTTTTTTCAGCTCATCAAATCTGGATTGTAACTAGCTCCCGGCTAGTTGGTGGGTATAATTAGCCTGTTCTGTATCGAACTGTCTATCTGATTTATCCCATTGTAGCAGCTCCAGCTTAGTCTGACAATCCTGTAGAGTGTAATGATTGCAGCCACGCAGATTCAGTAAAATATCAAATTTTCTATTCTGCCCTGCTTTAAAAATTCAGTTTCTGGTGGGTTTATTTGCGTAATGCTGTTTATCTTAATGGGTGGCTTACTGTTCTTGCCCAAGATGAGTGCTGTCATGAGGAGCATCAATAAGCTTATATGTAGAGAGACTCTCTATCCTCTTCCTCCTCCTGAGGTTCTGTTTGTGACAGAGAGGCTGTAGAGCCTGGTTAAGAGAATCTAATGGCAAAATTCATGAGTGAGGGAGTCAGGAGCAAAGGTTGCACGCCATTTTGTTCCGCTCCTTGTGCAAATAGAGCAGCCAAAAGGGTACAGGAAACTCTTTATTAACCGGCACCGACGGGACCGGCGTGGTGCCGGTTAATCAAAAAGTCCGGATAACGGAGAGTTATATCTCCCAACGTACGAGAGCCCCGTACACATCGACATGCGCCTGCATTCGGAGCTCCGTCTCCCCGGGGACCGCCAGCTGACCATCTGTCGTGTCCGCTGCCTACCCGGGCTGCACATTCCCCTCCCAATCTACACGCTCCGATACAAGGCAAACGCCTCGGGGTTTTTTTTAAAGTTAATTTTAAACGAGAGATGAAGGAAAACCCCGGTTACCTACTCAAGAATTTTGCCGGTTAAGAGAGATTTCCGGATATTTGGGTGCCGGTTAATAAAGAGTTTCCTGTATTATGATTGAAGATAATTTATTAGATTTACTTTTGTGCCTGGTAGATGCAGTCATTACATTAAAAGCCTACCAAAAATGGCTGAGTTACATAGGAATTTGTATTAATTGCTTGCTGTCGCTATTAGATTCACTAAATATTGTTTATCTTAAAAGCTATGTTTTTGGTCTTCTCCCCTGCTCCCAGTTGACTGTCTCCCATCTCCCCTTTTTTAAATTGCTCTGAGATGTTCTTCTTTATGCTAGCTGGTATAAATGTTGCTGTTTGAATCACTTGAGCTGACAGTCCTCCTTGTAGCTATGGTTCCTTTGTGCTAGCTCTTTGGCCATTATATTGCACATTCAATGGAAATGTTCTGTTGAAAGTGCTCTGTGAAATCTCTTGTTCCTTGCGCTGTCCTTTGGGTTATTAGGTGAGTGATGAAATTGAACCCAATTAAATGCCGCACTCTGTAGCTTATAATAATGCAATTTAGCAGATTGTCGGTACTGTAGTTTTGAGTAGATTTAGAGGCAGGTACTTTCTTTCATCATCTCTCCTTGCGCCTACATTTAATTGGTTAAAAAAAGTAAGTTCACTAATCGGCGTGGATGTCAGGGGTGTTAAATGTAATGATGTCTTTTACATTTATGTGGAACAGAGTAGTCTTGTGTGTAGCTCGCTTGAATCTCCTGCTATATCTTATTTATCTGTGTAATGCCCCATGTTAGTTGCTGGCTTAGGTATCACTGAGATACTGTACTACCTCCACTTCAGTCTTTCCACGGCTGTGAATTGGACATTGCTGTGGTCCTCTGCTCTTGTGGCGTGAGATTATCTTCACCTAGAGCCTTAGTAGACTCTTTCATGATCTTTTAATTGTGTTCTGTTTCTCCTTAAAGCACTTCCAGATATTTGACTATTAGGAACAGCATGTGAGGGGCTAAGATCTCAAGATACCCTGGGTATTTCTCAAAGGAAAGGCCGTGAGCTCAGAGTCCAGATAGGCTGGCTGCAATGTGCTTCACAAGTTGCGAATTGCTGAGGGAAGTGCAATGGGATTGCTTCGGTGTTAACTGTTCGAATGACTACATTCGATCACAAACTTCCGTGCCAATCGTAGACTATTTTTTAAAATTTGTTTCTTTATGGGATGTGGGCGTCGCTGGCAAGGCCGGCATTTATTGCCCATCCCTAATTGCCCTTGAGAAGGTGTTGGCGAGCCGCCTTCTTGAACCGCTGCAGTCCGTGTGGTGAAGGTACTCCCACACACTCTTGCAGCACAGAAGGAGGCCATTCGGCTCACCGTGCCTGCGCCGGCTCTTTCAAAGAGCTCTCCAATTTAGTACCACACCCCAGCTTTTTCCCCATATCCTTGAAACTTGGTCCTCTTTAAGTACATGTCCAATTGCCTTTTGAAAGTTCCTTGGAATCTGCCTCCACCACTCTTTCAGGTAGTGCATTCAAGATAGTAACAAACCTCTGTGTGGAAAAAAATTCTGTGTGGAAAAAAATTCTGTGCATTTCCTTTCTAGTTTTTTGCCAATTATTTTAAATCTGTGACCCCTGGTTACTGACCCATTTGCCAGAAGAAATAGCTTCTCCCCACTTGCTTTATCAAAACCCCTCATAATTTTGAATAACTCTATTAGGTCTCCCCTTGACCTACTATGCTGTAAAGAAAATGATCCCAGCTTCTCCAATCTCTCCACATATCTGAAGTCCCTCATCCCTGGTGTCATCCTGGTAAACCTCTTCTGTACCCTCTCCAAGGCCTTGACATCCTTCCTAAAGTGCGGTGCCCATAATTGCACACCATACTCCAGCTGAGGCTTAACCAGTGATTTGTAAAGGGTTAGTATGACTTCCTTGTTTTTGTATTCAAAGCTGCTATTTACAAAGCCAAGTATTCCATATAATTTCTTCACCGCCTTATCTACTTGCCCTGCCACCTTCACAGAATCACCACAGTGCAGATAGAGGCCATTTCGGCCCATCGAGCCTGCACCGACACATATCCCACCCTATCCCCATAACCCCGCGTATTTAATCCCCCCTAACACTAAGGGTCAATTTATCATAGCCAAATCAACCTAACCCACACATCTTTGGACTGTGGGAGGAAACTGGAGCAAACCCACACAGACACGGGGAGAACGTGCAAACTCCACACAGACAGTCACCTGAGGCCGGATTCGAACCCGGGTCCCTGACGCTGTGAGGCAACAGTGCTAACCACAATGCCACCGTGTTGCCTTCAAAGATTTGTGAATCAAAACTCGGCTGCCCGTGTCCTAACTCGCACCAAGTCCCGTTCGCCCATCTCCCCTGTGCTCGCTGACCTACATTGGCTCTCGGTTAAGCAGCGCCTCGATTTCAAAATTCTCATCCTTGTTTTCAAATCCCTCCACAGCCTCGCCCCTCCCTATCTCTGTAATCTCCTTCAGCCCCACAACCCCCCGAGATATCTGCGCTCCTCTAATTCTGCCCCCTTGAGCATCCCTGATGATAATCGCTCAACCTTTGGTGGCCGTGCCTTCTGTTGCCTAGGCCCTAAGCTCTGGAATTCCCTGCCTAAACCTCTCCGCCTCGCTACCCCTCTTTCCTCCTTTAAGACACTCCTTAAAACCTACCTCTTTGACCAAGCTTTTGGTCACCTGCCCTAATTTATCCTTATGTGAATTGGTGTCAATTTTTTTGTCTTAAAATACTCCTGTGCAGCGCCTTGGGACGTTTTACTACGTTAAAGGCGCTATATAAATACAAGTTGTTGTTGTTGTTGTTGTTGTTGAATATGCACCCCAGGTCCCTCAGCTCTTGCACCCCCTCAAAATAGCACCATTTAGATTATACTGCCTCTCCATGTTGTTCCTCTCAAAGTGCATCATTGCACATTGATCCAAATTACTTGTGCTGTTTGTCTGCCCATTTCACCAGTCTGTCTGCATCCTCCTGAAGCCTGCTACTATCCTGCTCACTATTTACTACGTTGCCAAGTTCTGTATTATCCACAAACTTGTACTCCCTATACCCCAAGTCCCATTCATCTTATATATAACAAGGGAAGCAATGGTCCTAGTAGCGACCCCTAGGGGCCCCCAGTGCATACTTCACTCCAGTCTGGGAAAAAAAAACATCCGTTCACCACTACTTTCTGCTTCCTATGCCTTAGCCAATTACATACCCGGGATTGTCTAAGATTGGTCACCTATTTTAATATTGACAAGGGAGCCACAGTTCTTTGTATTGGTGTCCTTTGTTTGGACATGTCTGCAGAGATAGTCCCGAGCCACCTTGCCACAAATCAAAGGATCAGGCCGAGTCTGGAGAAGTGGTTTTGACTGACAGCTTTCTCTGAGTCCTTTTGAGAAGTGGATCGCGTCGTTGATTGGCTGTAGTGCTCCGTGACAGACAGCTCATTGGCTAGGGCACACCAATGACAGATTTTTTGGACTTAATGTGCTTGTTCAACAATCAAAAAAGATGGTCCAAATGGCCTCCTTCTGTGCTGTAAATTTCTATGATTCTATGATCTGTGCTTGAGATTGTATCAACCAGCAGAGAACACGAGGTCGGTTTGGAAACTATGGCCTGTTTCACAGCATAAAAAGTGCGTTTCTGTCTGTATGTATAGAGCGAAAATGAATGGTGTCTTTGTTATTTATGCATCAAGGAGAATAATGGTGTCTGATTCACTGTGCTGTACTGTTCATGTACCTGATTTAATAAAGCCATCTGTTGGTTTAGAGCCTGAGTCACAGTCTGATAGAATGTATATGCAGTGTACCTTTTTGGAGAGAGGAGAATCACATGCTGGCACATTTCAATAGCTGGTGTACAGAGCAATGGTTCTGTTGTGATCTTTGGGTCTCGCTATTGTTTGCCTAGATATTGGGCAGTTTAATGTCACTGAAAAGATAAAGTGTAAACATCCAAAAATGTGATCCACTTCAGATCCTTGATTTCAGAGAGGGTATTAATTTTTGGGTCAGGCCACTTTCGCTCTGTCTCTCGTAGGAGCGATGTCGTGGGTGCCCAAAGTATATATTCTTTTTCAAAAATTGATAAAAATTTTTAGAGCCTCTTTTTAAATAGGAACATCTCTGCATGACAGAAACAAATTTGGTGCTGCCTCTCTGGACTCGTCTCTGATCCCCCAATGGAGCAAAATGTATGATATACATTTAAATGAATTGTCACTTGTTTGCAGTTAGACTGCTTGCACAGTGTAGGATCCCTAAAATAACAGAAACTTGTGTAACCAGTTAAAAAAAAATTAATTCCCAGGATATGGGTGTCACTGGCAAGGCCAGCATTTATTTCCCATTCCTAGTTACCCTTGAGAAGGTGGTGGTGAGCCGCCTTCTTGAACCACTGTGGTCCACGTTGTGAAAGCATCCCCACAGTGCTGTTAGGGAGGGAGTTCCAGGATTTTGACCCAGTGACGATGAAGGAACGGCGATATATGTCCAAGTTGGGATGGTGAGTGACTTGGAGGGGAACTTGGAGGTGATGGTGTTCCCATGCACCTGCTGCTCTTGCCCTGCTAGGAGGTGGAGGTTTGCTTCATCAGTATCGGAAACACATTTAGATCGATAACAGTAAAGAGCGCTCTTTACATTTGTGGCGGGAGCTGATTGTCCATTCTTTCTGCCTACTGTCGCCCCTTACAATTCTCCATTCCCTGGGCTCGGCGGCCTTTGGATGGCCCAACTCTGGCAGTGTTGCAGCCCCTTGCTCGCAACACCTCTCAACTGCTTTGAACCCTGTCTCCAGTCAACTTCAGCTGGCCATTTGCTGTACATTTTGTCATGGGGGAAATATTGCGTGTGAAGTTAAATCACTTTGATTCATCTCGGCTCTGCAAGCTTTGCTGTTCATTTTTTTTTCCCACTGCTCTGACAAACACTTGATGCCAATCAAGCGCAAGTCATCCCTGGGGGCATTGATAATTGGTTAATTTGAGTGATTATGGTAACAAAGTATCTTGGATGTAATGCATCTTTTAGCTAATCTCTGCAAGTGCCCTTTGTGAATATGTTCCACGAGCTTTTTAAGTTGATTTTTATAACCTTAAAATAAGATTTGTTTCAGTATTGCATCTGCTGTGACCTTTGTAGATGGGCTCTGCGTCAGAAATATTATGTGTATGTATTAAAAAAAAACACTCTTAAATCCTTTTAAATCTACACGCTTCATTGAAGAAATCATCTGTAACATAAATTATACAATAAAACTAGCTACCTCAATCACTCGGTTGGTAAATTGCCTGCTCCGTGTAGAATTTGGGTTTAATTTTTGTCTGTTTTGAGTCACCTCTTCGCGCCCAGATATCAATGGGCATGCTGCTACAATCAGTCTCATTTTCACTGATGTTTCCACTTGTGGAGGAGTCCAAGACTGGGGGCCATGACTATAAGATGGTCACTAATAAATCCAGTAAGGAATTCAGGAGAAGATTGGTGAGAATGTGGAACTCGCTACCATATGGAGTAGGTGAGCTGAATAGCAGAGATGCATTTAAGGGGAAGCTAGATAAGTACGTGAGGGAGAAAGGAATAGAAGGACATGTTGATGGGCTGAAATAAAGTAAGATGGGAGGAGGCTTGCGTGGCGCATAAACACCGACATAGATCTGTTGGGCCGAATGGCCTGTTTCTGTGCTGTAAAATATGTAATTCATTCTGGCATTGAATGTCGAGGCACATTCATGAAGTGTGGCAACTTGGGTGTGCTAGTGCAGGGTGACCAGTGCTTATGGAACTGTACTACAGCAAGAAGTCAAGTGAGGAAGGGAAGAAACTTATGCTGGTGGGAGTTAGAGGAAAGCTTGAGGCAATCAGATAGGACAAGCCCAAAATATTCACCCCCTGTGAATCTTTGGGATTCTCTGCCCCAGAGGGCTGTGGATGCTCAGTCATTGAGTACATTCAAGACTGAGATCGCTAGATTTTTGGATACTAAGGGAATCAAGGGATATGGGGATAGGGCGGGAAAATAGAGTTGATGGAGTAGTTCAGCCGTGATCTTATTGAATGGCGGAGCAGGCTCGAGGGGCCGTATGGCCTACTCCTACTTCTAATTCTTATGTTCTTAATATGATGCTCCCTGTCCCTTTCATGTGTATCTTTATACCTAAACTTGCCAAAGACCGATGTCCTGGGCTCTGGTCTTTGTCATTTTAGGCTAAGAATCAAGTTGTGACTCTGACACAAGTGAATTAATGTCACTTTTCTAAATATTTTCTGTAGTTTTGGATACTGCAAATTGCTATTCTACCATTGCAGAATCCTGGGGAAATTTCAACACTTGCCTTTTTTGCGAGTATTTGATCAAGCTTAAATCTTTTTTTGGGGGGGGCTAGAGTTGATGCATAGTTTAGTGCACAAGATTTGCATATACTTTACACAACTTTACTCATCTTCTACATTTTAATGTTGGGGATCTGGAGGACTGTATATGCAGCAGTTCTGGTTTTTGTCCGTGGTGAGTAGTTGCCTGTAGTCACTGGTCTGGAATTTGCGGTCAGCAGCGAAGCGAAGGCGTTCGCCGCTGGCCCCGAAGTACGCTTCGCACGAGGATCTCGCCATCCCTGTGCCGGGAACTTCGGGTTTTCCGACCTTCAATTCAAATCAACAAAGTGTAGTGGGGATCCCCTCGTGCGAGCTGCTGTGACGTCAACAAGTTGTCGAAGCAGCCAATCGTAACGCAGAATTCTCACAGACAGCAAACAAGGAAGTGAGTAAGCTCTTAAAATTCTAACTTTTTAAAATAGTTAGAGAGAGAGAGCAAAAGAAAGATTGGGGCTCTCGCATGGGGAAAAGGCAAACCGGAAATAAAATGGACACATTTTTAACAAAAAATTACCTTTCTTAATTTTAACTTTTATTAAAATGGACAAATTCCACGCTGCACAAAATTAAAATTAGTTTTCCGGGCCCTTAACATTTGTTCAGTAGTAATAATGTTCTTAAAACCCCAGTTACACTTAATCCCTTTGGGTTTAAATTTTAGTGGGCAATTTAACAGCGCAGCCTGTGTCGGAGCAGTCAACGACAGGCCGCAACTTCTGGATTTCCACAGGCGCACGCACCAAATCCCAAAGTTGCGGTCAGTTTCAAAGGCGGAATGACAGCGAACGTTGCCAGTTCACCATCATCCCTAACCGCAAATTCCAGGCCATTGTCTTCAGTTTTCTTTTTCTCTCTCACTGGCTAACCTTGCACTATATGGAATTGCTCTGTCACTGTTGTACTGTACTTTCATTCTGCGATTCGAAGCTTAAACTGTTAAATTATTGTTAGCATGCACTTTACATTCTCTAGCAATTTGAACTAAACCTCCTAACTTTAAATTCTTAAACACTCTTTAGCCTTTCAAAGACCTTATTTTAGGAATCTTCTAAATACTTAAAATTTTCTGAAGACTTCTGTCTTTAGGCATTTGCTGTCTGACCTTAAATACCTTTTTTTATAATGTTCCAGGGAATCTCACTTCATGTGACCTGCACACTTAGCCTGAACTGCTGGGGGTGGGGTGGGAGGGAGATGATTGCTAGAACGGATGGCTGCATTGGAAGTTTACAAAATTGACCCTTCTGTTCAAGGCTGTTTTTGTGTCTTCAGCTTTTTGGGGGCGAGCAGTTTTTATTTTGAAGCTGTTGGTCAGCTTTTGGTGGTTTTCTAGGCTCTGGAGTTCGCTCCCTAAGCCTCTCTGCGCCCCCCCACCACCCCCTCTCCTCCTTTTAAGATACTCCTTAAAGCCCTTTGACCAAGCTTTTGGTCACCTGTTCTTGTATCTCCTTATGCGGCTTGATGTTAATTTTTGTTAATTTTTATAGGTGCTATATAACTGCAAGTTGTAGATGTGTTGGTCACCTTTATCTAGGTTGGCATGTATCCACGTCCCACTGCCCTTTCAGTCTAACTCCTTGTCTTCCTATGTTATATATTCAGAGTGGGTTTTGAGCTGTCAGCTTTTTAGGGGTGTGTTAATTTTTTAGAAGCTGTTAGTCAGCTTTTGTAGTTTTCGAAGTTGTGTATATATATGGGAGGCTTTCAAAAAACGTCTTTCTTTGAGTGCAACGTTATTACAGCCAGTTAATCAGGGAATTGTTTGTTACAATGAGATCTTTATAATCTATGCGGTCACCATTTTGATAGCCATTTCTATAGAACTGGCGGAGAGGGGAGAGTGAGACTGCTTCTCGGCATGTGTAGTGATATTGTAAATGCTTCTTAAAACATGTTTACGGTTTCACTAGAGATACTGAACGGAGGGAATGTTTGCATATGCTGCTAATGTAGTGACAGAGGAATTATTAACATCCTGGTGAATAGGATTCAAGGGACTTTGCTCGTGAAAATCCAGGACAGTTGACCCATCGAGAGTGTGTGACTATTCTATCATGGACTCTCATCCTAGCAGCAACAGCTCATTTACTTTGCTGGTCTGCGCGTTGCAGGCGGGACTGCTGCTTGTCGGGTTTCAGTCCCGCCTCCATCGACTTGTGGCCAACCCAAGCTATTTTCCCTTCATTGACCTTGTTAAGCCCGCCCAGCGGGCTTAGCAGGCCAATTAAGGGGAAGCCGGTTACAGAGAATGTCGGCGTATGACGTTTCATCTGTCAAAAATTTTTGACAGATGAATTGTCATCGTTTGACAGCTTTGAGAAGCTGTCAAACACTGACATTCTCTGTTGTTTGGTGAGTTCTTGTACTCAAGGCTCACCAAACCTATCTGCTGAGCAGGAATCAGATGGCTGTTGCATTGGAGAATGCAGCAGCCATTCTGTCATCTCTGCCGTGGAGATGCCGGAGCCTCCGGATCCCCAACGATTGAAGCCTGCAGGAAGAAACAAAGGTAAGGAAACTTTTTCTATCACTTTTCACTCAACTCACATACATTTGCACCCATCACTCACCTCCACAGCGCACTTTTGGACCCCTCCGACCCCCGCAGACCCACTGCTCACCTCGCTAACCCTGGCGGGATTTCCCGATGTCAGGAAGCCCACGCCTCTGATGGAAAAATGAGAATATTCCTCTTAACTGCCTGTTAACTATCTGTTAACAGGCAGTTAAGTGGCTGTAATCCCCTTCCCGCCTCGAGGAGGTGGGACCCGGCGTGGGTCGGGTACCCGCCTCCTGGGAAGATGGCACGGAGGCGGGTTGGGGGCAGGATGGGTGCCCGTCCCCAGATTCTGCCACTTTCCCGGCAGTCCCGCCTCCAAACCCGCCTCCCCAGGGCTGGCAAAATCGCGCCCCATTATCACAGAACTGTGTCAGCTGTCAACTCGACTCAGCTGGCTAATACTCTTGTCCCAGTTCAGTAGATCGTGCAATCATGTCCCGCATCAGATTTAAGCACATAATCTAGGCCAGCTCTTCAGTAACAAGAATTTACATTTGTGGAAGGTGTCGCCCTTTGGCTGAAACATCAGACCGAGATTGTGTCAGGTGGCTGTTGAGGATCCCATGGCATTCTTCCAAAAGCAGGGAATTATTCAGGTGTCCTGGCCATCATTCCTCACTCCCAACCAATGCTACTAAAGGAAGGATTGATCCCATTGCCCTTTTTCGTTTTGAGGGATGTTGCGGGAATGGAGCGGATGCTGTATTTGCCTACATAATAATTGCACTTCAAAAACGTAATGAACTGTGTGAAGTGCTTCAAGGCTTTTCATCGGGATAAGGTATTGCATCAATGCAAGTTCCGTTCCTTTTCAAATTTCATCTTGAAGGAGGTGCCTTCGTACTTCCCCATTTTATACTGCATTGATTCAACTTCATTAGCTTTGTTGTAATGTCTTAACTGTTCCTGTTTTGCTTTGTAGCTGGTTCTTTGGAGAAACTTTGATCAATCTTTCCCTTTGTAGGTTTTTCTTTTGGTTGTGCCAGTAATTGGTGTCTTAGCAGCACTGATTAATCAAAGAAGGGTGAAAGGTATAATCTACTCTCATGAGGCTATTAGTACGAGGAGCTAAATCTGTCTTCTTTGGAAAACAATTTATCCCTGAACATTAGGTTGATTTCAGGCTAATATAAATTAATACAGTACAGGATAGTTATAGTATTAAATATCTTTCGGATGAGATGTTAAACCGAGGCCCCGTCTGCTCTCTTAGGTGGGCGAAAAAGTCCCCACAGAATTATTCGGAGAAGAGCAGGGGAGTTCTCTCCGGTGTCCTGGGGCCAATATTTATCCCTCAGTCAACATCACTAAAAACAGATTATCTGGTCATTATCACATTGCTGTTTGTGGGAGCTTGCTGTGCGCAGATTGGCTGCCGTGTTTCCTACATTGCAACTTCAGAAGTACATCGTTGGCTCTAAAGCACTTTTGGACATCCTGAGGTTGTGAAAGGCGCTATATAAATGCAAGTTCTTTCTTTTTTTATGTATACCAGTCAGAATTATTATGAAATTCTCTCCTCCCGCCCCCCTCCCCCGCCAACCAAAAAAACATTTCCTCTCCTCCTGAAGGTGTTCTGGAATATCCCAAGGCACTTGCAAGCCTAGCTATTCTGGTCGGCATTATTTTAACCTCGCTGGTATTAAAATCAATCAAATCAGAAAATCTAGGCTAGAATGTCAACAAACTATTCAACTGTGCAGAAGCAAAATACTGCGGAGGCTGGAAATCTGAAATATAAACAGCAAATGCTGGAAGTACTCAGCAGGTCAGGCAGCATCGGTGGAGAGAGAAACAGAGTCAACGGTTGAGGGTCATCGACCTGAAACGTTAACTCTCTTTCTCTCTCCACAGATGCTGCCTGACCTGCTGAGTATTTCCAGCATTTTCTGTTCAACTGTGCAGCTGGGCCCTATCCTACCCTCACTCAACATATTCAATCCTCACTTAATGTGCACTTTTGCACACACATTGGGCTGGATTTTGTCTTGGGGTCGGGTTGGGGTTGTGTTACCCACAATTCGTGTTGCCCCCCCCCCCCCCCGACTCCAGATTAATGTGGATGACTGATGCAATTTTCACTTAATTGGGTAATTGAGTTGCAGCATGTGGGAACCCATGAACCAATTAGTGGTTTCAGTCTGAAAGTCGCCTCTGATGATGTCATCATTGCAGGTCAGAGACTGACTGCCTGGTCTCAGAGACTGCCTGGCTTTTGGTGTGAGAGGACCTGGATGCAAAATGAGCAGGAGAGAGAGAGAGAGAGAGAGATTTTTTTGCATCCAGGTCCTCTCACAGCAAAGGCCAGACAGTTTTTCAATGCAGCAGCATCAGAGGCGACTTTCAGACCTAATACTACTACTTAGTGGACCTGCAGCTGATATTCAGCTATCCACTTGTGCTCCTGCCAGGTTTCACTGGCGTGTTTCACATCAGGCATACTTCATGTCGGAAAAGGGTTAAACTAGCTAAAACGTTTCAAAATGGCATTACAGAGCCAATTTAGGCATAGTTAAGAGCGTTAATGGCCTCTCGCGCCTCTTGGAGGCAGGACGGAGTTGGGAACCCCACGACCCATTTTGTCAAAATTGCATGGAGGCGTGTTGGAGTCGGGATGGGGTTGGGACCCCCGAATCTGCTACTTTAAACCCCCCACACGCCTCCAAACCCGACTCCATGGGTCATTCAAAATCCAGCCCATTGATTTTTTTTTTCCTAGTCTCATGAATAAAAATTCTACAGTTTTACACCAATTTAGGACCTCCTGTAGATGCAACATGGACAAATAAATGTCACATTTTGGTGAAGTGTCAATAAAGAATGCCTTCAGAATAAAGCTGTTGGAAACTATAGATTTCTTGCGGTGAGTAATGCGTAAAATGATTGTGGTCTTTTGCTTTTAAGTATTTAACACAATTGCCACTATAAAATCTTAGTGCAATTGTATTGTCCTGGCATGACTCTAATCAGTATAGCTTATTAAGATGCCATGCCTCATGAAAATCAAGGCCTGGACTTTGTGTAGATAATAACGGTGCGGCTAATAGCGCTCACCGTTACAATGGAGTAAAGCGTTCACACATGCGCAGTTAAACGCAGAAATCCGATAGTTACTGTCAGAGATGCTCCACTCCTCTACAGGGTGCACTGTAACAGTCCTCGCTGATGGTCCCGGCACTGAAATCAATGCAATGGCGTGAAGTTGGGGCTCTTTCCCATTAATTCTAACTCAAGATGCCAGAAAAAGTTAGGGCTGGTGCATTCGGAGTAAGTGATTTTTTTTTTCTAACTGTGTGATATTTACTGCCAAATAACCTCTCTTGCCCTGAAAATTTAATTTTACAAGTGTGGAATCTCATTCCTTCAGAAGTTAATTAGTGTTGGAGATTTATAAAAATATTTTTTTTTCACTTTTTCTGTCTCTTATTTTCCACTTTCCCAATCATTATTTTGCTTTCCATACATAGAACATAGAACATAGAACAGTACAGCACAGTACAGGCCCTTCGGCCCTCGATGTTGTGCCGAGCATTGTCCGAAACCAAGATCAAGCTATCCCACTCCCTATCATTCTGGTGTGCTCCATGTGCTTATCCAATAACATGATTTAAATTTAATTTGTATTTCCTTCTTTATAATTCCTGGTTTAGACGCTATGGGCTGGAGTTTACCAATCTCGGCAGGTCTGTAGCGGGCGACGTCGGTGGCGGGTCCTGACCTCACTGCCAGCTCCAGCCCGCTGTGTAGAATGATTTTCCCCTGATTGGGCTTGTTAAGCCCTGCCCAGCGCGTTTCCCAGCCAATTGAAGGAAGCGGGTCTGATGACAACATTTGATGACACGTCGTCAGCCAGTTTCCTTAAAGGGACAATGGCCAAATTAATTTTGATATTTGTGCTGTCAGTGTTCTACAGCATTGAGGTGCTGCAAACACTGACAAGTACTGCACAGAGGTGCAGGGCTGCACCCAGGTTCTCCCGTGACAACCTTCATATGCTTATGGAGGGAGTCACAGTACGCAGGGAGGTTCTCTTCCCTTCCGATGGGTGGAAGAGACCTCCCCAAGAGATCAACACAGCCTGGTTGCACATTGCACAGGAGGGCACAAGCAGGGATGTGGTCAGGAGGACCTGGGTGCAGTGGCGCAAACCTTTCAATGGTCTCAGTAGATCACGAAACGTTACTGCAAAGCCAGACTCAACCTCATCCTGCTGTGCCACTCATTACATCCCCATCACTCTGCCTTCCCTACCCTACTCCTGCACATCCTTACTCACACCAACTTACCTTGTACCTCCACCCATCCCTCTCTATCTACATTATCACTTCCCCATCTCACTAGCCACCCCTCACACTCACCCTCATCCTTATCCAATCATACCAACTGACAACACACAAGGGTAGGCACTTGGGTGTTTTATGCAATGTTCATGTAAAGTTTCTGTTAATGTGGTGTCAAACATTGAAACCTTTATTTTCAACACTTTGCATTCTTGGACAGATTTGTGTGCTCCTTTGGAAGTGGCTTAGTGAGTTCCAATGAATGATGAGACATAATGGTACCCCCCGCAATGGTCATGCGTGTGAAAGGAATGGCTTGGGCATTGTAGGAATGCTTTATGGTGTTGGTGTGGGGTGGTGCCAACCTGGCGCATCATGTGGCAGCCAGGGTGTACAGCGTCAAATGAAGTAAATCTGGCCATGGTGAGGACATCTCTGGCCTCCTGGGCAGCAATATGGTCGGGTGCTGATGCCCTCTGTCCTGTGTAACATCAGTTGATTGTGGAGCAGGTTGGTGTTGTTGGTGATGCTGGTTTGCCTGGTGCTACTGGTGTTGGGGCTGATCATAGTGGGATTCTGAGGACCAAGGTGAGAGAGTATAAAGGGCACCCATGCTGATGGAATAGATGGCAGGTGAAGTAGAGATGACAGAAGCGATCTGTCAATGGTGAGAGAGGTAATAAGGTCAGACTGGATAGAGACTTGTGTAAAGACTTGCAGCATCCTGAATCTGTAGTGGAAATGCAGTTTAGAGAAGCTGGTGACTAAGCGAAGATATCTGAATCAGACTTGACATTTGAAGCAAAAAGAAAATACTGCGGATGCTGGAAATCTGAAATAAAAACAGAAAATGCTGGAGATACTCAGCAGGTCAGGCAGCATCTGTGAAGAGAAAAACAGAGTTAACATTTCAGGTCGATGACCTTTCATCAGAACTGGAAAAAAGCAGGAAATGGAACAGATTTTTAAGCAAGTGTAGAGGCTGGAAAAGGGGAGAGGGAATGAAAGAACAAAAGGGAAGGTCTGTGATAGGATCGAAGGCAGGAGAGATTAAGAGGCATTAAGAGATATTCAAGGCAAAAGGAGATGGTAATGGGACAGGTTAAGAAACAAAGGATGCATCTAGATGAAGTGTAAATTGCGCTGGCAGAATGAAAGACAGCTGCCATGTAGGAGAAAAGAACAGAAGGCACAAACAAAAAGTGTGGATAAAAAATATATATGTGATAGGGGCCGAGGTTATGATCTGAAATTGTTGAACTCTATGTTGAGTCCAGAAGGCTGTAAAGTGCCTAATCGAAAGATGAGGTGCTGTTCCTCGAGCTTACGCTGAGCTTCAGTGGAACAATGCAGGAGGCCGAGGACGGTGAGGTCTGAGTGGGAGTGGAGTAGAGAATTAAAGTGACAGGCGACCAGAAGCTCGGGGTCCCCCTTACGGACTGAATGGAGGTGTTCCGCAAAGCGGTCACCCAATCTGCATTTGGTCTCCCCAATGTAGAGGAGACCACATCGTGAGCAGCGAATACAGTATACTAAATTGCAAGAAGTACAAGTAAATCGCTGTTTCACCTGGAAGGGGTGTTTGGGGCCCTGGACAGTGGGAAGGGGGGAGTATAAGGGCATGTGTTGCATCTCCTGCACTTGCACGGACATTTGAAGCTGTCAACTCATCAGCTGAAACAATGGCCAGTGACGTCCCACCTCAGCTTCACAGGCGAGGTCTAGGCACAGCGGGAAACCGGTGGGCGACCTGTCAAAATCAAAAAGCTGGGGGAAAAAGCATTATTGAGTGGCTGTAAACAAGCCAATAATGGTTTCAATAGCCTCCCCCGCTGCTGCGTGTCAGGTCTGCTCAGCGCTGACAGACCCGACATTTGGTAAAGGCGCATGGCGGCGGGTTGACAGCGGGGTCCCGACCCACTGTCAAAAAATTCCTTTCCCACCCGACCCGCCAGCGATCGCGCCCGCTGACCCTCCCCAGAAAATTCCCCCGTGTGTCTCTGTGAGGATTCTTCAATCTGGTTGAAGTGCCTTTCTGTTTCTTGTCTTTTTTTTAATTCGCTTATGGGATGTGGATGTCGCTGGCAAGGCCAGCATTTATTGCCCATCCCTAGTTGCCCTTGAGAAGGTGGGGGTGAGCTGCCTTCTTGAACCGCTGCAGTCCATGTGGTGAAGGTACTCCCACAGTGCTGTTAGGTAGGGAGCTCCAGGATTTTGACACAGCGACGATGAAGGATCGGCAATATACTTCTAAGTCAGGATGGTGTGTGACTTGGAGGGGAACTTGGAGGTGGTGGTGTTCCCGTGCGCCTGCTGCCCTTGTCCTTCTAGGTGGAAGAGGTCACGGGTTTGGGAGGTGCTGCTGAAGAAGCCTTGGCGAGTTGCTGCAGTGCATCTTGTAGATGGTTCACACTGCAGCCACGGTACGCTGGTGGTGGAGGGAATGAATGTTTAATGTGGTGGATGGGGTGCCAATCAAACGGGCTGCTTTGTCCTGGATGGTGTCGAGCTTCTTGAGTGTTGTTGGAGCTGCACTCATCCAGGCAAGTGGAGAGTATTCCATCACACTCCTTACTTGTGCCTTGTAGATGGTGAAAGGCTTTGGGGAGTCAGGAGGTGAGACACTCGCCGCAGAATACCTAGCCTCTGACTTGCTCTTGTTGCCACAGTATTTATGTGGCTGGTCCAGTTAAGTTTCTAGTCAATGGTGACCCCCAGGATGTTAATGGTGGGGAATTCGGCGATGGTAATGCCGTTGAATGTCAAGGGGAGGTGGTTAGACTCTCGCTTGTTGGAGATAGTCATTGACTGGCACTTCTGTGGCGCGAATGTTACCTGCCACTTATTGGCCCAAGCCTGAACGTCGTCCAGGTCTTGTTGCATGCGGGCATGGACTGCTTCATTATCTGAGGAGTTGTGAATGGCGCTGAACACTAAGCAGTCATCAGCGAACATCCCCATTTCTGACCTTATGTTGGAGGGAAGGTAATTGATGAAGCAGCTGAAGATGGTTGGGCCTAGGACACTGTCCTGAGGAACTCCTGCAGCGATGTCCTGGGGCTGTGATGATTGACCTTCAATCACCGCAACCATCTTCTTTTGTGCTAGGTATGACTCCAGCCAGTGGAGCGTTTTCCCCCCGATTCCCATTGACTTCAGTTTTACTCGGGCTCCTTGATGCCACACTTGGTCAAATGCTGCCTTGATGTCAAGGGCAGTCACTCTCGCCTCACCTCTGGAATTCAGCTCCTTTGTCCATGTTTGGACCAAGGCTGTAATGAGGTCGGGAGCCGAGTGGTCTTGGCGGAACCCAAACTGGGCATCAGTGAGCAGGTTATTGGTGAGTAAGTGCCACTTGATAGCACTGTCGATGACACCTTCCATCACTTTGCTGATGATTGAGAGCAAACTGATGGGGCGGTAATTGGCCGGGTTGAATTTGTCCTGCTCACAGATGCCCTGTAGAGGGTGAGGCGCTGGATCAGACACCAGATTGGAGCAAGCCTCCAATCTCAAGTCTGCAAAAACTTTGTGGGCAGCTGTTAGGGTAGTGAACGGCGAGTGCAAAATCCAGGCCCAAGAGACTGATGACCAAGGTTTTGAGAAGGGTTTTTGTTTTTAAGTTTGAGGGTGTCATTTCAAGTTTAGATTCACAGACCAGAAAATCCCATTTAGCCCATTAGCTTGCTCCTTTGTGATCTGAAAGTTTAAACTTGGTGTGGTGCCCAGTCAATTTTACCCGAATATTGGCCCTTCTGTTTGTGCTACTGACGTTTTAACTTGGGCTTCAACTGTCAGACTATGAGGCTTCAAGGCTTCCCTTGCCAGGAAGTGGATTTAGGAGACCGTGCGCTGAAATTGTAATCTTCCACTTTGAAAGCTGGCCAACATCTTAAAAGCAGCAGCCACTCGCATTGATATAGTGCCTTCAATATAGGAAAAAATCCCAGAGGACTTCACAAAAAAATCCGACAATAACTTTTTTTTTGGTAGTATCTGCTACCAATGAAATCCTTCATAAGACATTTAAACCCAGTGAAGCCTGCTGCCTGTACCAATCACTGTCATCCTGAGTCTGTAGCACACATTGGCCGCCACCATGCCAATGGGGGTTATCCTTACCCTCTTTAATTGATGTTCTGGTCTCTCCATCGTTAATTTAAGCCAAGCATCCAGAAGCGGAGTCTAATGTCTCATCTGCAGCTTGTCACTAATATTTGTTTACTATGGTTCATCTTTATTGCTTTTTTTTTTTCTTTCCTGAATTTCTAAGTGTGTTCGGTGAGCTCCTTGCAGGAGAAATTACCCTTGCTGGCTGGCTTCAAGGGAGGGTATGTTGTGTCAGGGCTCAGTATGATTGACGAGCATAATCCATTGGTATTTAAAGGTTGTGTAGTTCCAGTGCCTTGGCAATGAGCCCTCTCTGAAAGTTTTTATAAGCAGAGGATTTAATTTTGCGAAGAATGACAGCCCCCAAAATTGCAAATCGTTATTAAATTTCTTCTGTCCAATTCCCCTTCCTGGTCCTGTCTGGGCACTGTGTAAATACAAAATTTGAATATTAAACCATTATTGTTGAGGTGCTGCAGCCCTTTATTAGATGTCTAGCTCCTTGCCACGTGAAAATCCGCTGTGCAAGAGAATAAAAATCTTGTCTTGTCTTGGATGAATCTTGTTACATTTAGATTTGCAATGACCACTGTAATTGCCGAGGCTCAGTTTGCAAGACTCATTTGTATATTTTCAGCAGTCATTTGCTCAGTTGTTTTTCACCGAATACATAGTGAAGAAAGATATAATGAAGATGGGTTGAATATGTCAGCAAGCCTTATTTAGATAATGCTGGCGTAAATGATGGGGTGTAAGACCTCCTGAGCAGATGTGAGTGGAATACAGAGAAATTTTTATTGCACCTTAATCAATACAGGTCTTCAAAGCGATTTAGGATAATATATCAGATCGTCAAAGAAATGGAAGTTAAAAATGTATCTCTTTCTAGATTAATTGATTTTTTTTAACCCCGCATAGTCCAAATTTTTTTTAGTTTAAAAATGCAGGCATTAATATTTATATAATTATACATAAATGAAGTTGGGGGGGTGGTGGGGAGGGAACAGCACTGTAGTCTGATCAGAGTCACTGTCCATGTTAACACTTAGACTGCACACTAGCCTTTCAGGATGGCCATTCACTAGGTTTTCAGCTAGCACACTGACACCGAAGCAACATCCGACTAAAGCTGTTCAGGTGCCAGTATCTTTATTACTGCAATGTTGAATTGTAAAATATATATACTTTTGATTAGCTCGGTGTCTGACGTGTAGAGACCCATTACCTGAGCTCAATTTCAATTATGTGAGCGAATCATGGTTTTTTAACCCCATGCGCATTGTGAAATAAGATCTTAGATGAAAATGTATCATTATTCTCACAACCTGATTACTAAAATGAACCCTTTTTCTCTTTCTTCTCTCTTTTCTCTTTCCCTCTCTCTCTTGCTTCCTTCTCCCTTCCTTCTCTCCTCTTGCTTTCTTCCTTCTTTCCTCTCTCTTTCTCTCTCTCTCTTCCTTCCATCTCTCTCTCCCCTCCTCACCCCTCCCTCTCTCTCCCTCTCTCTCTCTCCTCTCCTCTCCTCTCTCTCTCTCCTCTCTCTCTCTCCTCCCTCACCTCTCTCTCTCTTCTCTCTCTCTCGCTCTCCCTCCCCCTCTTCCCCCTCTCTCTCCTCTCTCTCTCTCGTCTCTCTCTCTCCTCCCTCACTCTCCTCTCTCCTCCCTCTCTCTCCTCCCTCTCTCCCTCCCTCTCTCTCTCTCTCTCCCTCCCTCCCTCACTCTCTCCTCTCTCCTCTCTCTCTCCTTCCTCTCTCTCCTCCCTCCCTCCCTCCCTCTCCCTCCTCCCTCTCTCTCCTCCTTCCCTCCCTCTCTCTCTCCTCCCTCCCTCCCTCTCCCTCCTCCCTCTCTCTCCTCCTTCCCTCCCTCTCTCTCTCCTCCTTCCCTCTCTCTCTCTCTCCTCCCTCCCTCCCTCTCTCTCCTCCCTCCCTCCCTCTCTCTCCTCCCTTCCTCTCCTCCCTCCCTCCCTCTCTCTCTCCTCCCTCCCTCTCTCTCTCTCCTCCCTTCCTCTCCTCCCTCCCTCCCTCTCTCTCTCTCCTCCCTCCCTCTCTCGCCATCCTCCCTCCCTCTCTCCCTCTCCTCCCTCCCTCTCTCCTCTCCTCCCTCTCTCTCTCCTCCCTCTCTCTCTCTCCTCCCTCTCCTCTCTCTCTTTCCTTCCTCTCTCTCTCGCTCTCACGCTCTCTCTCTCTCACTCCTCTCGCATTCCCCTCCTCTCTCCTCTTTTTACCGCCCCTTGCAGACTGCATGCTGTACCCCAGCTGTAATTTTCGTGCTTTGAGCAAAATTGTAAACTCGGTGCCAACAAGCTTCTTCTGACCTGGAGTCAGAAATTCACAACCGCTTTCCAATCTGCAACCTTCTTTCACTAATTAACTTCTAATTGACATCAGAAGGTTCATTTTAGCCAGCAAATTAGATTGTGTGACCTGAAAGGAACAAGAGAGCTTAAACACAACATCATCTCAGCAGTAGAATAATAAATTGTGCATCATTGATAAACTGTTCCTGTCCTCAAAACTTCCTGGCATCCAGCTAACTGACCAGGGAGATCCTCCTGCTCTTATTTTATTGCTTAGGAACCTTCCATCTTTCTCTACCCCCACCGCAAAAAAGAGATGGAAATGCAAACTTGTATAATTTGGAAAAACAGTGAAGTTTTGCAGAGCAGTTTAGCATGCGCCCCCTTGCTACCGAGACCCAAAGAAGGCAAAATTAGTTTGAATCGCAGATGTTGCTGTGAGTATTTAACAGCTGTGCTGTACTGTAGCAGATCCATGTTGCCAGTTGCTCTTGTCCTCTGTCACGTTCTTTACAATAGTCTTATTGTGTGACTGTTGAATGCTAATAATCTGTTGTCACTTTTACTGATTTCTATTTAAGTACAGGGTTTACTTCCTATTCTGCAGCTGGTTGGAAAAAAACAAATCAGGTTGTCAAATGCAGTCACACAAAATGGTTGGATTTGTGCTTAAATGTGAACATGTAAAATCTCATCAGGATAACTTTCTTCATAAGAATAGTTCTCCTTAGAGCAGAGAAGGTTGAGAGGAGATTTGATAGAGGTGTTCAAAATCATGAGGGGTCTAGATAGAGTAGATAGAGGGAAACTGTTCCCATTGGCGGAAGGGTCGAGAACCAGAGGACACAGATTTAAGGTGATTGGCAGAAGAACCAAAGGCGACTTGAGGAAAAACTTTTTTACACAGCGAGTGGTTAGGATCTGGAATGCACTGCCTGAGAGAGTGGTGGAGGCAGATTCAATCATGGCTTTCAAAAGGGAATTTGATAAGTACCTGAAGGAAAATAAATTGCAGGGTTACGGGGAAAGGGCGGGGGAGTGGGTCTAGCTGAGGTGGTCTTGCAAGGAGCCGGCACGGGCTTGACGGGCCAAATGGCCTCCTTCTGTGCTGTAACATGGATCAGTGCTGGGGCCTCAACTATTTACAATCTATATTAATGACTTGGATGAAGGGACCGAGTGTAATGTAGCCAAATTTGCTGATGATACAAAGATAGGTGGGAAAGCAAGTTGTGAAGAGAACACAAAGGGCTCGATTTTCACCGGCCCGTGGAGGTGGGTTTAGAGGCGGGAGTGATGTGAAAATAGCAGATTCGGGGGTCCCAAACCCATCCCGCCCCCAACCCGCCTCCATGCCAGTTTCCCAGGAGGCGGGTACCCGACCTGTGCTGGGACCCGCCTCCCCGAGGCGGGAAGGGGATTAGTGCCAATAAACTGCCTGTTAACAGGTAGTTAACAGGCAGTTTTTTGCCTAATCCCTATTTTTAGCCCTGAAGTGTGGGCTTCCCGACAGGTCCGAACCACGCTGATTTAGCGAGGCAGACCGTCGGTCTGGAGGGGTTGGAGGGGTCGAGATGTCCAGTGTGCAGGTGAGTGATGGGTGCATGAGTGCAGAGGTAAGTGTGTTTGGTGTGTGTAAAGTGTTTTAAGAACTTTTACTTACCTTAACTTTGTCCTGCAGGCTAGTTTCCTTAAGGTGTCGGGAGTCCCTCATATCCATGGCACAGAAAGCAGAATGGCCGCAGAGCTGTCAAAAGCTGCAGTCTCTGCTTTTTGTGCTGGATTGGTTTCTAACTGAGTCTAAGTACAGGGCCTCACGTTAGAAATCATATTGTCAGCGTTTGACAGCTTCACAGAGCTGTCAAACGCTGAAATTTCATCTGTCAAAAGCTCTTGACAGATGAAATTTCAATGGCTGATGTCACCTGTATCCAAGGGACCCTTGATTGGCCTGCTAAGCCCACTGGGCGGGCTTAACAAAGTCAATCAAGGGAAAATACAGTGGGTTGGCCACAAGTCAATGGAGGCGGGACTAAAACCCAAAAGGTGGGAGTCTCGCCTCCATCACGCCCCATTGACAAAATCCAGCCCAAAGAATCTGCAAAGGGATATAAACAGGCTAAGTGAGTGGGAAAACTTTTGGCAGATGGAGTATAATGTGGGAAAATGTGAGGTTATCCACTTTGGTAAGAAAAAGAAAAAGCAAATTATTATTTAAATGGAGAGAGATTATAAAATGCTACAGTACAGAGGGACCTGGGGGTCCTTGTGCATGGAACACAAAAAGTTAGCAAGCAGGTACAGCAAGTAATCAGGAAGGCAAATGGAAGGGGGTTGGAATATAAAAGCAGGGAAGTCCTGTTACAACTGTACAGGGTATTGGTGAGACCACACCTGGAGTGCTGCATACAGTTTTGGTCTCCTTATTTAAGGAAGGATAAACTTGCATTGGAGGCAGTTCAGAGAAGGTTCACTAGGTTGATTCCTGAGATGAAGGGGTTATCTTATGAAGAAAGGTTGAGCAGGTTGGGCCTATACTGATTGAAGTTTCGAAGAATGAGAGGTGATCTTATTGAAACATATAAGATACTGAGGGGGCTCGACAAGGTAGATGCAGAGAAGATGGGCTGGATTTTGATACTGGGGCGGGTTGGGGTCGTGTCATCCACTTTTCGTGTTATCCACCCGACTGCAATTGGATGTGGGAGATTGATGCAATTTTCACCTAATTGGGCAATTGAGTTCCAGCATGTGGGAACCCATGAACCAATTAGTGTTTTCAGTCTGAAAGTCACCTCTGATGATGTCATCATTGCTGCTGCATTGAAGGTCTTCAAACACTGCCTGGCCTTTGCTGTGAGAGGACCTGCCTGGCCTTTGCTGTGAGAGGACCTGGATGCAAAATGAGCAGCAGCAGTCCTAAGTCTGCTCCCAGATATTTTTACACCACCACTCCCAGATATGTCTCCTCTCCATCCATCCATCCACATAGCTATCCATATATGCATTCCCACAGCCAGAGTGCCTGCCTCAACTATCCATATCCAAATGTGCTCCCGCCAGGTTTCACATTCGTGGTTCAGAACAGGCGTGCTTCACGTAGAAAAAGGGTTAAAATCACAAAGGCCTTTCAAAATGGCATTATAGAGGCAATTTAGTGCTTGTTAAGGGCCTTAACAGCCTATCCCGCCTCTTAGAGGCGGGACGGAGTCGGGACCAGCAGACACGATTTAATGAAAATTGCATGGAGGCGGACTTGTGCCCGCCCACCAGTTTTCGCAATTTTAACCCCCCACATGCCTCCAAACCTGCCTCCACGGTTCAATGAAAATCCAGCCTGATGTTTCCCCTCATGGGGGAATCTAGAACTAGGGGGCATAGTTTCAGAATGAGGGGTTGCCCATTTAAAACTGAGATGAGGAGAAATTTCTTCTCTCTGAGGGTTGTAAATCTGTGGAATGATCTTCCCCAGAGAGCTGTGGAGGCTGGGTCATTGAATATATTTAAGGTGGAGACAGACAGATTTTTGAACAATAAGGGAGTGAAGGGTTATGGGGAGCGTGCAGGGAAATGGAGCTGAGCCCAAGATCAGATCACGATCTCATTAAATGGCGGAGCAGGCTCGAGGGGCCAAATGGCCTACTCCTGCTCCTATTTCTTTGGTTGCATAAGAACATAAGAACATTTCTATGATTCTATATTTTATGACCTATAGTGGCCAGTTTTTGTGAATTTGAGTTTCCAAAAATGTAGACAAACCTCGTAAATACCTGGAGCCAAAGATCCAGCTCAATAACTCCTTCCAACCATGGACTCTCCTGCCATCCTCCTTTCCCCTCCCTGGTGTGACAAGATTTAGTGTTTAGATGAAGAACCTTTCCTCCATTTGGTTTCCTCTTTCCAGAACACTAACCCTGCCATCTTATTGTAGCTTCTAACATCTACTTGAACACGCCAATAGAACCTTGGTTTGACATTTCATCCAAAGGATTGATGTCGACAGTACTGGCCGTGTTTAAGCAGCAAGATTTAAGAATAAACTAAAAGCATATTAATTATAATTTTTTTGAAAATGACCCAGTTGGCTAGCCTACCATTAGTGCTGTATTCCCTGTCCTCGGCATTCTTCACTTTAAGCATATAAACAAATCTATCTTTGTGGAAAAGGTAGACAGAGCATCAAAATGAATTCCCCCACATATGTTGGGAGCACCATCCAGGGAAAGTGTGAAGTGACAAATGATGTTAATGGATATTGTGCCCACTGCCTGAAGGCCAGTTAGAGATAGTCTGGGCTCAGGCCATGATAGAAACATAGAAACATAGAAACTAGGAGCAGGAGTAGGCCATTCGGCCCGTCGAGCCTGCTCCACCATTCAATACGATCATGGCTGATCATCCAAATCCAGTACCCTGTCCCTGCTTTCTCACACAGAATCCCCATCGAGCCTGCACCGACACATATCCCACCCTATCCCCGTAACCCCACGTATTTAATTCCCCCTAACATATCCCATCCTATCCTATCCCCGTAACCCCACATATTTAATCCCCCCCTAACACTAAGGGTCAATTTATCATAGCCAAATCAACCTAACCCGCACATTTTTGGACTGTGGGAGGAAACTGAGACAGAATGAAGAGGGGAAAATTGTTTCTTCATTGAGCTCTTCCCCAGTGATAGGTGGCTGTCATATGCTTGGTACATGGCTTATTCTCAATATTTAGCTGCTGAATGGAATATTTATTCTCTGAACCAAATAAAGCTGTCAGTCAGCTCCACGAGTTTTATCTGATGTGAAATAAAGGTCAAACTATATGGCTAAACGCTGAGGGGGAAAAATTCAGTTGGTTGCGCCTCCCGTTAGCGCCTTAAGAGGGCGCTAATGGGGCGCAAAGCAGCTAGCGACCGGGCGCGGCGAAGTTTGCGCCGCTCGCGAAATTAACGACATTTTGCAGCGGCGCTAAACACTACCGCCACGATCTCCTGCACCGGCAGATCGTGACGTCAGACGAGTGTGCAACGCCCCGGTATCGCTCCGGAGCAGATATTGAGTGGCGCCCCCTGCCTTACCGCCTGACGCTAGCAACGACAGGTTGATAGGAGCGTTCTTCTGTCATGAAGGGAAAGGGGGAACGCTATTTAAAGGTGACCGCTTCCTGCCTTTTATTGTTGTTGCCATTTTTGAACTACGCATTCTGAGAGAGAGTGAGAGAGACTTCTGGAGAGATTCAACGTTGTGTGAAGGAGTTTTGGGTACTGAGCAGCACTTTGCAGGTTCATTTTGATTTGCCATTCCTTGTATCGATTTAGAAGAGATTGTGGGGGCTGCACTCTGAGCTCTTTGCCTGGTACTCTCCATTGTTCTTTCCAGCAGATTTGATGTGCAGGTCTCTCCAGGCCGAGATTCAAGGCTGCAATGAGCAGGATGTGGATGGAAAGCAAGATCAACCATCCCCTTTAAGAACTGGCCCGTGCCATTGTGTGTGTGTTCCATTGCTGACTGACATTACATGAGCTTCGCCAGCGCTCTGAGTTAGCGCCTCACTCCTCGGCCTTTGCGCCTTAAGACAGGTGTGCAGCGCCTGATTTAGCGCTCCAATCACCTCCCGGGGCATTAAAAGTGAAGTTTCCAGTCAGTGGCGATAATTAGCGCCAGGCGCTAATCTTTGCGCCCAGGACGATATTTGCGCCCCAAACGGGGCGCGACTGAATTTTTCCCCCTGCATGTCCTATTCATGCCATAACAGCATGCATCAGTGGTAGGCTTGCAAATCAGGACTTCTTTCCATAACCTAGCAGTCAAACATAGAAGAATATTCTTTTTCTTTAAGTATTATTGCGCAATGAGACTGCGCTAATAACATCCGTCCCTTTTTTGTTTCGGTCAAGATGCTCAAGTGGACACTAAAAGAAAAGACTGAGCTCGGTATCCTGGAAGGATGGGGTCAAATAGGACAAAGGGCCTGCTTCACCTCGGCCTACCATGGGAGGTCCACGGTTGGAAGCAGTAATGGAGCTGGATGGCGAGGGGGAGGCGAGTTAAAGTCCAGCTGAATCTGCACAATGACTGAAGCATCCTGAAGCGTTAATAACTTCTGATGATAATTAAAGCTTCCTCACACTGTCGTAGAGATTGGCTTGTGGCTGCTGGAGAATTTGAGCCCTGCAATGATGCTTATTTACTCTACAGAAATTTCCAACGCTATCTTTTACTCTCAGCTGAAGCAGCCTGGGAACAAAGCTTAATTCTAATCACTTTTTTTTTTCTTCCACTCCCAGACACACCACGGTTTACAGAAAGCCATTGTTTTAATCCTAAATTCCGGTTCAACAATTTGAGATAATTGTATAAGAGAGAATAATGTGGTTTACTTGTGGTAAAACTTGGAAGAGATTGAGAAACAGTCCGCTGCTTTTTTAAAGAGAAAAATTGCTGGAGAACTTACTTTCTGTGCAATCTTGCATAGAAGTCCTTTGCAATATCGTGTGTGCAAAAAAAGTAAGGCTGCCGCACTGCATTATTTAGGTTCCGATAGACTCACTCTAAAGCCGGCAAAATCTATTTTCTTTCTACTGTTCGGACTCTGCAAATCTTTTGTATCATTGTGTAGAACACCTGAATCCACTGATCATAGCCAGCAAATAGATTGTGTGACCTGAAAGGGACAGGACAAAGATGCAGTTCAATGTCTCAATGGGTAACTGCATTGCCCAGTACTGAGCCACACAGATCAAGCAAGTCCCTGATCTGTGCCAATTAAATCGATCGCCACCAGGGCAGTGCTAGATAAGCCACAGCTGGGGGAGAGCAAAAAAAATGTTGGCTGTTAATTTCTGTCAAGTGACTACATGTGTGAACATAGAACAAGGACAGGATTAGGCTGGTCTGTGACTGTGATTCCTTCTGTGGTTGGATGGCCAGCAGGTAATTGCTATCCCAAGGTCTTGTATTAAAACACATACATTCACGTTCATGGATCCAGTTGGTTTTCTAGACCAAAATGGTAGAAGTCAACAGCTTTAATTGTTCTGACCTGTCACTTTATTTTATATTAATGGGAGTTTTGCTTCTAATTCTGTGATTTTTGACATAGCAGCTGAAGATGGACTGAAATAAAAACAGAAAATGCTGGAAATGCTCAGCCGGTCAGGCAGCATCTGTGGAGCGAGAAACAGAGTTAACATAGAAACATAGAATCTAGGAGCAGGAGTAGGCCATTCGGCCCGTCGAGCCTGCACCACCATTCAATACGATCATGGCTGATCATTCAAAACCAGTACCCTGTCCCTGCTTTAATCCCCACAGTACACATATCCCACCCGACCTCCGTAACCCCACGTATTTAATTCCCCCTAACATATCCCATCCTATCCCCATAACCCCACATATTTAATCCCCCCCTAACACTAAGGGTCAATTTATCATAGCCAAATTAACGTTTCAGGTCGATGACCTTTCGCCAGAACTGGAAAAAGTTAGAGATGTGACAGGTTTTAGGCAAGTGCAGAGGCAGGGAAAGGGGGGTGGGGAGGAAAGAACAAAAGGGAAGGTCTGTGATAGGATGGAAGGCAGGAGAGATTAAATGACAAAAGGGATGATTGTACAAGGCAAAAGGAGATGGTAATGGGCCAAGTAAAGAAACAAAAGATGGGTCTAGAAGAGGTGTAAATGGGAATGGCAGAATCAGCAACAGCTGCCATCTGAAAAAATGGGGGCAGAGGTTATGGTCTGAAATTGTTGAGTCCAGAAGGCTGTAAAGTGCCTAATCGAAAGATGAGGTGTTCCTCGACTGAAGTGGTCTGATAGGAACCTGTGTCCAGATGCAGCAGAGATGGCATTCTAATGCTCGAAGGGGCTTTCTCTATTGGTTGTACAAGCACATGTTTCAGCTTGAAAGGAATGATGAAAGACACGGGGCAGCTTATGTACCCTGTCTACCCTGCCAGGTTGCCACCAAGGGCAAGCATGCATTACATTTCCGATGAAGGGTCATCGACCTGAAACGTTAACTCTGTTTCTCTCTCCACAGATGCTGCCTGACCAGCATTTTCTGTTTTTATTTCAGATTTCCAGCATCCACAGCGTTTTGCTTTTGCATTACTCACACCTTCCTGAAGTAAACATGCCTGCAATGCCAATAGGTGCAGCAAGCCTCCGAAACCCTTTTCAAGAGGGATCTTCATTGCCAGCCTCCAGCTTCCATTGTTTAATTCTTTGTAGGATAAATTGGTGTGGTTTGCTGCTACTGAAAAGTCGCAGTGGGCTATTTAGACACCATAGGGGAGAAATTGAGTTTCCCTTTGGAGAAATTCCCTTTGGGGCGCTAACTTCGCCGAGGCGCTACTTTTAGCGCCCCGGGAAAATGAGCACCCCCGCGGACGAAATTGAGTGGTAGCGCCCCAAGAGGGAAACGCGGCACTACCGAAAGCGCCCCGCCTCCCTCTTGGGGCGCTGCGAGGGAATATCGCGGCATGTTGCACCACGGTACTGCAGGCCTTCATCCCCTTCTTAAAGGGGAGGGGCGGGGCCCAGCTGGGCCACCAGGGATCGGAGTGCCGTCAAAAGAGCCCGGCACTCAAGAGAAGTGCCAGGCTCATGGAGCGCAGCCGGCACGCTACGGGGGGCGAGTCAGGAGGCCGGGGACAGCAATGGGGGCAGGTGCTGGCAGGCGGCCAGCAACAAAAATGGCCGCCCGGCACCGCGCCTTTAAATAGCGCCGCCCCGGCCGCAGGTAGGCCCCCCTGACCCCGTTGGACGCAGCGTCCGGCGGTAAGTCAGGACGTGCTACTGAAAATCACGGCCGGGGCGCGAGCGGGACGCTGCACACGACAATGACGTCATCGCCGGCGGCGCAGCGCCGCGGGGCGCTAACGGTTACTGCCGCCGCTAACCTCCCGCTGAATTTCGTGGGAGGCGTTGGCGGCACCGCGCCCGGGCGCTAGTTGCTTTGCGCCCCGTTAGCGCCCTCTTAGGGCACTAACGGGAGACGCAAAGCAACCGAATTTTTCCCCCCATGGCTAGTTCCAGCTGTCTCAGAATTGCCTCTGCTTTTTCCAACTCCTGTCTACATTGATATTTCAGAAGCAGAATGCTTATCTTCCTTTGTCTCTTGCTTGTTAAGTTTTTAATGTTGTATACAGGAGAATATTTTTGCATTCAATTGCAGTTTTGTTAGTGTTGCCACTTTTACAATGCAGCACCGCAACGATCCTGGTAGATTGACTCAAGCACCAAAAACAAGAAATAACTTTATTGACCAGTGTAATCTACTTTATCCAGCTAGTTTCCTGTTTAGCTATAATTATTATGCTGAATTGGCACGGCAGAGCCCACTGATAAGCAACCCGTCGGATAGCATTTGACATTTTGACACCATATTACTGCAACTCAGTAAAATCTTCAGCACAGCAAGTGTCAAAAGTTTCGATATAGATTGTCACTTACTGCCAGCTTAGTGCTGATCTACAGCAGTGTAGTGCAGTAGACCTTCTAAAGCTGTCTTTATGAGGTGTACAAATTGATAGAAAGGGTGTTTTATATGGTTCCTCTGTTAATGAGAAAGCCACGAACACTGTCTGTTCCATTCGTGGGCCTGAAATATCAGAGTGTTGCTGTGAAAGCACAATTCAGGTCTGATTACATTTCTTTAACCTCTTGCATAAGACTTCTGGATTCGACACACTATGGAGCTGCAACAATTTTGAACACCAAAGAATCTTTTTTTAGCTTTCAAGATATCTACCTTTTTATTTTTCCTATTACAGGAGATCTGCAAAACTGGTTTCCTGTGCCTCTAAAAATGACTGTCACAGAACAAATGGAGTTGTGTACAAAGCTATGGAAAACTATTAATCTGTAATCTTTTCTTCCCTGTAGAAATGTAACGGCAGTCCTCAAGGTTTTTAGAAAGGATCATTTTGGGGATCAATGTTCCCGGTTTAATATTTCACCAGACCAACATTCTTTTTTATTATACATTAAAATTGGATTTGGTGGAGTTAATTTTTACTATTGGCTTAACCATATCCCTTTTAGTTGAGCTGCAAAGACTCCCATTTAAGAACAAAATGAAGTGTCCACAACATTCTTTTGATAATGGCCAGCTTTGCGATCCAAAATAATCTATTTTAAGTGACATTTGCGGCTGTGCTTTGACGCGGAATGTGTTCAAATGGTCAGAATCAGGCTGACCGAAGATTGTGTTACTTGTAGAACTGCCAGCTCACAGTTGGGGCAAGTACATGCTCAAAATTTCCAGTAACATTCCTCTGATAGGCTGACAACCTGCTCGCTGCTGGGCTGGGCAAACATCAGCCCGTAATTTGCGGTCAGTGGCGAAGCAAAGGCGTCCTCTTGAGTGCCGGGCTCTTGTGCCGGCACCCCGCTCCCCGGTGGCCCAGCAGGGCCCCAGTGTGCGCTGCGCTAGGCCCCTCCCCTTTAATCAGGGGAGGGAGGCCTGCAGTACCGCGGCGCTACGTGCCGACGCGCGTGGTGCTGCTGCACGTAGCGCCGCGATATTCAACGGGAGCGCCCCAAGAGGAAGGGGGAGCGCTTGCAGTAGCGTCCCGCCTCCTGCTTGGGGCGCTACCATTCAATTTCGGGCGTGGGGGCGCTAACTTTTTCAGGGTGCTAATTCAGCAAGCCAATTTATCCCCCATGACATCTCCTGGAGCAAATGTATGTAAGTTATCGAGAATAACATTTGTTCTAACGAAGAGTCATACCTGAAATGTTAAATCCATCTTTTCTGTTACATATCCTGATTGAGTTGCTATACAGTTCCAGTTTTACTTTGGTGCAATAAACTTGCATTTAAACAGCACCTTTTTTATGAAGGACAAACATCCCAAGGCATATCAAAAGCTGATCCGAATTCTTTTTTACGGTTTCATTTTTGAAAGGAGCCCTGTTGAGATGACTCTTTTTAAATCATTCTTTCCTAAAACTACAACCCAACAGGTCGTCTATCTTTTCACCAAGCTGTGACCATAACATATGTCTCAATGATAAACATGCACCTTAAAGAAGTATGAGATTTTTAAAAAAAACTGTACAAGACAAGGTATTCTTCCCATCAAGGCTGTTCTTTTCCCATATAATTTGATTTATCTGCACTTTGCCCATCATATTTCATCTCCTGAGGGGAAACTGTGAAGCATTTCTCCAAATATCTACTTAATCTTGCTGCCTACATTATTCAAGCTGGTTGCTTTCCACAGATAGCATTCTCATGGTCCAAGCAGAGAAGGAACCATAATTTTCCAAAGACTATTTGATCGTCTCTGACTGTACTTGTATAACCTTTAATTCTCTGCCTATCTCTATACTAATCAATGTGGCATTAAATACTTTTACTGAGTCTGTTCTGCATATCCAGTATTCTGTGGAAAAAGCTCTAGGGCTGAATTTTGCCGGCGCTCAGAGTACGGGTTGGGAGGTGGGTCCGCTGTCAAAATCACAAAGATTGACAGCGGGTCGGTATCCCGCTGTAAACCCGCCTGCTTGTCAGTTTCCCAAGTGTCGGGTCTGTCATCCCTGAACAGACCTGACACCAAACGGCGGGTCAGCCTATTTAGATACTTAAAAGCTTTTTAAAAGGTAGTTATGAACCATTTTCCCATGTACCACCATTTTCCCAGGTTTTCAACGAGGTTCCCAGAGAGTGGCTATCACGTCAGGTAAGTATGTCGGGTTCTCAATGACTGTGGATTGCTGTGAATAGGTGAAAGCTGCAAAAGTGGTCTAAAACCGACCATTTCACTGCTGGTCACTTCCCAATCTTAGAAGCTGGAGCATTAATGATTTGAAACCCACTTTTGAGCTTTATGCACTTTTGAAGTGTTTGGAGTAATCTCTCTATCCACTGTCACCTCCTTGGAACAACTTATCTCAACATTGACAGATTTCTTCTGTCACCTCAACCTCACCTGCCATCTATTCCATCAGCATCGGTGATCTCACATTGGTCCTCAGAATCCCAACATGATCAGCCTCAACACCAGCATCACCGGGCCCACCAGCAACACCAACATCCACACCAACCTTCTCTGCAATCAACTGATGCTGCACTGGACACAGGACATCATCACCCATGTACATTGCTGCCCGGGATGCCAGCGATGGCCTCACCAGATTTGCTTCACTTAACACTGAACACCCTGGCTACCACATGATGCACCAGGTTGGCACCACCCAACACCAGCCCCATAAAACATCCCTACAATGTCCGAGCCATTCCTTTCACACTCATCACCATTGGTGGGGGGGAAACGTTATGTCTCACCATTCACTGGAACTCACTAAGACACTTTCAAAGGTGCACACAAATCTGTCCAAGAAGGCAAAGTGGTGACAATAAGGATTTCAATGCTTGACAATACAATAACAGAAAGTTTACATGAACATTGGCAACAACACCCAAGTGCCTACCCTTGTGTGTTGTTAGTTGGTATGATTGGACTAGGATGAGGGTGTGTGAGGGGTGGCTAGTGAGATGGGGAAGTGATAATGTAGCTAGCGAGGGATGGGTGGAGGTGCAAGGTAAGTTGGTGTGAGTAAGGATGTGCAGGAGTAGGGTAGGGAAGGCAGAGTGATGGGGATGTGATGAGAGGCACAGCAGGATGAGGTTGAGTGTGGCTTTGCAGTAATGTTTCGTGATCTATTGAGATCATTGAAAGGTTTTCGCCACTGCAGCCTGATCCTCCTGACGACATCCCTGCTTGTGTCCTCTTGTGCAATGTACAACCAAGCTGCATTGGTCTCCTGGGGAGGTGTCTTCTGCCCATTGGAAGGGAAGAGAACCTCCCTGCGTGCTGTGACTTCCTCCATAAGCATATGGAGGGAGTCATGGGAGAGCCTGGGGGCAGCCGTGCACCTTTGTGCAGGGCTTGTCAGTGTTTGCAGCACCTCAATGCTGTAGAACACTAACAGCACAACTCAATTTGGACATGGCCCCTTTAAGGAAACCGGCTGATGACGCGTCATCAAATGACGTCATCAGACCCGCTTCCTATTAATTGGCCGGGAATCTTGCAGGGTGGGCTTAAGAAGCCCAGTCAATGGAAAATCTTGTTGGAGACAGGGATCGAGACAGATGCGAGGTCCCCACACACCATGGACCCACTGAGGTTGGAAAAATCCAGCCCCTAATTTCTCGACTTGCTGTGCTTTCTACTTGTGTCTTCTAATTCGGTGCTTGCTGGGCAAATTAAATGATCTGCTTAAATCTACATGATCTGTCAGCATTTTTAAAATCTGGATAATATTGCCTCTAAATCTCTTCCAATATAAACAAGTGGATCTGTGCATCTCAATTAGAGTGCTAGCTCCTGAAATCATCCGAGCCTCTCTTCTCTGAACCATGTCCAGTAATTCAATGCCCTTTGAAGGTATAGTGGTGAACTCTACAATAACCTATAAAAGGTTAAAGTTACTTGTTTCATCTTGCAACCAAATGCTCTTGAGATTCCTCCCAATATTTGAATTTGTTCTTTGTTAACTGTTTTATATTGATTGGAAACTTTTGATAGAATAGTAGCTAATCACATCGAAAACCTTGTTCATTTTTAACTTTGTGAAAGGGCTGCCCCTTTGCTGCATACACGTGGCTTATATTTACCTTTCCAGGGCGCTTAACCTTACCTTTAGCCACATTAAGACACTTTTCTGGGGCTCTTTTCTGGGTCAATACTCATAACTGGCTCTCTTGAGGGCTTGCATTTACATAGTGCGTTTCACGACCCCTGGATGTCCCAAAGAGCTTTACAGCTGCATTTGAATTGTAGTCTCTGTTGTAATCTAGGAAACGCGACACACCATTTGTGCACAGCAAGGTCCCACAAACAGCAATGCGATGATGACCACATAATCTGTTGTTAGGTGTTGGTTGAGGGATAAATATTGATCAGGATACCAGGGATCACTCCTCTGCTCCTCTTCGAATCGTGCCATGGCATCTTTTACGTCCGCCTGAGAGGGCAGACGGGGCCTCGGTTTAACGTCTCTTCTGAAAGACGGCACCTCCGACAGTGCAATTGTGTGACTTAAAGGTGTGCAGGTTAAAAAGTATCATAAGGTCAATTCTTGGTTACAGAATTTTTACCTTGTACCCCCTTGAAGACAAAGATGATGATTCTTAATAATATACCTGGACTGCCATCCATAGAATAATACTAATGAGATTTCATCTAACCATTTTTGGGCATTAAGCATTCTTTATCTTGATGGCTCCAGTAGACCCAGCAAGCTGCATGGGAAGGTCAAAACCTGGATACAGAAAAACAAAAGTGGTCCTCCATAGTTAACCATGTAGGATAGAGTGTACCTGTCGGATTTAGTAAACATTATTAAGATTCTATGACCATTTTTATATAACTATAATATGTGAAATTGTATGTTAAAAACCTAAAAAACCTGTATAAAATGGCGAATGGCTGAGACCAAAGCAGGATGGGAAAATTACGCCAACCTGACTAAAAACCTCTGTTTTAAATTACTGAAGTAATGGAATGTAGTGCTAAGTAAATACGGAGACTGTCGGGGACATGGAATTCGGTAATGTTATGGAGAAGGGATAGGAGTTGGAGCCTTCATTTTAGAAACAGCAGAATAGACAAACTGTTTAGAAAACACCTCAAGGATGTTCTGTAAAGTGAAGTTCTTAGATAAGGGTATTTTGTTATGCACAGAAATAGGCTGAGTGGAACTAACGAGGTCATAAGATGATTGACAAGAAAAGGGGAGGGAATCATAGATCGTACTTGTGAAGGTCAGAATGGTGAGATAGCCCAAGCAGCTGCAAGTTGCTATGTATTTTGAAGGGAAAAAAAAGGTATAAAGGAACAGCTATTGAACACTGAAGGCAGCGCGAAACCAGAGGATGAGAAGCTTCAGTCAACAGAACACAGCAAGAGAATAAAGAGACCGCGCCACAGTCACTCGGAAGGAACGCCGGGTTCAATGAACAGACTGTGACTATCTTCTTCTTAAGTATTACTTCTTTGTACTGGATGTTTAATGCTTAATAAACCTGTTTTACTGATACACAATATACCTGGACCCAGAGCGGTTTGTGTAGTCACGGACAAATTATTATAAAGAGCTTTTGAAAGGTACAACCAAGTTTTATCAACTTAAAGCAATGGTTGCCTGAACTTTACGCAGATGTGAGACGCCAGACCATTTGCATGTATTCCCAAGCACTTTACCTTAAGTTGATTGATGGACAAAGCAAGCAGACTGTATTATGTGGTTTCTACTTTATTTGCAATCAAATTGTGTTTGCATAGGGATAATGCCTTCGCAATGACATCTTGCCTACCAGACAGTGTTGTGTACCCTCTCCAGCATGACAAAAATAAATTAGAAGTGATTACTCCCATCTCATAAATGGGTGTTAAAAATAGAGACCTACGATGTGACAAACCCCCTACTTGTTAGAGGGCAAGTGAGAGTTTGTGTGGATGGTGCAGTTGAGCATTATTTGGAGTTTGTGTAGGATGCAGGCTGTTTAAAAAGTTAAAGCTGGATGTAATGAAATGGAGGGTGTGAGCACGAACCTGGATGGTGAAGATAAATTGAATTACTTTGAAGAAAAAAGGAAGGATCCAGTATGGGATGATTGGGTTGAGGGTGGGCTTTTTAAGGGGAGGGGTGATGGCATTCTTGAATGGTTCCATGCAAAGGTAGCTATTAAAATTGTTAATGAATGTTGGAGCTGGGAGTAGTACTTGAGCCACCAGGAGTTTGTTGAGGAGGGGATCCAGAGAGCTGAAGGTGGCTCTTGTAGAGGAGATGAGCCTGATGAGGGCTTGTGAGTAGTGATATAGGGTAAGGGCTGGGCTAAAAGCGTTCAGGGATGCTGTTGAGATGAGAAATATGGGATTATCCCTTTTCTCGACGATGAACCTGGAGTATTGGGAGGATTTATCTGTGATGACGGGAATGCGATATTGTTGAGATAGGCGAACTAGATTTGGTGGTGGATGGCCAAGCCATTTGTGTACCAAGTATGCTTGAGAATACGCTCCTCAAATTTGAGTGACACATTAACAAACCTAACCAATTTTGTATTAATGCTTCAAGAAGTAAAAGCATAAAACCAACGCATTGTTGTATGACATGCTCACAGGCATCTGTTCTGACTGTCTACTAGACAGGGCCCAGTTAAGTAACAGAGAAGGATGGGCAGGCCTACAAAAGAACTTCCAAGATATTCCTGCAACTCATCCAAGGATTTTTGATGATGGATGGGAAGTCTGTGCTAGGTACACTGTCTGGAGTCTCTGTACATTTGTCAACCATCAACAGTCCATAACAGAATCAAATGGAATAACAACTGACTGGAGGTCACTCATCATAGTGAAGGTAGTTTTTAATCTATCACTTTCAGTGATCCTACCTTGCCAGTATCCATCTAAATATTGAAAACTAACAGGAGCTTACAAGCACAGGTGGACATTCATCAATTGGGACAATACATAAGAACATAAGAACATAAGAAATAGGAGCAGGAGTAGGCCAATCGGCCCCTCGAGCCTGCTCCGCCATTCAATAAGATCATGGCTGATCTGATCCTAACCGCCAATCTACTATCTATCACAGAACCATCTCCTGCATCTAACAGAATTGCACACAAAATAGGAGCAGAATCAGGCTACACAGTCCCTGGGCCCGCTCCACTACCCACAGGGCCATGACCGATCCGAACCTAGACTCATGTCCAAATTCCTGCCCGCTCCCCGTAACCCTTAATGCCCTTTACTTCTAGGAAACTGTCTATTTCTGTTTTAAATTTAATTAATGTTGTAGCTTCTACAGCTTTTTGTGGCAGCATATTCCATGGACCTACCACCCTCTGAGTGAAGTAGTTCCTCCTCATCTCAGTTTTGAAAGAGCAGCCCCTTATTCTAAGACTATGTCCCCTAGTTCTCGTCTCACCCGTCATCGGGAACATCCTCCCCGCATCCACCCGATCCAACCCCTTCACAATCTTATATGTTTCAATAAGATCGCCTCTCATTCTTCTGAACTCCAATGAGTAGAGTCCCAATCTACCCAACCTCTCCTCATATGACCACCCCCTCATCCCCGGGATTAACCGAGTGAACCTTTTTTGCACTGCCTCGAGAGCAAGGATGTCTTTCCTTAAGTAAGGACACCAAAACTGTATGCAGTATTCCAGGTGCGGTCTCACCAATACCTTGTACAACTGAAGCAATACCTCCCTATTTTTATATTCTATCCCCCTAGCAATGAAAGCCAACATTCCATTTGCCTTCTTAATCACTTGCTGCACCTGCATACTAACCTTTTGAGTTTCGTGCACCAGGACCCCCAGATCCCTTTGCACTTCAGTACTCTCCAGTTTCTTGCCATTAAGATAATAAATTGCTCTAGGATTTTTCCTGCCAAAGTGCATCACCTCACACTTTCCAGTGTTGTATTCCATCTGCCAAATCTCTGCCCACTTACTTAGCCTGTCTATGTCCCCTTGCAGGTTTTTTATGTCCTCCTCACTCACTACTTTCCCTCCCATCTTAGTATCATCTGCAAATTTTGATATGTTACACTTGGTCCCTTCCTCCAAATCGTTAATATAGATTGTAAAGAGTTGGGGACCCAGCACTGACCCCTGTGGAACACCACTAGTTACTGATTGCCAGTCTGAGAATGAACCATTTATCCCAACTCTTTGCTTTCTGTTAGATAGCCAATCCTCTATCCATGCCAGAATATTACCCCCAATCCCGTGATTTTTTACCTTAAGCAATAATCTTTTGTGTGGCACCTTGTCAAATGCCTTTTGGAAGTCTAAATACACTACGTCCACTGGTTCCCCTTTATCCACTCTATATGTTACTTCCTCAAAGAACTCCAGCAAATTTGTCAAACATGACTTCCCCTTCGTAAAACCATGCTGACTTTGTCCTATTAAATTATGATTATCCAAATGTCCTGTTACTGTTTCCTTAATAATGGACTCCAAAATTTTACCTACCACAGATGTTAGGCTAACCGGTCTATAGTTACCAGCCTTCTGTCTACTGCCCTTTTTAAATAAGGGTGTTACATTAGCAGTTTTCCAGTCTGCCGGGACCTTAGCGGAATCCAGGGAGTTTTGAAAAATTATTACCAATGCATCTACAATCCCTACCGCCACTTCCTTCAAGACTCTAGGATGTAAGCCATCAGGTCCAGGGGAGGTTCTGTACTGAAACACTGTTCAGTTTTCTGTTGTGAGCACAGAATCGCTTCACTGCATCCTCCTTTATCAAAATAATGGCTAATATGCAAGGACCCAGTAATGGCTCTAAACATACCTCTGTTTTCTCTCCTAATTGCAAAGATACCTTTGTTGATTGACAAATGTGCAGCGACTCCAGATTGTATAGATAGGACTCACTTTCCATCCATCCAAAATCCTCGGATGAGCGGCAGGAATATTTTGCAAGTTCTTGTGTAGGCCTGCCCAGCCTCCTCTGTTACTTAGCTGGGTCCTGTCTAGTAAACAGTCAGAACAACAGATGCCTGTGTCTTCTGCGTTCTTGTCACCTCTAACCGCAAAGGCAAACGCATTGTTTCCAGCAGAGTGAAGTTGGCGGTAACATCACATGTTGCAGCAGATGACTTCTTGCACTTGCCATATGTTTAACGATGGCCCCCAGATTGCCTACAGGATTTGTTACCCGCAGAGGCACCTTCTCTTCCTGAATCGCGACAACACTTCTGGCAGTGAGCACTGGTGTTCGTGCAATGTAGCACCTCTCTGGTTTGAGAAAGGCCACCTGCTGTGTATTTCTTGGCGACGAGTTTAATCGGCCAGCTTCACTCTTTAGAAGGATCATTGCAGTCGTACTCAGCGAGATTCTATAACAGCTTTACAGTTGACTCACTTCTGAAACAGATGGTATTTTTTTTTCCCAGACTGGAATTAAATGCAGCCTGACGCAGCCTCCCAAATAGTTCTTGGAGCTTAGCTGCGACACCACTTTGGCATAAACAATGTCATCTAGATGCACAATGCATGTTTGCCAACTAAGGTATCTCCAATACTCGGGTGTATAAGGTACCCAAAACTTGTTAGTACCTTTCTCCTATGTAATTTACAATTGCCCTCCACCACCCCCCCCCACCCCTCCCAACCCCCCATCAAGAGTAAACTGGCCCAGGAACATATCAAACTTAGCTTGATGTGGCTGAAATTTCCAGCAAATGAACTCTCAAGTTTGAGATCTGCATCTAAGCTCTGCATTTGGCCTCCAATCGTTCTACCAGTTCATGGAGGCAGCCTGTTCACTAGATATGTGAAACTAACCATCTGCTATTGCAGGGACACTTTGCACTTTTTCTATGTTGGGCTCTTTAGTGAACAGATTATATCACGTACACTCTAACGATTCATGCGTTGGCCAAGAAGAGTTTGAATCCAGATTACAGTGGCTGACTAAAACTTTCCCCTCTCTGTAAGGATCTTTAGTGAAATGAGTTTGCACTGTCTCAACACAGTTCCCAATGGCTCCCAATAAACAGCAAAAGGAAAATTGTTCATAATTCCACACTAATTGGCAGCCAGAGAGATCATAACATGAAAAAAAATTACTGTGGGGACTGCTCTTCTGCCATTGCAGTTAGAACGCATTAATGGAGAATTGTCGAGGACACTTTGCTCTGTGTAACCTGAATTGTACTTGATGTGCAAATGGTTGATGCTGCCATCGGGGGCATTAAGTAGAGAATATTTATTCCCCAACACTGGCATCCTTCAGCCTCATGCACACAATCCCCCAAAACAATTTTTAGAAAACAATTCCCCTTGGTTTTGGTTTATGTGTCAGTGTCAGCTATGGCTCAGTGGGTAGCACTCTTGCCTCTGAGTCAGAAGGTTGTGGGTTCAAGTCCCATTCCAGGGACTGGAGCACATAAATCTCAGCTGACACTCCCAGTGCAGTACTGAGGGAGTGCTGCACTGTCGGAAGTGCCGTCTTTCAGATGAGACATCAAACCCAGGCCCCATCGGCTCTCAAAAGATCCCATGGCACTATTTCAAAGAAGAGCAGGGGAGTTATCCCCGGTGTCCTGGCCGATATTTGTCCCTCAATCAACGTAACAAAAAACGATTATCTGGTCACTATCACATTGCTGTTTGTGGGAGCTTGCTGTGTGCAGATTGGCTGCTGCGTTTCCTACATTACAACAGTGACTACACTTCAAAAGTACTTCATTGGCTGTTAAGCGCTTTGAGACGTCCGGTGGTCGTGAAAGGCGTTATAGAAATGCAATTCTTTCTTTATATCGTAATTGAGCTCCAAAATTTAGTGGTGTAAATGTTATGTGCAACTCTTGCATTTTGCTTATATAATGTAGGTAAGTATATACTTGTAAACCACTTCTGTGGGTTCAAACTTGTTTTGTTTTTTATTGGTATTTTGGAGTATTTGGTGGCACAATGCATTAGCATACTGTCCTTTCATTATCAGGGGCCTGGGTTTGAATAGGGCACACACAGACTGATGGGATGAAACTCTCCTCTTCTCTCTTAATGAACTGAGCTTGGCACACATTACCCAGTTTCCAGTGACCTAAGCTCAGGGTACAACTTCAACACTAATTGACTCTGAATTTCCAATACCTCTCATTTGTACATATTTTGGAAAAATAATATAAGTTATCAGGAATGTGCTGCCGGATGCAGACATGACTTTCAAAAGGGAATTGGATACATACTTGAAAAGAAGAAATTTGCAGGGCTATGGGAAAAAAGCGGGGGAATGGGACTAATTGGATAGCTTGTTCAAAGAGCTGGCACAGGCAGGATGGGCCGAATGGCCTCCTTCTGTGCTGTATGATTCTTTGATTCCTTGGAGGTTGATGATGCTTTTCTCCAGAGGGAGCTTTATTCTGTCACCTGGCTGGGCACTATTTGATGTTGGCACTAGCTCCCTGGGAATAAAGGCATGCATAGAATTGGAAGAGGTCAAGTTGCATCTGGTGGGTCCTTAAGTTTGAAAATAGTCAAATCTCCCATACCCCTCAATCACCTTCTCTGCCAAATTCACCTTCTCTGCCAAATGTCCATACAGCTCTTGAAAGTGCTCCATTCACTGACCTTGATGAACATTGATTCACCAAAAAAAAGTATGTTTCTATTTGTAGGGCTCTCCCCTCGAGCCCTTTTTTTCATGTATTTTGTTTACCGTAGACTGCAGTGGATGTGCTGGGATAATTTTTGTAATGTTCGTTCCTGGGATGTGGGCGTCGCTGGCAAGGCCAGCATTTATTGCCCATCCCTAATTGCCCTTGAGAAGGTGGGGGTGAGCCGCCTTCTTGAACCGCCGCAGTCCGTGCGGTGATGGTACTCCCACAGTGCTGTTAGGGAGGGAGTTCCAGGATTTTGACCCAGCGACGATGAAGGATCGACGATATACTTCCAAGTCAGGATGGTGTGTGACTTGGAGGGGAACTTGGAGGTGGTGGTGTTCCCATGCGCCTGCTGCCCTTGTCCTTCTAGGTGGTAGAGGTCGCGGGTTTGGGAGGTGCTGTCGAAGAAGCCTTGGCGAGTTGCTACAGTGCATCTTGTAGATGGTACACACTGCAGCCACGGTGCACTGGCGGTGGAGGGAGTGAATGTTTAAGGTGGTAAATGGGGTGCCAATCAAGCTGGCTGCTTTGTCCTGGATGGTGTAGAGCTTCTTGAATCTTGTTGGATCTGCACTCATCCAGGCAAGTGGAGAGCATTCCATCACACTCCTGACTTGTGCCTTGTAGATAGTGGAAAGGCTTTGGGGAATCAGGAGGTGAGACACTCGCTGCAGAATACCCATAAAAGCAGACTCCATCATTAGTAATGGTGACCCTTAAATTCTGTGGGGGCTCTGCTGTCCTCCTGTTGCAACTCCTGTGAGAGACCGGTGGGATCCCTGGGGAAATGGTGCGAACGGATGTTTTCAGCCGTGGAGACCTTTACCCTGGGGATCCGGTTAGTCTATCTGGTGACAGGCCGATCGGCACCCCGCAGAAGTTCAGGGCTTGTGTGTGGAGCCTCTTCAAAGGTTTTGCCTTTCCCTACTACATACTGGAATATAAGAAGATCCCACATATCAGACGATATCACCTACCGGCCCGCCAATTTAATAGTGATTTGTTATTTACAGCTTTCAGTGATGGAAGCTAACTTCAAGTAATGTGAGATTCAAAGTTTCTATGCTCAGCAGCTACCCATCAGTTAATTTGTTCTGCCATGCTGTGATGGATGGAGAGGGAAAGTGGAACAAGGGAGACCAGCGTGGCATAAAGTTGACTGAAAGCTACATTTGTACTTTTACTCCCTCTGAGCCTTTCTTTCTCTCTTACCTCGGAACAGGAGTAGGCTATTCAATCCCTCGAGCCTGCTCCGCCTTTCATTCAATTAGATCATGGCTGATCTGTACCTCAACTTCCTTTACCCACTTTATCTCCATATCCCTTGATACCCTTGTCTAACATCAACAGTCTTGAGCGCTCCAATCGTCCCAGCATCTACAGCCTTCTAGGGGAGACAGCTGCATACTTCTGTGATCCTTTGTGCGAAAAACTTGTGTGTTCTGTTTCAGTTACGATTGCCTTTCATTTTAAAGCAATGTGCAAGAAGGAAGAATTGTGTTTGCTGGCTGCACTCGTTCGGAGGTTTGGGTTCTTCATCTCCTGCTCCTGTTCTGAGTTTTTAAAAGAAAATCCCGAATGATGGAAATCAGAATCGAAAAATGATAGAAAGAAATACCGAATTGATCACCGTCAGACTGGAATGGCACTTTTTTTTTTGGAAGATAAAATAAATCGGTTAACGTCTTCATTACCAGATTAATTTCATAGACACGTCAATGCTTTGTTGCAATGTCACACTGCCTGCTATCAATCACATTCTACGTCCTGCATAACTGCTGTAATGAAAGTAGGTCGCAGATTGAAATTTAAGTGAAGTACCCAAAACGGTTTCAATAGTCATACAGATGGTGTGTCGCAGGCTGTTTTATAAACGCAAAATACACAGCCCATGTACAGCAGGTCAGTCGGCATCATTTAAAGAGACATTCCGGGTGTGTACCCTTCAGCATTGTCAGCTGTGACTCAGTTGGAAGCACTCTCTTGCCTCTGAGTCAGAAGGTTGTGGGTTGAAGTCCCACTCCAGGGACTTGAGCACAAAAATCTGGGCTGACACTCCAGTGCGGTGCTGAGGGAGTGCTGCACTGTCGGAGGTGCTGTCTTTCGGATGAGACATTAAACCGAGGCCCCATCTGCTCATAAAAGATCCCATGGCACTATATTGATGAAGATCGATAGATTTTTGAATATTAAGGGATATGGGGTTAGTGCAGGAAAGTGGAGATGAGGTAGAAGATCAGCCATGATCTTATTGAATGGCGGAGCAGGTTCGAAGGGCCAAATGGCCGACTCCTGCTCCTAATTCTTACGTTCTTAAGAGCAGGGGAGTTATCCCCTTTGTCCTGGGCCAATGTTTATCCCTCAATCAACATCACTAAAACAGATGATCTGGTCATTATCACATTGTTGTTTGTGGGAGCTTGCTGTGCACAAATTGGCTATTGCGTTTCCTACATTACAACAGTGACTACACTTCAAAAAGTACTTCATTGGCTGTAAAGTGCTTTGGGGCATCCTGAGGTCATGAAAGCCGCTATATAAATGAAAGTCTTCTCTTTGTTTCATCGAACTGGAGACTGTACACTTGTGAAACAAGCTGTAAGAAATCAGAATGGGAATTGAACAGTGACGAATCTATTGGGCAAGCCGTGAGATCTGAGACGCCATTAAATGACTAGGACAAATCGTGCCCTGCCCAAGAAAATAGAGTGGAGGGGAGCACAGCAGGCAGGGATTTTTTCTTTTCTCGGGCACGTCCTAATTTACCCTCATCCATCCTATCAGAAACGACCTCTCCCTTTGTTGATCTGGGAAGAGTTAAATCAGTGCCTTGCTTCTTGGCTGCCTTCTTAGTAGATTAGAAGATGATGACCATAAACGAATATGAAAGCCCCATTTACAGTACCACCCCTGTAGAGACTGCATTAAGTTCGAATCAAGATGATCCCAACATAATGGAATCTCCTGGGGCTTATACTTACAGCGGCACTGATTCGCTTCATGCTCCAGGCAATTTTACATTATCAGCCCAATGTATGTACTGAGCATTCTTTCTCTGAAGGACAAAAGGCAAAAGATTAGAATCATATATTTATACCGGTCTTATTCATAACTCACACTTTGTAGTCTGGGTTAGCTCCCATGTGGCGAGTTGAGAGTGTTTAAAAGCAACAATCACTATGGCAGTTTTCATTTTTTTTTAAATGGACTGATTGGGATAGCCAAAACACTAGTACAAATTCTATAATCCCATATAATAATAGGAGCTGGTGACTTATTCACTGGCCCTGGTTGTAGGGAATAGCAGCATCTTACTGGCACCTTGTCTGGGGTTTCCATTTTCACAGGGAAACCATTAGAACCACACAATTTATCCTCAAGATTCCTGGATTCCCATATAATAAAAACAAAATTTGATTTTTTCATTCACTGTTAACAATGGCCCTGGCTACGAACAGAGTAAATGGTTCTCTATTCTGGCATATTATTGCGTATTTGTTCCAATTTCATAACTAGCCAATACAAGTTTGCAGACACATTATAAGCATGGGTCAATTGTGTGTTTTAACCATTACATTTATTCGTCGCCTGTTTTCCACATTATAACTAATGTTGAATTCAAACATTAGCTGACATAGACGATAAATGGGTTTTCAGTCTTCCCAATGGGTGTGGGGCAATGCTAACCCCCTAAGTTTGTGCGGAACATGACTTGCACTTTATTGGCTATTGGCAAATTTATGAATTTAACTCTAGTTGATATGTTCTCTGGCCACCGATTCCTTTAACATGGGGCTTCAGCAGCCAGTGGCCATATCAGCCTAAGCCAGGCAGAAGTTTGTAGACCAACATTGGGGAATGATCCATTTTCCACTGGGCCTCTCAGGCTGCCACATGTCTCCTTGACAATGCCATGCACGAATGGCTCCAGTGCCTCTGCAGTGAGATCATGATGTTGCCATTCCCTGAAGCTTGAATCTAGATGATCTAAACACAAGAATCTCCTACTTACAGCTGCTCTGATTCACTTCATGCCCCGAGCAAGTTTGCTAATTCTGTGGCCAAAATAGTGCGACCAGCCTGTGCTTCTGTGGCTCGTTGGTCCCTCAGTGCAGAAAAGCCATCTGCACGTTACGAGCCTGAATGTGGGGGGGGGGGGGGGTTGTGGGAGCAGCTCTGTTAGCTCCTTCTCCTAAGACCCGAGCTGCAATATAATAAAAGTTTATGACTGGCTCCACGTTCTAATAACCCAGGAAGTCCATCAGCATTCATTGCACACCTTATAAACTTTCAACTCAGATAATATGTAGAAAACAGGGATGAGGGAATTCAGTTATGTGGCGAGACTAGAGAAGCTGGGATTGTTCTCCTTAGAGCAAAGAAGGTTAAGGGGAGATTTAATAGAGGCGTTCAAAATTATGAGGGGTTTTAATAAAAAAGATAGGGAGAGACTGTTTCCACTGGTGGGAGGATCGGTAACCAGAGGACACAAAATTAAGATAATTGGCAAAAAAGCCAGGAGGGAGATGAGGAGAATTTTTAGGCAGCGAGTTATGATGATCTGGAATGCATTGCCTGAAAGGGTGGTGGAAGCAGATTCAATAGTAACTTTCAAAATGGCAGTGGATATACACTTAAAAAGGGAAAAAAGAAGGGCTTTGGGGAAAGAGCAGGGGAGTGGGACTAATTGGATAGCTCTTTCAAAGAGCCGGCACAGGCACAATGGGCCGAATGGTTGCATACAGGGTTAACACCCTCCACACTGTCTTAACAATGTACCTCAATAGATTACCTCCACTGTACTATGGCAACCTTTCTGCTTCCCACGCAAGCAATCCTTCTGGCTTCGCTCAGCAAGACATCCAATTAGTGCGGAGCTGTCCGCGGTTGAGTGCTGGAGACCCGCGCCCACCAGGAGCTGCAATGGGACTTCTGAAAGTAGCTTCACAATGGACCTTTGCAGCTGTCAATTGAAAGAGGACTTTCATCTCGTCAATCCAGGCTGCATTCAAACCAAGTGCCAGAGGTAGAAGGATAGTGATGTAACCCACACTCATTCCACAAGGAAGAAATTCTACAGAAGAAGAACTTGTCAATGTTTGGCCTCATCACCAAACTCGCTGCAGTTTTGAAAAATGTCAAGTCTAGTGTGCTGGTATGGATGCCATACATTTGCTAAACTGGATAGTATTTCAGCATTCATGCTGTCTCCACAAGCTGCCATTACTCAGGTGCCAGGAATTTTAGTTCTGAGATTAAATTAAGGTTTCTTTTTAAACTGGTTTTCTTTGTGGGGGCGGGGGGGGGGGGGGCAGGGGGAGAGAAAGACGTAGATGACCTACTTAAAGATTTGAAGGGAGTTAGTAACATTCAGGGAAATTATTCATTATGATGAAGGGTTCAAATACCAAGTGCGCAAGTTAAAAAATGAGGAAGGATTGGAGTAAGAATCTTTTTTGCTAATAGAGTTGTGAAATAAGGTACCAGAGACTAAGACACATTTAAGCTAAATGACAATCCATTCACAACCCCATTTTTTTTATGGGCCACATTAAACAGTTCTGAAAGTAACATAAGCTTTCAGGATCACAAAATGCAGTCGAGCTGTTTTATCAGCAAAATACAAGCAGATGCGTTTATAAAGCGCCTTTCACGACCTCTGGATGACCCAAGTCCCGTCGCATTCTCGCGCTCTAAAAAGGTGTAAAATACTATCAGGCCAATCTATACTGGCTAAAGCTAACAGATTTATTTATGAGTTGAATAATACATAACCTCAATAAGACACAACAGTACTTTAACAATAAAATAGAATTAATTCACAAGGGGTTAAAATGCACTATTTAGGACATATTCCTTGCAGTTTGACAAATGACAGGACTTTTGGATGAAAGGTTTTTTTTTTAGACCCTCACATGTGATGTAAGTGGATATCGGCTAATGCTTTGGCTATGTCTAACTTATTTAGCAGCTACAAGAGATCCACTGTATCCTGACTGATTTCCAAAATAAAGAACCTGGCCTGTATCTCACAAGCACCCCAGTAAATTTTGCTAAGATCCACTTCCCTTGCAGATCAGAGGCTAAGGCGTGTAGGTCAGCATGTGAGATTTGCAGTGCTCCCAATTTTCCAGTGATTTATGTCTCCGGTATTCTATGAGCTGGCGTGTGACCTTATCCATGCCTTCTGGTGATGTGCATCAATTGAAACGTAATGGGCCTGAATTTGCGGGCGGAGGCTTCCCACGGGCGGATGCCTCTGAACCGCAATAAAACCACGAACCTACCTGACAGTCCTGTATCCACGGAGACCCGCGCTCCTGGGCCTCTACACGTACACCTGCGTAAAGGCCCACGTACCCCAAGGATGCACGTGATTCGCAAGCGTCCCTGGGAATTGTGGGCCAGCTCAACCAATCAGAAAGGGGACTACCATTATGCTTATGGGGATTCCATTTACATACGGAATCCCCATGAGCTGAATAGGAATCACCTAAAAAACGCATGTACAAAATCTTCAAATAAAAAAAAATTACGGGGGAAAAATTCAGTTGCTTTGCGCCTCCCATTAGCGCCCTGAGGGGGCACTAACGGGGCGCAAAGCACCTAGCGCCCAGGCGCGGCACCGCTAACGCCTCCCGCGAAATTCACCGTGCGCAGCACCCCGCTTGCGCCCCGGCCGCAAACTTGGCTCGCGCCCCCTGACCTACCGCCGGACGCTATTTCCGACAGAGTCAAGGTGGCGTTTTTGCGGCCAGGGCGGCAATAATTAAAGGGCAGGTGCCGGGCAGCCCTTTTTTTTAGGGCCACCTGCCAGCACCAATCCCCTCTCGCCTCCTTCCGCGGGGTGCCGGCCACGATCGGTCAGCCTGGCACTCCTCTTGAGTGCCGGGCACGTTTGCCAGCACCCCACTCCCCGGTGGTCCAGCAGGGCCCCGGTGCGCGCTGCACTAGGCCCCTCCCCTTTAATCAGGGGAGGGAGGCCTGCAGTACCATGGCGCTACGTGCCGACGCGTGTGGTTCTGCTGCACGTGGTGTCGTGATATTCAATGGGAGCACCCCAAGAGGAAGGGGGGGTGCTTCCAGTAGTGCCCTGCTTCCTGCTTGGGGCGCTACCATTCAATTTTGGGCGCGGGGGTAGCACCCCGGCAAAGTTAGCGCCCCAAAGGGGGCGCGAGCCAATTTTTCCCCTGTACAATTTCATTCAACATTTCAAACAAACATTTAATTTTTTGATAAATAAATGTAACCGTTTTAAAGGGGGTAAAAATAACCTATAACTAATTTTAAAGTTTTTATATGTTTAAATAATAAAAATTAAAAAAAAATATTTATTCAAACTCTTACGCTAGTAAAAGAAGGCCCTACGCCTGCTTTTACCAGGCGTAAGAGTTTCACGGGCATTCGCTGGGCAGTAGTTGGGCAAATAGCCCGACTCTCCGCCCGCGAATGTCCATTTCCCGGGGATGCGGAGGTACTGTCGAGAAGATTCTTGACCGATCGCAACTTCTGGATTTTCGCGCACGTGCATCGCAGGCGGAAACCCGGAACTTGCGGGGCGCTTACGGCTGGTGCGTACACGGTCATAGTCCCCGGAAAATCCGGGCCATTGTGTGGTATGTGAATCATTATTTATGCCACTTTAGCCAGATTCCCCGAACTGCATTCCAGATGAGCCTGGTTCTGTCCCAGTAGTAGAACCATGCAAGATTTCCAGGCCTCCATTTTGAAACTTGGTGAGCGAAGGTCACTTCAATTTAACTCTGCTTATTATAAAATACAGAAGATCTCCTATTTTGTCACACACATCTTGCCGATCCATTTGGAAAAGCTTATTAGAGTCCAGCCATGTTCACACATGAACATAAGAACATATGAAATAGGAGCAGGAGTAGGCCCTACAAGCCTGCTCTGCCATTCAATAAGATCATGGCTGATAATCTACCTCAACTCTACCTTCCTGCACTATCCCCATATCCCTTGATTCCCTTGGTATCCAAAAATCTATCGATCTCTGTCTTGAATATATTCAACGACTGGGCATCCACAGCCCTCTGGGGTAGAGAATTCCAAAGATTCACCACCCTCTGAGTGAAGAAATTTCTCCTCATCTCAGTCCTAAATGGCCGACCCCTTATTCTGAGACTGTGGCCCCTGGTTCTAGACTCCCCAGCCAGGGGTAACATCCTCCCATCATCTACCCTGTCAAGCCCCTTAAGAATTTTGTTTCAATGAGTTCACCTCTCATTCTTCTACACTCTAGGGAATATATGCCTAGTCTTTGTTACCTTTAGACTTGACTATTCCAATGCACTCCTGGCTGGCCTCCCACCTTCTACCCTATGTAAACTTGAGGTCATCCAAAACTCAGCTGCCCATGTCCTAACTCGCACCAAGTCCTGTTCGCCCATCTCCCCTGTGCTCGCTGACCTACATTGGCTCCCGGTTAAGCAGCGCCTTGATTTCAAAATTCTCATCCTTGTTTTCAATCCCTCCATGGCCTCGCCCCCTCCCTATCTCTGTAATCTCCTTCAGCCCCACAACCCTCTGAGATATCTGCGCTCCTCTAATTCTGCCCTCTAGAGCATCCCTGATTATAATCGCTCAACCATCGGTGGCCGTGCCTTCTGTTGCCTAGGCCCTAAGCTCTGGAATTCCCTGCCTAAACCTCTCCGCCTCTCTACCTCTCTTTCCTCCTTTAAGACGCTCCTTAAAACCTACCTCTTTGACCAAGCTTTTGGTCACCTGCCCTAATTTCTCCTTATGTGGCTCGGTGTCAAATTTTTTGTCTTATAATGCTCCTGTGAAGCGCCTTGGGAAGTTTTACTACGTTAAAGGCGCTATATAAATACAAGTTGTTGTTGTTGTCTACTCAATCTCTTCTCATAGGAGAATACCCCCATCCCAGGTGCTGACACACTTTGACCCCTCGTGCTGTCCTCATTACAAGTGGCAGGTTTACCTGTTGAATTATTGTTAATTGTGTCAAGTTTTCTCATAAGGGAGAAGGTGTGTTCTTGTGGTTTTTTTTTAAGTGTTTCCTTTTTATCTTTTGAAGGAGATCTCTGGGGTGCACGGTTATTCAAGCTGACAAAAAGATGCAGTGAATAAAACTGGCCCATTTAGTGCAGGTACATTTCCAAAACACCAGTATAGTGCAGCACATTATAACAGATGCTTAGCTGACCCTTCCCTGCCAAACAAATCCAAAGGGGCACAATGCAGAGAGCCAGAAGGGATAGTGCTTAATCACTTGCCTCTTTCTAGTCTCCATGCTAATATATGCTATGCAGTAACAGTCATTAAACTTGTATCCCTAAATGTGAGAGGATTAAACCATCCATTAAAAAAAAATTAACATACATCAAAGAGGAGCTATTAAAGCAGAGATAAAGAGATATGTTTTTCCCCTTGTATGTAGCCAAGGAGAAATGAGGCAGCAAGGGATTTCACATAGAAAATATTCCGAGTCCCAAGATCTGAGGGCTGACAACAAACTTAGAAGTGGAGTTGGAACAAGCTTGAGGGGAACCTGGTGGTGTTATGTGAGGGTGCAGAAACCCTTCTCCGTTATAACCGAGCTGAATAAAATTATAGGACAAGGATCCTTGGTTGCAGAATACGACTACTACTCCTGCAGCTATTAAACTGGGAGCTAACAGCACACGCATAATAAGGTTATTATGAAGGATGATTATGTCTTGGAGCACTCAAGGCTGGGAGAAGAGATGTGTGACTACCTTGCCCATGATGAAGGAGGAAGAGGAACGCTTTGTAAAGAGGGAACTGTTAAACTAAGTGAAGGAATGGGCTTTTTGGCCAGAGGTATTGCCACAGTTACTGCAAGGGTAGACCTAAAGCATCTAGCCAAGCTTTTCCAGTACAGCTACAACACTGGCATCTATCCGACAATGTGGGAAAACTGCCCAGGTATGTCCTGTCCACAAAAAGCAGAACAAATCCAATCCGGCCAATTTCCACCCCATCAGTCTACTCTCAATCATCAGCAAAGTGATGGAAGGTGTCATCGACAGTGCTATCAAGCGACACTTACTCACCAATAACCTGCTCACGGATGCCCAGTTTGGATTCCGCCAAGACCACTTGGCTCCCGACCTCATTACAGCCTTGGTCCAAACATGGACAAAGGAGCTGAATTCCAGAGGTGAGGTGAGAGTGACTGTCCTTGACATCAAGGCAGCATTTGTCTGTGTGTGGCATCAAGGAGCCCTAGTAAAACTGAAGTCTATGGGAATCGGGAGGAAAGCTCTCCACTGGCTGGAGTCATACCTAGCACAAAGGAAGATGGTTGTGGTGGTTGAAGGTCAATCATCACAGCCCCAGGACATCGCTGCAGGAGTTCCTCAGGACAGTGTCCTAGGCCCAACCATCTTTAGCTGCTTCATCAATGACCTGCCCTCCAACATAAGGTCAGAAATGGGGATGTTCGCTGATGACTACACAGTGTTCAGCGCCATTCGCAACTCCTCAGATAATGAACGTCGTCCATGCCTGCATACAACAAGACCTGGACGACGTTCAGGCTTGGGCTGATAAGTGGCAGGTAACATTCGCGCCACAGAAGTGCCAGGCAATGACTATCTCCAACAAGCGAGAGTCTAACCACAGCGCCTTGACATTCAACAGCATTACCATTGCCAAATCCCCCACCATCAACATCCTGGGGGTCACCATTGACCTGAAACTTAACTGGACCAGCCACATAAATACTCTGGCAACAAGAGCAAATCAGAGGCTAGGAATTCTGTGGCGAGTGTCTCACCTCCTGACTCCCCAAAGCCTTTCCACCATCTACAAGGCACAAGTAAGGAGCGTGGAATACTCTTGACTTGCCTGGATGAGTGCAGCTCCAACAACACTCAAGAAGCTCGACACCATCCAGGAAATAGCAGCCCGCTTGATTGGCACCCCATCCCCTACCTTAAACATTCACTCCTTCCACCACCGGCGCACCGTGACTGCATTGTGTACCATCTACAAGATGCACTGCAGCAACTCGCCAAGGCTTCTTCAGCAGCACTTCCCAAAACCGTGACCTCTTCCACCTAGAAGGACAAGGGCAGCAGGCGCATGGGAACACCACCACCTCCAAATTCCCCTCCAAGTCACACACCATCCTGACTTGGAAGTATATCGCCATTCCTTCATCATCGCTGGGCCAAAATCCAGGAACTCCCTCCTTCACCACACGGACTGCAGCGGTTCAAGAAGGTGGCTCACCACCACCTTCTCGAGGGCAGTTAGGGATGGGCAATAAATCGCCCACATCCCATAAATACACATTTTTAAAAAAAGATCTGAAGACAGAAGGTAGAAATTAGTAATTGCAATAAGTGGCAATTTCTAACCACCACCCATTCCATTTGAATAGGTAAATAACGAGCTGCCTACTGTCCAATTAAACTTGTATTTGCTTCAGTGCTGCTTTAGCCACTGTTTCTCTTCAGACAGGGAATTACTCGCTCTCATCAGCAAACAGAAAAATATCACTTTTGATGGTGCCAATTGATGACGAGGAACAGAACAGAGCCCAGCATAATTTTCAGGGATAAGGAAAGAGCTTGAATTTACACAGTGTCTCATCACACCCTCGCGATATACGGAAGCTCCTTGCAGCCAATGGATTACTTTTGAAGAGTTGTTATGTATATGTAGTGAAACAAGGCAAGCAATTTGCACATAGCAAGATCCCACAAACAGCAAATGAATGAATGACCAGTTAATCCATTTTTTTTGTGGTGTTGGTTCAGGGTGGATTGTCAGCCAGGACACTCGGCAAGGGGGAATGCCAGAGTGGTGTGATGCAAAGACAAACTTCCATTTAGCTTTGCTTGCATCCATTGACGGTCATACCTAAATCGTAGTGCAATTTATTCTAACCTTGCATGTATTTACTAGGGAGAGTTATTCTACTATGCCTCTGACTAACTCCCAGACCTTACTTTCTCATTCTCAACAGAAGACAGAGAAATAAGTTACATAGATACATAGATACATAGAAGATAGGAGCAGGAGTAGGCCATCCGGCCCTTCGAGCCTGCTCCGCCATTTAATGAGATCATGGCTGATCCTTCAATTCAGTATCCCGTCCCCGCCTTCTCTCCGTAACCCTTAACCCCTTTTGCCTGTAGAAATATATCTAATTCCCTCTTAAATATATTTAATGAGCTGGCGTACACTGCCCTCTGTGGCAATGAGTTCCACAGGTTCACCACTCTCTGAGTGAAGAAATTCCCCCTCATTTCTGTCCTAAATGGTTTAGCCCTTATCCTTAAATTATGTCCTCTAGTTCTGTTCTCACCCGCCAAGGGAAACATTCCTTCTGCATCTAATCTGTCTAGACCTGTCAGAATTTTATACACTTCTATGAGGTCCCCTCTCAATCTTCTAAACTCCAGTGTGTACATCCCTAAACTACATAGTCTCTCCTCATAGGTCAATCCCGCCATTCCTGGTATCAGCCTGGTGAATCGCCGCTGCACCCCCTCCATGGCAAGAACATCTTTCCTCAGATGAGGCGACCAAAACTGTACACAGTACTCGAGGTGTGGTCTCACCAGTGCCCTGTACAGCTGCAGCAAGGTATCCCTGTTCCTGTATTCCAACCCTTTTGCTATGAAGGCCAGCATACCGTTTGCCTTCTTGACCGCCTGTTGCACCTGCATGCTCGCCTTCAGTGACTGGTGTACAAGAACACCCAGGTCTCTCTGTACTTCCCCCTCTCCCAATTTATTGCCATTTAAATAATAATTTGCCCTCCCGTTCCTGCACCCAAGGTGGATAACTTCGCACTTGTCCACATTATAGTGCATCTGCCATTTATCCGCCCAATCACCCAGTCTGTCCAAATCGCTCTGGAGCTTCCTGGTCTCCTCCTCTGAGCCCACCCCCCCTCCTAGTTTAGTGTCGTCTGCAAATTTGGAAATGCTGCATTCGACTCCCTGATCCAGGTCATTAATATAAATTGTGAACAGCTGGGGACCCAGGACAGATCCCTGTGGTACCCCACTTGTTACTGCCTGCCATTCAGAAAATGAGCCGTTTATTCCAACTCTCTGTTTTCTATCTGACAGCCAGTTCTCTATCCACGTCAATACTTTCCCCTTTATCCCATGAGCTTCAATTTTCCATGCTAATCTTTTATGTGGGACCTTATCGAAGGCCTTTTGGAAGTCCAGGTACACCACATCTACTGGCTCTCCCCCATCTATTTTACCAGTTACTCCCTCAAAAAATTCCAATAGATTAGTCAAGCACGATTTACCCTTTGTAAATCCATGTTGACTCTGTCCTATCCTGTCCCCATTTGCTAAGTGCTCGGCTATTTCATCCTTAATGATGGACTCCAGCATTTTGCCCACAACTGATGTAAGGCTTACAGGTCTGTAATTACCTGCTTTTTCCCTACCCCCCTTTTTGAATAGTGGGGTAACGTTAGCTACCCTCCAATCCATGGGCACTGTTCCCGAGTCTAATGAATTCTGAAAAATCATGCTTAGTGCATCCGCTATCTCTAGGGCCACCTCCTTCAGTACCCTAGGATGCATGTTATCAGGCCCTGGGGATTTGTCCGCCTTCAATCCCTTTAGCTTCCTTAACACCATATCCTTAGAGATATTGATTTGCGTCAGTTCCTCCTTTGCCAATGTCCCTATTTTTCCCGATATCCCATGGAGGTTTTTTGTGTCTTCCTTCGTAAAGACTGACCCAAAGTATGCATTTAGTTGGTCTGCCATTTCCTTATTTCCCATTATATATTCCCCCGTATCTGACTGCAATGGACCAACTTTGGTTTTCACCAGTCTTTTCCTCTTGATATACTTATAAAAGCTTTTGGAGTTAGTTTTTATATTTTCCGCCAGCTTGCTTTCGTAAGCTATTTTGCCCTTCTTGATTAAGCCCTTTGCCCTCCTTTGCTCTATCTTAAACTGTTCCCAATCTTCCGCTCTGGCGCGTTTTTTGGCTATTTTATACGCCCTATCTTTGGATTTTATGCTGTCTCTAATTTCCCCTGTTATCCACGGTTGAGTCACCTTTTTAGATTTCCTTTTATGCCAGATTGGTATAAACAATTTTTGCAATTTTGTCATTCTATCTTTAAATGCTTGCCATTGTTTATCTACCTCCAGTCCTCCCAGGAACGTTGTCCAATCAGACCTACTCAGTTCCCGTCTAATGGCATCATAATTCCCCTTGTTTAAATTCAGGACCTGAGTCTCTGAGTCAATTTCTTCGCTCTCCATTTCGAGTGAGAAATCGATCATGTTATGATCGCTCTGACCCAAGGGTCCCCGTACAACAAGATTACTAATTAGTCCCTTCTCATTGCACAGTACCCAGTCCAATATAGCCTGTTCCCGAGTTGGTTCCTCGACATATTGATCCAGATAACCATCCCTTAAACACTCAAGGAATTCCTCCTCCTCATTATTTTTACTGATTAGGCTAGTCCAATCTATATGTAAGTTAAAGTCACCTATGATGACAGCTGTGCTCTTATTGCACGCTTCTCTAATTTCCCTCGTGATGCCCTCCCCAACCTCTATTTTACTATTTGGAGGCCTATATACCACTCCTATTAATGTTTTTCGCCCCTCGCTATTTCTTAGCTCCACCCATATAGATTCTGTATTAACTGAGTTAATATCCTTCCTTTCAATTGCATTTATCCCCTCTTTTACCAGCAATGCTACCCCTCCTCCCTTTCTTTTTTGTCGATCCTTCCTAAATACTGAATACCCCTGTATGTTAAGCTCCCAGCCCTGCTCACCCTGCAACCATGTTTCCGTAATCCCAATTAGATCATAATTATTAACCTCTATTTCCACAGCTAATTCATCTACCTTGTTCCTGATGCTTCTCGCATTAAGGTATAAAACCCTCAGGCTTTTTTTATGCTCACATTTTTTATGAATTAGTTTGGCCCTTTGTTTTTTGTTCCTCTCCTTTTTACCATTTATTTCTGTCTGCCTTTCACTTTCCTCTATTTCACTACATGGGTTTCTAGCCCCCTGCCATACTAGTTTAAATGCTCCCGAACTGCTTTATCAAAATTTACCCCGAGAACCTCAGTTCCATCTTTGCACAGGTGTAGACCGTCCCTTTTGTATAGGTCACACCTACCACAAAACTGGTCCCAATGCCTCAAAAATTTAAAACCCTCCCTCTTACACCACTGCTCAAGCCACGTATTTAGCCTAACTATCCTGTTCTCTGTACTCTTACTAGCACGTGGCACTGGTAGTAATCCAGAGATTACTACCTTCGAGGTCCTACTTTTTAGCTTGGCTCCTAACTCCCTAAATTCTACTTGTAGGACCTCTTCCCTTTTTTTAGCTACGTCGTTGGTACCAACATGTATCACGACAACTGGCTGTTCCCCCTCCCCCTCCAGAATGTTCTGCACCCGCGCCGAGACATCCTTGACCCTTGCACCAGGGAGGCAAATTACCATCCTGGAGTCTCGGTCGCGACCACAGAAACTCCTATCTATTCCCCTTACAATCGAATCCCCTATTACTATAGCCCTGCCACTCTTTTTCCCTCCCTTCTTTGCAACAGAGCCAGTCATGGTGCCATGAGCCTGGCTGCTGGTGCCTTCCCCCGATGAGTCATCCCCCCCGACAACAGCACCTAAGGCGGTGAACCTGTTGCTGAGGGAGACAACCCCAGGGGATTCCTGCACTACCTTCCTGCCCTTGCTCTGCCTTTTGGTCACCCATGTACTATCTACTCTGGCCTTAACCTGCGGTGTGACCGCAGTTCCAAGTTCCAAATGTAGGAAAGCTTAAACTTTTCAAATGATGTTTCTTGCAGTTAGGAAAATGTGCACTTTGTAGCTCATACACTCTTCCCTCCTTCTGGCAGGTACGAAACAATCTCTAAATCCTGTGTTTCAATACCTCCCCTCCGAGGAACATAGCGATTCCTCAATGTTTCCACAACTTCTTAAATGTGGTCCCTTGTCCTGCTCTCAATTCAGTTTGAAGTAATTTTCCAGATTTAGATTTTCCATATCTAAAATAATCCTCCATAAATCACCTCAGATACTTCTTGAAAGGTTCAAGTTTCTCTAGTCTCTATAATCAGACCGACTAAGTTTCTGAAAGTGTCAGCTGTGGCTCAGTTGGTAGCACACTTGCCTCTGAGTCAGAAGGTTGTGGGCTCAAGTCCCACTCCAGGGACTTGAGCATATAAAGCTAGGCTGACACTCCAGTGCAGTGCTGAGGGAATGCTGCACTGTTGGAGGTGCCGATTTTCGGATGAGACATTAAGCCGAGGCCCCGTCTGCTCGCTCTGGTATATGTAAAAGATCCCATGACACTATTTCGAAGAAGAGCACGGGAGTTATCCCCGGTGTCCTGGGCCAATATTTATCCCTCAACTAACATAACAAAAACAGATTATCTGGTCATTTTCACATTGCTGTTTGTGGGACCTTGCTGTGTGCAAATTGGCTGCCCCGTTTCCCACATGACAACAGTGACTACACTTCCAAAGTACTTCATTGGCTGTAAAGCGCTTTGAGATGTCCGGTGGTCATGAAAGGCGCCATATAAATGCAAGTCTTTCTTTTCTTTTAAAGTGCGAGCTGATAACAGCACAGCGAGGGAGAAGGGGCATCTGGGTGAACAGGGCAACCACCAGTGCATCTCCTTAACCAATGAGATTTAAGGATTGGGGAAAAACAACTGTGGAAGGACTGAAAAGGAGGGTGATTAAAGGGGGTGAATTCAATGTCAAATCAGGTACAGAAAGAGAAATAGAGAGGGAAAGAAAGATTGGATTGAGAGAGCGGGAGAGAAAAAAAGAACCAGAAAGAAAAGAAAATTTAAACTTTAAAATTTGACATTTTTTAAATCGCCCCGAAAAATTCAAAACCTGAAGGAATGAGACTCCACACTTGTAATAGTTCATTTTAAGAGCCAGAGAGGTTTATTGGCAGTCATTAACAATTATCACATTGTCAAAAGGGTACTTGCGCTACTAATTACTGGCCCTAAATATTGCGGCAGGTTTAGTTCGTATCTACCACACAAATACAGCAACTCCATGACATTCAATGCGTGTCAACGGTGAGGCAGACGCCGAGATGCCGTTTTTGCGAAGCTATCGGCGGAGCAGCGCAACTCGGACAGCACCTTTTGGATAACCGCATTTAACCGCACAGCTGATCATCGCCTTTAGTTGCATATTTACGCAAAATAATGGCGAGACCCATTAGCCCCACCGTTACTTTGACGGCAAAATCTGTCCCATCTTGTCCAACTTATTTTGTAATTTCTGTGCTGCCTCCTTCAAGTCCACAGTGTAAGACTTTCTCTTACTACTGTTTGGACCTCGAGAATTACGAATAAGCGTAACAATGACAGATAAGTTTGTGATCAATATAATTGGTCTTTATTCACACTACAGTTCAAAATTCAAATGTACATAGAAGCATTCCCTCGCAATTAATATGCTCACAATTTATCGTACATAAAAGTATTCTCTCACAATTAATATGCCCACAGTTTAATAGGTCAAACATACACAAAAATTATTCTTTAGCAGTCTATGCTCTATGTCTGACTTTCATACATACTCTTATCCCAGGGTGATCAGTCCGGAAAAGTAGTAGGTTGCAAACATAGACTGGCCAGTCCAACCGCTTCCTTTGTTCCTCTTTGTCTCTTTCTTCTTCTGAATTTCCTGCTTCTGGGTCATTCCTTTATAATGCCTTTCTGACGGCCCCCCTCGTATTTCTTCATCCGCCTCCCTCTGATAGGTCAGCTTCACTCCCAACCTTCCCTGATTGGAGTTCCTTCTGCATGACACATTCATGTTCCTGTGATGTGAGTGGGGGGCGGGACTTCCTCTTCATCCGGTGTTTCCCCTTCCTGTCCATGTGGTCTCACAAACAAAGGACCACATGCTGACCATTTTGAGTCCTTACAGGCAAAGGACCCCCTGCTGACTTCCTACATTTTGAGTCTGTCCGTTATCATTTCGCAATTCCGATCGCCACACGGTAGCAGCGGTTTTATTTCGTTTTTTTTTAGAATCTTACAACAGCCTCTCCTGGTTTGGTATTACCTGATCAGCAGGAGGCTCTTTTTCTGACTGGGCTGGTGCCTGTCCTTCTGAACTTCTTGCTCCCTCCTCCACTGAAGTGGAGATGGACTGCACCATTAACCGCCCCAATCCAGAGATCACCCATCCCATCGGATTCTAAATTATTGAGGTTGGGTAACAGTAATGGTATTTCACTTGTAAATTGTCAATTACTGTGCATGAACGATTGTATACGATAGCTGCCACTCCAGCGAGTGCATCTGCACTGTTAAAATGCAGGGTCAGCACAATTAGCTGGAAAAGCTTCTGTTGCTGATTGAATCTGTAATGTCACGTTTAGTGCTACTATTCTGTATATGCAGATGTGTACGATTAGTCTCTGTCCTTAGGCTGATATTTAATTTTTCAGACCCATTTTAAAATGCATAGCACTTAGCGGTCTGAATTAGCACTGTCCTTGTTTTGAATCCAGGTGCATTAAATTGATGGAGACCGCTAATTACACATGTAGGTATCATATGTCCTTAAAATGTTAATGCAGAAATGTAGCTTGTATAAATTGGTAGAGTCTAGTATCATTATTATGAGTTTAATTACTAGGTGATATTTTCTGCGCTGTGCCAAATCAATTCATTGTGAAGTAGCTTCAATAATCTTTCTAACCAGAAAGCTATCTTTTGGATGCATCTTGAAGGGGAAACAGGCGTAAGAATTCTAAGGGTTCTCTGCGGGCGGAAGGTCTCCAGAAAGTGGAACTATCCGCCCGCAGAGGCCCTTCTCTAGGGCAGGCGTCCGATCTGTCAAGAGCATACTTGACAGATCGAAAATGCCGGTTTTCAGCTGTGCATGCCTGAAACCAGCATTTACAATGTCCCTACGGGTGTGTACACAGCGCGTACACACCCGTGGGCATCGGAATATCCGGCCCTTTGTTAATGCAAGCAATCATTAAAAAAAGAAGAAAGTCAGTCACTTAATGTTGGGTGCTTCTGAAATGCAGCCTGACGTGTTCAAGCATTTTCCAATCTGCAATGTTCCCCACCCAAACAACAAATAAACCCAAGCCTGTGTTTACTGAACAGTTGGATTTTGTGGCCTTAGAGACCCAGCTGTATCTCAGCAGCCAAAGGATGCCCTGTTGTCCGTTTATAAAACAGCACATCACCTGACTTGTGGTGAGCAATGCCACGAGAGATCGGACGACTTCCAATGTAGCATGCATTTTTGTCTTTCACAGGTTGGTGTCACACTTGCACCTGATTGGTACATTGCCTACCTGTTCAGTTGTAATTTCTAATGAAATTTGAACCAATTGGCAAGTAGCTATGATTGCGTATATTGGGCCTATACTCTCTGGAGTTTAGAAGAATGAGGGGCGATCTCATTGAAACATATAAGATTCTGAGGGGAATTGACAGGGTAGATGCTGAGAGATTGTTTCCCCTGGCTGGAGAGTCTAGAACTAGGGGTCACAGTTTCAGGATAAGGGGTAGGCCATTTAAGACTGAGATGAGGAGGAATTTCTTCACTCAGAGGGTTGTGAATCTTTGGAATTCTCTGCCCCAGTGGGCTGTGGAAGCTGAGTCTTTGAGTATATTCAAGGCTGAGATCAATAGATTTTTGGACTCTAGGGGAATGAAGGGATATGGGATCGGGCGGGAAAGTGGAGTTGAGGTCGGAGATCAGCCATGATCTTATTGAATGGTGGAGCAGGCTCGAGAGGCCAGATGGCCTACTCCTGCTCCTAATTCTTATGTTCTTATGTTCTAAAACCACCAATCATGATATTCAAAGAAAACTGAATCATAAATGATCTGTCAGCAACCGCTACCAATAAAAACCAAAGAAATCACAAAATATTCTTGACAATCTTTTTGGCTGCTATCTTGGGCTGAGCGCTTTTTGTGTGCATGTCCTTTGAGTTAAAGGATGGGCACGTGGCAAAACTAAGCCAAAGTGGCTAACAGGTTGTGCACAAGAGATTAATATGGCTTAAGTAAAAATGTTTTTACAGATTTCAAGAAACGAATTCTCAAGGAGGGGATTAGGCATCGGGCTCAGATGAAGACACTGATTCACTAATATAAAAACAGAAAATGCTGGAGATACTCAGCAGGTCAGGCAGATCATCGACCTGAAACGTTAACTCTGTTTCTCTCTTCACAGATGCTGCCTGACCTGCTGAGTATCTCCAGCATTTTCTGTTTTTATTTCAGATTTCCAGCATCTGCAGCATTTTCTTTTTGTATTACTGATTCACTAATGTCCTTTTCGGAAATTAAACCTGCAATCCTTGCCGGGTCTGGTCTATATGTGACTCCGCCCCCACACCAATGTGGTTGACTCTTCACTGCCCTTTGATTGGCCGAGAAAGCCACTTGGTTGTATCAAAACTGCACCACCTCCTCAAGGCAAACTAGGGATGGGCAATAAATGCCGGCCTTGCCAGCGATGCCCACATCCTGAGAATGAATGAAAGGTGCTATCAAAGCAGCCAAAAGGTAATTGTAGAAGAAGATGGTGGATAACTGCAGTAGGAATAGCAAACTCTTTATGTTAGAAGTCAGATGGCCATTATACTGCAGAGGGTCATTGAAGAATTCCTCGGGGCAGATTCAGGTGGATTCCCAGGGTATAGCAGAAGGTTTAAATGGCTATTTTGCATCAGTCTTCACTTCAGAAGATGATCAATTCGCAATAATTGTGCTGTTGACTCAAGTTGTAAGTGGCAAACTGTCCTAGAGAGAATAAGGGATCTCAAAACAGATCGGGCCACTGATGCACTAAGGATGCACAAAGAAATGGGAGGTTTGCTCAACGAGCCCCTAGTTTATATATATTTTAACAGCTCATTAGGATCTAGGATTGTCCCCATGGACTGGACGGAGATTCATGTGGTGCCAATATTCAAAAAGGGTAACAAGGTAGAACCAGAAAATAACAGGCCCGTTAGTTTGATTATGGTTGAGGCAAGCGCCAAGAGGAGATTATTAGAGAAGCTATGCAAGCACACACTGACTGAGAAGGGGGTATTAGAGATTCTGAACATGACTTCTGAAAAAGCTCATGCCTCACCAACCCTGGTTGAATTTTCTGACGAGGTTACTAGGTTTCTTGATATAGGTAGCCCTGTTCCCATCGTATACCTGGATTTTCATAAAGCTTTTGACAAGTTGCCACACAACAGGCTACTTAATGAGAGAGGTTTGTTAGATTGGTGGACAGGTCCTGGGTTGGATAAGGAATTGGTTGCATTCTCGTAGGTAGAATGTTGTTAATGGTAGTAGTTCTGCAAACGGGGGCCAGTTACTAGTGGAGTCCTGCAGAGATTGGTGTTGGGGCCATTGCTCTTCACAATCTTTGTGGGAGTGTTAGGATCTTGGATGAGAAAAATGGAAAATAGCAGATCTAGAAACAATGGTGAAATGGGTCTGCATGTGGCAGATATAATTTAATGTAGTGTTATTCCTGTTTGGTAGGGATAAAGCCAAGCATGTGTACTGATTTCTAATATTGTGAAATCATGGTGGGTGCTTGCCATTATTTTCTAGTGCCTGCTGCCATTGATGATATTTGTCAATAACATGAAGAAATCTGAGCCTTTAATACAACTCAATTATCTGAGTTCTTATTATCAATAGGACAGCTTGATAACAGGAGTAGTCATTTGATAGGGCCTCAGGATTTTTCACTGGATTCTGTTACATCACTCTATCTCTATCTCTGTCTCTCCTATCTCTTTCCCAGTAATGTATTCTCAGAATGTTCAGTCAACTGCGTGCTATGATTATAGAGGTCAGATCAAGGGTGATGTCAGGAAGCACTTCTTCACACAAAGGGTGGTGCAAATCTGGAACACTCTCCCTCAAAAAGCTGTTGAGGCTAGGGGTCAATTGAAAATTTCAAAACTGAAATTCATAGGTGTTTGTTAGGCAAGGGTATTAAGAGTTAAGGAACCAAGGCTGGTAGATGGGAGCGAAGAGACAGATCTGCCACAATCTAACTGAATGGCGGAACAGGCTCGAGGGGCTGAATGGCCTACTCCTGATCCTTTGCCTGGGAGTTTCTTGATTTTTCAGGAAAAGGGAAGAGCTGAGGGATTGTGGCCAGGTGCCAAATGTTCGGTGCTGTGGAGACATTATTTCACACTAAACGTTAGAAACTCTTCATTTCCTTTTGTCAGCACAGTCTAGCCCCTCGTTACCATAGCAGCACAACCAAAGGCTGCTTGATTTTTTCGAGCTACTTTATTTTAGTTTCTCTTTATGCAGTGTCAGAAACTAATCGAACTGTACACGTCTTGATTAGTGTAGTCAAGGTAAACCAATGAAAAATTAATTGGATTAGGAAAACATACTTTTGCCTTCACTCAGATTATTTCCATGCATATCTTTATGATCTTATTGGACATATGATTTAGAAATACTAATTAAGTTGGTATGTAATTCAAAGTGTCTGTAAAATATTCTTAAAAGAATCCATTTTATAAACTGTAGCAGGATTCATTTATTTGGTACTTTCATGGAGTCTGGCCCATTGTGGGGAAAAAAAATTAACCAACAATTTCAATCCAAAGTCGATCAGAATGATATTAGCCATTGCTCGCTTTTCCTGTTGCGGCAGGAATGTATTTTGAGTGTTTAGCACTAGTCAAAATTTAACACATTTGTCAGATGAATTGAGATTCATACATTAATGTCTTCAACAACCAGACTGGCATCTGTGTTAATTTAATGAGTGGGCTCATTGAACCAAAGTTTTTATAGAACTAAATTGAGGAATTACTTCAGATTTGTTAACCACATAACATGAAGCCTGAATACGTAGGCCTTTGGGGAAGAGTGACCATAATATGATAGAATTTTATATTGAGTTTGAAAGTGATTTGGTTAAATCTGCAACTAGGGTCTTAAATCTAAACAAAGCAAACTACATAGGTATGAGGGGCGAGTTGGCTACGGTAGGTTGGGAAACTACATTAAAAGGTATGACAAGCATTTAAAGAATAAATACATAATTTACAACAAATATACATTCCTTTAAGGCACAGAAACCCCACAGGAAAAGTGGTCTAACTGTGGCTAATAAGAGAAGTGATCTCATTGAAACATACAAAATTCTTACAGGGCTTGACAGGGTAGATGCAGGGAGGATGTTTCCCCTGGCTGGGGAGTCTAGAACCAGGGGTCACAGTCTCAGAATAAGGGGTCGGCCATTTAGGACTGAGCTGAGGAGAAATTTCTTCACTCAGAGGGTGGTGAATCTTTGGAATTCTCTACCCCAGAGGGCTGTGGAGGCTTAGTCGTTGAGTATATTCAAGACAGAGATCGATAGATTTTTGAATATTAAGGGAATCAAGGGATATGGGGATAGTGCAGGAAAGGGGAGATGAGGTAGAAGATCAGCCATGATCTTATTGAATGGCGGAGCAGGCTCGAAGGGCCAAAAGGCCGACTCCTGCGTTTATTTCTTATGTTCTTATGTAGGCCTTATCTAGAGCTGTCAAGTGAAGATGTTTGAAAATTCTGATAGTTTTGCCTAGCAGTAGCATTCTATTCTTTATTGCATAGTAATTCCTATTAATAATTGTTAGTTTTGGAAACCAGGGCAGTTTTTTTCCTGGTGCATTTGTTGCCCATAATAAGCTGACGTAGGCCCTGGATGCTATAGGTCATGGAGAGAGTATCAGGCGCAGCTAGTCGCTTACTATTACTGGCCCTAAAACACACCGTCGTTATAGCAGGGGTGCTGCTAAGCCAATATTTTGACATTTGTGTACCAAGAAATCTTTAATGGCCCAGAAATTGATCTCGCTCTGTTCCCGCGGGGGTAAGGCTTTCCCGCGATCTCTCACCTCGCTTGTGCTTTTTCAGATCCAGCTCGCACGAACTTCATGTTCTAGAGATCAGCTGGGCAGTGCTTGCGTATCCCAGCGGCGTAGTGAATTCGTGCGAGCTGTGGGATCACGTGACTCAGTTAGAGCCAATGGCAGCACACCATCTTCCATTCATAAGTTTCACAGCACGGCTGTGAAATCTATGAATCTTACACCCCCCCAAAATAACAGCTAAACCTCAATTAAATAAAAAAAAAAAACCATCACATTAATAAAATAAGTATAGTTAATTAAATTAACCATTTTAAATAAAAAATTAAATTTTTGAAAAAATTTAAAATCTTTTAAAAAGTTATAAAAATAAACTTACCTGTCTTTAAAGTCTCTAAAAAAGATATACCTGTTAAAAAAAATTCAAAAAAATACTTAATTCACTACTTACCTTCTTAAAAGTGGGTCTTACTCCTCCTTTTTACATTTCCAAAATCTTCCGTACTTACCTGCGCGTCCAAAGCATGAAGTGCACAGCGTGCGCGCAGCCTGTAGCGCGCACGCGATGCACCGAGGACCCGCCCCCTTTTCAGAAGAGCAATTGCCGGTTTTCAGCGCATGCGCAGGGCATGCAGAAAACCGGCAATTGGAGTGGGAATACGCGAGAGTACGCAGTGCGTACTCTCGCGTTCCGGGATCAATTTTCGGCCCAAGATCTCTCAAATGAGACCCCTTTCAGAGCCACCGTGCTTTAGTATGAGTCCAGGTAATTAGCCTCTGTAGGATCGCTGCTGCAGTACAGTACACGTCTTGTGTGGTGTGTAACCAGAAGTCAGTCTCGTGTTTCCCTGTTCTATCCTACTCCTGTCGCTCATGGTCTTGAATAGTATTTACTGCAGTGTGGCCTTTTCCACGACAGCTTTTCTAATATAAACGGCTGGATAGTTTTCTACAACGGGCTGAAACCTGTGGCTTTGTTCTCTGCCATTGCTGTGTTTGTATAGCCCAGGTCCATCATGCAAATGTATTAAATTACTTACTAGAAGATGGCCACTACATCACCTTGTGACAGAAAATAATACAGGCTAAACCACTGTTGACAAGTGATCCACGGAAGCAAAAAGACATAGATAAAGTATTGAACAGCACAATAATTCTGTAGTATTTGTTCACGAAGGTATGCTGTACCCTTTTGGAAAGCTGCCTTGTTGCACTTTCCTGGAATGTAACCATTCCTTTTGGATGAACCAGTTGAGCTTTCTCCTTTTTGTTCCTTGGTAACTTTGAAGTGTACCTTTTTGGGATGAAATGTTGCATGTAGAATGTGTGAGCTGTAAGTGTCCACAGAGGCTGGAGCATGCTCGTCATAACTGAAGGTTAACGACCAGAATTGTGATATTTAATCTGGGAAAAACCTCAGAACACAAGTCTCAATCTCCAAGTACGGCTCTACAACGCATTAGTAGCATCCATATTTAAATAATGCTCAAGGGTGAGAACGCACCAAAGTAATGAATGTGCGAATCGATGCATTTGATTCTAGATCACTTTGCACGCTACTAAAAGCTAATACTTAGGACAAAGACACAACCTGACTACTCAACCGCCGCTGTCCCGGTTGGTTGATAGTTATCAACTCCTCTTATGTGGACACCTCGTGTGTTACCCCAAATCAGACGTTGCCAGAACATTCACCACCAACATGGAAGAGGCCACGAGGCAGACCCAGAACAAGATGGATGACAACATAAAAGTGCTCCTTAACAACATGGGCCTTGTTGCCGATGAGGTACAAGTGAGAGCCCGGGACCGTAACGATTAGAAGAAGCTGGTAGCAGCAACATCCTCTTATGGATAAGTTTCTGGACAGAACCCCTTTGATGTAAAGGCATTTCTTTTGAAAGAGTCACACAAACAAAATGTTCACAGTCACACTACGGGGTGTGCCGAGGTGTGACAAAAGGCAGTCAGGAGGATTAAATGTAGTCGTCTGCCATTGTACGCTTCACAGGCATTGTTCTCTATCTATATATGCTTTGTCGATTTGTATTCCTTCACTTCACCTGACGAAGGAGCAGCAGCTCCGAAAGCTTGTGATTTCAAATAAAACTGTTGGACTATAACCTGGTGTTGTGCGACTTCTCACTTTTGTCCACCCCAGTCCAACACCGGCATCTCCGCATCATGGACACTTCGGTAGACAATGGACTGATCAGTATTGTTTCCTTCGCATTTTCCTGACACACTTTTCTTCACGGGCAATTACTCGAAATTACGAGGTTGAATTTCCGCAGGGATTCTCGTTATTTCCCACCGTAACTTTGGTGGAAGGTCTTCAGTGACCATGGAGAAGCGGCGTTCATGAAAGATGAAGTTATGGCAGATGATTGGAAGAACCCCTGCTGAAATCCAACCCCTACATATCTGCCAAAGCTACACCTATTTCCTTTTTGAATATGTTGTCCCAGCTATCAAAACACCTCTTATCTTAAATGATTCCTGATCAAATAGATTGTCCCCTTTCTTGCAGCCTGACCCGGTTCTGTCCTCCATTTTTGTATCGAGCGAAAGGAGCAGCTTCCATTTTAAATCCTATCGATTTGAAACGAAAAAAAAACTAAAGACAGGCATGCCTACTGTTGTCATTGCATGTAAAACAGAAGCTAGTGGTCTCACAAGCATTTGCAAAACTCATAGAAACATAGAAACATAGAAGATAGGAGCAGGAGTAGGCCATTTGGCCCTTCAAGCTGCTCCGCCATTTAATGAGATCATGGCTGATCATCCAAATTCAGTACCCTGTCCCTGCTTTCTCCCCATAGCCCTTGATCCCTTTAGCCTTAAGAAATATATCTAACTCATTCTTGAATATATTTAATGAATTGGCCTCTACTGCCTCTGTGGTAGAGAATTCCACAGGTTCACCACTCTCTGGGTGAAGAAATTCCTCCTCATCTCAGTCCTAAATGGCTTACCCCTTATCCTTAGACTGTGACCCCTGGTTCTGGACACACCCGCCATTGGGAACATCCTTCCTGCATCTAGTCTGTCTAGTCCTGTTATAATTTTATAAGTTTCAATGAGATCCCTTCTCATTCTTCTAAACTCTAGTGAATATAAGCCTAATCGACCCAATCTCTCTTCATACGTCATCCCTGCCATCCCAGGTATCAGTCTGGTGAATCTTCGCAGCACTCCCTCCATGGCAAGAACATCCTTCCTCAGATAAGGCGACCAAAACTGCACACAATACTCAAGGTGTGGTCTCACCAAGGCCCTGTACAACTGCAGCAAGACATCCCTGCTCCTGTACTCGAATCCTCTCGCTATGAAGGCCAACATACCATTTGCTTTCTTAACCGCCTGCTGCACCTGCATGCTTACTTTCAGCGACTGGTGCACAAGGACACCCAGGTCTCGTTGCACCTCCCCTTTTCCCAATCTATTGCCGTTCACATAATAATCTGCCTTCCTGTTTTTGCAACCAAAGTGGATAACCTTGCATTTATCCACATTATACTGCATCTGCCATGCATTTGCCCACTCACCCTGTCCAAATCATACTGGAGTTTCTCCGCATCCTCCTCACAGCACACATGCCCACCCAGCTTTGTGTTGTCTGCAAACTTGGAGATATTACATCTAGTTCCCTCGTCTAAATCATTAATATATATTGTGAATAGCTGGGGTCCTAGCACCGATCCCTGCGGTACCCCACTAGTCACTGCCTGTCACTCGGAAAAAGATCCGTTTATTCTAACTCTTTGCTTCCTGTCTGCCAATCAGTTCTCTATCCAAGCCAGTACCTTACCCCCAATCTGATGTGCTTTAACTTTGCATGCTAATCTCTTATGCGGGACCTTGTCGAAAGCCTTCTGAAAGTCCAAATACACCACATCCACTGGTTCTCCCTTATCAATTCTATCAGTTACATCCTCAAAAAATTCCAGTAGATTTGTCAAGCATGATTTACCTTTTGTAAATCCATGTTGACTTTGTCCGATCCTGTCACTGTTTTCCAAGTGCTCTGCTATTACATCTTTTATAATGGACTCTAGCATTTTCCCCACTACCGATGTCAGGCTTATAATTCCCCATTTTTTCTCTACCACCTTTTTTAAATAGTGGGGTTACATTAGCTACCCTCCAATCCATGGGAACTGTTCCAGAGTCTATGGAATTTTGGAAGATGACCAGCAATGCATCTACTATTTCTAGGGCCACTTCCTTAAGTACCCTGGGATGTAGATTATCAGGCCCTGGGGATTTATCAGCCTTCAATCCCGTCAATTTCCCGAACACCATTTCCCTACAAATACTGATTTCATTCAGTTCCTCCCTCTCATTAGACCCTATGTTCCCCGACCTCTCTGGGAGGTTATTTGTGTCCTCCTTTGTGAAGACAGAACCATGTATTTAATTGGTCTGCCATTTCTTTGTTCCCCATTATAAATTCCCCTGATTCTGACTGCAAGGGACCTATGCTTGACTTCACTAATCTTTTTCTCTTCACATATCTATAGAAGCTTTTACAGTCAGTTTTTATGTTCCCTGAAAGCTTACTCTCATACTCTATTTTCCCCCTCTTAATTAATCCCTTTGTCCTCCTTTGCTGAATTCTAAACTGCTCCCAATCCTCAGGTTTGCTGCTTTTTCTGGCCAATTTATATGTTTGCTCCTTGGATCTTATGCTATCCCTAATTTCCCTTGTTAGCCACGGTTGAGCCACCTTTCCTGTTTTATTTTTATGCCAAACAGGGATGAACAAATTCTATAGTTCATCCATGCGATTTTTAAATGTTTGCCATTGCCTATCCACCGTCAACCCTTTAAGTAACATTCCCCAATCCATCCTAGCCAACTCGCGCCTCATACCATCATAGTTTCCTTTATTTAAATTCAGGACCCTAGTCTCTGAATCAAGTACGTCACTCTCCATCTTAATGAAGAATTCTATCATATTATGATCGCTCTTCCCCAAGGGACCTCGCACAACAAGATTGCTAATTAATCCTTTCTCATTACATAATACCCAGTCTAAGATGGCCTGATCTCTAGTTGGTTCCTCGACATATTGGTCCAGGAAACCATCCCGTATACACTCTAGGAATTCCTCCTCCACAGTATTGTTACTAATTTGGTTAGCCCAATCTATATGCAGATTAAAGTCACCCATGATAACTGCTGTGCCCTTATTGCACGTGTCTCTAATTTCCTGTTTAATGCCATCCCCAACCTCACCACTACAGTTTGGGGGTCTGTATACAACTCCCACTAACGTTTTCTGCCCCTTGGTATTTCGCATCTCTACCCATACAGATTCCACATCATCCGAGCTAATATCCTTCCTTACTATTGTGTTAATCTCCTCTTTAACCAGCAATGCTACCCCACCTCCTTTTCCTTTTTGCCTGTCCTTCCTGAATATTGAATACCCCTGGATATTGAGTTCCCAGCCTTGGTCACCCTGGAGCCATGGGCTGGATTTTCAATGACCCGTGGAGTCGGGTTTGGAGGCGTGTGGGGGGTTAAAGTTGCAGATTCAGGGGTCCCGATCCCATCCTGACTCCATTCAGCCTCCACGCAATTTTGACAAAATCGGTCGCGGGGTTCCCGCCTCCAAGAGGCGGGAGAGGCTATTAAAGCCCTTAACAAGCCCTAAATTGGCTATGTAATGCCATGTTGAAACGTTTTAGCTAGTTTAACCCTTTTCCGACGTGAAGTACGCCTGATGTGAAACACGCCAGGCAAACCTGGCGGGAGCACAAGTGGATAGCTGACTATCAGCTGCAGGTCCACAATTACAACGGAGATGTGATGAAGGTAGTAGTAGTATTGTGATGAAGGTAGTAGTAGTATTAGGTCTGAAAGTCGCCTCTGATGCTGCTGCATTAAATGTCTTCAGAGACTGCCTGGCCTTTGCTGTGAGAGGACCTGGATGCAAAAAAAATTCTCTCTCTCTCTCTCTCTCTCTCTCTCTGAGCTGCTGCTCATTTTGCATCCAGGTCCACTCACAGCAAAGGCCGGCCAGGCAGTCTCTGAAGACTTTCAATGCATCAGCAATGATGACATCATCAGAGGCGACTTTCAGACTGAAACCACTAATTGGGTCATGGGTTCCCACATGCTGGAACTCAATTGCCCAATTAGGTGATAATTGCATCAATCTCCCACATCAAATTGCAGGCGGGTAGATAACACAATGTGCGGATGACACGACCCCAACCCGCCCCAGTATCAAAATCCAGCCCAAAGCCTTCAGGCTTGTTTTTTTTAACACTCTTAGTCCTTTTAGAATTATTTTTAACTGCGGCCCTGTTTGATTTACACTCTTGATTTCTCTGCCTTCCACTTTTGCATTTCTCCTTCCTCTCTTTTGCTTCTATCCTTGTTTCCCTTTTCTCTGTCTCCCTGCACAGGTTCCCAACCCCCTGCCATTTTAGTTTACACCCTCCCCAACAGCACCAGCAAACACACCCCCTCGGACATCGGTCCCGGTCCTGCCCAGGTGCAAACCGTCAAGTTTGTACTGGTCCCACCTCCCCCAGAACCGGTTCCAATGTCCCAGGAATTTGAATCCCTCCCCCATGCACCATTCCTCTAGTCACGTATTCATCTGAAATATCCTTCTATTTCTACTCTGACTAGCAGGTGGCACTGGTAGCAATCCTGAGATTACTACCTTTGTTTGGGGTCTAACCCCACTGCAAAGCTGCAGTCCAAGAAGGGACTGAAGAATGTGGAATTCAATAAAAATATGAACCATACAATAGATTTTAAAGGATAATATGGCAATTTTAAAATAAGAACATAAGAACATAAGAAATAGGAGCAGGAGTAGGCCAATCGGTCCCTCGAGCCTGCTCCGCCATTCAATAAGATCATGGCTGATTTGATCCTAACCTCAAATCTAAAGAACACAAGAAGTAGGAGCAGGACCCGGCCACTCAGCCCCTGGGCCCGCTCCGCCACCCACAGGGCCTTGACTGATCCGAACTCAGCCTCATGTCCAATTTCCTGCCCGCTCCCCGTAACCCCTAATTCCCTTTACTTCTAGGAAACTGTCTATTTCTGTTTTAAATTTATTTAATGATGTAGTTTCCACAGCTTCCTGGGGCAGCAAATTCCACAGACCTACTACCCTCTGAGTGAAGAAGTTTCTCCTCATCTCAGTTTTGAAAGAGCAGCCCCTTATTCTAAGATTATGCCCCCTAGTTCTAGTTTCACCCATCCTTGGGAACATCCTTACCGCATCCACCCGATCAAGCCCCTTCACAATCTTATATGTTTCAATAAGATCGCCTCTCATTCTTCTGAACTCCAATGAGTAGAGTCCCAATCTACTCAACCTCTCCTCATATGTCCACCCCCTCATCCCCGGGATTAACCGAGTGAACCTTCTTTGTACTGCCTCGAGAGAAAGTATGGTCTTTTCTTAAGTATGGACACCAAAACTGTATGCAGTATTGTAGCGCAGGAATATAAGCTACATGTTATAGAAGCTACATTCCTTTATTAGCCGAGGCATAGAATATAAGAGCAGGGAGGTTCTGCTTGAACTGTATAAAACACTAGTTAGGCCACAGCTAGAGTACTGCGTGCAGTTCGGGTCACCACATTACAGGAAAGATGTGATTGCACTAGAAAGGGTACAGAGGAGATTTACGAGGATGTTGCCAGAACTGGGGAGTTTTAGCTGTCAGGAAAGATTGGATAGGCTGGGGTTGTTTTCTTTGGAACAGAGGAGGCTGAGGGGAAACTTAATTAAGGTGTATAAAATTATGAGGGTCCTAGATAGAGTGGATAGGAAGGACCTATTTCCCTTAGCAGGGAGGTCAATAACCAGGGGGCATAGATTTAAAGTACTTTGTAAAAGGATTAGAGGGGAGTTGAGGAGAACTTTTTTCACCCAGAGGGTGGCGGGGGTCTGGAACTCACTGACCAAGAGATGGAAAGTGGGATTAGGCTGGATAGCTCTTTTTTGGCCGGCACAGAATCGATGGGCCGAATAGCCTCCAATGATTCTATGTGTATTCCGCACAACTCAGTATTTGGTCGAGAAATGGATGTGGTTAGTTTATACAGTCCCCTTAAGGGATAGTATCGCAAAGGGTTATTGGATTTCTTGGACAGTGGTGTAGAAAAACTGCTGGGGGAAAATTTTGACTTGCTTGGGAGCTGTGTGTTTTTTTACCCTGTGGTGTCGGTGTTGAATTTCCATGTTTCCCCCATGGAACCTGATCCTCCTGACTGCAGAATTACAGCAAAAATTGTGTTGTACAAGCCCCAGGTTAATGGCTCGCATTCATATACTAGTGCACTGTGATAGCTCAGTAAGGCTGTCGTGGGGGGATGTTCGGCACTCCCAGGAAGGAAGAGTTGGAAAATGGGAAGTTGAGTCAGCAACCACAACATTTGCGTATCCCTTAGTGACTGAATTTGAGACCAGCATCGCTATCTTCAGTTGAATGGTGGGAGAGGGTGAAAATTGCTAATGGGGGACAAAATAGCTTACAAGATGAAAGAGGATCGGCACTTTGCAGTTTCTCAGTATATACAAAAACAACAACAACTTGTATTTATATAGCGCCTTTAACGTAGTAAAACGTCCCAAGGCGCTGCACAGGAGTATTTTAAGACAAAAAATTTGACACCGATCCAGATAAGGATAAATTAGGGCAGGTGACCAAAAGCTTGGTCAAAGAGGGAGGTTTTAAGGAGCGTCTTAAAGGAGGAAGAGAGGTAGCGAGGTGGAGAGGTTTAGGCAGGGAATTCCAGAGCTTAGGGCCTAGGCAACAGAAGGCACGGCCACCAAAGGTTGAGCGATTATAATCAGGGATCCTCAAGAGGGCAGAATTAGAGGAGCGCAGATATCTCGGGGGAGTTGTGTGGCTGAAGGAGATTACAGAGATAGGGAGGGGCGAGGCCATGGAGGGATTTGAAAACAAGGATGAGATTTTTGAAATCAAGGCGTTGCTTAACCGGGAGCCAATGTAGGTCAGCGAGCACAGGGGTGATGGGTGAACGGGACTTGAATGGTGTGGCATTGACCCATGCAAGCCAGAAAGGTTGTGGGTCCAGTCCCTGGTCTGTGCCAAGTTAGTTGGTGTTAGCCAAGTGCCACAGCAGGTTTCAGTACCCATGGTGTAAGGAGGGGGGGGAGAAATCATCCAAGATTTCCACTCTTCTTGCTGTTCAATGGAACCCTTTCCGGAAAGTATACCTGAGTGGTAATGGGGTGAAAGCAGGAACAGGCCTAGATGTGATGACGCTCAGAGTTGTATCCCTTGCTTACACAACAGACTTATCCCACGCATGAAGATTGGCTACTTGGGTGAGGTAAAGGAGGACTGCTGGCGCCAATGCAATCGTACCATATCCCAGCAAGAGTCACCATCTTCAAGAGGGGAGGGTAGAAAAGGGGAGGGTGGGGAGGAGCAAATAAAAAGCTTTGGATGCAATCGGTTTACATATCGGCCCGGGTTTTGCAGTAGAAATAACGGTGAGGCTATCAGCACTCACCGTTATTAATGAGTAAATCAGACAGCAACTTCTGGCGTCCGCACGTGCACAGTTAAACGTGGAAATCAGTTGCTGTCCGAGTTGCCCTGCTCCTCCACAAGCTCCACTGTTACCTCACTGAGACTCGACATTGAGACACATAGGGCTGGATTTTCTCAGCCCCGAGGAGGCGGGTATGGAGGCGGAACTGCCGGTAAAGTTGCAGAATTTGGGGGCGGGTGGCAAACCCGTCCCCAACCCACCTCCGTGCCCTCTTGCCAGGTGGCGGGAAGCCGTCCTGCCCCGGGTCCCGTCTCCTTGAGGTGGGAAAGGGATTAAAGCCTATTAACTGCCTGTTAACAGGCAGAAAATAGGATTATCCCCATTTTTCCTTCCGAAGTAGGAGACGAGTAGGAGGTCTGCAGAGGTCGGAGGGGTCTGATAGTGCGATGTAGAGGTGAGTGATGGATGCAAGTGTGGAGTGGTAAGTGTGTAAGGTGAGTGTAAAGCGTTAGAAAATGTTCACTTACCTTTGTTTCTGCCTCAAGCCTTCAGCCGCTGTGGAGCCGGAGTCCCGACATCTCCATTGTAGAGTTCACAGACTGGCTGTTGGATCCTTCGAACCAACAGCCAGGTGATTTCTGCAAAGTTGAAAGGTTTGATGAGTCCTGAACACAAGGACTCATCAAACTACACAGAATGTCGGTGTTTGACAGCTTCAGAGCTGTCAAACGATGACATTACTTCTTTCAAAAGTTCTTGACAGATGGCACGCCATACGTTGATGTGCTCTGTCACTGACTTCCCCCTAATTGGCCTGCTGAGCCCGCTGGGCGGGCTAAACAACGTCAATCAGGGGAAAATCCCGCTGGTTGGCCAGAAGCTGATGGAGGCGGGATTGAAAGCCGGCAAGCAGCAGTCCCGCCTCCAAAAGCTTCCCATTGAGAAAATCCAGTCCATAGAATGGAGTGAATTTGCAGTACTTGAATTTTTAACGGCATAAGAAGTCTTAGGGCTGGATTTTGCCAATGGGGAGCTTTTGGAGGCGGGACACCCACTTGTCGGGTTTCAGTCCCGCCTCCATCAACTTCTGGCCAACCCACGCTATTTTCCCTTGATTGACCTTGTTAAGCCCGCCCAGCGGGCTCAGCAGGCCAATTAAGGTGAAGCCGGTTACAGAGAACGTCAGCGTATGACGTTTCATCTGTCAAACATTTTTGACAGATGAATTGTCATCGTTTGACAGCTCTGTGAAGCTGTCAAACACTGACATTCTCTGTAGTTTGATGAGTTCTTGAATTTAAGACCTCATCAAACCTCTTTCTTTTGCAGAAATTAGATGGTTGTTGCATTGGAGAATGCAGCGGCCATCTGTCATCTCTGCCGCGGAGATGCGAGACTCTCCGCATACCCACCGATTGAAGCCTGCAGGAAGAAACAAAGGTAAGTAAACTTTTTCTAACACTTTCCACTTACCTCACATACTCACCTCTCCACACTTGCACCCATCACTTACCTTCACAGCACACTTTTGGACCCCTCCGACCCCCGCAGACCCACTGCTCGCCTCGGTGACCCTGGCGGGTTTCGGAGCCTTCGTTAAGCCCGCACTTGTGTGGGCAAAATAGAGCTAATCCTCTTATCTGCCTGTTAACTACCTGTTAACAGGCAGATGAGTGGCTATAATCCCTTCCCGCCTCCAAGGAGACGGGACCCGGCGCAGGACGGCTTTCCGCCTCCTGGGAAGATGGCATAGGGGTGGGTTGGGGGCGGGTTTGGCTCCCGCCCCCAGATTCTGCCATTTTCCCAGCAGTCCCGCCTCCATACCCGCCTCCCCAGGGCTGGAAAAATCCAGCCCTTAATTACTGCCAAACAACCTCACTGACACTGAAAATTAACTTTGACAAGTCTCATTCCTTAATTTTTTTAAATAATCTCCAATAATTAAAATCTGAACATAAAAAATTACTTTTTCTTTGTGTCTCTTGTCTCTCTCAATCCCATCTTTATTTCCCTCTCTTTATTTTGCTTTCTGTACATAATTTGGCTTTGAATGAACTATTCTAACTTGCACTTCCTGTTTTAGACGCTCAGTAAGAATTCTTCAATCTGATTGGTTCGGAGATACACCGTTGCTTACCCTGTTCACACAGATCCCCTGCAGAGGGCGCCGCACTGTTTTGGCTCTCTAATAACGGCAAGTTTTAGTGCCAAGACCCAGAGAGAGTCTGTCGGCAAGTGTGTGTAAGGGTAATGAATGGCTAGCGCCGTTTGTCCGCCGCTGACCACAAAATCCGGTCCATTATTTATGCTTTACCCCGTGGCTCATTACCTCATTCGAACCTCCTCTTCACCTAGACTAGGTGACCACTTTCTAACTGTCTTCTCTGTCTGTACAGTAATGAACCAGATAATGGGTGGGCCCCAGTGATCAGATATCCTTTGATTATTTATCCGACATAACACAAGGCTTCAATTGGCCTTTTTAGGAGCCTTACTTTCTCTGGAAAAGATTAAGTAGAGTTGTGTCCCATTTTCAGTGGTTTTGTGCATTGACGTGAATTCCAGATGGTGGGAGTTGTCTGGTTACATTTACAAGCCTTTAATAAGAATTAATTTCGCCAGCCCCTCCAAAAAAATCACTAGAATTATGCCTGATGATTTCAGGAAATAAATGTCTGGAAATGTCGCATTTTTTTCCTGTGTTAAGCAGGAATATAGACACAATTGTGCTGAGTGACATCCTCGGGAGAGCACTGCAGTCCAGATGTTCACGGGACAGTACTTGTATAATTACTTGGAGAATTCGGAACAGAATTGTCAAGTTATATGATACACTGGGCCAGGACTCTCAATACTAATAACACACCTCTCTCTCTTTAATTACCGCATTTTAAATTTTGCATTTAACTCGAAGGCGAGCAGACCTCCTCCGCTCCCTCTCCGCACCCCCCTGCCTTTTCCACCCACCAGTGACTTCCCTTTTGGAATGCTGGTGTGTGTGTGTGGAAACTAATATGTGGCATTTGTGAGGTAAATTAATTATTCCAAGTGTACGGGGAGGAGGTAAAGCTATGGGACTAGAGCTCTGATATTTCCATCATGTGCACTGCACTCAAAGTGCACCACAGGGAAAGGAGACATTTTAGGCTCTCATGTCCAATCTGATGCAAAGAGTGGTGTGTAGCCGCTTTCGTTTATTCATTCTTTTTAAAGTGCTGTTGAGTGGTTTTCTGTGTTTTTAAAAAAATCTTTATGATCTGGTAGATAGCCCCAATAAAAATGCCACAATGGCCAAATTGAACATTTAAATTCGAACAATTTTTTTGATATATATACAAGGAACTTGCCAAGATTAAATTTGTGGCTCTTGGCCACGAGTAAGGGCTGATCTTCATCATTTACCCTTGAGCTAAACTTAAAACGCAGTCATTAAAGGGAGGGGTGTTAGTAATATTTGAATCTTGGTCCAAACTAACTTGGCGATTCTGTTAAATCTTTTCAAGTAATTTTATACAAAGGCGAACCTCAGAACTGCTGTGCTCTCCAGGGGTTACTGTTCAGTACAGATGTGTCTATATCCCTGTTTATCCCAGAAAATGGGTGAAATTTCAAGATGTTTCTTTCCTGAAATCGAGGGAGATGATTTCAAGGATTTGTGGGCTGAAAATGTGAACTGTTAAATACTTGTAAATGTAACAAGCAACTCCTACTCTCTTGAATATCTCGCAAATTTTCTTTTTTCTTTGTTCCTGGGATGTGGACATCGCTGGCAAGGGCAGAATTTATTGCCCAGCCCTAGTTGCCCTTGCGAAGGTGGTGGTGAGCCGCCTTCTTGAACCGCTGCAGTCCGTGTGGTGAAGGCACTCCCACAGTGCTGTTAGGGAGGAAGTTCCAGGATTTTGACCTAGCGATGATGAAGGAACGGCGATATATTCCCAAGTCAGGATGATGTGTGACTTGGAGGGGAACTTGCAGGTGGTGGTGTTCCCATGCGCCTGCTGCCCTTGTCCTTCTAGGTGGTAAAGGTTACGGGATTGGGAGGTGCTGCCAAAGAAGCCTTGGTGAGTTGTTGCAGTGCATCTTGTAGATGGTACACACTGTAGCCACGGTGCGCCGATGGTGGAAGGAGTGAATGTTTAAGGTGGTGGATGGGGTGCCAATCAAGCGAGCTGCTTTGTCTTGGATGGTGTCGAGCTTCTTGAGTGTTGTTGGAGCTACACTCATCCAGGCAAGTGGAGAGTATTCCATCACACTCCTCACTTGTGCCTTGTAGATGGTGGAAAGTCTTTGGGAGTCAGGAGGTGAGACACTCGCCGCAGAATACCCAGCCTCTGACCTGCTCTTGTTGCCACAGTGTTTATGTGGCTGGTCCAGTTAAGTTTCTGGTCAATGATAACCCCAGGATATTGATGGTGGGGGATTCGTTGATGGTAATGCCGTTGAATGTGAAGGAGCGGTGGTTAGACGCTCGCATGTTGGAGTAGTCATTGCCTGGCACTTGTGTGGCGCGAATGTTACCTGCCACTTATCAGCCCAAGTCTGAATGTCGTCCAGGTCTTGCTGCATGTGGGCATGGACTGCTTCATTATCTGAGGAGTTGCGAATGGCATTGAGTACTGTGCAGTCATCAGCGAACTTCCCCAATTCTGACCTTGTGATGGAGGGAAGGTCATTGATGAAGCAGCTGAAGATGGTTGGGCCTAGGACACTGCCCTGAGGAACTCCTCAGCCCCAGGACACTGCTGCAGATGATTGACCTCTAACAACCAGAACCATCTTCCTTTGTTCTAGGTATGACTTCAGCCAGTGGAGAGTTTTCCCCCCGATTCCTATTGGCTTCAATTTTACTAGGGCTCCTTGATGCCACACTCGGTATAATGCTGCTTTGATGTCAAGGGCAGTCACTCTCACTTCACCTCTGGAATTCAGCTCTTCTGTCCATGTTTGGACCAAGGCTTTAATGAGGTCTGGAGCCGAGTGGTCTTGGCGGAACCTAAACTGGGCATCAGTGAGCAGGTTATAGGTGAGTAAGTGCCACTTGATAGTACTGTTGCGAGACCTTTCCATCACTTTGGTTGAGAGTGGACGGGGGCGGTAATTGGCCAGATTGGATTTGTCCTGCTTTTTGTGGACAGGACATACCTGGGCAGTTTTCCACATTGTCGGATAGATGCCAGTGTTGTAGCTGTACTGGTGATAGTGACCTCCTTGTATGAACTAGAAATGTGACAAGACTCCACTTCTCTGTATTCTGCAGGGAAAGGAATGGGTGTGTTTATGGGTGTCCAGATTTGCATTCTGTCAGAGAAGTGGTTGACTAGAGGTTTTCAAGATGATGAGATGTTTTGATAGAGTAAGTAGGGAAAAAATATTCCCTCTGGCGAGTGGGTCAACAACTAGTGGTCATAGATTCAAATTCATTGGAAAAAGATCTACAGCAGAGATGAGGAGAATTTTTTTAACTCTGAGAATTGTCGGGATAGAAACATAGAAACATAGAAAAATAGGAGCAGGAGTAGGTCATTCGGCCCTTCGAGCCTGCTCCGCCATTCAATATGATCATGGCTGATCCTCTATCTCAATACCATATTCCTGCTCGTTCTAGACCCCCCCAGCCAGGGGAAACATCCTCCCTGCATCCAGTCTGTCTAGCCCTGCCAGAATTTTATACGTTTCAATGGGATCTGACACGCTCTACTTAATAAGGTGGTGGAAGCTGATTCCATAAATCATTTTAAAACCGAGTTGGCCAGGTACTTGAGGATGAGCAACTGACAGGGTTACGGACAAAAAACAGGGATGTGGGGCTAAGCACGACTGCTCTTTCAAAGAGCCAGCACAAGCACGATGGGCCGAATGTCCTCCTGTGCTGTAAGTTTCTATTCTATGAATCTATGAATCTATGACTAAAGGGTATGTGACTAGTGGACTACTATTCGATGGGGTAGATACACAGTAACTATTTCCTCTGCTGGGGGAAACCAGAAAAAAGGAGCGCAATGTTAAAGGTCGAGCTAGGCCATTTAGGAGTGAAAGCAGGACGCACTTTTGCACACACAGGGCATGACTCTGTGGTAAATACAGAATGCTAGCAGACAACAGACGACGTAAACTCAGTATAAAAGTATACAAAATAGTGAATACCTCTGCAATCCACTCAAAAGTAGGTTTTCTTACAGCAATGTAGCAGTACACGAGATGAGGAGACCGGCAAAACATGGTGGCATCAAAAATATGAGCTCAAGAGATGAAAGGCGGTTGTAACAGAATAAATTATTCCAATTACTGCCAAGAAAGTGTCATATTTCTGTATTGATGTCAATATATATTACGTTAATAAGAAAGCTTTGAAGAGTGTCCACATTTCACTGATTGAACTGTGCTAACTAATATTAAATCTTGGTCTTCTCCCTGTACACTCTATTTGTGCTCACTGCAAAAGGCAGCTTTGTAAGTAGATCTTTCCTCCTATGATCTGAAACTTTCATAATGTTGTATGTGAATTGAATGACCTAGTATGCCAGAGTTGACATTCTATCCTTGAACTACTGGGATGCACATAAGATATAGATGGGGATGCTCCCTCTAAAATCCTGACCTCCGCTATAGACAGACACACCATATTTTACAGGCTAAAGCACAAACAATTATTTATTTATTGTAATAGATATATACAGAAATGAGATGGGAGCAAGACAGTATTTAACCTGTGTTGACACTTTAAGCCAAAATAACCAAACATTTTAAAATTCATAGTCCTGATAACAGTGTCTTAAAAATCCTGATAGCTCCGAAAGCTTGTGATTTCAAATAAAACTGTTGGACTATAACCTGGTGTTGTGCGACCTCTCAATTTTAAAAATCCCTAACATGGGCACATCTAGCTCCATGGAGTTCCACCCCAACACTTAAATCATGGAGCTAAAGAAATGGAAAAATGTAAACTAAAGAAATGGCCAAAAGCCTTGTCCAGGCACCTTGCTGCAGCTCAGATTAAGAGACTCTCTTCCTCACTAAGTTTCTTTCAGGAAGCCCCAGACCCTTTCTCAACAGGCAGGGAAACAATTTTTTGATTTATATATTCCAGGCAGAGTGTGAATTCTCCCACTGGTGCATCATTTCACAAGCCTGGGGTGGGTGGTCAACCAGCCTGGAGCTGATGAGGGACTGTTTACCGATGAAGGCAAACGCTACAACGTTAAACCCAGATAGCATGTCTGCATTCAGTCACTCCCAGATTCCCATGTCCGACGCAGGAACACAAGTTATTTTAAAAGCTATGACTTGTGTTTTAAACATGACTCAGCTATTCAAATGGCAGGACAATATGGAAAGATAATTTGAAACAGGAAAGAACTGTTTGTCAGTCAGCATGGAACAATTGAATTCCAAAATCAAAAATGCTAAACCAAAAACCCAAACCCAAGTCATGATAGTTCCTTTTTAGCTTCAGTCTCACAACAACCCTCAAATATGTCAAAAAGAGGCGAGAGCTAAGAAACGAATCACCTCTTGGCTCTGTGCTCATTCCCTGCAACCCTAGTCCACCCTGCCTCCTACTTGCTCCATCCTTCTCTTCCACTCAACCAACATCACTAAAACAAATCATCTGGTCATTATCTCATTACTGTTTATGTGCAAATTGGCTGTCACGTTTCCTACATTACAATAGTGTCTCCACTTGAAAGTATAAAGGTTTATTCAGGGTCAATCAGCAAAACAGCAATGGGATGAGGGTTGTGGATTTTACATCATGCACCACTCCCCATGCTGACTGAACCAAGGCAGCCTCTTGCACCACACCCTGCTGCCCCGCTCAATATTGGGAACATGAGCAATGCTACAGGAGGTCCCCCCCAACCCCCCGCTTATATATTTAAAAATTAAGATAACTGGCTCAGATAGTGCATCGTGAGCCTGTAATACAACGTTGAGGGTTCTGATTATTTTATGAAGCGCATGAGAATTGCTGTCGTAGTGTTTGACACTGCCTGAACTCCCATCGATTGTTTGTAATGTACAGTTCAAAGTGAGCTCTGGCCCTTTCTCTGTAGGAAAGGCACAGTGTGGAACGATGTATAGGAAGAGTGCATGATAAAACAGTGAAGCAGTGAAGGAATGAGCACCTAGGGATCCACAGATCAGACTACTCCTGACCAACATGCTGCAGTACACAATTAAAAAGGATTTTTTCTTTTGCAGACTTCAGTTGTTTTACTGTCATACAGATTTTCAGAATGTTAGGGCTTAGAATATATGCTCCATATATAGCAAAGAGTATTTGGGTTAAGTGGTGTGAAAATATTTGTACTATTAAATGATATTTCCTATTAAGAAAGTGCCTTTCAGAGGAACACTATCTGTTCTGGATGGTGGCCCACTTGCCTGATATCTGTTTTTGCTGGACATGAGCCATATTTAATGAACTGGGAATAGGTTGTCGAGCAGTTGTGTGCTGTCCTGCACTTGAACTTATTTAAAAGAAGACTTAAGTGTGAAGTAGCAAAAGTTGTTTTCAAATCCCTCCATGGCCTTGCCCCTCCCTATCTCTAACCTGCTCCGGCGCTACAATCATCAGATCTCTGTGTTCCTCCAATTCTGGCCTCTTGCACATCCCCGATTTCAATCGCTCCACCATTGCCGGCTGTGCCTTCAGCTGCCTAGGCCCCAAGCTCTGGAAGTCTCTCCCTAATCCTCTCCACCTCCTCTACCTCTCTCTCTCTTCTCCTTTTGGAGACGCTCCTTAAACTTTTGGTCATCTGTGTCTGGTACAGACACAAAGGGCTGGATTTTCAATGACCCGTGGAGTCGGGTTTGGAGGCGTGTGGGGGGTTAAAGTTGCAGATTCGGGGGTCCCGACCCCATCCCGACTCCATTCTGCCTCCATGCAATTTTGACAAAATCGGTCGCGGGGTTCCCGACTCCATCCCGCCTCCAAGAGGCAGGAAAGGCCATTAGCGCCCTTAACAAGCCCTAAATTGGCTCTGTAATGCCATTTTGAAACGTTTCAGCTAGTTTAACCCTTTTCCGACGTGAAGTACGCCTGATGTGAAACACGCCAGTGAAACCTGGCGGGAGCACAAGTGGATAGCTGACTATCAGCTGCAGGTCCACTATTACAACGGAGATGTGATGAAGGTAGTAGTAGTATTAGGTCTGAAAGTCGCCTCTGATGCTGCTGCATTGAATGTCTTCAGAGACTGCCTGGGAGGACTTGGTTGCAAAAAAAATTCTCTCTCTCTCTCTCTCTCTCTCTCTCTGAGCTGCTGCGCATTTTGCATCCAGGTCCTCTCACAGCAAAGGCCAGGCAATCTCTGAGACCAGGCAGTCTCTGACCTGCAATGATGACATCATCAAAGGCGACTTTCAGACTGAAACCACTAATTGGTTCATGGGTTCCCACATGCTGCAACTCAATTGCCCAATTAAGTGAAAATTGCATCAATCTCCCACATCCAATTGCAGGCGGGTGGATAACACGAAATGCAGATGACACGACCCCAACCCACCCCAGTATCAAAATCAAGCCCAATGGGTCAAATGGTCTCCTGCTGTGCTGTAAATTTCTATGGTTCTATGATTTGTCCTAATGTCTCCTTATGTGGCTCGATGCCAAATTGTGTTTGATAATCGCTCCTGTGAAGCACTTTGGGACGTTTTACTGCATTAAAGGCACTATGCGTTTGTTGTTGTATTCAGACTTTGCAGATGTGAATCTGTGCTGTTCTGCATCAAAGGGCTCAATTGTCGGGAACTCCATGGTGAAAATGTCAATCATTCTGAGTGCCAATTTCACAAAGTTCTCAGCTCGCCAATGGGTACAAGATTTTACAGCACTGTGCAACTCTTTCTCTCTTCATTCATGCTCAATAACTCATCCAATTTGTGTCCACTGCAGTTTAAAATGCAAGAGGTTTGGGTTGTAATCCCGATCTCCTGCTTTATGTTTGCATTCAGTTTGCGGGGGACCTTTATAAGACGTAGCTGAATGTCAATTTAAGGTACATGTGTGATATTTAACAATCAAACACTCTGCCATTAACCAATATTTTTGCTGCTTGTGTCCAGTTTATTCTCCCAGTATTTTAGATATATTTTTTCATTTCCCATAAATTCTGATGAATGGTCAATTTGTTGAAGCAAGTGTCTCTATGGTGCTAGTTTTGTATTGATTTGAAGGAATTCAATGATGGTACCAAAACCATCCTATTTAGGAGACTTCAGCATCATGTAAATCTATCTAATATTGGTTTTCTGTTCAAGAATGTTATTATTTAGTGGCTAAGCTGTTTAAGTTACATATATCTCGAAAATGGGTGCGTTGATTTGATGAACTTAGTGGCCATCAAGATGAGGGATATTTTAGCACCGAGACCTGAAACACTTTACCCCTTCAGCACCAAGCACTCCCAGGTCACATAGAAACATAGAATCTAGGAGCAGGAGTAGGCCATTCGGCCCGTCGAGCCTGCTCCACCATTCAATACGATCATGGCTGATCATCCAAATCCAGTACCCTGTCCCTGCTTTAATCCCCACAGTACACATATCCCACCCTACCCCCGTAACCCCACGTATTTAATTCCCCCTAACATATCCCATCCTATCCCCATAACCCCACATATTTAATCCCCCCTAACACTAAGGGTCAATTTATCATAGCCAAATCAACCTAACCCACACATTTTTGGACTGTGGGAGGAAACCGGAGCACCCGGAGGAAACCCACGCAGACACGGGGAGAATGTGCAAACTCCACACAGACAGTCACCCGAGGTCAGATTCGAACCCGGGTCTCTGGCGCTGTGAGGCACCAGTGCTAACCACTATGCCACCGTGTTGCCCTGTTACAATTAGGTGCAGCACTACTCTGCTCCAGACTCCACCTCAGAAGGGTAACCTCATACATCAGCCGTCCGAGAATCATAGAAATTTACGGCACAGAAGGAGGCCATTCAGCCCATCGTGTCTGTGCTGGCCATAAAAGAGCTATCCAGCCTAATCCCACTTTCCAGCACTTGGTCCATAGCCTTGTAGGTTACAGTACTTCAAGTGCATATCCAAGTACTTTTTAAATGTGATGTGCGTTTCTGCCTCTACCACCCTTTCAGGCAGTGAGCTCCAGACCCCCACCACCCTCTGGGTGAAAAAAGTTCTCCTCAACTCCTCTCTAATCCTTCTACCAATTACTTTAATAAATCTATGCCCCCTGGTTATTGACCCCTCTGCTAAGGGAAATAGGTCCTTCCTATCCACTCTATCTAGGCCCCTCATAATTTTATACACCTCAATCAAGTCTCCCCTCAGCCTCCTCTGTTCCAAAGAAAACAACTTCAGCCTATCCACTCTTTCCTCATAGTTAAAATTCTCCAGTCCTGGCAACATCCTTGTAAATCTCCTCTGTACCCTCTCTAGTGCAATCACATCTTTCCTGTAATGTGCTGACGAGAACTGCATGCAGTACTCTAGCTGTGGCCTAACGAGTGCTGTGGCCTCTTTGAGTGAGATTTTCAACGTGGTGCTGTTCTCTGGCCAATTTTGTGCTGTGGGCTCACGAGTAGTGGTGATATCCTAGAAGAGCCTAACTTTGTACAAGACCACCTCGTTAACCTAATGGAAGAAACTCATTTCATCAGCCTGAGCTGAATTCAAATCCAATTCTGCGAATTAAAAAGCCGGTATAATAACCCACTGTGCCGTCCAGTCCCTTTTGGGCACTGATTTAATTGGATTGCGTTTGAGTTACATTAGTTTTGCTTTGCTCTGCCGTTTTTGGATCTGATATTTTCAGAAAGATGACGATGATTGCACTCATCAACCTACCACTGGACTACATTGAAGTATTAACAAATTACCCATCAGCAACAAGAGACATTATGGCCCAGATTTTCCTGTAAAAATTAAGGGTGTGGCGAATGGTGCTCGCCGTTATTCGCATATGGTACAACAACTTCAGGCGAGGGGCAGATGCGCGGTTAAACTCGAATATCCAAAGGTTGCTGTCCGAGTTGCGCCGTTCCACCCTTAGCTTTGCGAAAACAGCGTCTCGCTCTCCGACTCACCCTTTGAAATGCATTGAACAGCGTGAAGCTGCTGTGTTTGCGCAATAGCTACAAACTAAACTTGCCACAGAAAGTTTAAGTCTTGTCTATTCCAGTCTAAGTACCCTTTTAGAGACATGATGAGTGTTAATTACTGCCAAACAACCTCTCTAGCCCTGAAAATTAAGTGTGGAGTCTCTTCTTCAGGTTTTAATTGTTGGAGGTTTAAAAAGTTTTTTTTTTTAATTTTCTTTCTGTCTCTCTTTTTTTCTCACTCAATCCAATCTTTCTTTTCCTCTCTTTTTTCTCTTTCTGTACCTGATTTGACATTGGCCCAAAAATTTGTGTTGATACGCGAGAGTACGCACTGTGTACTCTCGCGTATTCTGTCTCCAATTGCCGGTTTTCTGCATGCACTGCGCCTGCGCTGAAAACCGGCACTTGGTGAATGGAAAAGGGGGCGGTTCCTAGTTGAACCGCGTGCGCGCTACAGGCTGCGCGCATGCAGTGCACTTAGTGGTTTCAACGCGCAGGTAAGTATGGAAGATTCTACACATAAAAAAAGGAGGAGTAAGACCCACTTTTAACAAGGTAAGTAGTGAATTAAGTATTATTTTGAATTTTTTTTAACAGGTATATCTTTTTTAGAGACTTTAAAGACAGGTAAGTTTATTTTTATAACTTTTGAAAAGATTTTAAATTTTTTCAAAAATTTAATTTTTTATTTAAAATGGTTAATTTATTTAACTATACTTATTTTATTAATGTGATGTTTTTTTTTTAATTTAATTGAGGTTTAGCTGTTATTTTGGGGGGCTATAGTATTCATAGCTTTCACAGCACTTATGTGAAAGTTATGAATGGAAGATGGTGTGCTGCCATTGGCTCTAACTGAGTCACGTGATCCCACAGCTCGCACGAATTAACTACGCCTGTGGGATACGAAAGCACAGCACAGCAGCTGTCCAGAACATCAAGTTCGTGCAAGCTGGAACTGAAAAAGCCAACGCGCAGTGAGAGATCGCGAGGAGGCCTTACCCTCGCACGAAGGCTTCCTCACGAATTTTTGGGCCATTGAATTCAGCCGCTCTAATTTACACTTCCTTCTCAGCCCTTGCACTGTTTATTTCACAATCCTTCAATCTGATTGGGTAAGGAGAAACACAGTTGCTTTCCCTGTTCACTCAGTTCCCAGATGCCCTGTTTTCCCTTCGCTGCGCCGTTATCAGCTCAAACTTTCAGCAACTTGCCCTGCAAAAAATTTTAAAAAGGCTAAACATGCAAGGGCAAGTCTAACTAGTGGCCGGTGCCGTTAGATGACCTGCTACAGCAAATTATGGCCCTATATGTTTTTTGTGATTACAATGTAGGTCACTAATGTTTTGATCAATCTATACAGATGTCCATAAAAGTCTAAATGAATTACATCACCAAGCAATCCGTAAACTATTCAATGATGAGCATTCGCCACATATTGAAGATTGAATTTTCTTTTAAAGCACAGCACTGTAACTTCAGACATGCAGTGACTTACATTGTTGTACTTATTTTAATCTCTTTCTTGGAATTGCCATGGTTACTGTTGACGATAAATCTGTGCAGTTATCACCCCATCTGTTTCTCACTCCAGATTGGGTTGGAATGATGTCAGCATTTGCCTGCTGTTACTCTGCCGGTGTTTACACCAGGGACATGGTGGACAACAGAAGAGAATTAGGACATCTTTAGTCCAGCTGGTTGCATGGACAAGTTGCATGGAGTTAAATAACACATGGAGCTCCTGAAGATGGAAACTGAACCATGCCGCGGAAGGGACAACCCATTTCAAGCAAAGGAAATTCTCTTGCAGAGACAAGGGCATATTCTATTTAATCTGAGAAATTTGGGATGCATTAAAAAAAATAAGCATGGAATGGGAAAATGCCATTTAGCACATCAAGCCTGCTCCTTCCACAAACCACTTGTAGTTCATCCACTATGGACTCTTGCACACATTGGGGGTAATTTAGACTTTGGGTGAGAGTGTAAAAAGCGCAATGTCAGCTTGCCCACCTGTTAAACGCATCAAATCGGGAGGGTTGTGGCCGAAGTCAAAATTAATCTGCTGAAGCAAAATTCTTCTGCTGGAAGAACTCCCTGATCTCCAAAAGTAACCATGACTAAGTTCCAGAAATTTGGCTATCCTCATATTTCCACTATTGAACCCTGACCTGCTGCCCTCCACAGGCCACACTCCTTTCTATCTTGTATCGGAGTCACAGTTCTCTTCATGGAGCATTCAGCCATCTTGGACCTGTACCAATCCCCTTTCATAAACAGATTTTATCGAGCTCCTTTTTTGAAAGGGGTAAATCATCTCAACCGCAATTGCGTTTGCAGATATCCGTTGTTCTGTGGGGCAACTACTTTCCTGCAGCCTCTAATCCCGTTCAGCACCCACTTTCCTGATTTCATTGATGGTGGCCTATTACCACCAGCATGGTAGATCCCAGAAGAAAACTGGGTTTCTTACAGTTAAAACATTACCGGAGATTGAGCAGTCAAGATAAAGGCCCAATCGTGATTTCCTGACAGAAATTAATTAATTACAGTTTTTTTATTTGCAGGAAAATCTTATCTTGGGGAGCATTATGAAGATTGTTTGGTCAGAGGAATCTGCGGCTATGCAGCTTTAAATAGTCGTTTTCTTTGTTGAAGGCTTTTATCAAGCTAGATACCGAACGCATCAAATCACCTTGAAAATGCTTTCAGTCTCTCTCTTACTTTCGATGTTTAAAATTCATGCAGGTTTCTGTAGTTGAAAGCATTCATTGTTGCATTTTTTTTTAAAAAGGACTGAAATCAAGATAAGATTTGGCACGGACACGGGCTCAGAACATCAAAACAATTACCCTGCGTTTTCAAAAGTCATTACAACAAATATGTTATCAGACCTTCAGGGCTTTCTTCTGCTCAATTCTTTATTTTGCTCTTAACCTTTATAATTGTGTGCGTCAATAAGGGAGAGTGATATTGTAAACCAGAGCTTGTCATTTCTGAGACCGCAGAGACTGCAAAGAGAAGGGAATGGGGGTGGGGGGGCGTGGGGGGTGGGGGCCTGGGACTGGCTGGCTTTTCCTTCAGATCCCTTGTCTTTCACTTTCATTTGAAACTTAATTGGTTTGATACCACTGACTTTTCTGCTTGGCTGAAGGTAGCACGGAGGTGTGGGGGGGGGGAGGGGGCGGGGGGAGAGTTGTACACCAGACTATGTCACTGCTGCCTTGCGTTAACCATAATAAGGGGAGTCTGTTCAATTTCCTCCTAATCTATTTCTTGTCAGTTTCATCGCGGTTTGATTTAATTCTCATTCTGCTTTTTAAAAATGATATTTCAAACTCTTATCAGCTTGCTTTTAACCTTTTCGAATGAAGCTGACTGTTAACTAGCGCCTGGTGTTTCTGTTGCATGGAGATATCTAGCATATTGGTACTGCCAGTATCGTGCAGCAGTATTTTATATCATTATTAATTGTGTCTGAAGAAACTACAATTCTATTACAATTTGTAAGAAAAAGACAGAAGTTAGGATTTAGTTGAATTGAACAAGAAAGAAAGAATTAACTTGCATTTATATAGCGCCTTTCAGGATATCCTAAAGCGCTTTACAGCCAGTGAAGTATTTTTGAATGTAGTCACTGTTGTAATGTAGGAAACGCGGCAGCCAATTTTTGCACAGCAAGCTCCCGCAAACAGCAATGTGATAATGACCAGATGATCTTTTTTTTAAGTGATGTTGGGAGATAAACATTGGCCAGGAGACGAGGAGAACTCCCCATCGTCTTTGAGTAGTGTTATGGGATGTTTAACGTCCACCTGGGATGGCAGACGAGGCCTCGGTTTAACATCTCATCTGAAAGATGGCACCGCCGACAGTGCAGCGCTCCCTCAGTACTGCACTGGAGTGTCAGCTATATAAAGTGCTTAAGTTTCTGGAGTGGGACTTGACCCCACAACCTTCTGACTCAAAGGCAACAGTACTACCAACTAGCCATGGCATGTTTTTATTTGTTCCTGGGATGTGGGCGTCACTGGCAACGCCAGCATTTATTGCCCATCCCTAATTGCCCTTGAGAAGACGGTGGTGAACCGTCATCTTGAACCGCTGCAGTCCTTGTGGTGAAGGTGCTCCCACAGTGCTGTTAGGGAGGGTGTTCAGGATTTAGACCCAGTGACGATGAAGGATCGGCGATATACTTCCAAGTCAAGCTGGTGTGTGACTTGGAGGGGAACTTGGAGGGGGTGGTGTTCCCATGCGCCTGCTGCCCTTGTCCTTCTAGGTGGTAGAGGTCGCGGGTTTGGGATTGACTCAATGCAGAGTATATATATGGCAAGTATAACAGACCACTGTGTTAATATTAGTTGGCACTCTACCTGATACTTTTAGATACTGAGAGTCAATGGAAGTAGATAGCTAGTGTCTTCTGATACATATGTATATAATTTTTTCCACATTAGTTGCAGAGCAGTGACCTAGTAGGTTGGAACTTGGATACTCGTACAGCTAACACCTATCTGGATTTTTTTCCAATGGGCTATTTAAAATTTTCTGAAATATAAATCGTACACCAAGTTTTTTTTTTACTAAAAGTCCATTTATCCATCTGTGTGTTACTGAAGTATTTTAACGAATCCACAAACATCAGAACATGGGCCATGGGGGTGCATTCAGAGATGTAAAAGCTTTAGAGTTTCTTATCTGTCGGCCTGGTAAAATCACATTCCTGTCAATTGGCTTTAGGAAATTTCAGATCCCATAGTACTGTCTTCACTGCCTCTGTGACCGATCTTTCATACCTGGTGTAAGTAAAGATAATGCTACACTCATAAAAGGAACAATCTGTCCTGCATCACAGAATGTGCGAAAGGGTCGCCAACAAGCAGAAACCCTTGTGCCCTTGTCCTGAACTGTTGTGATGTGCTTTCTTGAATGAGAGCATTTGGGGCCTGAAATTCTGATTGGAGTCTGGATGGAACTGAGGCAGATCATGCTGTGAGGTGGAACCCAGTTCCACCGGAGTTCCACTCCGGCTTTTCTATTCCTCTGTCTTCCGGTGGAAGGGGGCCAGGCTGGATCTTCTGCCCATCCTCCCCGCATCACCAAGGGGAATGTCTGGGGGAGTTTGCGGGCTACCCACGGGAATTCTGCTCTTTACGCCCACTGAAGGCTTCAGCGGAACTCGAGCTGTCTGACAGCCTGTTAAAAGGCCACAAACCTTTCATGGGGAATGATAATTGCTCCCGGAGTGGATCGATTACCTTTCCCAAGAGGCTTTTTGCTCCAATGTTTCTTCTGGGCATCGCTGGGCCTTGTATTGCTGTTGGAGCTGCAAGGTGTGGCTCCCACATTCCACCACTGGTTGTAAGCAGGCGCCACTGATGGCTGATTAAGGCAGTGGGCTGTACAGGCCAGGAAGAGCTGTGGTTTGATCCCTGGTCCGTGCTGTATAGTGGAGCTGAGCAGAGAGGTCACTGCCCACAAATTAGGGAGGGAAAATCCTCCAGGATTCCTGCTCCTGATTTTTATCCAGCGACATTCATTGGATGTGTGTGTGTGTGTGTACGCATGCATACATCATGACAGCTTCGCTGTGATCTTCTCCTCTGTGGCCAAAATAGCCTGTTGACACTCGCCAACAAGCAGAGAAGCCCTGATGTGTCCTCGTTCTGAACTGTTGTAGAAGATAGGAGCAGGAGTAGGCCATTCGGCCCCTTGGGCCTGCTCCGCCATTCGATGAGATCATGGCTGATCATCTAAACGTGCTTTCTTGAATGAGAGCATTTGAGGCCTGAAATTCCGATTGGAGCCTGGGTGGAACTGAGGTGGATCATGCTGTGGGGTGGAACCCAGTTCTGCCAGAGTTCCCACACACGAAAGATTGCCACTTGGGCAAGGTACCAGAGGGCAGCCAGCACCTGTTGAACCTAATTTAACACGGCATCAACAGCTTCAGAAGATGAGAAGGGGATGGGTGGACAGAAAAAGGAGGAAGAAAAACAGAAATTGATGCCAGAAAGAGAAAAATAGGGTGTATTGAAATGTACAGGACCAGGAAAAAAAACATTTTAGACTATCTGGCTGCCTGCAGAGTCCACAAATTGAATGAACAGTTCGCTATCGTTATCCCTCAATTAATTTTATGGCCAGTTACCTCAATTTTAAAATTGCTGGTATCCTCAACCCCAATCGCCTCCCTGGGCAGTCTATTCCAAACATTCACCACTCTGTGTGTGTTTTAGTTATAAGCTTGCCTGTCTATTCTTCTTTCTACTTCTGTTCTTCTGTTCTTCATCCCAAGCCGCCTCTCATTGTCTTTCTCATAGTCATAGTAAGCACCTGAGAGTTTCAACATGTCAGTACCCATAACATTCTTGAAGATTCCCTCTTGGCCTTCTTATATTCTAGTTGAAAGTACAAACTAAGCTTCTGTAGTCTTTGTTCATGTTTCAAGTTCTCATAAAGGGTCTAACCCAAAATATTAGCCTATCTCTCTTATATCCACCTGCAGAAGTAAGGGCCACTAGAAGCTGGCTTTATCTTCATTGGCAGCTTAAATTTCTGTCACCCAAATAATTCTTAGCTGGAGTCCTGTCTTTAGTGACAGTGTGAGTCTTTTTCTGGGAGAAAATTGTGGACAAGCCTTTCTTCTGGCCTCCCCAAAACACCGCTCGCTATCATTCAGATTTGCCATAGCTCAACAGGCGGGCTTGGACACAAGGTTAGTGGTTGCTGTTGCACTGCAGCAACTCGCCAAGGCTTCTTCGACAGCACCTCCCAAACCCGTGACCTCTACCACCTAGCAGGACAAGGGCAGCAGGCGCATGGGAACACCACCACCTCCAAGTTCCCCTCCAAGTCACACACCATCCTGACTTGGAAGTATATCGGCCGTTCCTTCATCGTCGCTGGGTCAAAATCCTGGAATTCCCTCCCTAATAGCACTGTGGGAGTACCTTCACCACACGGACTGCAGCGGTTCAAGAAGGCGGCTCACCACCACCTCAGGAAATTAGGGATGGGCAATAAATGCTGGCCTTGCCAGCAACGCCCACATCCCATGAATGGATAAGTAAAAAAATGGTTGAAAATCATATACGGTGCCTGCCCGTATTTTCAATATGTGGTCTCAAAGAAGCTCTGTGCTGAAAGCACAATGTCAGAAGGTTACCCCTATAGAGCAGATTCACCAGTACAAAGTGTACAGGCAATAATAGCGAAACTGGAAAGAATACGTTGGAGGTGGGAGATGGGAACAGGGCAGGCACAAGAGATTAGGACTACTGCTCGTGTGGAGGATAAACACAAAGATAAATTGGTTGGGCCAAAGGGCTTGTTTTGTGTTTTTAATTTCTATGTAACTTGAGGCTCAGAGTGACCCATTAAACCCGCTCAATCCGCAGTCCGTGTATGATTATTTCATGATAGACTTCCCTCCCACCACCACCAGTTGGTCGGTCTCCCACTCTAAGGAATGCTAAAGCTCCTTTTATGTTCTCTTAACCCCATAGTGGAGGTTGACAGACAGACAGGTAAAGGAAGAAAGCAACAAAAAAATACAATAAGGTCTGTCTAAGCATGCATTTAAAATATATATATATATATATCTGGATTTAAACTGGAAAAAATACTTTGAGGCAAGACTGAATGGCAACTCTGAGGGGAGCTGTAGCTTACATTATTTTGTAGCTCATTAAATGCAGAGCTTGTACCATAAGATTGGAAAGTAGCTAATGTTCCATTTTTCTAACAAAAGGTCACGAACATGATCCGAGAATTATAGGCCTGTTAGCTTGACATCTAGAGTAAGAGAAACATTGCAGTCTATTATAAAGGAAGTAATTCAAGAGCCTTTAACAAGAGTACAGGCAATAATTCCAAGCCAACATGGCTTTATGAAAGGCAGGTCATACCGAACAAATTTATTGGAAGTTTGGAGAACGTAACAGAGTTGGTGGATGTTATATATCTTGGCTTTCAGAAGACCTCACAAGACGTTCGTGGTTAAAGTGAAAGCTCCTGGATAAAGGAGGAACTAAATTGGATAATAAATTGCCCAAATAATAGGAAGCAAAGGGCAGTGATCAATGAGAGTAGCTCTAATTGGATAGTGGAGCACATTAGGGCTCCATTCTGGGGCTTTGCTGTTCAGTGTTTATAATTGATCTTGGCAAAGATATTAAAAGTAGAATATTGGAACGGCCAGTTTAGTTCTAACTACTTTGCACAGAGGAACGTGAATATATAGAGCAGACTTCCTAGAGAGGCAGTGTAGGCAGATCGTACTGAGAGGGAACTAGATTGATATTTGGCCTGGCAAGTGATTGATGAATGAGGAATAAATTAAGGTATGGTATTTTTCCAACTTGGAGATTAGCCTTATCTTCTTATCCTATATGGTCCCATGTAGCCATTATCTCTTCCTCCTCTACCACCACCAGCACCCTCAGAGTGACGGCTCGGTATGAAAAAGCATCACTTGATGCAACATGGAACTTGTGCACGAGGTAGGTTCCAAGTTCAATCCATGATCTGTGCTGACCTAACCTCATGCACGAGGAGATGATGTGATGTTGCCTCAGTTTTCCCAGGCTAAGGAGGGAAATGTTGGCCAATGTTCCCTCATATTTTTTTTTCCTATACTACAACCTCTGCTGGAAGTCCACATGTCCAGCTACATTGAGTGAGGGCAGGTGTGAATTCAGCTGGACCCTATAGTCAAATAGCACACTGGCACTCGTTGTTTGGGCTCATGCGTGAGGTGTGTCCTCTCGAACTGGACCTGTTCAAGAGAGGTTTTTCAAAATGTAAAACTTTGAGATTTGTGAGCAAGTATCATATTTGGAAGAGATGAAATTCGAGGAGAGCTACAGAGACTGCTGGTTCTTCCCCTACTCTCTGTAGATAGGTGCTGAGTGGAGGCCAATCACCGGGTCGACAGAGGCTGGAAACTCAGCAGACTTTCAAAGACCTCCAGAGACTTGGGCACAAAACCTAGGCTGACCCTCCAGTGCAGTACTGAAGGAGTGCTGCACTGTCTGTGCTGACACCTTTCCAATGAGACGTTAAGCCGAGGCCCGATCTGCCGTCTCGGGTGGAAGTGAAGGTTCCAATGGCACTACATTGAAGAAGAGTTGGGGAGTTCTCCCCGGTGGTCCTGCCCAAGTCTCTGGAGTGGATCCTGAACCCACAGCCTTCTGACTCAGAGACGAGAGTGCCAACCACTGAGCCTTGGCTGACACCTGTAGTCACAGCAGACTCCGTTTATGTGGTCTTTGAAAGTCTGCCGAGTTTCCAACCCCTGCAGACCTGATGATTGGCTTCCGCTCAGTGCCTATCTACAGAGATTATTTATTCCTCAACCAACACCTAAAACAGATTATCTAGTCATTATCACATTACTGTTTGTGGGACCTTGCATGTGTGCAAATTGGTTGATGTCTTTTCCTACCTTACAACAGTGACTACACTTCAAAAGTACTTCATTGGTTGTAAAGCACTTTGGGAAGTCCTGAGCTTGTGAAAGATGCTACATAAATGCAAGACTTACCTTCTTTTTACAAGAGAGTTGGATTTGGTAGTGTAAACCTGGGGAGCCACCTCACGGACACTGGTCTTCCAGAATCCAAATTAAAGGAGTGCCATTATAAAATGAGCTATATCTGAGTCCCCCACTGCTTTGTTGTGCTGCTGACCAGCCCTGAAGTTTTATGTTCTTCACAGTGGATTATGTATTTACTTGCCAGATTGGGGATCCCATGGCCAACGTAATTCATGGCTGCGATATTGAGCCTAGTCCTTCAATAGTCCCATTCATCATCAATTTGCCAGGACAATTAACACACACGCACACAAGCCTATTGCTGCTTTGGGGTGGTAGGACTGTTTAATACTCAATAATGGTTGTGTAACCAGAGATGGATACATCCTGACAACCATTTCAAAGCAAGTGACCTTTGACAGAATTAATTTGAGTTTCGGGGGAAAATTAGTTCTTAATTATGCCATGGTGTAGAATATCAATCAGTAACACTGAAGCGTTTTGATTTTACAAAGCCCTAGATGTGTAGTAGCAAAACTCTCATTCCACTGGTCTGCAATTGCTGTATTCAATTTTGAATAAGTTATTAAGCATGGAAGAAAAAAATAAACTTTTTCTTGCCGATAGCAAAATGTAATGACTGACAGCCACGTCAATAACTGTTCTTATTCTGCAAAGTATTTTGACTTCTAGAAGTATTTACGCAGCATTGAACTGTTGCATATTTATAGAGGTGTTCCTCAAATGCTGCCCCCCCCATGCAGAAAGTAGTGAGTGCTAAAAATTAATTTCTTTCTTTTAATTGAAAGGTGACGATTCTGAAGCTCATTAAATTGCAACTTGGCATATTGAAAGTTGACCTTAATCTAACGTTGTGTGCTAATTTTCATTTTAACAAGATTTGATTTTCAAGGTCTCGTTTCTTGAGGCTCTATTAATAATTGACTAGTTTTCTACAAAGCACAAAATTATCCTTTGTGTTTTCTGTTACTTCCAGCTATCTATTTACTGCATGCATTTTTTTTTTTAGCCGCTGTGCAAGGATGGTTGAATATTTACGTGGTTCTAAGGTTATTTTTATATTGTAAGTAATGATGTGTACCGCCCACGCAGTTAAAGGCATAGTTGGTGAGGATCATTTCCCCTGTCATTCCTTGGAATGGTAGGACCTTGAATTCTGCCTATCCCTCTGTCATTCAATGGAATGGTAGGGTGCAAATTAGTACCTAGTCCCCTGTCATTCCATTGACTGGTGGGACGCAGATTAGTATTCATTTCCCTGTCATTCCTTAGAATGATGGGAAATAGATTAGTGCTCATTGCTCTGTCATTCTGTACCCAACACTTGCCATTCCATGGATTGATACTGTAACAACTTGTATTTATATAGCACCTTCAACGTAGTAAAACATTCCAAGGCGCTTCACAGCAGCGATTATCAAACCAAATTTGACACCAAGCCACATAATGAGATATTAGGACAGGTGACCAAAAGCTTGGTCAAAGAGGTAGGTTTTAAGGAGAGTCCTAAAGGAGGAGAGAGAGGCGGAGAGGTTTATAGAGGGAATTCCAGAGCTTGGGGCCTAGGCAGCTGAAGGCACGGCCGCCAATGGTGGAGCAATGAAATCGGGGATGCGCAAGAGGCCAGCATTAGAGCAGCGCAGAGATCTCGGAGGGTTGTAATGCTGGAGGAGATTACAGAGATGAGTAGAGGCAAGGCCATGTAGGGAATTGAAAAAGAGGATGAGAATTTTATTACATTATACATTTTATTGGGAAGTGGGAAGGGAATTGTTGTGTTTTGTCAAGGTTACCAATATCACTGCTGTTGAACAGAGTGTTTTTCCACTTTTGACACCCATTGTTGGCATCACTAGCACTAAAATGCCAGTTCACTGTTGAATGATAGGGAAGAGCCAATGTGACCCTCTTCACCGACTTAAAGCAGCTTAAAAATGAAGATCAACTTTCTAAAGTTTGCTTTACACCAGTTGCTAATCTGCATTCACAAAATGTTTTGTAGAACTGGACTATAGATTGCCTTCAACTATCGGATTTAAGCAGACAAGACCCTATCAATACAGTAACAGCTCTTCAGCTTTCATAACACCGTACACATCTCACTTTTCAACCATGTCATCAAACTGAATCTATGTGTAACTTTCAAAAGATGCCTGGTATGAATCGAGCTGGAGGAATGTGCACCTTCCAAATAATGTTTATGAATTGATATGATATTCTTGAAACGCTGCAGAAATGTTTGCCCAAAAGGGTCGCTTAAGCAGTTTTCTGGGACTTGGATGAAGTTGGCATGTTTTACAAAGACATGGTTTTAATATCTGTACTGTGTCTGTCCGAATGGATAACTGCAGTAAAAGGGAAACCAAGTTGTCGCAATCAGTAGGGAATTTTTCCGAAGCCATAAAGTCAATAATGGTGCCTGTGTGATAACTAATTGGACCATGCACGAGAACACGTAGGATTGGGGATAGGCTAGCTAGCTGTGCCTTCAGCTGTCACCAACCTGTCCTTAAATCCCCTCTAGCGTACCAATACATTGCTATTTAATCATACCGTCATCCAGTACATTTTGAAGACAGATTTTCTTTATCCTAACAAGAGGCCTTTAACTGCAGGTGCTGACAAGCAGAGGTATGTTGCTGACAGGAAAGCTGCTGTCCATCATCGGTATTTGGGGGCTATTTCAGCTGTTCCAGAACTTGCTGTTATTGGGGAGAGGGGTTGGAAGAACTTTTTTTGTTGTTAAGGTTACACATGTCAGTGCTGTGGGGGGGTCAAACACTTTCTCACTTTTGGCATCAAGTGCTTCCAGGTCAACCACAGCAGTACAGAGGTCTATTCGGCCTTAACCCAACCTTGGAAGAGCATTCGTGACTGCACCTACTGATGTGCTTTTAAAAATTTCCCACACCAACCATTCTTAAAGGCTTTGAGGTGCTCTCTCCCACCCTGGTATGTCTCCATCTTCGCTCGCTTAAGTCCAAGGGTCGCAAGTTTGAACGTTTTTGGCGGACAACTGGTTTAGCCATTCATCGCCAGATCTGGCTGGACCACTCACGCAACGTTGGGTCTGCTTACTACTCCAGGATCAGAACTGTTGCTTGAGGATTCAAACCATATATTCGGCGAGAGCTCTGATTGACGCACGGGTCTGATTCTGGCGCAGTTCAGCTGCTGTGGGGTCCTGAGTGAAGTCATGAGCAATGTTCCCTCTAATTTTATTTGGGGCCGTGCGGCCCCTTTAATGGGATGCGCGGCCCAATCAAAATTCCACGCATGCGTGTTTTTTCCATTTAAAAGCCGGAGAGCTCCAGAGCCCTGCACGGCCACGCAGCTTAAAGGGAACATTGGTCATGAGCCAAGACTGGAGTGGATAGCCCACGTCCCCTAGCAACCAGCTTCTTGCTTGTGCGCACGGGAAAAGAGTGGGGGGTAATGGGGGATTGCTGTAATATGAAAGCACTATGGCAGCTGCCAGGAAAGCAAGCTCATACTTACATGACGCTGATGATCAAGCACCATATAGCTCATTAATGGAGTGGAAGCCCTTGTGATTCATGAAGGCAGTGGAGTCATGTGCAGGAGTCCACAGGGTGACATGGTGCATCATTGAAACCCTGGGCTTGGGGGAATCCTGCAATCTGTGCAACCTCCCCAAACCCTATCCCGCCGTTTCTGATTATCCATGGGAAAAGTGATAGCGCAAGCAATCAAAGCATCAGTCACCTGCTCACTGCAAGTAGAAACTGCAGACTGACCAATGTTACTGAGCCAAAGAGTTTTGGGGTGCAGTGACCTTGATTGCTGCGCCTTCTGTTGCCTCGGCCCTAAGCTCTGGAATTCCCTGCCTAAACCACTCCGCCTCACTACCTCTCTTTCCTTCTTTAAGACGCTCCTTAAAACCTACCTCTTTGACCAAGCTTTTGGTCACCTGCCCTAATTTATCCTTATGTGGCTCGGTGTCAAATTTTTTGTCTCACCTTGTGCAGCACCTTGGGAACTTTTACTACGTTAAAGGCGCTATCTAAATACAAGTTGTTGTTGGTGTTGTTGCTGTTGCTGTGCTAGCCGTGGCAGTAGGTTGCTGTTCTTGTCGCAAGAAGCGACGCAACTCTGTCATAGCCTCCCTCGAGAAGTGTAGTGTCCTTATTCACTGCTTCTCTGAGACCTGCAGAGATGTTGTCCTGGGCTTCTAAACTCTGTTGGGACAGCAAGGATTCCTGCGAGCACGCCTCCTTCCATGTGCTCCCCCTCCAGCTGTACTTCTGTTTCTCTCCCTCCTCCTGCTGCTATTAGAGCTAAATTTGCGGATGACACCAAATTGGGGGGGATAGTCAATACTGAGGAGGACTGCAACAAATTACAGGAGGACATTAATAAACTTGCAGAATGGGCATATAATTGACAAATGAAGTTCAACACAGATAAATGTGAGGTATTACATTTTGGTGGGAAGAATAGGGAGGTCACTTATTACTTGGAGGGTGCGAGTCTAGGTGGGGTAGAGGAACAAAAGGATCTCGGAGTACAAATACACAAATCACTAAAAGTTGCGACACAGGTTAGCAAGGCCATAAAAAAAGCAAACCAAGCACTAGGGGTTTATTTCTAGAGGGATAGAATTGAAAAGTAGGGAAGTTATGCTAAACCTGTATCGAACCTTGGTTAGACCACACTTGGAGTACTGCATACAATTCTGGTCGCCGTATTATAAAAAGGATATAGAGGCACTAGAGAGGGTGCAGAGAAGATTTACAAGGATGATACCAGAAATGCGAGGGTATACATATCAGGAAAGGATGAACAGGCTGGGTCTCTTTTCTCTTGAAAAAAGAAGGCTGAGGAGGTGACCTAATAGAGGCCTTTCAAATTATGAAAGGTTTTGATAGAGTGGATACAGAGAGAATGTTTCCACTTGTGGGGAAGAGCATAACTATAGGTCATCAATATAAGATAGTCACCAAGAAATCCAATAGGGAATTCAGAAGAAACTTCTTTACCCAGAGAGTGGTGAGAATGTGGAACTCGCTACCGCAGGGAGTGGTTGAAGCGAATAGTATAGATGCATTTAAGGGGAGGTTAGACAAGCATATGAGGGAGAATGAAATAGAGGGTTATGCTGATAGATTTAGATGAGGAGGAGGAGGCTCAGGCATGGACTGGTTGGGCCGAATGGCCTGTTTCTGTGCCGTATATCTCATGTAATCCTATGCCATTTAGGAGTGAAATCAGGAAGCACTTTTTTCCGTACAAAGGGTAGCGGAAATCTGGAACTCACTGTCCCAAAAGGCTGTGAATGCTGGGTCGATTGAAATGTTCAAGATTGAGATCGATAGATTTTTGTTGGGTGAATGTACGGAACAACGGTGGGTAAATGGAATTGAGGTACGGATCAGCCATGATCTAATCGAATGGCAGAACAGGTTTGAGGGGCTGAACGGCCTCCTCCTGCCCCTATGTTCCTCCATCTCTTGCCAGAGTGGAATTCCTAGACAAGCCCCCATGAAGAACTAAGTGGGATATTGAATGTCCCATAAAAATTTCAACTGTTGTATCACCGCTACAAGCACTCTGAAATCATCTATGTAGCAAAAAAAAAAGCACCAGCTCATACGAGAAAAGGGTCCCCCAAAGCTTTCTATAGTTTTACCCAATAGCAGCTGAGGATCCCTCAAAATGTCGCAGGAAATGGCAACCTCCATAATGTGTGGGGGGCAGCAGGGCCTGGCAATATCAATGTGGACGGAGCTGAAAATGGTTTTGAGGGTCATAACTGCATCTTTTGGCCCTGATTAGCATATATTAATGAGGCTTCTGCTTATTTCTGGTGGGAACTCTGGCCACTCAAGCATTGGAACGGGCGGGAATGCAGCTGAGTGTTGGTGATTCTCATTCCATGCACTATTTCAGTCCCACCAGCGCCCTATTTTTAATGGCAAACAGGGCTGCTGGGGCACGCACATCCCCCCGTAGTCTCTGGGTTATACAGAACAGGAAGGCTGCAGGTTTGACCTCAGCTTCCTGTCGGATATATAGTCCTCGGCCAGGCGGCAGTAGGGTTGCCCCTTTTGGCCGTGGCCCTGGGCTGGCAAAGCGAAAACTAGCCAGAGTTCCTGCTTCTGATCGCGATCCAGCAAACTCCCACTGGAAATACACATGTATCAATGGTGGCTGAAGAGTCCATCGGGTTCAGTTATACAGCCTGCTGGCACCACTGCCCAGGCTCACACATGGGTAATAGCCGTGCAGGTGGAGGACTGCGGAGACCCTACTGTCTGCAGGACGGTATGGCACGGAGTCCACGATGAGAGGAAAATGCTGAGTGGAAAACAATTGGCACTTGGACATTAATTTCCAAGTGTTCTATTTAATTTGTTAAAGCTGAGAAAACTTACACAAATGAGGAAGTGGGTCGGGGGGTGGGGGGGGGGGGGGTGCGGCGAGCTGGACGTTGGACCTTCCAGCTCTGGGACTTTGGGTTAAAACCAGCTCAGAGTGACGGGATGAAAGTCTTGCCCTGTCTGCTGGCTGTAAAGATCCTGTTTGGACCGTCTCCATCCAGTTCCTAATGGGCTACCACAAACATTGACACTGAATTAGCAAATTCACTCATCGAGACCGCAAGATGTCTGATTTGGGAAATCGAAAATTTGTCCTCTGATGTTTGAGTTTAATGCACATTGTTGGGTCAGAGTAGAGGGATTATTTTTTTTAACTTTGTGATGTATCTGGCACAGCAGAGCTTAATTCTGAAGTAAGCAGGCCAAAATGGAAGTGTTCCATTTCACAGCGCTAAGTCCCCGCTCTTTAATGAGCACAACATTAAATTAGCCATTGTCCTTCATACCCTCTTTAGGCGGGGGGGGGGGGGGCGCGGGGGGAAGATTACACACGCGCACACACTTTAAGCCTCATGGTTCTTCAGCATACGAGACAGATGTTAATTAGATGAAATTCTTATTTGTTAATGAAAAGAACAAATGTTCTTCCTATTCTGGAGGGAGCCGCGAATGATTTGCAGCTGCATTTTGCTGTCAGAATGAAAGTCCTGCTGGGGGACAAGCCGGTTGTGCGGAATCGGACAAGCGAAGCGCTGACTTGGCCTGGTGCACACGCCGCCTGAATTGAAATGCATGCAGCTGCAGCTATGCCTGAGCATTGTTCACATAACCATGAAGGGAATAAGAATGCTCTCTTGGGTGCTTTGCTTTTCAATATTTTCTTCCGGATTTTGTTTCGTAACGTCAGTGTGAGTGAGAGACAGTCAAGCCATGTTCTGCAGAAATTCAGATTCTTTGAATTAGCAAATTTTGGAATTATTTTAGGTCATGCAATTTTTTTATCTTTCTTTCCCCCACCTGCCATTGTTCTATTGCGGACCTGAGTTCTTGATTGCATGAAAAGAAAATAGCGACTTTATTTATTTATTTATTTATTTGGCGTCTTTCACCACCTCGGGACATCCCAAAGCGCTTTACAGCCAATGAAATACTTTTGGAGTGTAGTCACTGTTGTAATGTAGGGAACGCGGCAGCCAATTTGTGCACAGCAAGCTCCCACAAATATTATTGAGATACATGACCAGATACTCTGTTTTAGTGAAGTTGGTTGAGGGAAAAATGTTGGCCAGGACAAGGAGATCTCCATTGCTCTTCTTCAAATAGAGAGCTTTCACATCCACCTGAGAGGGCCGAACAGACCTTGTTTCAACGTCTCGCACCAAAGACGGTACCTCCGATAGAACAGCACACCCTCAGTACTGCACTAGAGTGTCAGCCTAGATTATGTACTCGAGTCTCTGGAGTGGAGCTTAAACCTCCATCCTTCGATTTCAAAGGTGACCAAAGAGTTCATTGCAAACAGTGTTTTTTCTACCATGACGATAGCAAAATACTGTGGATGCTGGAAATCCGAAATAACAACAGAAAACGTTGGAAAAACTCAGCAGGCCAGGCAGCATCCATGGAGAGAGAAACAGAGTTAACGTTTCAGGTCGAAGACCTTTCGGTCAGAACTGGAAAAAGCAGGAAATGAAATAGATTTAAAGCAAGGATAAAGCTGGGAAAAGGGGGAGGGGATGAAAGAACAAAAGGAGAGATTAAGAGACATTAAGAGATGATCAAGGCAAGAGGAGGTGTTAATGTGACAGGTTGAGGCTAGATGAAGTGTGAAATGCACTGGCAGAATGAAGGACAGCTGCCAGCTTCTAGGAGGAAAAAAAAGGGAAGAGGGGGGGGTGCCAAACAAAAGGGTGGATGAAAAAATAAAATATAAATGTGATAGGGGCTAAGGTTATGATCTAAAATTATTGAACTCGATATTGAGTCCAGAGGGCTGTAGGGTGCCTAAACGAAAGATGAGGTGCTGTTCCTCGAGCTTACGCTGAGCTTACGTGGAACAATGTAATATGAGCTACCATATATAAGCTTGATGCCTTGTTCACTGGGGTCAGGGGGGAGTGGCAGAGATTTGCTTTGGTTGCTATGTATTAATAACCTGATAAACACAATGGGGTTAATTTTCAGCTTGCCCTGGGAGTGTAAAACCGACATTGCGACTTGGGCGGTTGCTATAGAAACCGCCTGATTTTTCCTTTCCATTCCAAAGGGATAACGGGCGGGGTGTATAACAGGCGGCCCGATCTGCAGCCATCTGTTTACTGCCCAAGCACAAAGTGAAAATTACCCCCAGCAGGAAGATATCCTACATTTGCTATATCTAGCGACATCATGAAAGTGTTTTTAAAAGAATGGAAATAGCAACCGGAGCAAACCTTCACCTTCCACTTCCCCGTAATATCTATGGTATGACACCAGTTATTGTTTGATTTGATGTGGGGAGATTTTAATTCTATCTAAGCCAGTGAAGGTACAATATATTTCCTGTGTGTGGGCATCATTCACATTAAGCATCTGACTGCACATTTTACTTTGTGTATTGATTGCCTCTCCTTATGACAGATTTAGGTTTCCTGTGACTAATTGCTATCTGTATTTGTACTAGGTTTTCTCCTCCTCCAGGACCTATAGAAAAGAAAAGCAGGCATTGTAAAGGTTGACACTAGTCAGGTGAGACCCAATTTAACTCCTTTGCAAATGGCGTACAATCTCTGGACGGATCTATCTTGATTGCTTCACAAACACAAAGAATACTAGATTGATTCCTGGGATGAGAGGTTGCCCTATGAGGAGAGGTTGAGTATATTGGGCCTATACTCTCTGGAGTTTAGAAGAATGAGAGGTGATCTCATTGAAGCATATAAGATTCTGAAGGGGATTGACAGGGTAGATACTGAGAAGTTGATTCCCCTGGCTGGAGAGTCTACAACAATGGCGCATAGTCTCAGGATAAGGGGTAAGCCATTTAAGACTGAAATGAGGAGGAATTTCTTCACTCAGAGAGTTGTGAATCTTTAAAATTCTCTACTCCAAAGGGCTGTGGATGCTGAGTCATTGAGTATATTCAAGGCTGAGATAGATAGATTTTTGGACTCTAGTGAAATCAAGGGACATGGGAATCGGGCAGCAAAGTGGAGTTGAGGTAAAAGATCAGCCATGATCTTATTGAATGGCAGAGCAGGCTCGAGGGGCCGTATGGCCTACTCCTGCTCCTAATTCTTATGTTCTTGATTGGGGTGGGAGGTTGGGTGGGGAAACCTATAGCCGTAGCAGTACAGGTGACATCTGTCCATCCTGTTGGAGATGGTTCAGGAGACAGTTTGCTAACTGATCTCTTTGGTTCCTTTGCCTTTGTAGTTGTTTATGTCAAATAATCTTCTGTCAGCAAAGCTTTGCATTGCTATAAAATGCATGATCTAACTGATGCAAATATCACTCAACCTGAACTTGAGCAAGTAGTGTGACACCATGGGGTAACTTATTAAGATGCATTTCTACCGCACTAAGGTTGCAGTGTAACTCTGGATTCAGTGCCTGGGGGAGGGAGTCTCGCACCCTGCTTTGGTTTGGCGCTGTACAGAGTGTAAATCCACTGTGATGTTAAAACAGATGGAGAAACTGCCGTAGGGGCCCCTTGAAACTCCCAGACACATTTTACACCTGCCCGCAATTGATTGAAATGTTTTGATAGAAACATAGAAACATAGAAAAATAGGAGCAGGAGTAGGCCATTCGGCCCTTCGAGCCTGCTCCACCATTCAATATGATCATGGCTGATACTCTATCTCAATACCATATTCCCGCTCTCTCCCCATACCCCTTGATGCCTTTTGTGTCTAGAAATCTATCTACCTCCTTCTTAAATATATTCAGTGACTTGGCCTCCACAGCCTTCTGTGGTAGAGAATTCCACAGATTCACCACCCTCTGAGTGAAGAAATTTCTCCTCATCTCAGTCCTAAAGGTCCTATCCCGTATCCTGAGACTGTGACCCCTCGTTCTGGACCCCCCAGCCAGAGGAAACATCCTCCCTGCATCCAGTCTGTCTAGCCTTGTCAGAATTTTATACGTTTCAATGAGATCCCCTCTCATTCTTCTGAACTCTAGTGAATGCACGCTTAGTCGACCCAATCTCTCCTCATACGACAGTCCTGCCATCCCAGGAATCAGTCTGGTGAACCTTCACTGTACTCACTCTATGGCAAGTACATCCTTTCTTAGGCAAGGAGACCAAAACTGCACACAGTACTCCAGGTGTGGTCTCACCAAGGCCCTGTACAACTGTAGTAAAACATCCTTGCTCCTGTACTCAAATCCTCTTGCAATGAAGGCCAATGTACCATTTGCCTTCCTAACTGCTTGCTGCACCTGCATGTTTGCTTTCAGTGACTGGTGTACAAGGACACCAAGGTCCCTTTGTACATCAGCATTTCCCAATCTATCACCATTTAAATAATAATTGACCTTTCTGTTTTTTCTACCGAAGTGGATAACTTCACATTTATCCACGTTATACTGCATCTGCCATGTATTTGCCCACTCACTCAACTTGTCTAAATTGCCTTGAAGCCTCTTTGAATCCTCCTCACAACTCACAATCCCACCTAGTTTTGTGTCGTCAGCAAACTTGGAAATATTACATTTAGTTCCCTCATCCAAATCATTGATATATATTGTGAATAGCTAGGGCCTGCGGTACCCCATTAGTCACCGCCTGCCACCCCGAAAATGACCCATTTATTCCTACTCTCTGTTTCCTGTCTGTTAACCAATTTTCAATCCATTCCAGTATATCACCTCCAATCCCATGTGTTTTAATTTTGCACACTAACCTCTTATGTAGGACTTTATCAAAGGCCTTCTGAAAATCCAAATACACCACATCCACTGGTTCTCCCTTATCTATTCTACTAGTTACATCCTCAAAAAACTCCAGCAGGTTTGTCAAACATGATTTCCCTTTCATAAATCCATGTTGACTTTGTCTAATCCTGTTGATATTTTCTAAGTGTCCTGTTATCACATCCTTTATAATAGACTCTAGCATTTTCCCTACTACTGATGTTAGGCTAACCGGTCTGTAGTTCCCTGTTTTCCCTCTCCCTCCTTTTTTAAATAGTGGGGTTACATTTGCCACCCTCCAATCTGCCGGAATTGTTCCATAATCTATCAAATTTTGGAAGATGACAACCAATGCATCCACTATTTCCATGGCTACCTCTTTTAGTACTCTGGGATGCAGATTATCAGGCCCTGGGGATTTATCAGCTTTCAGTCCCATTAATTTCTCCAGCACTATTTTTTATTAATACTAATTTCCTTTAATTCCTCCTTCTCACTAGACCCTTGGTTCCCTAGCATTTCTGGGAAGTTATTTGTGTCCTCTTCCGTGAAGACAGAACCAAAGTATTTGTTTAATTGCTCAGCCATTTCCTTGTTCCCAATTATAAATTCTCCCATTTCTGACTGTAAGGGACCTACATTTGTCTTCACTAATCTTTTTCTTTTTACATACTTGTAGAAGCTTTTACAATCCGCTTTTATGTTCCTTGCAAGTTTACTCTCATACTCTATTGAGAGTAAACTTGCAAGGAACATAAAAGCGGATACTGCCACCCAGTCTTTTCGAATGTATCTGCTGGGAAAGGAGCTGTGCACCTGGCTGCAAGTGTCCTCTCATTTCACCCACGCACCGTAAGCAGGTACTGCCTGACTAACATCTGTACTATAGCAACAGGTGGATGTAAAAAATCCCATTGCAGTATTTGAAGAAGAGCTGAGGATTTCTCCCCGGTGTCTTGGCCACCATTTATCCCTCAACCAACAGATTTTCTGGTCATTATCACATTGCTGTTTGTGGGATCTTGCTGTGCGCAAATTGGCTGCCGCGTTTCCTACATTACAACAGTGACTCCACTTCAGAAAGTACTTCATTGGCTGTAAAGCGCTTTGGGACGTCCTGAGGCTGTGAAAGGTGCTATAGAAATGCAAGTTCTTTCTTTTACTGGTTTTGAACTTAATTTTTCTGGGCTAAGGGGTAATTTTAACGTAACCTGCTCCGTAGGAACAGGGTGGGTTTGGATCGAATGGTCGTTTTACACCCTGCCCGGTTTTGCTCTACATTGACTTCAGTGGAGCGTAAAAATCGGGCGGGGTCTAAAACAAGCGTCTGACTTGAACCCTCCCCTTTCACAATGACCCCCTTAAATTTTAACCATTTTAATGTTACGAAAGAAATGCCTTTATCATTTGTGGAGCCAGCAGTACAGCAAACCCTACCTTGCTCTAAACAAATGCCAGTCTCAAACCAGTACCTGCAGTAAACACACCCCTTAAAGTAAATCCCCAAGCTAAATCTCGGGCCAGAATCTCGCAAGATTCTGCCGAGACAATATGCTTTTCAAATTCTAATGTTACACGCATCGAACTTCTGAATCTTGTCCTATTGTCATATCTCTGTTGTTCCTGTGCTCACTGGTCTGCGGCATCAGAGAGATTGAATCTTCCCGCACTATCCCCACAATCCCTTGATTCCCTCAGTATCCAAAAATCTATCGACCTCTGTCTTGAATATACTCAACGACTGAGCATCCACAGCCCTCTGGGGTAGAGAATTCCAAAGATTCACAACCCTTTTGAGTGAAGAAATTTCTCCTCATCTCAGTCCTAAATGGCTGACACCTTATTCTGAGACTGTGACCCCTGGTTCTAGACTCCCCAGCCTGGGGAAACATCCTCCCAGCATCTAATCTGTCAAGCCCTTTCAGAGTTTTATCTGTTTCAATGCGATCACCTCTCATTCTTCTAAACTCTTGGGAATATAGGCCTAGTCTACTCAACCACCTAATCTACTAAGTCTACCTAATACCCCCAATCTTCTTTCAACTTCACTATTTGTTCTTTTGACACCATTCATGGAATTCTTGCGATGCCCCTATGTACTTTGCACCTGCCTAACTTCTACACTGTTCTGCCCATTTGCATATTTCATCTCATTTATCTGGTAGACCTCTGGATATCCCTGTTTAGTAGCATCTGCAAATTGACCAATTTGCAAAGACATTCTGAATAAAAGTCATTATTGTAAATTAGAAAGAGCAGGGGTCCCAACGCTGACCCCTGGGGCATCCCACTCTGCACTCCCACATCACTTTTCTTGGAAATGTCTATTAAAAGTTGTAATTGTCACTATAATTTGCACTTGTTATCCCACCAGCCCTCAATTTGTGTAAAGGTTTATTGTTGATCTGCTAGATCTTTCCATGTGAAGTAACATTGCCGCAAAATATATCTCCATAAAAATCATACAAATTGTACTGCATATAAAGTAACACTTGCAGCAATTTCCAGGACTATGCAATGTTTATGTAACTGTGTTTTATATGGAATGCTGCACATAGTTCAAGCTACCATTTAAGGTAATCATTAAGGGGTATATCTGACTAAAGTCAATGAGATAGCTCTAGGATCTAGAAGTTCCCATTAACCCTACGTGTGCTGTTGAGTCATTGCTTAATCATCGTTACTCAGACACTCAGTCCCCATACTAGCTTTGTTAGTTCAGAGGTATATCTCTGGAGTACAGCGCTCACTTTGGTCTTCAGGAGCAGGTTTCCTAGCAATGCTCAGTCAGCAGTGTCTAGTTTCATTGACAAGGCCATGTATTTTCCGTTGCTTCGTAATGTGCAGACTTAGACTCACAACAGAGACTGGTTCAAACAGTCTGCGCTGGTGTTTATCCTGCACACAAGCAGTGTATCCTAATCCCACGTGGCCACCCTGTTTCCATATCGCTTTATCCTACTTGTCTTCAACCACCTATCTAACCTATTCTTAAGTGCTGACGAGGTCGCTGCTTCAATCGCATTCCACAGCCTCACAAGCGTCAATGTTTAAAAAAAACATTTGTCCCGCATTCTGTTCCAAATCTCTACATTTAATCTTGTATCTATGACCCAATCAAATGCTTGAAAAATCTACTCTGTCCCATCCTTCATAATTTTAAATAATTCCTTAATTTCCTCTTTTTTTCCCCAAATCTGCTCTGTTCTTTATTGCCTCAACAATCTTCCTAAAGTGTGGAGCCCAAAATGACACAACTGTGGTCTTACTAAAGTTATATATCGATTCACCATTACATCTTGACTTTTATATTCTAGAGTCAGAGTTATACAGCACAAAAAGAGGCCCTTCGACCCATCGTGTCCACACCGGCCATCAAGACCTGTCTATTCTAATCCCATTTTCCAGCACTTGGTCCGTAGCCTTGTATGCTATGGCGTTTCAAGTGCTCATCTAAATGCTTCTTGAATGTTGTGAGGGTTCCTGCCTCGAGTCGTCGTTGGCTTGTTCACAGATGTGATTTCCAGTAAAAAAAAGTAAAAAGTTTAAAGTTTATGGTTTTCCATACAGACTGCAGCATTTGACACATCAGACCCCCTGTGACCCCACCTCATTGTCTTAGTTGTATCTTGCTATGTCTTTGATATAATGCCTTCCTGACTGACCTGATTGTTTCTATGCCGAGGTGTGATAAAAGGCAGTCAGAAAGATTAACTGTCGTCGTCTGACATTGTACGCTGCACAGGCATTGTTCTCTGTCGATATATGCTTTGCCGATTCGTATTCCTTCACTTCACCTGACGAAGGAGCAGCAGCTCCGAAAGCTTGTGATTTCAAATAAAGCTGTTGGACTATAACCTGGTGTTGTGCGACTTCTCACTTTTATACTCCCATGTGTTCATCAACACCTTCAATTCATCTGCCTTACTCGCAAGACTCCTTGCATTAAAATAAATGCCATCTAGCCTTGCCATACTCCCTTGTGCCGTTACATATTTGCTCTGCCGTAAAACCCAATTTACCATTAGCTTGTTTATGACGTTATCCACTTGAGGTGCTGCATTAATAAAGAAAAAGAAAGAAAGACTTGCATTTATATAGCGCCTTTCATGACCACCGGACGTCTCAAAGCGCTTTACAGCCAATGAAGTACTTTTGGAGTACAGTCACTGTTGTAATGTGGGAAACGTGGCAGCCAATTTGCGCACAGCAAGCTCCCACAAACAGCATTGTAATAATGACCAGATAATCTGTTTTTGTTATGTTGCTTGAGGGATAAATATTGGCCCAGGACACTCCCCTGCTCTTCTTCAAAATAGTGCCATGGTATCCTTTACGTCCACCTGAGAGGGCAGACTCGGTTTAACGTCTCATCCGAAAGACGGCACCTCCAACAGTGCAGCATTCCCTCAGCACTGCACTGGAGTGTCAGCCTAGACTTTTGCGTTCGAGTCTCTGGAGTGGGGCTTGAACCCACAACCTTCTGAGTCAAAGGTGAGAGTGTGCTACCAACTGAGCCACAGCTGACACTGTCTTGTGAACCTCAGCCCCCAAATCCATCTGCTTTTCCACATCAAAGCTGGGTGGGAATGTGAGTTGTGAGGAGGATGCAAAGAGGCTTCAAGGGGATATAGATAGGCTAAGTGAGTGGGCAAGAACATGGCAAGTGGAATATAATGCGGAGAAATGTGAAATTATCCACTTTGGTAGGAAAAATAGAAAATCAGAGTATTTTTTTAAAATGGTGAGAGATTGGGAAATGTTGGTGTTCAGAGGGACCTGGGTGTCCTTATACACGAATCACTGAAAGTTAACATGCAGGTACAGCAAGCAATTAAGAAACCAAATGCTATGTTTGCTTTTATTACAAGAGGATTTGAGTATAAGAGTAAAGACGTCTTACTGCAATTATATAGGGCCCTGGTGAGACCACACCTGGAGTATTGTGTACAGTTTTGGTCTCCTTATCTAAGGAAGGATATACTTGCCATAGAGGGAGTGTAACGAAGGTTCACCAGACTGATTCCTGGGATGGGGGGATTGTCCTATGAGGAGAGATTGAGTAGACTAGGCCTATATTCTCTGGAGTTCATAAGAATGAGAGTTGATCTCATTAAAACATACAAAATTCTTACAGAGCTTACAGGGTAGATGCAGGGGGGTTGTTTCCCCTGGCTGGGGAGTCTAGAACCAGGGGGTCACAGTCTCAGAATAGGGGGTCGGCCATTTAGGACTGAGATGAGGAGAAATTTCTTCACTCAGAGGGTGGTGAATCTTTGGAATTCTCTATCCCAGCGGGCTGTGGAGGCTCAGTCATTGAGTATATTCAAGACCGAGATCAATAGATTTTTGGATATTAAGGGAATCAGGGGATATGAGGGTAGTGCAGGAAAGTGGAATTGAGGTAGAAGATCAGCCATGATCTTGTTGAATGGCGGAGCAGGCTCGAGGGGCTGAATGACCTACTCCTGCTCCTAGTTCTTATGTTCTTTTGTTCTTATCACCCAGTTTTTTCCAAATTCATAGTATCATTATTACATTTATTTCTTTACCAAAACGTACCACCTCACATTTGCTGACATTGATCTGCATCTGCCACATCTTTGCCCATTCTATCATTTTATCAATACCTGCTTTGGTCCTCCAGAATTATTTGCTATGCCTCGTATTTTGGTATTGTCCATAAATTTGGACACCACTTCCTCTTACCCTTTGTCCATGAACTTCCTGAGATCAGTGGTGTCCCAGTATACAAGCTGACTGACATGAATCTTGTCATTCATGTGGAAATGACTGATGAAATAATACTGGGCGGCCTGCTGGTGGCGCTATCCAGGGAGAGTATAAATACTCGGGCATGGGCCCAGCTTGCTCAGGACATTCTTTAACAGGAAATAGAGAAGGACACAACTAGACCTCCATGTTGAAAAACAGTTGATTAAAGCCAAGTGCCTAGTAGTTTTCTTACGTCACTGACAATACTAAATTATTGCTGCACTCCCCTAGTGACTTAGAATAGTGGCTTGCATGCATATAGAAATCAGTGCCCAAAAGCACAATTATCTTGCATATATAAATCACTGGGGTAATTGTCCCATCAATCCGCATGTTATCTGCAATGCTGACCAAGCAATTTATTGCCGATTTTTTTATGACTCATTCATTTGGAGTCAGTCACTGTTCGCAACCTTGGTGTCATATTTGACCCTGAAATGAGCTTCCGACCACATATCCGTAGCACAACAAAGACCGCCTATTTCCACCTCCGTAACATCGCCCGTCTCCACCTTTGCCTCAGCTCATCTGCTGCAAAACCCTCATCCATGCCTTTGTTACCTCTAGACTTGACTATTCCAATGCACTGGCCTCCCACATTCCACCCTACGTAAACTTGAGGTCATCCAAAACTCGGCTGCCTGTGTCCTAACTCGCACCAAGTCCCGGTCACCCATCTCCCCAGTGCTCGCTGACCTACATTGGCTCCCGGTTAAGCAGCGCCTTTATTTCAAAATTCTCATCCTTGTTCTCAAATCCCTCCATGGCCTCGCCCCTCCCTATCTCTGTAATCTCCTCCAGCCCCACAACCCCCCGAGATATCTGCGCTCCTCTAATTCTGCCTCTTGAGCATCCCTGATTATAATCGCTCCACCATTGGTGGCCGTGCCTTCTGTTGCCTAGGCCCTAAGCTCTGGAATTCCCTGCCTAAACCTCTCCGCCTCGCTACCTCTCTTTCCTCCTTTAAGGCGCTCCTTAAAACCTACCTCTTTGACCAAGCTTTTGGTCACCTGCACTAATTTATCCTTATGTGGCTCGGTGTCAAATTTTTTGTCTTAAAATACTCCTGTGCAGCGCCTTGGGACGTTTTACTACGTTAAAGGCGCTATATAAATACACTTTGTTGTTGTTGTTGTTGTCTAGGCCACCTGGATCTTGCCGAGTCCAATCATTAACCTGCCCTTCTGAAGGTGGCAAAGGCATCCGCCTGAAGCCAGCAGAATCCTAATTGACATGTGCAGGTTTTTACTGAAGAAGTTGTCATTAATTATAATTTAAGTATACCGTGATTTGTAAATGGAGGAATCTAGATTAGGCGTAACTGAAAATGATTGCATTGGAAGAAACTGAAGCTGACCGGGAGAAGAGGTTTGAGTGAGTGCGAGAGAGAGAGCAACAGTATGATGCCTTGTTTGGTTCCACTGCATTGCTCCATTATATGATAGACTATTTTTGTTATTTGTGATTTGACCTCAAAGTCAATCAAATCAAAGTTGTGACAGGCATTAGAGAAACTAGGAAAGGGAGAGCAAGAGACAGAGCTTGACCTCTTCTAACAGTTAAGTGTCTTGCTGTATGAAGATAAAAATTACCCACTGAGTCGCTTCATAATCTGACAATGACTGAAGACCTACACGAAAGCTTTTTATCCTGCAACATCTCTAAAGTTTATGAAAAGTCATAATTTAACTCGATCCAACCTCTTTATTTCAAATTGTTTCAGTTGGGCAGGATACCGAAGTGCCTTCACCTGACCAGGCACCTTATCTTCATCTGCAGATAACAACAGAAAATGTTGGAAGCACTCAGCAGGTCAGGCAGCATCGAGGAGAGAGAAACAGAGTCTACGTTTTGAGTTGGGGACCCTTCGTCAGAACTGGAAAAGGTTAGGGAAGAGAGATTTTTAAGCAGGGGCAGGGGGGAGGGGAGGAAAGAACAAAGGTGGCATGAATCTGTCATTCATGACTTGTGAAATAATACTGAGTGGCCTGCGGGTGGCGCTGTCCAGGGAGAGTATAAATACTCGGGCACGGGCCCAGCTTGTGCAGGACATTTTTAACAGGAACTAGTGAAGGACACAACTAGACCTCCATGTTGTAAAACAGTTGATTAAAGCTTTGTTTAACACTTAGACCAAGTGCCTAGTAGTTTTCTTACGTCAAAAGGGAAGGTCTGTGATAGGATGGAAGACAGGAGAGATTGAATGACAAAAGGGATGATGGTGCGAGGCAAAAGGAGAGGTAATGGGACAAGTTAAGAAACAAAAGATGACTCTAGATGAGGTGTGAATGATGATGGCAGCAACATTAACAGCTACCATTTGAGAAAACAAGAGAGAAAATTTTTTTAAGAAATACAGGGGCCGAGGTTATAGTCTGAAACTGTTGAACTCGATGTTAAGTCCAGAAGGCTGTAAAGTGCCTAATAGTTCATCTGCAGACGCTGACTTGACACCTTATTAAAAAGTACTTCATTTCATTCTTATGAACTTGACTTGCGACTTCCTTTCCAAAGACCAACTGCAGGCTGGTTGGAAAACAATTGTGTTGGGAAAAAATATGCGCGAGCTCATTCATCATCCTAATTTGTGGGTATTCACTAAGTGGCCAGTTTTATCCCTTGGTTATTTCTGGCACTTTGTTGACACCTTATAAATATTCATTGGCTAATAGTAAACTTCCCAGGCACTGCATTTGCATTTACGAGCTGTTTTCCACAGGGAAGGTTGAGAAGCAAATTGGTGTGTGTGATATGGCACAGACACTGTAATGATACAGTTTGAGTGTGAGAATCGAGAGAATAAAGTTGAAATTGACTAAATCCAGACAGGAGAGGTGACTAACCTCCTCCAGCCCTACAACCCTCCGAGATCTCTGCACTCTTCCAATTCTGGCCACTTGTGCATCCCCGATTATCATTACTCCACCATTGGTCACCGTGCCCATAGCTCTCTCCCTAAACCTCTCCGTCTCTCTACCTCTCCCTCCTCCTTTAAGACGCTCCTTAAAACCTACCTCTTTGACCAAGCTTTTGGTCATCTGCCCTAATATCTCATTATGTGGCTCAGTGTCAAATTATGTTTGATAATCGTTCCTGCGAAGCACTTTGGGACGTTCTACTACATAAACGGTGCTGTATAACTGCAAGTTATTGTTAGTCTGCAATATGGGGCGCGATCTTGCCAGCCCTGGGGAGGCAGGTTTGGAGGCGGGACTGCCGGGAAAATGGCAGAGTCTGGGGGCGGGTGCCCATCCCGCCCCCAACCCGCTTCCGTGCCATCTTCCCAGGAGGTGGGTAGCCGACCCGCGCCGGGTCCCGTCTCCTGGAGGCAGGAAGGGGATTACAGCCACTTAACTGCCTGTTAACAGGTAGTTAACAGGCAGTTAAGAGGATTATCCCCATTTTTCCAGCAGAGGCGCGGGCTTCCCGACGTCGGGAAACCCCGCCAGGGTCACCGAGGCGAGTAGTGGGTCTGCGGGGGTCGGAGGGGTGCAAAAGTGCGCTGTGGAGTTAAGTGATGGGTGCAAGTGTGGAGAGGTAAGTATGTGAGGTGAGTGGAAAGTGATAGAAAATGTTTACTTACCTTTGTTTCTTCCTGCAGGCTTCAACAGTTGGGGGTGTGGAGACTCTCGCATCTCCGCAGCAGAGATGACAGATGGCTGCTGCATTCTCCGATGCAACAAACATCTAATTTCTGCTAAAGAAAGAGGTTTGATGAGGTCTTGAATACAAGGACTCATCAAACAACAGAGAATGTCAGTGTTTGACAGCTTCACAGAGCTGTCAAACGATGACAATTCACCTGTCAAAAATTTTTGACAGATGAAACGTCATACGCTGACGTCCTCTGTAATCGGCTTTCCCTTAATTGGCCTGCTAAACCCACTGGGCGGGCTTAACAAGGTCAATCAAGGGAAAATAGCGTGGGTTGGCCACAAGTCGATTGAGGCGGGACTAAAACCCGACAAGCAGCAGTCCCTCCTCCAACGTGCCCCCATTGGCAAAATCGTCCCATGGAGTTTGTAAACTAGCACTGAGCTACTGCATGCTGCTTTACGTAAAGTTGTTTTAAACCGGAGATGACCAATCTTTTTCAGCAAACCAGTAAGTGGGCTCCATATGAATGAATAGAAATGGAACCCCCCACATACAATTATCCAAAACTCCCCTGCAAACATTGGTGGGCTGGTCATAACTTTTAGTTCTTTCATTCCCAGCCTGGCCTGGTTTGCTGTCAGCTACTATCTGCTTCTGCCTGCCCTAGTCTGTTCCACTGTCCTTCTTGATGACCCCCCTCTCTGCTGCGATCTCATGTACTGTCACCACTGCCGGCTGAAGATCGAAACCATGGGAGCGTCACTCAATTTTCTGGGCTGAGGAGATGGGTAAAGGCTGATTCCTGATTCCTGATTGCTGCGGGAAGGCTGTTCCCACATTGGGCCTGAGTCCACCAATGGTCGGCAGTCTTTTCCAGCACACAAGGTCCAGGAGGCAGAAGTGGACATCCGAACTGTACACAAGCATGTGTGTGGGATCTTTCTGTGTGAAAAATGGCTACAAGGTACTTCTGAGAGATGTGATTAGGTATTACATAAATGCAAGCTTTTCTGTAAGCAAAAATTGTTCATGGAGTAGCACAATAAGACCGTCTTTAGACCAGAGGTCTGGTAGTAATCCTGTTTCTCTTTTAGCTCAGGATAACTAAGAAAGGCAAAATGGAGGAAGTACCGTAAGAAACCCACACATCGGCCAGAATTTTCTGGGGTCCGTGCGGGTGGAAATGAAGGCGGGTAGAGTGGGAAATTTGAAAAAAGTGGGAGCGGGTCGGGAACCCACCATCATCCCGCCCCCACGTGCCTTTCCCTCGGGTGCGTTTGTCGGTGTGGCAGCGACCCGACCAGCAGAGGTGGGCGGCCTAATTGAAATCATTATAACCTTGTTTACAGACACTTAAGAGCCTTTTTCCCCCTACATTTTAACTTTACCTGCATGGCCACAGGATTCACGCAGCTTGGGAACTGTGTCTGTCAGCCTGAGGTGGGAGTTGAGTGGTCATTGATCCAGCTGATTAGTTGACAGCATCAAATGTACTATAAAAGCTCCCCCCTCACAGCTGATCACTTTCCTCAGGCAGAAGCTGTTGCTGACTGCATTCCCAGCACAGATTGAACTTTCAGCAAAGTCTCCATCCAGTGTCACCTCATTGAAAGAACCTCTCTCACCATTGACAGATTGCTTCTGTCAACTTTACTTCACCTGCCATCTATTCCATCAGCATGGGTGCCCTTTATTCTGTCTCACCTTTGTCCTCAGAATCTGACCACGATGAGCCCCAACACCAATAGCACCAACAACAACACCACCAACCTTCTCCTCAACACCCTGATGCTCCACAGGACAGAGGGCATCAGCGCAGGGCTGCACTGCGCCAGAGGCAATACCCCCAACACAGGGTATACAGGCAGAGGATGAGCTTCCTCAACATGACTGAGCAGCAGTGCCAAAGGAGGCTCAGGCTATCAGGCCAGGCCATGGCAGACATTGGCACATTGCTGGAGGAAGACCTGCAGCCCAGAGGAGCGGGTGGACATGCCTTACCAATAGCTGTCAAAGTCACCAGCACCCTCAACTTTTTCACCTCAGGTTCCTTCCAGGGATCTGCAGCAGACATTTGCGGCATCTCGCAGTCGGCCACCCACAGATGCATCACACAGGTCACCCATGCCATGTTTGACAAGTCAGCCAATGATATCACCTTTGCCACTGGTGAAGCCAGTGTTACTGAGCGGGCGCTCGGCTTTGCCACACTGTCTGGCTTCCCACGGGTGCAGGGCATCATTGACTGCACACATGTGGCCATCAGGGCATCCCATCATCACCCAGGAGTCTTTGTCAACCGCAAGGGCTTCCACTCCCTAATGTGCAGCTAGTCTGCAACCATAGGAAGATCAACATGCATGTGTGCGCTAAATTCGCTGGCAGCTGTCAAGACTCTTTCGTCCTGCGCCAGTCCACCCTCCCACAGCTCTTCACTCCTCCAAACATACTTTCCGGCTGGCTGCTTGGAGGCAAGGGCTATCCACTGAAGGCGTGGCTCATGACACCCTTGTGGAGGCCAAGTACTGAGGCCAAGGTGAGATATAATGAAAGCCACATCTCCATTAGATGTGTCATAGAGCAGACAATAGGCATGCTCAAAATGCGATTCAGGTGCCTTGACAGATCTGGAGGAGCCCTTCAGTATGCACCAGCCAGGGTCTCCAGAATCGTCGTGGTCTGCTGCACCCTGCACAACAAAGAGCAGCAGCGAGGATTAGCGCTGCATGAGGAGCAAGGCCTCTTTAGAGGAGGAGGAGGAGGAGCATCAGCTGGAAGATGAGGAGGAGGAGGAGCTGGAGGAACCTGTGGTGCAGATGGCACCAGGACTTGAGCACATTGCTGCCCGGGAGGCAAGGGATGGCCTCATCATGGCTAGATTTACTTAACTTTATGCAGTACACCCATATGGCTGCCACATGCTTCACCAGGTTGGCAACACCCCACAGCCACACCATAAAGCATCCCTACAATGACCAATCCATTCCTTTCACAGTCACCACCATTGCTGGAGGTAAAGTTATGTCTGACCCTTCACTCCAACTAACTAAGCCACCTCCAATGGTGCACACAAATTTGTCGAAGACCGGAAAGTTTTGAAAAGAAAGAAATTTATTGTTCACATTAAATTAACTGAAACTTCATATTAGCATTGAATAAAACACCCAAGTGGCTATCCTTGTGAATCTACTTGTGTGGCATCTTTCTCTTACACGTGCATCTATGTGATGCTGCCACTGTGGCTTCAGCAGAGGTAGAGGCAGCCTCCTCCCTTCCCTGCTGCGACTGCTTCGACACTTTTGGCGGTCGTCCTCTGGGTTTTGGAGCTTGTGATGGCCCCGCCAAAGTCTGCTCCTCCCGCGACTGTGCAGGGGCAGACTCGGCCATCGCTGTCCAGGGAGGCATCTGGGGCTCTGACTGAGGGGGTGGCAATGGGGGAGAAGTGTGAGCGCTTTGAGAGAAGCCCCCACTTCCATGTCCCCTCTCACCATCATCCTACTCATGGGCCACCCGCACTTCCCTGTGAGCAAGTAGCTGGAGAGCACCTTGCTGCACAGCAGTGGGGCCATGAGGACACACGTCTGCACTGACATCCCTTCTCGAGAGGACGTCTATGAGCTCCTGCCATCTATTGTCCATAGATAGCCATCTATTCTGCATAGAGACCATGTGCTCCTGTGAGTGGAGCATTAGCTGCTCCATGCAGGTGGCCATACTATCCATGGAAGAGCCTACAGTCGCCATCGCCTGTGACACGGTGGTGCTCATGTTGGAGATGGACTCCTCCATTCTCTGAACACTGGCAGTCATCGCGCTTGCAAAACCTGCCAGAGCCTCCTGCACTTGTTCCTGCAGTTCCAGGATTGCCATCTTTCTGGATGGCCCCCGAGGCTCAGCGTCTGCATGCAGCTGAGCAGAGCTGGAGAGTCCTGCGCCCTCCGGCGAGGAGTCTCCACTGCTGTCCCTGTCTCCACCATCTGCTCTTGCTTACTTGTGAGTTGTGAGACACCAGGTGACAACACTACTCTATCTCGCGTGGGACCCACCGAGGTGTGCGTTTCTGCGCTGGTGCTGGGTGTGCTTCTGTCTGGTGAGGGTGCGCCCTCAGAGGCTGGAGGCTCCTCTGAATTGTCGTCTTCCTCGTGCACCTGGACAGTGGTGGGGGTGCTTGATGAACCTGTGAGAGAGTAAAGAGATGAGTTAGATATGTCCTATGTAGATTGGGTACAAAAACCATTATGCACATATGAGTGACTGATGTATGCCATGTAGCTGTATGATGTGTAATTCTGTCACCAGGTTGCTGAGATGCCCCCCTCTCTCCGTCTCCCAACTCCAGGTGCTCGGCGACTCCTGCCAGCTCTAAGGCAGCCTCCTCTGCTATGGTCAGGGTGGCCCTTGATTCCGTCCCACTGCCAATTCTTTCCCTTTCCCTATTATTGTGGACTCTCTTTTCAAGGAGGGAAAGAAGAGAAGGTTGAGTGAGAGTGATGGAATGAGTGTAAGGAACGGATGGGTTAGATCTTTAGAGGGTGACTATGACGGAGTGGGGTGGCAATGCCAAGTGGCCTCCTTGTGTGTTGTTAGTTGGTATGATTGCACTAAGATGAGGGTGAGTGTGAGGGGTGGCAAGTAAGATGGGGATGTAATAGTGTAGATAGAGAGATGGGTGGAGGTGCCAGGTACATTGGTGTGAATAATGATGTGCAGGAGTAGGATTGGGAAGGCAGAGTGATGGGGATGTGATGAGAGGCACAGCAGGATAAAGGTGAGTGTGGCTTTGGACTCACCTTTCCTGATCTAAGAAGATCGTTGAAACGTTTCCGGTACTGCACCCAGGTCCTCCTGACGACATCCCTGCTATTCACCTCCTCTGCTATTTGGAGCCAGGCTCTTTTGTTCTGCTGGGGAGGTCTCTTCCTCCCATCAGGAGGGAAGAGGACCTCCCTGCGTGCTCTGACTCCCTCCACAAGCATATGGATGGAGTCTTTGGAGAACCTGGGTGCAGCCCTCTGCCTCTGTGCAGTCATCTCTGGTGCTGTGTGCAGCAGTGGAATTGTGAAGTGTACTGACTGCACTCTGCTAGATGAACCTTCAAATGCAATGTGGCCAAGGCTCCTTTAAATATTCCAGCTGAAAAATGCATCATCGATGATGTCACCAGACACGCCCCTTTTAATTGGGCTGGGTAACGTGCAAGGCGGGCTTAATAGGCCCCATTAACGTGAAGTCGTTCTGTGGAGCGGGTTGGAGCCAGCAACGGGCTCGCGACCCGCTATGTTGGCCACCCACACCGGACCCGCCCAGGTAAAGAAAATTCCTGGCATATTGCTTTGTGAGTCTCTGAATATCCAAAGGGTATACTTCTCTCCATTTAGTAGTTTTAATGAAAAAGTGGATCTGAGCATGAAGTGATATAACCACATTACACTCAAACCTGCTTCTTCAGTCGTATTAGCAGTTAGAGGAAGGTATACCCCAAGACCTGTCGTGACAAAGGAAGGTGCCACGCTGCTGCACAGAACAAGGCTTCCCTATATGACAGTGGATTAAACAGATGATCTGGTCATTTATCACATTGCTGTTTGTGGGAGCTTGCTGTGCGCAAATTGGCTGCCGCGTTTCCTACATTACAACAGTGACTACACTTCAAAAAGCACTTCATTGGCTGAAAGCGCTTTGGGACGTCCTGAGGTCATGAAAGGTGCTGTATAAATAGACATCATGGGATGGGGGGATTTTACTATGATGTGAGATTGAGTAGACTAGGCCTATATTCCCTAGAGTTTAGAAGAATGAGAGGTGATCTAATTAAAACATATAAAATTCTTACAGGGCTTGACAGGGTAGATGCAGGGAGGATGTTTCCCCTGGCTGGGGAGTCTAGAACCAGAGGTCACAGTCTCAGAATAAGGGGTCGGCCATTTAGGACTGAGATGAGGAGAAATTTCTTCACTCAGAGGGTGGTGAATCTTTGGAATTCTCTACCCCAGAGGGCTGTGGAGGCTCAGTCGTTGAGTCTATTCAAGACGGAGATCGATAGATTTTTGGACTCTAGAGGAATCAAAGGATATGAGAATAGTTCAGGAAAGTGGAGATATGTTATGTATGTAATAGCAAGTCTGTCTTTCTTCTTCGGATTCTACCAAGAGCACGTGTTTTGTTATCACTCGGGCCCACACAGAAGCTGCCCATCTTTGCAGTGCCAGCGGAACGTTTTCATACAGAGTTGTGCACCATTTCGTGCTGCACACGGGGAATCGAAATTCTCAGGCAAGGACTATCATACGGGACCAAACTATGCCACCAGCATACAGAAACTAATGAGACTGCACTTCCTGCTCACATCAAGGAGCAGCACTCAGCTCCCTGAAGGTGCTGATAGGGTCATATTGTTGGAAGTTGTGGTTTTGCAGTGTAAGTTCCACAAGTGCTGTGCAGTAAAAAAATAAAATAAATGGAGGTCAGTATTGACAGCGTTTTTAAGATAATTGGCTCCCTACCCATCAGAATGAAAAGGAGACAGACCGCTGAAAGGTGCACTGGAGTTTAGAGATTTTAAGTCACTGCAGCTGATGCCAGCACTGTCACTAGAAGCTTGGGGTGCTGAGTCAGAGCAAGTACCAGCAGCTCCTCTACTAACATGCCTAATGTAACATGCATCACGAAGTATAGCACTCAGATGCAGTATTCATTTATTTCTAACTTTTTCTTTCAGTAACTTTCCTGGTTACACTTGCATCTCACTATGAGCAATGCCGCGGGAGGTCTGCTAGAGTGTGTGTGACATGTATTCATCTATCTGTCCCTCTCTCCCTCTGTCTCTCTCTCTCTCTCCCTCTGTCTCTCTCTCTCTCTCCCTCGGTCTCTCTCTCTCCCTCTGTCTCTCTCTTTCTTTCTCTCTTTCTCTCTCCCTCTGTCTCTCTCTCTCCCTCTGTGTCTCTCTCTCTGTCTCTCTTTCTTCCCCCTCTGTGTCTCTCTCACTCTTTGTCTGTCTGTATGTGTCACTCTCTTTGTCTCTGTCTCTCTCTCTGTCTGTCTCTCTCTCACTTTCTCTCTTTTGCTGTCTCTCTCTTTCTCTCTCTCTCTCTGTTTCTCCCTCTCTCTCTCTGTTTCTCTCTCTGTCTCTTTCTCTGATTCCCTCTCTGTCTCTCTGTTTCTCTCTCTCCCTCTCTCTCTCTCTCTCTTTCTCTCTCTCTGTCTCTCACTCTCTGTCTCTCTCTGTTTCTCTCTCCCTGTCTCTGTTTTTCTCTCTGTTTTTCTCTCTGTCCCTCTCACTCTCTGTCTCTCTGTCTCTCTCTCTTTCTCTCTCTCTATTTCTCTCTCTCTCTCTCTATTTCTCTCTCTCTCTTGCTCTGAAACACATCCAAAACCAGTTACAGTATTCACTTCGGTGTCCTTCGTTGCTAACTTATTCCTGAAGTCTGATCTTTGGATGAAACATTCTCCCTACTTACTATTCCCAGATTGTAGCTAGTTTCCCTTGGTCTTTGAAATCGTCACCCTGGTCAGCAATTTACTGGACCCATTTTGTCGATTCTCTTCATCATCTTGAAAACTTCACTAGGTCTCCACAAAGAGAACAAGTCCACGCTTTCTGACCTTTTGTCAAGAATTAGATTCCTGGCACCAGAATCATCTTTATTACTTGCTGCTGTATCTTCTAATTCCCTAATTACTCAATTATTCACGCTCTCTCTCTCACGCGCTCTCTCTCTCACTCACTGTCTCTCTCACTCACTGTCTCTCACTCACTCTCTCACTCTCACTCTCACTCACTCTCTCTCTCACTCTCTCACTCTCTCTCTCACTCACGCTCTCTCATGCTCTCTCTCACACTCTCACACTCTCTCTCACTCTCACTCTCACTCTCTCACTCTCACACTCTCTCACTCTCTCACTCTCACTCTCTCACTCTCACACTCTCTCACTCTCACACTCTCTCTCTCACACGCTCGCGCGCTCTCTCTCACGCTTTCTCTCACTCTTGCTGTCTCCCACTCTGTCTCTCTCTCAATCTGGCTCTCTTTCACTCTGGCTCTCCCACATTCTCGCTCTCTCTCATGCTCTCTCTCACTCTGGCTCTCTCTCAATCTGGCTCTCTCCCACTCTGTCTCTCTCTCAATCTGGCTCTCTTTCACTCTGGCTCTCCCACATTCTCGCTCTCTCTCATGCTCTCTCTCACTCTGGCCCTCTCTCACTCTGGCTCTCCCACATTCTCGCTCTCTCTCACGCTCTCGCTCACTCTGGCTCTCTCTCAATCTGGCTCTCTCTCACTCTGGCTCTCTCTCACTCTGGCTCTCCCACATTCTCGCTCTCTCTCGCTCTCTCTCACTCTCTCTCACTCTCACGCTCTCTCTCACACTCACTCTCACAGTCACTCTCTCTCACTCACTCTCTCTCTCTCACACACACACTCTCACACTCTCTCTCACTCTCACGCTCTCTCTCACACTCACTCTCACACTCTCTCTCACACTCTCTCTCTCACTCACTCTCTCTCTCACACACACACTCTCACACTCACTCTCTCTCTCTCTGTGAGTGTGAGTATGAGGGTGAGTGTGAGTCTATTGGGCGACAGCAGGAATCGGACACCTAGCATTCACAGTCCAAGTTCAGAAATGTACAATTAGGGCGATGTATCAGAGATGTTGGAGTGGGACCAAATTCCAACAAAAGTCAGCCCCTTCAGCAGGCAAGATGAGAGAGCTGGAAAATGAGAATATATATTAAAGAATGCGGCCTGGTATACTCCAGTGTAGCGCAGGGGAAGGAAGTGAAATGGCTCAGATAGGTCAAATGAAATGAAATGCTGTATTAATCAGTGGTTCTTTTGCTGTAATGGAGATTTGTTTCCTTTTGATTCTTGAAGCCAAACGACTTGAGTTTTAGCAACCAGCTGCCATGACGGAATGTACTTGGGACTAACACAGCTTGAATGAACTCTTATTATTATGCTCCCATGATACCTTTTTTTTTAACAGTCCAGTAACCACAGAATTATATTCCTGCTGATTGCAAGTCAATTGATTAAACCACATTAAAGTGTCAAAGGCTTTAAGTTTCTGATTTATTGAGTGGCTTAAATGAATACTTATTTTTGAGAAACATAAAATAATTTGGCGATGATTAGAACTGTCTTGTCTCATGTAGAGTGTAATTCATTGACTTTTGATGCTGTTGCACTTGCAAAATGTGGTTCAATTATTATGAAATAGATGAAAAATGATACTAAAAGCTCTCGGCTTATGCTTAATGCCGGCGATTCAATATTTGTAAACTCGAAAGGCACAATTTGTTCAGGGTTTCCGCTGACATCGCTGCCTCTAGATAAGAACACCATGAAGTCTGGAGTGAGAAAAGGCCAGTCGGCCCATCAGCCGTGCTGCAGATGGTGTGCCGGTCTATATTATGCATACTCCATTCTTGCCACTAGAGAGCGGTAGTACGTAGATGTGGCTCCTTGTCGGCAGCTGGTGGCAGAAATGAAGTACCTTATCAGTAAAGTACCATCTAGTTGGATAATGGATTAACATTGCTGCAAAGGCTCGCAGACCAGAACATCTAAAATGGGCCTATCTTCTCTGGAGTTTAGAAGAATGAGAGGTGATCTCATTGAAACATATAAAATTCTGAGAGGGCTTGACAGGGTAAATGCTGGGAGGTTGTTTCCCCTGGCTGGGGGGGTCTAGAACCAGGGGTCACAGTCTCGGAATAAGGGGTCGGCCATTTAGGACTGAGATGAGGAGAAATTTCTTCTCTCAGAGGGTGGTGAATCTTTGGAATTCTCTGCCCCAGAGGGCTGTGGATGCTCAGTCGTTGATTATATTCAAGACAGAGATGGATAGATTTTTGGACACTAAGGGAATCAAGGGTCAAGGGATATGGAGATAGGATAGGAAAGTGGAGTTGAGGTAGAAGATCAGCCATGATCTTATTAAATGGTGGAGCAGGCTCAAGGGACCATTTGGCCTACTCCTGCTCCTTATATTCTTCTCTCTAATAAGCCAGTAATGAATACCTAAAGGATTAAAATGGGGGATTTGCTGCAGGTTTTTTATCACCTCAAGACTCAACTTCTCCAACACTGTCCTCGCTGGTCTTCCCACCTCCATTCTTTACAATCTCCAATTTATTAAGAACTCAGACATTCTCTCTGCGCTCTCACCCTCTCTCCCTCCCTCCTTCCCCGCTCACAGTAAAGTTCCACAGGTTCTCTGTGCCCCAGAAAATTGATGTTAAGATCTTCGTCTTCACTTTCCAATCTCACCCAAGTCCTCACCACATCCTACCTCACCAATCTTCTCCAGCACTGAACCTGCAGTGCTCTGACACGGGATTCCTCCCCATTTCCCTGGTGACGACAGTGGGGGAAATTACCTTAAAATTAGAGCTAGGGGGCGTGGTCAGGAAACTCTTCCTCACACAAAGGGTAGTGGAAATCTGGAAAACTCTCTCCCAAAAAGCTGCTGAGGCTGGGAATCAATTGAAAATTGCAAAACTGAGATCGATAGATTTTTGTTAAGCAAGGATATTGAGGGTTACGGAACCAAGGCAGGGAGCTGGAGTTAAGATGCACATCAGCCATGATCTAATTGAATAACGGAACAGACTCGAGGGACTGTATGGCCTACTCCTGTTCCTATACTCTTCAGTCACTATGTCCTGGAGCTCTGGAACTCTCTCTCACTATCTCTTTCACCCCTATCAAAGACCTGCGAAAAACCTTTTCCTTGACTGTGCCTTCGTACACACTCCCAACCCCCAAATATATATATTTTTTCATTTTCTCTCGGGTTCGACAGCCTCCCCTCCGCCCTGTACGTCCCACTGAGAGGTTTTCCGGTGAGGAGTGCTGTCGAAATGTAAATAGTTGCAGAGCTTTTCCCAAATCCCAATGTTCATTAACTTTCCCAGTCCAAACTTCAGTTCTGTGGAGAGACGAGGAGAAGCTGAGATTGTGCTCCTTAGAGCAGAGAGGGTTAAGAGGAGATTTGACAGAGATGTTCAAAATGGTGAAGGGTTTTGATAGAGGAAATAAGGAGAAACTGTTTCCAATGGTAGGAGGTTCAGATTTAAGATAATTGGCAAAAGAACCAGGGGGTAGATGAGGAGACATTTTTTTACATGGCGAGTTATGATCTGGAATGCGTTGCCTGAAAGGGTGGTGGAACAGATTCAATAGTCACTTTCAAAAAGAGATTGGATAAATACTTGAAAAGAGAACAATTTGCAGGGCTATGGGGATTAAGCAGGGGAGTGGGACTTATAGGACAGCTCTTTTAATGAGATGGCACCGGCACGATGGACCGAATGGCCTCCTTCTGTGCTGTGCGATGCAATCTCCCGAAGACTGCTGCAGCTACAACATGGTCCCTCTCTCATAAAAACAGAACATAAGAATTAGCAGCAGGAATAGTCCATATGGCACCTCGAGCCTACTCTGCTATTAAATAAGATCATGGCTGATCTTCGACCTCAACTCCATTTTCCCACCCTATCCCCCTATCTGTGATTCCCCTAGAGTCCAAAAATCTATCGATCTCAGCCTTGAATATACTCAAAGACTCAGCATCCACAGCATCTTTAGGGTAGAGAATTCCAAAGATTCACAACCGTCTGAGTGAAGAAATTCCTCCTCATCTCGGTCTTAAATGGCCGACCCCTTATCCTGAGACTATGCCCCCTAGTTCTAGACTCTCCAGCCAGGGGAAACAATCTCTCTGCATCTACCCTGTCAATCCCCTTCAGAATCTTGTATGTTTCAATGAGATCACCTCTCATTCTTCTAAACTCCAGAGAGTATAGGCCCAATCTACTCAATCTCTCCTCATAGGACAACCCTCTCATCCCAGGAATCAATCTAGTGAATGGCAAAAGAATAAGTAAGAAACTGAGATCTGTGGGGTGGGTGGGGGTGCGGGGGGGAAACCGCAAGTGAGCTTTTAACAGCGTGTTCTTCTATAATATCTTTACTGCATTAAGCGACGGCTTCAACTTGACATCGTTGTGAAGCATTGCTTTGTTACTGGTCTTGAAGTGCTTTGAGCCTGCTGTATATTCTGGAAGAACAAAACGCCATATTACGACAGCACCATGCTGGCTCCAGTCACCGAGTGAGGGAAGTGGGATGTACTAATGAAAGTGTTCTCTCTTTACAGAAATAGGGCATCTCGTGACATTTCCAGTGTCTGTGTTTAATTTCCTCAGTGCGGTGAGACCTTGAAAATTAATGGAAATTGCAGATTAGATCGCAGTTTTTCCCCCCCTCACATTTATGTTGTTGCTGTTTTGGTGCTGCAGAGATATAAAAATGCCCTCTCCCCAGATTTGGACAAAATTAAAAGCACTACGAAGGTTGAAGGCGTGATTGGATTGTAAATTTTGCATTATTAATTGGGTTCAACAAATCTGAATCCCTCCGATCTGTGTGTAATGTAATGCAAATCTGTGAGGTAATTTGCAGTTTATTGCGAAGATTATAAAAGGTGTTGAATAACAACAGAAAATGCTGGAAATACTCAGCAGGTCAGGCAGCATCTGTGGAGAGAGAGAAACAGAGTCAACGTTTCAGGTCGATGACCCGTCGTCGGAACTGGAAAAAGTTAGAGATGGAACAGATTTTTAAGCAAATGCAGGGGCAAGGAAAAGGGGGAGGGGAGGAAAGAGCAAAAGGGAAGGTCTGTGATAGGGTGGAAGGCAGGAGTGGTTAAATGACAAAAGGGATGATGGTGCAAGGCAAAAGGAGATGGTAATGGGACAAGTTAAGAAACAAAAGATGACTCTAGATGAAGTGTAAATGGCAATGGCAGAATCATCAACAGCTGCCATGTGAGAGGAATTTTTTTTTTTAAATATTTCAAAAATATAAACTCTGTTTCTCTCTCCTCGATGCTGCCTGACCTGCTGAGTGTTCCCAGCATTTTCTGTTGTTATTTCAGATTTACAACATCCGCAGTATTTTGCTATTATAAAAGGTGTTGATTTGCACCATCTTTTAGAGTAGGACTTTCATTCTTAGATCTGGGGGTTGATGGGAGACTCATTGGCCCGAAAATTAGACCTAATACGCGAGAGTCCGCACTGTGTACTCTCGCGTTTTAGGTCTCCAATTGCCGGTTTCCAGCATGCACTGCGCATGCGCGGGAAACCGGCACTTCGTGAACTCAAAAGGGGGCGGTTCCTAAGTGAACCGCGTGCGCGCTACAGGCTGCGCGCACGCAGTGCACTTAGTGCTTTGAACGCGCAGGTAAGCATGGAAGATTTTGCACATAAAGAAAGGAGGCGTAAGACCCTCTTTTAACAAGGTAAGTAGTTAATTAAGTATTATTTTAAAATTTTTTCAACAGGTTTATCTTTTTTAGAGACTTTAAAGAAAGGTAAGTTTATTTTTATAACTTTTAAAAAGATTTTAAATTTTTTCAAAAATTTAATTTTTTGTTTAAAGTGGTTAATTTATTTAACTATACTTATTTTATTAATGTGATGGCTTTTTTTTAAATTTAATTGAGGTTTAGCTGTTCTTTTGGGGGGGGTATAGATTCATAGCTTTGACAGCCCTTGCTGTGAAAACTATGAATGAAAGATGGTGTGCTGCCATTGGCTCTAACTGAATCACGTGATCCCAGAGCTCGCACGAACTAACTCCGTCTCTGGGATACGCACACACTGCACAGCTGCAGCCTTGAAACTAAAGTTCGTGTGAGCCCGGAGGGAAAAGGTAGGCGCGCAGTGAGATATCGCGGGGAAGCCTTACCCCCGCAGGAACGCTCCGTGTTTAATTTCTGGGCCAGTATTTTTCTGAATTTCTCCTCTGCTGTAGGCTGACTGTTGCAGTTTCACAGGTGGCACACAGCCCCCCCTTCCCCCCGCCCCCCCCTCACCATCCCCAGTACCTCGCTCAATTGGCCCATTCTTGTGTACGAGTGTCAGCAGGCTATTAACCTGTGGGGGCATCGCCACTGATCCCAATCCTGGTCCTTGCTCGATGCTTCCTGTCCAGCAGCAGTCATCAGATAATGATCATCAGCAAGGGCCCCGCCCCCTCACACCCATCCCTAACCTTCGAGAACTCACATCACTTGTAGCACCCCATTCCCTACTCCTGGTTGCGATCAATTAAATGGACACACATCAGGAATCAAGCCTGGGAACTGCTTGTCTGTATAGCTCAGTACCACCTCACCACACTATTGGGTTTAATTTTGACTTTGGCCGATAGTGTAAAACAGTCAATCTTGGATAAGCCGCCCGTGACACGTGTCTCCTGATTTTCATTCCCATTGACTCAGATGCTATTTCAAATCCCTCCACGGCCTCGCCCCCTCCCTATCTCTGTAATCTCCTCCAGCCCAACAATCCACCCCCGAGATACCTGCGCTTCTCTAATTCTGCCCTCTTGAGGATCCCTGATTATAATCGCTCCGCCATTGGTGGCCGTGCCTTCAGCTGCCTAGGCCCTAAGCTTTGGAATTCCCTCCCTAAACCTCTCCACATCTCTACCTCTCTTTCCTCTTTTATTACGCTCCTTAAAACCTACCTCTTTAACCAAACTTTTGGTCATCTGCCCTAATTTCTCCTTATGTGGCTCAGTGTCAAATTTTGTTTTATAACACTCCTGTATAACGCGCCTTGACTCGTTTTACTGCTGTTGTTTTGTCAATTCAAGCTGCTGGTGAACTTCTAGGCTTTTTTTTTGGACTAGGTTTTCTGATTCTGGAAAGCTCAATTTGATTGCTGGTTTTTTTGCATTGTTTTGTGGCTGCCGTCTAAACCGTTTGACTGCGGTCATGGGCAGTTTGGTAGGGCTGCCTTTGGGACTGGAGGCGGAGCAGCAAGGAAGACAGGAGCGAGCAGGAGCAGGGCGCAGAAGAGGGAGGAGGAGGTGGAGGGCACGGCGCAGGAGGCCATACCCACTGTGAGTCTTCAGGGAGCACTCGTCCTGATGAACTTCTCAGAGGAGCAAGGTCTCGGGGTTCCTCCACTTCACCAAGGAGGCTGTCACCGAACTATGTCACCTGCTGCAGCCACAACCCCAGCCTTGAGCCAGGACATGGACAGCACTGCCTGTGGCTGCCAAGGTCACCATGGCCCTTAACTTTTATGTCACAGGCTCCTTCCAGGCTGCAGTAGGTGACATCAGCGAAGATGGGCTGGATTTTCTCAATGGAGACATGTTGGAGGCGGGATTGCTGCTTGCCGGGTCTCAGTCCCGCCTCCATCAGCCTCTGGCCAACCAATGGGATTTTCCCCTGATTGACCTTGTTAAGCATGCCCAGTGGGCTCAGCAGGCCAATTAGGGGGAAGTCAGTGACAGAGCACATCAACGTCTGATGTGCCATCTGTCAAGATTTCTTGAAAGAAGAAATGTCAGCGTTTGACAGCTCTGTGAAGCTGTCAAACGCTGACATTCTGTGTAGTTTGATGAGACCTTGTGTTCAGGACTCATCAAACCTTTCAACTTTGCAGAAATCACCTGATTGTTGGTTCAGAGGATCCAACAGCCAGTCTGTGATATCTACAATGAAGATGTCGGGACTCCGGCTCCACAGCAGCTAAAGGCTGTTGGCAGAAACAAAGGTAAGTGAACATTTTATAACACTTAACACTCACTTTACATACTTACCCCTCCACACTTGCACCCATCACTCACCTCTACATCTCACTTTCAGACCCCTCCGACCCCCGCAGATCTCCTTCACGTCTCCTCCACCCCGGCGGGGTTTTCCGAGGTCGGGAAGCCCGCACTTGGTAAGCTAAAATGGGACGAATCCTTTTTTCTGTTAATAGGATTTAATCCCTTTCCCACCTCGAGGAGACGGGACCCGGGGCAGGACGGCTTCCCGCCTCCTGGCAAAAGGGCACGGAGGCGGGATGGGGGCAGGTTTGCCAGCCGCCCCCACATTCTGCAACTTTACCGGCAGTCCCGCCTCCATACCCGCCTCCTCGGGGCTGACAAAATCCAGTCCATAGAATCATAGAATGACACAGCACAGAAGGAGGCCATTCGGCCCATCGTGCCTGTGCCGGCTCTTTGGTAGAGCTACCCAGTTAGCCCCACTCCCCTGCTCTTTCCCCAGAGCCCTACAGATGTCTCCCCTTCAAGTATCCAATTCTCTTTTGAAAGTTACTATTGAATCTGCTTCCTTTCAGGCAGCGCGTTCCAGATCACAACAACTCACTGTGCAAAAAAAAAAATGTTTTCTCATGTCGCCTCTGGTTCTTTTGCCAATCACCTTAAATTTGTTTCCTCTGGTTACCGACCCTCCTGCCACTGGAAACATGTTCTCTTTATTTAGTCTATCAAAACCATTCATCATTTTGAACACCTCTGTCAAATCCCTTCTTAATCTTCTCCGCTCTAAGGAGAACAACCCCAGCTTCTCCAGTCTCTCCACACAACTGAAGTCCCTCATCCCTGGTGCCATTCTAGTAAATCTCTTCTGCACCCTCTGTAAGGCCTCTCCCAGTGCGCTGTCCACCGTTGTATTAGGGAGGTCACCGAGGCTCTCTACATCAGGAGGAACACCCACATCCCGTTCGCCATGGACAGAGCGAAGCAGGACGAGGGGGCACTAGGCTTCGTCCGCAGGGTAAGCTTCCCCAGGGTGTGAGGTGCCACAGCCTGCTCCCACATTGCCTTGCGTGCTTCCCATAGCCAGCTTGGCACCTTTACCAGTAGAAAGGTATTCCACTGTCTCAACATACAGCTATTTTGCGACCAATGTTACAATGTTGCCTGGGACAACGCTAACGAACGTGTGCCCTTAGCGCCCCCTCCCCCTGCTCGCCTGTTTTTGGGCGGGATCGAATTTCTAGTGACTATACCTCTGCACTATTCAGGGAGTGCCTGTTTGCAGTGTGTAATTGTTAAGTGGCTTTACTAAAACGCATTGCAGCATTTTGGGAGAATGTTGAAACACTGTTGTATATTATTGAATGCAGCCCTTTAACCCTCTTCAGAACGAAGTATCTCTTACAGATTTCAAAATGTACATGTCACCTGTTACATAAAATGTTCAAAAATATACTGCCAATGAATTTTTAATGCAGAAATATATTATAGAATAGAATTAGGGAAATGTTTTTCAAAACTTGAGTATTTCATAATTCATATTATTTTCCTGAATGCACTGCAGTATTTCCCTGAAGAGTTTCACCTACCAAAAATGATTTTGGTGATGGACTATTTTCTGAGGAGGCCATTGTCGGAGTGTGTGTTTGTCTTTAAGGAGATGTTAGTAAAGGAGCCGTGAAGAGGCTGCAAGTTGTGCAGACTGGACCTTTTATCCCCTGCGTTCTGTTCTCCCTGTACAATTAGTTTTGGTCTGGTGATGTATTTAAGCCAAGGATGTAGATTTTTATTTTTTTATGGGATGTGGGCGTCGTTGGCAAGGCCAACATTTATTGCCCATCCCTAATTGCCCTTGAGAAGGTGGTGGTGAGCTGCCTTCTTCAACCGCTGCAGTCCGTGCGGTGAAGGTGCTCCCACAGTGCTGTTAGGGAGGGAGTTCCAGGATTTTGGCCCAGCGACGGTGAAGGATCGGCCGATATATTTCCAAGTCAGGGTGGTGTGTGACTTGGAGGGGAACTTGCAGGTGGTGGTGTTCCCATGCGCCTGCTGCCCTTGTCCTTCAAGGTGGAAGAGGTTGCGAGTTTGGGAGGTGCTGCCGAAGAAGCCTTGGTGAGTTGCTGCAGTGCATCTTGTAGATGGTACACATTGCAGCCACGGTACGCCAGTGGTGGAGGGAATTAATGTTTAAGGTGGTGGATGGGGTGCCAATCAAGTGGGCTGTTTGTCCTGGATGGTGTCGCGCTTCTTGAGTGTTGTTGGAGCTGCACTCATCCAGGCAAGTAGACAGTACTCCATCACACTCCTTACTTGTGCCTTGTAGATGGTGGAAAGGCTTTGGGGAGTCAGGAGGTGAGACACTCGCCGCAGAATACCTAGCCTCTGACCTGCTCTTGTTGCCACAGTATTTATGTGGCTGGTCCAGTTAAGTTTCTGGTCAATGGTGACCCCCAGGATGTTGATGGTGGGGGATTCGGCAATGGTAATGCCGTTGAATGTCAAGGGGCGGTGGTTAGACTCTCGTTTGTTGGAGATAGTCATTGCCTGGCACTTCTGTGGCGCGAATGTTACCTGCCACTTATCAATAGATTACCCATATAACAACTCGACAGGATGTGGCCTCCCTAAAACTCTTGTAAAGCAAGATTCTCAATATACTTGACATGATAGTGTTTACAAATCATCATCGTACTGTCACATGAGAAAGAAACACTTGCACTGTATGTAAACGCAGCAAGCTTGCAGCGCATTGCAAGATCCCACAAACAGCAGTGGGATGGATGACCTGTTTATAAGAACACCAAAAATAGGAGTAGGAGTAAGCCATTCAGCCCTTTGAGCCTGCTCCGCCATTCAATGAGATCATGGCTGATCTTCTGCCTCAACTCCATTCACCGGCCCTATCGCCATATCCCTTGATGCCCTTACTAGTCAGAAATCTATCGACTTCTGTTTTGAATATACCCAATGACTGAGCCTCCACAGCCCTCTGGGGTAGAGAATTCCAAAGATTCACCACCCTTTGTGTGAAGAAATTTCTTCTCATCTCAGTCCTGAATGGCCTACCCTTTATCCTGAGGCTTTCCCTGGTTCTAGACTCCCCAGCCAAGGGAAACATTCTCCCAGCATCCACCCTATCAAGCCCTGTAATCATTTTGCATGCTTCAATGAGATGCATTTCATCTGCTTCTTGGTAGCACTTGCTTGGCCAGAATGTTGTGGCTTCAACCCCTACACCAGAACTCCCTGCCCTTCTTCATATAGTGCCATGGGATCTCTACTATCCACCTGAGCAGGCAAGCGGGACTTTGATTTAATGCCTCGTTTAACGGACAGCACTTGCTGACCATAGATTCGATTTTGTACTCGCACTGTTGTGGGGCTTGAATCCACAGCCTTCTGACTCGGAGGCAAGAGTGCGACCAGCTGGTTCTTTAAGACTAGCATTACAGAAGCGTTAATACAAAAGCAAAATAATGCGGATGCTGGAAATCTGAAACAAAAACTGCAAATGTTGGAAACACTCAGCAGGTCAGGCAGCGTCTGTGGAGAGCGAAACAGAGTTAACGTTTCAGGTCGATGACCTTTCGTCAGAACTGGAAAAAGTTAGAGATGTAACAGGTTTGAAGCAAGTACAGAGGCTGGTCTAGAAGAGGTGTAAATTATTCTGCTATTCCCATTTACACCTTTTCTAGACCCATCTTTTGTTTCTTTACTTGTCCCATTCCCATCTCCTTTTGCCTTGTACAATCATCCTTTTTGTCTTTTAATCTCTCCTGCCTTCACCTGATCGCAGACCTTCCCTTTGTTCTTTCCTCCCCTCCCCCCCTTTCCCTGCTTCTATCTTTGCTTAAAACCTGTTACATCTCTAACTTCTTCCAGTTCTGATGAAAAGTCATCGAACTGAAACGTTAACTCTGTTTCGCTCTCCACAGACGCTGCCTAACCTGCTGAGTATTTCCAGCATTTTCTGCTTTTATTACAGAAGCGTTGTTGGCTCTGTTTGATTTTGCATAGAAACAAAGACTCCTCAAAAGGATTGCGCTGGCACACCCAAGGTGATTTGCCACAGCAGTTGCTCCAGAATTCCCTCACCGTGACTTTTAAGCTGGCCTGTGACTGTTGTGCTTCTCCTGATAAGAGTAGCATTGGGAAAAAGCATGGGATTCGTTCTCTAGCTTTCCCACCCAGCCTCTCGGCTGGAGAACGTTGCTCTTGCAGGCTTTTTTTGTTAGGTAAGGGCATCAGGGATGCGGAGCTAAGGCGGGTAAATGGAGCTGAGATACAGACCAGCCATGATCTAGTTGAATGGCGGAGCAGGCACGAGGGGCTGAATGGCCTCCTCCTGCTCCTATAAGCAGCCTCACAAAAGCTTTCAAATTACAGTGTTACGTTTATGGTTTGATGCTGAAATCCTTATTGAGGGACAATCTGAAGACATGGCTTAATTTGCACAGAAAGAGCAGCGCTTGGTTTAGGACTTACATTGCTTCTTGTACCTGAACCAAGGGCTGGCGTGCAGTGATGGTGGTAGTTTTCCGTTACTCATTTGGATTGAAAGGTGACCCAGTTTTCAAAACCCTGCTGATTTTTTCTCTCTGTGTGGAAGTTGGGCAGGCAGATCAGCAAGCCAAGCACTTTTTACATTCTGAGAAACTTTTTTCACCCTTCCTATTGTCCCCCTTCCTTTCTTGAAGGTGCTGGCTCTTGCGGCGGTGCAGGTTCATCAGTGCCAGCTGCCCTTCGGTACGTCACCTGAAGTTGGGAGCAACCGCGATGAACCCCGTGATTGAGTAGCCTGTTGGCACTTGCTGTGAAGCCCGCTCACTTTAATTATGTCTGCGTCGACCCGCGTGGGCAAGTTACCACTGCTAATGAAGTGCCCCTCGAGCATCCTTCAGGAGAGGACAAAACTGTCAAGAAAAGAGTAAAAGGCAAGGGTTTTGTTTATTCGCAAATTTTGTTCTTCGTTCCCCAAGATTTTGCCTCTGAGTGGTAAGAACTTGATGAAGCACGAGGCGGGTGTGGTGCGGATTATACTGTTCGATGTAGCAGGGAGGTCCTGCTACAACTGTACAGGGTATTGGTGAGACCACACCTTGAGTACTGCGTACAGTTTTGGTCTCCTTATTTAAGGAAGGATATACTTGCATGGAGGCAGTTCAGAGACGATTCAGACGGTTGATTTCTGAGTTGAGGGGGTTGACTTATGAAGAAAGGTTGAGCAGGTTGGGCCTATACTCATTGGAATTTAGGAGAATGAGAGGTGATCTTATTGAAACATAGAAGATATTGAGGGGGTTCGACAAGGTGGATGCAGAGAGGATGTTTCCCCTCGTGGGGAAATCTAGAACTCGGGGGCATAGTTTCAGAATAAAGGGTCGCCCTTTTAGAACTGAGATGAGGAGGAATTTCTTCTCTCAGAGGGTCGTAAATCTGTGGAATTCTCTGCCCCAGAGAGCCGTGGAGGCTGGGTCATTAAATACATTTAAGGTGGAGATAGACAGATTTTTGCAAGATAAGGGAGTGAAGGGTTATGGGGAGCGGGCAGGGAAGTAGCTTTGAGCCCAAGATCAGCCATGATCTTATTGAATGGCGGAGCAGGCTCGAGGGGCCGAATAGCCTATTCCTGCTCCTTATGTTCTTATGTTCTTATGTGGTGTACTGTGTAGTTGATGTGAAGGGGTTTCTGCTTGGCACCAATGCAGATTGTGTAAAGTAAGTGGGATGTGAAAGCCCCTGAAGCACAATTAGAAGGGAGGTGCGATCCCACCTCCAAGAGGGAGTCTCGCACTGCCGCAGCTTCCCTGTGAGACTGCAGGCGGAGCAAAGAGAAGCTCAGAAAGTTCCCAGAAGGACGGTTTCGTCTTTAATCCTGCAGCGACTGCCTGAGAAAAAATTAAACCTCACTTTTAAACTTTGCAATGTTACTGGAGGGCCGACTGCACAGTCGGCGCTCTCCTAATCTTAAAAACTTAACTGCCATTTAAAAGTGGTGAGCTTGCACGTGTGTCTTCCTCCACCAGAGAGCGACACCGAGACAACTGTGCACCTGTGGGTTCAAGTCCCGTTACAGAGACTTGAGCGCAAAGGCTAGGCTGACACTCCAGTGCTGAGGGAGTGCTGCACCGTCGGAGGTGCCGCCTTTTGGATGAGACGTTAAACCGAGGCCACGTCTGCGCTCTCGGATAGATGTAAAAGATCCCATGGCACTTTTCGAAGAGCAGGGGAGTTCTCCCCGGTGTCCTGCACAATATTTATTCCCCAACCCAACATCACTAAAAACAGATGATCTGGTCATTATCTCATTGCTGTTTGTGGGCGCAAATTGGCTGCCGCATTTCCTACATTACAACAGTGACTACACTTCATAAATACTCCATTGACTGTAAAGCGCTTTGGAGCGTCCCGAGGTCATGAAAGGCACTGTAGAAATGTAAGTTCTTTATTTCTTTTCTTTCTTTACCTCGGGCCTGCTAGCCTCATGCTGGTACACAAACACCATTGAACTTTTTAGCATAATATCTAAGAGGACCGTGACTGCAGGTGCCTTTTGCAGTATGGAATGAGTCAGTGTGAGGGAGAAAGACTTGCATTTATATAGCACCTCATTGTGGCTGTTAGACATATCTCAAAATGCTTCAGACAAAATGGATCGCTTTTGAAATGCGGTGACTTTTTATGTAGATAAATCCAACCGCTAAACAATGCAAAATCGCACAAACAGCAATGAGATGGCTGACAAGTTAATCTGTTTTTAACTGGTATTGCTTGAGAGAGGACACCCTGAGAACACCTTGATCTTTGAATAGTACCATGGTATCTTTAACATCCACCAACACAGACAGGCTCATCTTCAGTTCACACTTCATCTAAAGGACCGCATCGCTGACAATGCAGCACTCTGTCTAGTAACCCCTGCTGAAAAGTGCACGGCCTAAAAATTTGGTTGTTTTACGCCTCCCGTTCGCGCCCTAAGAGGGCACGAACGGGGCGCAAAGCAACGAGCGCCCGGGCGTGGCATCGCCAACGCCTCCCGCGAAATTCAGCGGGAGGTTAGCGGCAGCGCTGCGCTGCCGGCGATGACGTCATCGCCGTATGCAACGACCCGCTCGCGCCCCGGCTGCGATCTTCGGTAGCGCCCCCTGACTTACCGCCGGACGCTATGTCCAATGGGGTCAGGGGGGTCTACCTGTGGCCAGGGCGGCGCAAATTAAACGGGAGGTCACGGGCGGCCAATTTTGTTGCTGGCCGCCTGCCAGCACCTGCCCCCGTTGCTGTCCCTGGCCTTCAGTGCCGGCTGCGCTCCGTGAGCCCGGCACTTCTCTTGAGTGCCGGGCTCATTTGCCGGCTCTCCGATCCCTGGTGGCCCAGCTGGGCTCCGGGTCGCGCTGCGCTAGGCCCCTCCCCTTTAATAAGGGGAGGAAGGCCTGCAGTATCGCAGCGCGACGTGCCACAGAGCGTGGCGCTGCGGCACATATCGCAGCGATATTCCCTCGCAGCGCCCCAAGAGGGAGGCGGGGCGATTCCAGTAGCACCCCACCTCCCTCTAGGGGTGCTACCGGTGAATTTCGGCCGCGGGGGCGCTAAATTTTTTTGGGTCGCTAAAAGTAGCGCCCCGGCGAAGTTAGCGCCTCAAAGGGGGGCGCGACTCAATTTTTCCATGTTTTGGAAACTTTGGCCGAGGACAAGTTTGGGCTGGAGCGTGACTTTCTGCAGTTGAATAACTGGTCGGCACATGATGAATGGCCACTTGGGAAAGGTACCCGTGGACTTGCTGCTGTTGACTGATGACACCCCAAAGGTGTCCTACTTTGAAATAGCTCAGCAGTAGAATGGCTAAACTATGTGAGAGTACAAGAGCAGCGTGGCGAGTTAGTTTGAATGAACTGTAATAACCGAGCCTCATATATATACAACGCACCTTGGGCGAGATTTTGGAGACAAATGCTGGTGTTTTCTGATGAATTCTTTTTACGGGTCGAGCAGAGAATACGATGAAAGATCCTGAAATTCTCAACCTGAATCGTTAGGCACATCGCGTAATCACTGTAAAGGGAATGAGAATGCAGATAAGGAATGGTGGTGAGTTCAATATTGCCTCAAGTGCTTCAACAGTGCTCCCTGTGGTACCTCATTTTGAGCATTAATGTGCTGCCTGCTGTCAGCAAAACTGAAGGAGCAAAACAAGCTTCGCAGTCTGTGTTGCATCAGCGGCAATTGGCCTCAGGATCCCTGCATTAGGCGGGGCAGGGGTAGACGGGGTGGAAACCAGTCAGGGCTTCTGTTTCTGAACACAGTTTAGTGACCTCCCTTGCTGGAAAGTGCACATGCTCTGTAGCCTGTGGGTGGGGACAAGTTTGGGCTAAGGCGAGATTTTCTTCCGTCAAATAACTGGCTGGCACTTGCGCTGCGGAAGCCTGAACTTCTGAAAAAAAGCAACACTTGCATTTCTATAGCGCCTTTCATGACCTCAGGGTGTCCCAAAGCATTTTACAGCCAATAAAGTACTTTGTGAAGTGTAGTCACTGTTGTAATGTAGGAAACGCAGCAGCGAATTTGGGCACAGCAAGGCCCCACAAACAGCAATGAGATAACAACCAGATAATCTTTTTTTTAGTGATGTTGGTTGAGGGATAAATATTGGCCCAGGATAACTGGGACAACGGGGACAACTCCCCTGCTCTTCTGCAACTGTTGCCATGGCATCTTTTACATCCACCCGAGAGGGTAGACGGGGCCTCGGTTTAACGTCTCATCCGAAAGACGGCACCTCCGATGGTGCAGCGCGCCCTCAGTGGGAGTGTCAGTCTGGATTTTATGCTTCAGTCTCTGGAGTGGGACTTGAACCCACGACCTTCTGACACTTCTATGTTTCTATTTTTAAGGCTAAAGGGACCAAGGGATATGGGGAGAAAGCAGGGACAGGGTACTGAATTTGGATGATCATCCATGATCTCATTAAATGGCGGAACAGGCTCAAGGGGCCGAATGGCCTACTCCTGCTCCTATCTTCTATGTTTCTATGTTTCTATGACTCACCGGCTAAAGAGCACTACCCACTGAGCCACGGCTGACTCTTGCGACACTTCTGAATGGCCACTTGGGAAAGGTACCCGAGGACTTTCAAGCACCTGTGGAATCAGGACTGGAGAAAGTCACCGGCCCCCGCAGCCCAAACTTGTCTCAACCAGGGTCTAAAGGGGAGAAGGAGAGTGCACTGGGGGGTGGGGTGGTGGAGGTGGGGTGGGGGCGAAGCAGTCATTCGGCAGCACTTTTGATTGCACTGTTTATATTTTAAAAAGTTTTAAGGAGGAATTACAAAAGGAACCTTTTAATTTCAATCGGCTGTCTGAAGAAATGAGAGTTATTCTGACACGAACTATAGCTATTATGGGGAATAAAGCACAAAAAAGCTCTGTACAGAGCCTGGGCTCCTTTGGGTCTTCTCATTCATAATCGTAGCCTCTCTGTACTTCCATTTTGTATGCTTCTCCACTGCTGCTGGTATCTGTCAGTAATCTCCCTGTTCATCTTTTGTCCAAGTCCTGTGTTATTGTCTGAGGTATAAAAGCAGACGGATGGCTGCAATTTAATATAAATGGGATATTTCACTAAGCTTTGATGTTCTTGAAGTGCAACGCGGAAGACTTCTATCGCATAATGATGAGCAAGTTTGAAACCCGAGTATAAATTGGTGAAGATGTTCTGGTGGATGTGATGATTTATGATTTCGCACAATAAAATATGAAGGACTCCAGTTAGTCCTTCGCCTAGAGATGAAAGAAATGCTCTGCCCTCAATGACTGCTTTAATAGGTCTATGTTTTGTAGAACTGGATTGTACAGGTATTTTGTTAATAGTAGGCGATGTGCATTAAAACCGACCTCTACAGACCTGCCTTTGGGGACTGATACCAAGAAATCTTCACAGATCGTAGCTGGCAATCTTTCTGTCATTTTAAATCGAACAGCCTGGTAGGTCTTCCTATGGCCAAGTAGGTGAGGGCAGCACCAGATGGTCATAATAAGCCATACATATTAGGAAGTCCTAGAGGCAGCCTGAGAGAAATAATATGTGAGCTGTATTTCTCTCCATCCAAGCCAATATTTGCCAGATTATACTGTAAAACTATGCTTAAATAATCCACACTGGGAACTCGCACTCATGGACAGGGTGCGATAAGATACTTGCAGTCACTACCTTGTCTCCATCCTATCTAAAGTGCTGTAGACATTGCTCCACCTCTCGTTCCTTCTAAGCTCCATATAACTGTCCTACATGCTCTTTCTCCTCTGCATCTTCACGATGTTACAATCAAGGGTCACTGCCTCATCTTCTACTGTAACTCATTCTTTTCCAGCATCTCAAAATTGCTCACCACCTTCAGTCTTCCTACCTCCCAGAACCAACAACTTTCTACAACCTACTTCTTGCTTTATATGGTCTTTTCTCCTTTTGGCAGCTGCATTTGTCTACATAACAATGGGGACTACACTTCAAGAGTAATCCATTGGTTGTGAAGTTTAGGGTCTTGCTTTAGATATTCTCCTGGGTACAGTTCCACCAGTCACTCCCATAAGCGTTCTGAGCATCTTGTATGTAGAATATGCCTGCACTGCCAATATCTGACCAAATAATAGCTAGGGGTGCAGCTATAACATCCCCTTGTGACCTGAACTGGATATTTGTATATTTTGCATGTGTGCTTATTCAATCTCTTTCAAGGCAGACTGAGAAACATTTGGTGAGATGGGACCAGATATGAACCGTTAGCCTGTTTTATTTCACAGCAAATTAACACATTTATGGTGAAACACATTGGGGTAAAAATTCACTTGGTTGCGCCACCCGTTAGCGCCTTAAGAGGGCGCTAATGGGGCGCAAAGCCGCTAACGCCCGGGCGCAGCGATGTTTGCGCCGCTCGAGAACTTAACTTGAGATTGTGCGGCGGCGCTAAAACTTACCGCTACGACCACCTGCGCACGCAGATTGTGACGTCATTCCATGGTGCAACGCCCTTGGGGCGCCCCGTAGCGGAAATTGAGTGGCGCCCCCTGCCTTACCGCCTGGCGCTTCCAACGACCAGAAGACTGGAACGCTATCAATCGCTGTGGGGCTGGGGGGGGGGCGCTATTTAAAGGGGGCCTCTTCCTGTCTTTTATTGTTGGTGGCATTTTTGAACTACGCATTCTGAGAGAGAGAGGGAGAGACTTCTGGAGAGATTCAACGTTGTGTGAAGGAGTTTTGGGTACTGAGCAGCACTTTGCAGGTTCATTTTGATTTGCCATTCCTTGTATCGATTTAGCAGAGACCGTGGGAGCTGCACTCTGAGCTCTTTGCCTGGTGCTCTCCATTGTTCTTTCCAGCACATTTGATGTGCAAGTCTCTCCAGGCCGAGATTCAAGGCAGCAATGAACAGGATGTGGATGGAAAGCAAGATTAACCATCCCCTTTAAGAACTGGCCCGTGCCATTGTGTGTGTGTTCCATTGCTGACTGACATTACATGAGCTTCGCCAGCGCTCCGAGTTAGCGCCTCACTGCTCGGCCTTTGCGCCTTAAGAGAGTTGTGCAGCGCCTGCTTTAGCGCTCCACTCACCTCCCGGGGCGGTAAAAGTGAAGTTTCCCGTCAGTGCCGATAATTAGCGCCAGGCGCTAATATTTGCGTCCGGACGATATTTGCGCCCCAAATGGGGCGCGACCTAATTTCTACCCCATTTTGTTCAATCAGCACAAATTATCTTCACGTAATAATACAAAATAATGAACTCACTACACTTACCCACATCAGTGGGTCATCTTACCTCATTTAAACCAAATAACTCTTAAGTAATTGCAGCTTTCTGTTTAAAATCTGACTGACTTTTCTGCCTGTGTTTCTGTTTCTGCTTTTTTTCCATCACCCTGTGTTCATAGCTAGAAGGGACCAGAGACTTTCCAACACAGTGGGGGTGAGATGTTTATTGATTGTTGAGAAAGACGAACCAATTGCATATTATTTACAGTTTACGAGGAGGTGGCATCAAAGATTATATTCTGTTTTTAGTCACCTAGATCTCAGTGCCATTTTTAACATACTAGAAGCACAGGCTGAGATCTTCGCCTCCTGTGAGCAGGAGTAGCTTGGGGGCACCTCAAAATCTTCACTTCCTTTGTGTACACGGCCCTTTTCAAGAGGTTGTGCTTGAGACTGGATCCTCTCGATATGAACAACCATGGCTGAAACGTCACGCCCAACCCTTATGCTGAGAATTGGAAGCTGCAAATTGACTTGAGATTTCTTTTTTGGGTGGGTGAGAAACTTTGGAGACTCTTGTTCTGGAGCAGGACAGCTCTACTCCATTGCTCCAGTGATTCAAATTAGCGCAAGCTCACCAGACTAAGACCAGGGCAATTAGCAGCAGTTCCTTGACAATGGGAGTAGGATGGACAGATGAAGGCCAGCTACAGGGTTTATTCCACTGCACAGTGTTCCCTTGTTCAGTTACTGGTGAATGCATTTTATACAAACCGCCTTCATCAAACACTTGGGTGTGTCAGGTACTTTAAGGATATATTTCTTTTCTGTAATATTGGCTTTTACTGCAGATCAAAGCAGCGAAACATCAGTGGGATGAGGGCTGTGGATATTAGATAATTTCATTAAAAAAATTCATTCCCAATGTCCACTTCCATCGCATGAGGTTCCTATATTCTTCCCAGCTGAAAGCTAATGACTCTATTTACAAGAAAAATATTGGTTAAGGAGTTGATTTCATGCCAGTTTCCACTGTCGGTGCCACCATCCTTTAGATGAGACATTAAACCAAGACCTTATCTGCCTGCTTTGGTGGTTCAGATCTCATGGTACTATTTGAGGAGCTGGTGCCCCAGTTAATGTTCCTCCCTTAACCACTGCCACCAAAGACAGATTTAATTGCCATTTCTTCATTGCTGTTTGGGGATCTTGATGTGCGTAAAATGCTTGCTGTGTTTGTCTACTCACAACATTCACTGCAATTCAAAGAAAGAAAAAGAAAGACTTGCATTTCTATAGCGCCTTTCACAACCACCAGACGTCCCAAAGCGCTTTACAGCCAATGAAGTACTTTTTTAGAAGTGTAGTCACTGCTGTAATGTAGGAAACGCCGCAGCCAATTCACGCACAGCAAGCTCCCACAAACAGCAATGACCAGATACTCTGTATTAGTGACGTTGGTTGAGGGATAAATATTGGGCCAGGACACCGGGGAGAACTCCCTTGCTCTTCTTCACAATAGTGCCGTGGGATCTTTTACGTCCATCTGCGAGAGCAGACGGGGTCTCGGTTTAACTTCAAACTAGTGCATTGTACGTGAAGTATTTGAGACGCTTCTGAGAGACATGGTAAAGAGCTACATAGATGCAAGTCTTTCTTTCTGGGCGGTCTTGGAACACTGAGGTACAATGTTTCAATGACAACTCCCACTCCTCCCCCTCAGTACACTTTGCTTGCATAACAAAGTCAGTACAAAAAAAAATAGTGTTTCATTGTGTAAAACCCAATTGTGAAATTTCAAGGATGCGATGAGCTACTATATGAAATGAATGTTTCTTTTTCTTTATTTTGAATGGAATGATTCTCAGCCACTTAGGCACCCTGGCACCGACCCTTTTCAAAGCCCTTTCACAACTGCAAGGCGCAGTGGTTTTTTAATGGCATTTCAAGATGGGGGAAATTCCCTCGATAATTACTGATACTTTAAAAAAAAATGCCCATTCATAAATATGCAGCCCTGAATAGAGGGAGGAAGGTCTCCCTATAAGGGTCCTTCTCTCACACGGGTTTGGCAATCTCTCCCCAGTTCTCAACAGACCACAGAACAAAACCATCCCTAAATTTTTACTAAAACAGTCATCTAACTTCGAGACCACAGGATGACCTCTGGGGATAATGTAAAATGTCACACTGCTGCAGGAGGGTCAGTTTGCTGAGGTTGGGGGCGGAGGCACATTAAAGGATAGCTCAAAAAAAGGGACCTTTACTCTACATCTAGCTGTGCTATACCTGAGCAGGCAGTGGTGGATGTTGACTCTGCGTGGCTGAAATAGGAAGGGTTCCATGTCGCAGTGCTGACATTCCTCACTTTGAGGAGCCCAATAAATCATTAAATAAAAAATGTCATCGTCGCTGGGTCAAACTCCTGGAACTCCCTACCAATGTTCCCTTTAATTCTTTTTGGGTGCGTGGCCTCTTTAAGGGGCTGCGCGGCCCATTCGCTTGTCCGCGCATGCGCGTTTTATCCATTCATGAGCCGGCTGCGCGGTCCTGACCACTGTGCGGCTGCGCATCTTAAAGGGAACATTGCTCCCTACCTAACAGAACTATGGGACTACCTTCACCACACGGACTGCAGCGGTTCAAGAAGGCGGCTCACAGAAACATAGAAACATAGAAAAATAGGAGCAGGAGTAGGCCATTCGGACCTTCGAGCCTGCTCCGCCATTCAATATGATCATGGCTGATCCTCTATCTCAATACCATATTCCCGCTCTCTCCCCATACCCCTTGATGCCTTTTGTGTCTAGAAATCTATCTACCTCCTTCTTAAATATATTCAGTGACTTGGCATCCACAGCCTTCTGTGGTAGAGAATTCCACAGGTTCACCACCCTCTGAGTGAAGAAATTTCTCCTCATCTCAGTCCTAAATGTCCTACCCCGTATCCTGAGAATGTGACCCCTCGTTCTAGAACCCCCAGCCAGAGGAAACATCCTCCCTGCATCCAGTCTGTCTAGCCTTGTCAGAATTTTATACGTTTCAATGAGATCCCCTCTCATTCTTATAAACTCTAGTGAATACAGGCTTAGTCGACCCAATCTCTCCTCAGACGACAGTCCTGCCATCCCAGGAATCAGTCTGGTGAACCTTCGCTGCACTCCCTCTATGGCAAGTACATCCTTTCTTAGGTAAGGAGACCAAAACTGCACACAGTACTCCAGGTGTGGTCTCACCAAGGCCCTGTATAACTGTAGTAAGACATCCTTGCTCCTGTACTCAAATCCTCTTGCAATGAAGTCCAACATACCATTTGCCTTCCTAACTGCTTGCTGCACCTGCATGTTTGCTTTCAGTGACTGGTGTACAAGGACACCAAGGTCCCTTTGTACATCAGCATTTCCCAATCTATCACCATTTAAATAATAATCTACCTTTCTGTTTTTTCTACCGAAGTGGATAACTTCACATTTATCCACGTTATACTGCATCTGCCATGTATTTGCCCACTCACTCAACTTGTCTAAATTGCCTTGAAGCCTCTTTGAATCCTCCTCACAACTCACAATCCCACCTAGTTTTGTGTCGTCAGCAAACTTGGAAATATTACATTTGGTTCCCTCATCCAAATCATTGATATATATTGTGAATAGCTAGGGCCTGCGGTATCCCATTAGTCACCGCCTGCCACCCCGAAAAAGACCCATTTATTCCTACTCTCTGTTTCCTGTCTGTTAACCAATTTTCAATCCATTCCAGTATCTCACCTCCAATCCCATGTGTTTTAATTTTGCACACTAACCTCTTATGTAGGACTTTATCAATGGCCTTCTGAAAATCCAAATACACCACATCCACTGGTTCTCCCTTATCTATTCTACCAGTTACATCCTCAAAAAACTCCAGCAGGTTTGTCAAACATGATTTCCCTTTCATAAATCCATGTTGACTTTGTCTAATCCTGTTGATATTTTCTAAGTGTCCTGTTATCACATCCTTTATAATAGACTCTAGCAGTTTCCCTACTACTGATGTTAGGCTAACCGGTCTGTAGTTCCCGGTTTTCTCTCTCCCTCCTTTTTTAAATAGTGGGGTTACATTTGCCACCCTCCAATCTGCCGGAATTGTTCCATAAGCTATAGAATTTTGGAAGATGACAACCAATGCATCCACTATTTCCATGGCTACCTCTTTTAGTACTCTGGGATGCAGATTATCAGGCCCTGGGGATTTATCAGCTTTCAGTCCCATTAATTTCTCCAGCACTATTTTTTTACTAATACTAATTTCCTTTAATTCCTCCTTCTCACTAGATCCTCGGCTCCATCGCATTTCTGGGAAGTTATTTGTGTCCTCTTCCGTGAAGACAGAACCAAAGTATTTATTTAATTGCTCTGCCATTTCCTTGTTCCCAATTATAAATTCTCCCGTTTCTGACTGTAAGGGACCTACATTTGTCTTCACTAATCTTTTTCTTTTTACATACTTGTAGAAGCTTTTACAGTCCGCTTTTATGTTCCGTGCAAGTTTATTCTCATACTCTATTTTTCCCCTCTTAATTAATCTCTTGGTCCTTTTTTGCTGAACTCTAAACTGCTCCCAATCCTCAGGCTTGCTACTTTTTCTGGCAACTTTATATGACTCCTCTTTGGATCTAATACTATCCTTAATTTCTTTTGTTAGCCATGGTTGGGCCGCTTTTCCTTTTGTGTTTTTGCACCAGAAAGGAATGTATAACTGTTGCAATTCACGCATTTGTTCCTTAAATGTTAGTCATTGCCTATCCACCGTCATGCCTTTTAATGAAGCTCCCCAATCTATCATAGCCAACTCACTCCTCATACCATCGTAGTTTCCTTTGTTTAGATTTAGGACCCTAGTTTTGGATTGGACTTCTTCACTTTCCAACTTAATGAAGAATTCTATCATGTTATGGTCACTCTTCCCTAAAGAACCCCGCACAACAAGATTATTAATTAACCCCTTCTCATTGCGCAATACCCAATCTAGGATAGCCTGTTCCCAAGTTGGCTCCTCAATGTACTGGTCTAAAAAACCATCTCGTACACACACCCTCTCAAGGGCAATTAGGGATGAGCAATAAATGCTGGCCTTGCCAGTGATCCACACATCCCGTGAATAAATTAAAATAAATAATAAATACTGTGCAACAGCAAACCAGCCTCCTGTGGAAATCCAATAAGAAAAGTAACACAACAAAACTTGTGATCGTGCTTAGCGTCACAGAGCAAACGAGGACATAGCTTTGATTCCCACTCTCATTAGTTCCCACTTAAAGCCAAATCTGTAGTTGATTGGTGCAGAGCAGAGGCTGTGCCCCACACCACAGCACAAGGGAAGGAAATGCAGAAGGGAGAGTCGGACTTGAGGGCTCTCTGGCTTCTTGTCAGCTAACTCTAGGGTGCATTGGGGGGGAGCCTGGGAGCGTGCCAAGCATCCATCCTCTCAGCTGGAGGTACCAGGTCATCCAGATGAGGGGAAGGGAGTAAAGTGCAAAATAATATAAGGAACTACCTTTCTGCTCATTAATATGGATTGCAGTTGAAACGACTATCAATACACTTTTTAGACTGTCGCTGGAGATAGGTTGCCTTTCTAGACTGGAGGAGCCTGAGGTTTATCAGCTTGTGGCTTCCCCCCACCTCCTCCCCCCATATTAAAGTGAAATGACAGGCAATTGCCAGAAGCGCCAAAGTCCAGCCCGAGACTTACATTTATATCGCGCCTTTCATGACCACCGGATGTCTCAAAACGTTTTACAATCAATGAAGTACTTTTGGAGTGTAGTCACTGTTGTAATGTGGGAAACACAGCAGCCAATTTGTGCACAGCAAGCTCCCACAAACAGCAATGTGATAATGACCAGATAATCTGTTTTAGTGATAAATATTGGCCAGGACTCCAGGTATAACTCCCCTACTCTTCTTCAAAATCATGCCATGAGATCTTTTACATCCACCTGAGAGAGCAGACGGGGCCTCGGTTTAACGTCTCATCTAAAAGACGGCACCTCTGACAGTGCAGCACCCCTGTGGAGTGTCAGCCTAGCTTTATATGCTCAAGTGGGACTTGAACCCATAAACCTTCATGACTCAGAGGCGAGTGTGCTACCCACTGAGCCACAGCTGACACTGTAATGGAAAGGCAACATTTTAAAGGAGTTTATTAGCCAAAGTGGTGCTTACCTATTCACAAAGAAACTCCACAAAAACAGCCCTCTGTTTAGCAAAAAATACTAAATGTTTTACGATAATATTTTCTAAAGTGGATAATTCCCCCTTAGTCCAGCCCTTAGCGATTAGAAGAGAACTTTAGAAATTTTCAGCTGTTGCCTTTTGATTGAAATAAGCATGACAATCCCTTGTTACCCAGTAAAAGTCAATGATATTTGGCACACTGTATGTGAGAAATATAAAGAAAAACAGTACTTTAAATTAAACCCCAGAAGCTTCGCCTTTGAATTTCTCAAAAAGAAAATTAATTTTAAATTGTGTTTTGGTTTCGTGAGCACACACATACATTGCCTAGAATTGTTACATATGGGTCATGATTTTCATAAACCTCAGATAAAAATAGCCTGCTCACCAGTCTTTGTACCTCAACCTATTCAATCATTCAGTCTACTCATGGATATCAAAAACAGATTTTACATGAAAGGCATTCGAGTTGTAAAATGTTGTGTTTGTGCCAGGTAATACTTGGCTATAATCTGTGCACCAAGAATTAAGAAGTGGATCAATGGGGAATATTCTGTGCAGGGAACAAAAATGTTGTAATTTAAGTGTTGTATTTAGATCAAGAAATCTGAATAATAGCAGTGAATGGAGAGTGCTTTGGTATTTTGGAATTATATACTATAGGGCAAATGGGAGCCATTTGGTCCATTGGAATTCTGGACAGCGAGGGTGAATGAGAAGCCGCTTGTGCAGGATGTCTGAAATAAGAATGGAAAATGCAGGAGCACTACTTCATGTTTCTCCTGGGCACTCGGTAGCTTTCTATTCTGAACATTTACTTGACTGACTTCGGGCCTTAGCTACATTCTTCATTTCATTCACAGCAGGGCTGGGTCTGAGAACATAAGAACATAAGAAATAGGAGCAGGAGTCGGCCATTTGGCCCCTCGAGCCTGCTCCGTCATTCAATAAGATCATGGCTGATCTTCTACCTCATCTCAACTTTCCTGCACTATCCCCATGTCCCTTGATTCCCTTAATATTAAAAAAATCTATCGATCTCTGTCTTGAATATACTCAACGACTGAGCCTCCACAGCCCTCTGGGGTAGAGAATTCCAAAGATTCACCACCCTCTGCGTGAAGAAATTTCTCCTCATCTCAGTCCTAAATGGCCGACCCCTTATTCTGAGACTGTGACCCCTGGTTCTCGACGCCCCAGCCAGGGGAAACATCCTTCCTGCATCTACCCTGTCAAGCCCTGTAAGAATTTTGTATGTTTCAATGAGATCACCTCTCACTCTTCTAAACTCTGGAGAATATAGGCCTAGTCTACTCAATCTCTCCTCATAGGACAATCCCCCCATCCCAGGAACCAGTCTGGTGAACCTTCATTGCACTCCCTCTATGGCATGTATATCCTTCCTTAGGTAAGGAGACCAAAACTGTACACAATACAATCGGTCTCACCAGGGCTCTATATAATTGCAGTAAGACGTCTTTACTCTTATACTCAAATCCTCTTGTAATAAAGGCCAACATACCATTTGCTTTCCTAATTGCTTGCTGTACCTACATGTTAACTTTCAATGATTTGTGTACAAGGACACCCAGGTCCCTCTGAACACTAACATTTCCCAATCTCTCACCATTTAAAAAATACTCTGCTTTTCAATTTTTCCTACCAAAGTGGATAACTTCACATTTCTCCACATTATATTCAATTTGTCATGTTCTTGCCCACTCACTTAGCCTGTCTATATCCCTTTGAAGCCTCCTTGCATCCTGCTCACAACTTACATTCCCACCCAGCTTTGTATCATCAGCAAACTTGGATATATTACATTTGGTCCCCTCATCCAAATCATTGATGTAGATTGTGAATAGCTGAGGCCCAAGCACTGAACTCTGCGGTACCGCACTAGTTACAGCCTGCCAACCCGAAAATGACTCATTTATTCCTACTCTCTGTTTTCTGTCCGTTAACCAATCCTCAATCTATGCTAATATAGTACCCCCAATCCCATGAGCCCTAATTTTGTTTAATAACCTCTTGTGTGGCACCTTATTGAATGCCTTCTGAAAATCCAAATACATCACATCCACTGGTTCCCCCTTATCTATTCTGCTAGTTGCAACCTCAAAAAACTCTAACAGATTTGTCAAACACGATTTCCCTTTCATAAATCCGTGTTGGCTCTGCCCAATCCTATTATTATTTTCAAAGTGCCCTGTTACCACATCCTTAATAATAGATTCTAGCATTTTCCCTACTACTGATGTCAGGCTAACTGGTCTGTAGTTCCCCGTTTTCTCTCTCCCTCCTTTGTTAAATAGTGGGGTTACATTTGCTACCTTCCAATCTGTGGGAACCATTTTAGAATCTATGGAATTTTGGAAAATGACAACCAATGCATCCACTATCTCTATAGCCACCTCTTTCAAAACCCTAGGATGTAGGCCATCAGGTCCAGGGGATTTATTGGCTTTCAGTCCCATTAATTTCTCCAGTACTTTTTTTTATGAATACTAATTTCTTTCAGTTCCTCATTCTCACTAGACCATTAATTGTCCACTATTTCCGGGAAGTTTTTTGCGTCTTCTTCCGTGAAGACAGACAAAAAGTATTTATTTAATTTCTCTGCCATTTCCTTATTCCCCATTATAATTTTGTCTGTCTCAGCCTGTAAGGGACCCATGTTTACTTTAACTAATCTTTTCCTTTTTACATACCTATAGAAGCTTTTACAGTCTGTTTTTATGTCTCTCTGCTAGTTTTCTCTCATATTCTATTTTCCCTTTCTTTATCAATTTCTTGGCCCTCCTTTGCTGAATTCTAAAATCCTCCCAATCTTCAGACTTACTACTCTTTTTGGCTACATTATAAGCCTCTACCTTTGATCTAATACTATCTTTAACTTCTCTTGTTAGCCACGGTTGGACCACTTTTCCTGTGGGGTTTTTGTGCCTTAAATGAATGTATATTTGCTGTAAATTATGTATTAATTCTTTAAATGCTAGGCATTGCTTGTCTACCATCATACCTTTTAATGTACTTCCCAACCTACCTTAGCCAACTCGCTCCTCATACCTACGTAGTTTACTTTGTTTAGATTTAAGACCCTAGTTTCGGATTTAACTAAATCACTTTCAAACTCAATATAAAATTCTATCATATTATGGTCACTCTTCCCTAAAGGCCCCTTTACTACAAGGTTATGAATTAACCCTTTCTCATTGCACAATACTAGATCTAAAATTGCCTGTTCCCTAGTTGGTTCCTCAACATACTGATTTAGAGAACTATCTTGCATACATTCCATGAATTCGTCCTCCACACTATTACTGCAAATTTCCTTTGCCCAGTCGATTAAAGTCCCCCATGATCACTGTATTGCCTTTGTTACATGCGCCTCTAATTTCCTGATTTATACTCTGCCCCTTGCTGTTTCTTAGCTCCACCCAAACTGATTCTACTTTTTGATTTTCGGAGCTAAGATCCTTTTCACTCTACTGTCTTTACCCCATCCTTTATTATCAGGGCTACCCCTCCTCCTTTTCCATTTTGCCTGTCTCTTCTAAAGGTTAAGTATCCTGGAATATTTAGGCCTAAAAATTCAGTTGTTTTGCGCCTCCCGTTAGAGCCCTAAGAGGGCGCAAACGGGACGCAAAGCAACCAGCGCCTGGGCGCGGCGCCGCCAACGTCTCCCGCAAAATTCGGCGGGAGGTTAGCAGCGGTGGTAACCATTAGCGCCCCACGGCGTTGCGCTGCCAGCGATAACGTCATCGGCATGCGCAGCGCCCTGTTCACGCCCCGGCCGCGATCTTCAGTAGCGCCCCCTGACTTACCGCCGGACGCTGTGTCCGACAGTGTCAGGGGAGCCTACCTGCGGCCGGGGTGGCGCAAATTAAAGGGAAGGTGCCAGGCGGCCATTTTGCTCCGTGAGCCAGGCACTTCTCTTGAGTGCCGGGCTCTTTTGCCAGCACTCTGATCCCTGGTGGCCCAGCTGGGTCCCGGGTCGCGCTGCGCAAGGCCCCTCCCCTTTAAGAAGGGGAGGAAGGCCTGCAGTACCGCGGCGCGATGTGCTGCAGCAACATAGTGCTGCGATATTCCCTCGGAGTGCTCCAAGAGGGAGGTGGGGCGCTTCCAGTAGCACCCGACTTCCCTCTTGGGGCGCTACTGATGAATTTCGGCCGCGGGGGGCGCTAATTTTTCCGGCAAAGTTTGCGCCCCAAAGGGGCCCGACTCAATTTTTCCCCCTTAGTTCCTAACCTTGACCATTTTGCAACCATGTCTCGGTCATGGCTATTCGATCAAACCTGTTAATTTCTATCTGCGCTATTAATTAATCTACTTTGTTGGGAATGCTTTGCGCATTCAGATATAGTGCTTTTAGCTTTGACAACCAGGTACAGGGGTGGTAGGGTGACATTTTGGTGTTTGACTCTTGATTGGAACAAAGCTTTAGATGAGGGGGCAGGGAGTGTGTACGCCCATGGTGTTGGTCTGTTATTTCTCTTTCTGGAGCTGGTGGGCCAACTGTGCATTTCCAGTATCTTCTGTTTTCTCTTTCGATCTCTTGCATGACAAGACAAGATCCCACCAGCCATCGTCCTCATTAACTTCCTTCCAGTGATTGAAGGACCAGTTTCTTTCCTCTCCCTCCTTTTTTCCAAACTTACTAAGGAACCCGCTAAGTTTTCAGTTCTTACTTGGCCCATTGGGCGCAAAGCAACTAGCGTACGGGTGTGGCGCCGCTAATGCCTCCCGTGAAATTCAGCGGGAGGTTAGCGGCGGCGGTAGCCGGTAGTGCCCAGCGATGATGTCATCGGCGTGCGCAGCGCCCCGGCCTCAAACTTGGCTCGCGCCCCCTGACCTACCGCCGGACAATACTCCTCTCGAGTGCCGGGCTCTTTTGCCGGCACCCCACTCCCCGGTGGTCCAGCAGGGCCCCGGTGCACGCTACACTAGGCCTCTCCCCTTTAATCAGGGGAGGGAGGCCTGCAGTACCGTGGCGCTACGTGCCGGCACGCGTGGTGCTGCTGCACATAGCACCACGATATTCAATGGGAGCGCCCCAAGATGGAGGGGGAGCGCTCACAGCAGCGCCCCGCCTCCTGCTTTGGGCACTTCCATTGAATTTCGAGCGTGGGGGCAAAGTTCTCTCCCCAAAGGGGCCGCGAGCCAATTTTTCCCCCACTGTGTTAAAAAAAATGTTTCCTCAAGTCGTCTCTGGTTCTTTTGCCAATCACCTTAAATCTGTGTCCTCTGGTTACTGACTCTTCTGCCACTGGAATCAATTGCTCCTTATTTACTCTATCAAAACCATTCATGATTTTCACACCTCTATCAAATCTCCTCTTTAACCCTCTCTGCTCTAAGGAAAGCAACTCCAGCTTCTCCATTCTCTTCACATAACTGAAGTCCCTCCATCCCTGGTACCATTCCGGTAAATCTCCTCTGCACCCTCTCCAAGGCCTTGACATCCTTCCTAAAGTGTGGTGCCCAGAATTGAACACAATATTCCAGAATGTGGTGAAAGATGTGATGTGATGCTTTTTAAATGTAAGCTTTTTTTAAAATCAGAGTTTTGGAGAATGGAGCACTTTCTCTTTTGGGTGCATCTGGTGTCGGCATCAAACACTTCCAGATTAGGTAGAACACAGCCAGCTTCAGTGAGCACACTTAGTGTGTGCACTAAAAGTTTAGAAAGGCACCTCCAGGGTAAATGTTTCCATTTCCCACATTTGTGCTCTTGGGTTCCTGGAGTAGAGTATCATAAGAGCAGAGTTACGCTGTGGGCCAACACCCACTATGACCTGGGTTCAGATTACCAAACTTTATTTTCCACAAGACTGTTGCAGCTAGCAAAGAGATAAGAGACTTCTCGTCCTCCTGGTCTGTTCCATAGTCAAGCCCGAGTCTCAAGCAGTGTGACAACAACAAGCTCAGCCTTTACACCTCCCAATCCCCCAGTTTAATCGGAGGTAGAAGGGAATCGCTCATTAATATTAACATTGCTGACTTTAACAGTACCAGGAGGAAAGAGTGGCGTTACTCAGGAGCAAGGCTAACAACGCACACCACATGACCGACCGATCACAGGCCATATTTTTAACAGGTGCTTTTTTTCTTTTACTGTGTCTTTTTTGACTAAAGCTGTAGGTCATTTCTTTGTTATTTTTGTACTCCAAACATCAGTCGAGTTGGTATGCTGTGACTCAGTGCTGTGCAATGCTTGCAGTGGAACTACAGTAAATGGGTCGATCTGTATTGTTTATCAGGTTCTTTGCCAGTTTTCTCCTTTTTGACACAATCGTAGAATCATAGAAATTTACGGCACAGAAGGAGGCCATTCGGCCCATCGTGCCTGTGCCAGCCGAAGAAGAGCTATCCCAGCCTAATCCCACTTTCTAGCTCTTGGTCCGTAGCCCTGTAGGTTACAAGTGCATATCCAAGTACTTTTTAAATACAATGAGAGTTTCTGCCTCTACCACCCTTTCAGGCAGTGAGCTCCAGACCCCCACCACCCTCTGGGTGAAAAAAGTTCTCAGCAACTCCCCTCTAATCCTTCTACCAATTACTTTAAATCTATGCCCCCTGATTATTGATCTCTCTGCTAAGGGAAATAGGTCCTTCCAATCCACTCTATCTAGGCCCCTCATAATTTTATACACCTCAATTCAGTTTCCCCTCAGCCTCCTCTGTTCCAAAGAAAACAACCCCAGCCTATCGAATCTTTCCTCATAGCTTAAAATGTTTCTCTCCTAAAGGAATGTCCTTTTGACGAATTCTTGCTGGGGCACAGTACCAAGTCTGCCAGGAGCCCCTCTGGACCTTGCCCGAATGTCAGTTCTTCCTCCGAGTCTTGACGGTGAACATCAGTGGGCTCTTTGATCATGGCAGGCACCACGGCCAAATTGGGTCCTGCCTTGGTCCCTGTCGGTGATGGCCCACCCTTGACATTGAGGGGCCCATTTTCATATCTGAAGAGAAGTATGGCAACAAGGAAGGACCTGAAACTAGGGATCTGATTTTAAAATGATTCTTATTTTAACCGACTTTTAATTAACCAGAGGGGATTTTTCACATATTGCCAGACCCCAGTGATTTGTGGAGAAGTACTCGGAGGTATTTGGTGCAGTATATTCATAAAGAAAATGTCCACGTCTGTCAATGTAATTGTTTAGTTGGGACTTTCTAGCTATGATTGGATGTTTAGTGAGTTTTTTAAATTTAAATTGGCTTTAGTTTTTTGTTTAAAAAGTTGATGCAGTTTTTTTTGAAAAAAAAGAACAAAACTACGGTTTGCTAACCGTTTAATGCAATTGGGACAGATTTCCAGCTCAGAATTCCAGCAGTCCATTCCCATTCACTCCCACATTAGACCAGCACTGCTCCGAGCAGATATTGATCCGTTTCAGGCAAACTCGCGGCGTGTTTATCCCAAACTGTGCTCCGCACATGTTTCTGAAAGCTTTTTAGCATTAATGTGAGGGCAGCGCTCCAGAGGAAAATAGATACAGTCAGTGGGCGGATGATTATTGCCACCCACAGTCAACTTGCGGAGAATAAAATGTGGAATTGGCTTGCGCAGATTGGTGCTATTTGTATGTTTACTTGTGGGTTTAGTATGGTGAAGTGTTCTTTCAGCTAATCATCTGAAATGTCATGTGAGGGGCGGTATGATTTAACACTGAATGTAATTGTTCCTGGCATTTACAACCACTGAGTTTGTTGCCGACTTTGGAAGTTCTGCGCTCTGCGGACAGAGGGTGCTGTTGCCATGTGTTTTTTTGCAGAGATTGGAAGGGCCGAGGATCGACTTGCTGTGGAGAGGCAGGTCCTGGGGTGGACATCGAGGGGACTTCTGTCATCAAGGTGTGGGGGGTGGGGGGGTTACCCCTCTTGTGCTGGAAGCCAGAAGTTGGATTTAAAAACTTTCAGTCAATAAACTTAAACGCTGTTTGCTTTCTCCGCACAAATTGCAGCCAAAGGATTGCGGCAAATTTAGCCAAAGTAGAGACTCGTGCAGTTTTAAGGCTGTCACGCTGATTTTTTTGTTTTAGAGAGCTGAGTTGCTGAAGATTATTGCGGTACCGTGATGTTCCTGAACAGCTGGAATCTGTTAAAAGGCATGTTGTCGAGATTATGGTTTTAATCGTTTTAAATTACAGCCTCAGTAAGCTGGTTAGAAAGATGACTGGAACGCATTAAAAGCTTGGTTTACCACTAAATACTTTGTTTTCTCATACAGCCCGTGCTATCCTTCTCAGTAGCATGATCTATCCTGCCAATATTTCCGTGAAATATGTTTGAGGAACTTAAAAGCAGCCTCCTTCCCTCCTCTCTTTTTCCCCCCTCCCCTCCAAATCTCCATCATATTGTTCCCACTGACCCACATAGTTCAACAAACACCAACAAACCTGCTCTGCAGGGGGACACCAGAGTTTGGGTGTCAGTCAAGACCAGGATATATAAACATGGGTCCTGTAAGGGCATGAGAATTTTAGGCACAGGAAGGCCATTATGCCCTTTGTCATAGAGGCATCTCGCAGTTGAGATGCCAATTATTTGGTCAATTTGCGTGTGAAATGGATGGTGAGATGATAGGCCAGCAATGAGTTCATGCTTATTAGTATGGGGAGGGCGTATCTTCCATTTATGATCACCATGAGTCAATGACCAGAACCGAGGGGAGCAAAAACAAAAACAAAATCTAATTAAATGCAAAAATATTGGCACTGGACTTCTAGAAACTTGCTGAATAGCTCACTCAAAAAGAATTGGACTGGCCAGTCAAAGACTGCATATGTGGAGCAGGTTGAGTAACATTTTTATATAAAAAAACACACACAAAATATGTAGCTTGGAACGGGATTGAGCATAGAGAATGATGTGTCGATTTTTTTGTCTTACAATACTCCTGTGAAGCGCCTTGGGACGTTTTACTATGTTAAAGGCGCTATCTAAATACAGGTTGTTGTTGTGTGGAACATAAATGCTCCAGAGTTGCCGGGATCGTGACAAAAAAGGCAACTAGTCTGGGATCTTCAATGTGGAAATTTTGCTAGAGTCACTTTTGAGGAGCAGCTGGGGAGAAGCTTTGGAGGACCCTTCCAAAGGAGGTTAAATGGGTTGAGTGCCTGCTAGCTCAGATTCTGCATGGTTTGAAGAAGAAATGGGCCAAATGGCCTTTTCTAATTCCTTGTTGTCCTAAGTTCCTTTATACTGTCGATAGGAATTCCTGCCAATGAGCTGCAAAGTTTTTTTACCCTAAACCTGATGGTGCTGGCTTCCTGGTCATTACTCCTTTCATGTGGACATCATCACACATCAATGGCACAGTGTATGTTAAAAGTTGTGGTTTGTTCTGGCAACGTTACCATGAGGAACTAGCAGATACCTCAGAACGATTTCAATGTCCAGTACTTCCCCGGAGCGGAGAAACTACGCCATGTTCTTCGCAGCCTTCAACATGTCATTGATGACGACGAACACCTTGCTAAGGCCATCCCCACACCTCCACTACTCGCCTTCAAGCAGCCGCCTAACCTCAAAAGTACCAACGTTCGCAGCAAATTACCCAGCTGTCAGGAGAACAGCGACCACGACACCACACAACCCTGCCACGGCAACCTCTGCAAGACATGCCAGATCATGAACACAGATACCATCATCACACGTGAGGACACTACCCACCAGGTACATGGTACATACTCATGTGACTCGGCCAACGTTGTCTACCTGATACGTTGCAGGAAAGGATGCCCCAGAGCATGGTACATCGGCGAGACCATGCAGACACTGAGACAACGTATGAACGGACACCGCGCAACAATCGCCAGGCAGGATTGTTGCCTCCCAGTCGGGGAACACTTCAGCAGTCAAGCGCATTCAGCCTCGGATCTGCGGGTTAGCGTTCTCCAAGGCGGCCTTCAAGACACACGACAACGCAAAATCATCGAGCAGAAGCTGATAGCCAAGTTCCGCACTCATGAGGACGGCCTCAATAGGGATATCGGGTTCATGTCACGCTACAGAACGTGACTTGACATCGTTGTCTGTCTTTCCAGTTTTTAAAAAACAAACACAAAAAACCCCCCCAAAAAACAAACCCCAAAAAACACTGCAGACAGCAGGATTTGACACGTTGGACCCCCTGGGACACATCTCATTGTCTTGGCTGTGCTCTTGGTGTGTCTTTGATGTAAGGAAAGATTGTATCTCTGCAGTTTCTGTGTTTATATTCTGTGAACTTTTGTAGATTCACTCATTGTAACTTTACCTGAAGAAGGGGTGATAGCTCCGAAAGCTTGTAATTTTAAATAAATCTGTTGGACTATAACCTGGTGTTGTGCGACTTCTCATCAATGTAATCAGATTATGTTTGTGTCAGCTGTGGCTCAGTGGGTAGCACCCTCGTCTCTGAGTCAGAAGGTTGTGGGTTCAAGTCCCGCTCCAGAGACTTGAGCACAAAAATCTAGGCTGACACTCCCAGTGCAGTGCTGAGGGAGTGCTGCACTGTTGAAGGTGCCGTCTTTCGGATGAGACATTAAACTGAGGCCCCGTCTGCTCTCTCAGGTGGACATAAAAGATCCTATGGCACTATTTCAAAGAAGAGCAGGGGAGTTCTCCCCGGTGTCCTGGGCCAATATTTATCCCTCAACCAACGTAACAAAAACAGATAATCTGGTCATTATCACATTGCTGTTTGTGGGAGCTTGCTGTGCGTAAATTGGCTGCCGCGTTTCCCACATTACAACAGTGACTACACTCCAAAAGTACGAAATTGGCTGTAAAGTGTTTTGAGACGTCCAGTGGTCGTGAAAGGCGCTGTATAAATGCAAGTCTTTCTTTCAAGTGAGGAAACAGGCAGATTTTTCCAACAGTAGCTTCGAGTGGAGACACTGCCTTGTGACGTTAGTGATGCCTTTCTCACATGGCCATGGGCTAGAGTCTTGCAGTCAGAAAAAAATGATATTAGTCACCAGGGCGCTGTTGCCTCTGAGTCGGCACAAATCACCTCCGGTAGGGAGCAATAGAGTGCCATTTACTTTACAATCCGATGCCCAAGTCAGGACCACAGTTGCTGGTAGCGCTCTTGAGGTAAAGGAAGCATAAAGTCGCGGCATAAGTCAGGGTGATTATGGACGTTAGGCACTGACAGAACTTTAATTTGAGTGTCGGTCACAACCGCCCTGCATCATCAATAAGTAACCACCCTCAACACAGTGAAGAAAGAGAAGTGGTTGGATTTTATACACACAGTTCAGAAAATTGGAGCTTTATAAAAAGCAACTGGGAACATTCTCACTGCATAGAGTACCATGGCTGTGTTCTGTACTAGAAATGTTTATATAACTGGTAGACCACCACTGTTGTATGAGAGCTGTTGACTTTTATGAACGCAGAATAGTTTATAAATATTGTACGGTTCTCAATGCCGAGCAGATTGCATTCCAAGTACTATACGGGCTGCATTCATTCCTGTTCTCGCCACCAATCTTGTCGGCAATATCTTTCCTTACCGGTGCTACGTTTTCGCTTAAAATGTACAAGCTCCTATAGCCTCTGAGGTGGGTCCCAATCAAGGCTGAGGCAGAGATGTCTTCTCTTCGGTTCTAAAGGATTTATGTGAAATAGGATTCTTACAAAGCATGGCCCCACAGCACACAGTTTGTACTAAAGTGGCAATCTCCCTCAAAGTCCCCAGGAATAGCTAGTGTGGAAAATGGAAATATGTCATTCTGGTGCTGTAGGTACTCGTCTAAAGTTTGGGTTGAGACATATTGTTGGAGTCGAGTATTAATAGTTTACTGTGCAGCTACCTGATCTAGGAGTGCTTGATGCTGTCACTGATTACCCAAAGTGAAAAGTGTTCCATTTCTCAACATTAACCTCCCCCGCATTGATGGAAGTTTTGCAATCATCTCCTTCTGTTATGGATTGCAGTTCTGGGATGAGCAGGTGAAGTCAGCAGTTCGATTCCTCTTCACATCTTTCAGGCAGTATCCTATGCAGAATTTCAGTAACTGAAGCTGCCATCATTGGACAAGTCTTGAGCCATATATCTGAGTTCGTAACACTCACCATAAACTTAAGCATGTTTAAAAAGCAGCAAGCCTCTGGCCTCGACTCCATCAACCTCCCCAACTGCCACTTCAGGCTACCTCAGAAGATGCAGAAACGAGGTATACTGCTTGACTCTGAGATTAGTTTCCTCTCCCATGTCCATTCCGTCAACAAGATTGCTTTCTTCCACCTTCGCAATGTTGCAAGCTCCGCCCCCTACCTCATCCCAACTGCCGCAGAAATCGTAGCCCATGCCTTCATCACCTCAAGGCTCAATTTCTCTGGCCCTCTCCCAGCTGGCATTTCCATCTCTACCCAAAAACCCTGCACTCCCATCACTTCCTCACCCCCAACGAGTTGATTTCAAGCTTCCCATCCTCATTTTTAAATCCCTTCGTAGCTTCACCTCGCCCTGCCTCAGTGATCTCATTCAGCCTCCTGTCCTGCCCATATCTTCTGCATCTCTAACGCCGGGATACTTCAACATTGGTGGCCATTCATTCAGTCGTTGTGCTCCTGCCCGCTGGAACACTCTGCCTAGTTCCCACCATTGTGTCACCTCCACACCTCCTCAAAACCCTCATTATTGCATCCTCAATGTAAAAGAGTTTGCGATGTCTCCCTTCACACAAGGAGCGCTAAGGAAAAGCAAGATGGTTTCTGCTTCATAGACTATAGAAACAAGTTAAATGACATTACCACGGTCCTCTTTTCTCATTCTCTCTGCTATCCTTGTTTCTGCTTATTCTTTTCTGTCTTTCTCTGTCCTCACAGCCAACTTAGCTGCAGAAAGAGATACCTCAGTGAGGACTTGTAGTGAAATAAAATACTTAAGAGTGAGAGAAATTACACCTGGAATGGTACTTTCAGATACGCTAAGGTAACAAGAAAAATTCAGCAGTGGAGTTGAGAAGTATTTCTATACATGGGATGGGGGTGGGGAGATGGAGGTGATCAACAGATGAAAAATAATAGTAAAAGCCTCCTTAACAATGCTTCACTTTGACTGTGCTTTGGTCCCCATCCCAAAGGTTCTGTTCCCCTTTCTTCCCTGCTGGGTGTCCACCTTTCTTCTGCAATTCAAACCCTCTGAGATGTAAGGAACGCTCTCCAAATGTAAGCTTTTATGGGAAAGGTGGCGGAGATCAGGACATTGACCTCATTTCAGAAACAGCTGTGGGGTTGGTATTCTAAAAGGATGAGACTGAATCGGGCCAAAAAGCCGCCTTCATTCTATTCTATCTTGTAATTTGGGAGTATTTTCTCTCCTGCTGGATAGCCCCTCTGCCGTACTGTTCTCTCCAGCCAGAGAATCAAGAGAGAGGTTTGGATGAAGAAGGCCCTTCAGCCCATTTGACCAACATACTGCACACACATGAGATGGTTGTTATGAGTGAGGAGGGCAGGAAATAGCAATCTTGCCTGTGAATCTCGCACCCATTGTTGGAGAGTTGGTAGGCCTGTCAGCAACCGAGAGAGATGGGCATCTCTGTGATGGCTATCCGTCTGGCTTAGCATCTGAGAAGACAAAGGCAACAAGCCAAATTCGGGTTCAATATTGTCTTTTCGCATTTCCTTTTGGGAATGGCATTATTGTAATGCATTATATTAGCACTTATTGACCCATAAAACACTTGGTAGAAAACCTGGAGGACCATCTACAAACATATCTAATTTAAAGACTGCTGAGATGTGTCACTTCTGTGGCTGGCACCCATAAATATTGGTTTTATAGTACTGCGGATATTGCACTGACTTGTCTCTTAATGATTTCCTGCCTAACTGTGTTTAATTACCTTTCACCACAGTAACACTGCAAAAAAGAAAACAACATTTTTCTTGTCTCTCTCACTTTTCTCTCCTCTACTCACTCATGCTTTGGCATAGTCCCAGTGCTGTTGGTTGCCCTTTGCTTGAGTGACCATTCTCCATGTGTAGTTCCAGACAGTATGGGGATAATTTTAACTTGACTAGCCAGGCGGGAAACCCACGAATCGAGTGCAATGCTGGTTTTGCACCGCGCCTGATATGTGTCAGCCAGTGGCTCAGTTGGTAGCACTCTCACCTCTGAGTCAGAAGGTTGTGGGTTCATTTATACAGCACCTCTAACGTAGTAAAACTTCCCAAGGCTCTTTACAGGAGCGTTATCAAAACAAAATATGACACCGAGCCATATAAGGATAAATTAGGACTGGTGACCAAAAGCTTGGTCAAAGAGGTAGGTTTTAAGGAGCATCTTAAAGGAGGAAAGAGAGGTGGCGAGGCGGAGAGGTTTAGGGAGGGAATTCCAGAGCTTAGGGCCTTGGCAACTGAAGGCGCGGCCGCCAATGGTGGAGCGATTGAAATCGGGGATGTTCAAGAGGCCAGAATTGGTGGAGCGCAGAGCTCTCATGGGATTGTAGGACTGGAGGAGATTACAGAGATAGGGAGAGGCAAGACCATGGAGGAATTTGAAAACAAGGATGAGAATGCAAATGTTGTTATAGTGGTAAAGCCTCTTAAAACCCCATTATCTTTGACTATGCTTTTGCCCCTCCCATCTCCTTTCTCTTCTGCTGGGTGTCTATCTTCCTTCTGCACTTTAAACACTTTGAGGCATGAGGAGCACTGTGTAACTGTAAGCTCTTATTGCCTTTTAAACTGTGCATGGAACTTACCAATTGAGCTATCGGAAGAACTGCAGAAATGCCTCTTAATGGCTTGCAGGGTTAACATTTCCTTTCCTCCTATTTTATTTAATGTAGTAATTTGCCAGACAGCTCTCTGCAGAGAACTCTCTGGGGTATTTGGTCATTTTTAGCACCTTCAATTGGATTAATTGGTCACTGCGTGTTTGAAGTGGGGGAAAAGAGATGTTTTGAAAAACCCTGTATGGTTTTCGTGCTGAAAATTACTTAAAAAAATTGTAATGCATTGCAGATAATTTACACAAAGCGATGTTTAGTGCAGAGGGAGAAAGTAATGTGTGAACAATAATAGATTACTGCAGATGAGATTTAGTTGCTCAATGCCCACAGTTTATCCTGATGTGTATTATTCTACTGCAATAATTATTGCTTGCATATAATTTCTTCAAAAACATCTTTCCCTCGTCAACTACTTTATTTGACTTTACACTCATAGGAACAGGAGGAGGCCATTCAGCCCGTCAAGACTGTTCTGTCATTCAATTAGATCAGGGTTGATCTGTATCTTAACTCCCATCTACCTGCCTTGGTTCTGTAACCCTTGATACCCTTGCCTAACAAAAATCTATCAATCTCAGCTTTGAAATCTCCAATTGGCCCCCAGCCTCGACAGCTTTTTGGGAGAGAGAGTTCCAGATTTCCACTACCCTTTGTGTGAAGAAGTGTTTTCTGGCATTATTTCTGAACAGACTAGATCTACTTTTTATGGTTCTGCCCCCTTGTTCTGGACTCTCCCACCAGAGGAAATAGTTTCTCTCTATCTATCATATCAAATCCTTTCATCACCTTTAACATCTCAATTAGATCACCCCTTAATCTTCTATTTTCAAGGGACTACAAGCCTAGTCTATGTAACCTGTCCTCATAATTTAACCCTTTTAACAACAAGAACTTGTACAGTTTATATAGCGCCTTTAACGTAGTGAAACGTCCCAAGGCGCTTCACAGGAGTGTTATAATACAAAAAATTGACACCGAGCCACATAAGAAATTAGGACAGATGGCCAAAAGTTTGGTCAAAGAGGTAGGTTTTAAGGAGCGTCTTAAAGGAGGAAAGAGAGGTAGCGAGGCGGAGAGGTTTAGGGAGGGAATTCCAGAGCTTAGGGCCCAGGCAGCTGAAGGCTGATGGTTGAGCGATTATAATCGGGGATGTGCAAGATGCCAGAATTGGAGGAGCGCAGATATCTCGGGGTTGGTGGGGGGGGGGTGGTATTTTGGGGCTGAAGGAGATTACAGAGATAGGGAGGGGGCGAGGCCATGGAGGGATTTGAAAACAACGATGAGAATTTTGAAATCGAGGCGTTGCTTAACTGAGAGGCAATGTAGGTCAGCGAGCACAGGGGTGATGGGTGAATGGGACTTGGTGCGAGTTGGGACACGGGCAGCCGAGTTTTGGATGACCTCAAGTTTACGTATGGAAGAACGTGGGAGGCCAGCCAGGAGAGCATTGGAATAGTCAAGTCTAGAGGTAACAAAGGCCTGGATGAGGGTTTCCGCAGCAGATGAGCTGAGGCAAGGACGGAGACGGGTAATGTTACGGGGGTGGAAATAGACAGTCTTTGTTATGCTGCGGATATGTGGTCGGAAGCTCATTTCAGGGTCAAATATGACATCAAGGTTGCAAACAGTCTGGTTCAATCTCAGCCAGATGCTAGGGAGAGGGATGGAGTCAGTGGCTAGGGAACGGAGTTTGTGACGGGGCCCAAAGACAATGGCTTCGGTCTTCGCAATATTTAATTGGAGGAAGTTTCTGCTCATCCAGAACTGGATGTCGGACAAGCAGTGTGTCAAGTTTAGAGACCGTGGAGGGGTTGAGAGGAGTGGGGGTGAGGTAGAGCTGGGTGTCGTCAGCAAACATGTGGAAACTGATGCCGTGCTTTCGGATGATGTCGCCAAGGGGCAACATATAGATGAGAAATAGGAGGGGGCCAAGGATAGATCCTTGGGGGACCCCAGAGGTAACGATGCGGGAGTGGGAAGAGAAGCCATCCCACCACGGCAGCTGGGGAATTTAAATACAGTTAATTAAATAAATCTGGAATAAAAAGCTAGTATCAGTAATGGTGACCATGAAACTATCGGATTGTCGTAAAAACCCATCTGGTTCACTACTGTCCTTTAGGGAAGGAAATCTGCCGTCCTTACCTGGTCTGGCCTATATGTGACTCCAGACCCACAGCAATGTGGTTGACTCTTAACTGCCCTCTGAAATGGCCTAGCAAGTCACTCAGCTGTAACCAACCGCTACGAAACAAAATAATAAGAATGAAACCGGACGGACCACCCAGCATCGACCTCGGCACCGGCTACGGACACGGCAACGGCACACCCAGTCCAATCAACCCTGCAAACTCCTCCTCACCAACATCTGGGGACTTGTGCCAAAATTGGGAGAGCTGTCCCACAGACTAGTCAAGCAACAACCTGACATAGTCATACTCACAGAATCATACCTTTCAGCCAATGTCCCAAACTCCTCCAGCACCATCCCTGGGTATGTCCTGTTCCACCGGCAGGACAGACCCACCAGGGGTGGTGGCATAGTGGTATGCAGTCGGGAAGGAGTGGCCCTGGGAGTCCTCAACATTGACTCCGGACCCCATGAAGTCTCATGGCATCAGGTCAAGCATGGGCAAGGAAACCTCCTGCTGATTACCACCTACCGCCCTCCCTCAGCTGATGAATCAGTACTCCTCCATGTTGAACACCACTTGGAAGAAGCACTGAGAGTAGCAAGAGCACAGAATGTACTCTGGGTGGGGGACTTCAATGTCCATCACCAAGAGTGGCTCGGTAGCACAACTACTGACCGAGCTGGCCGAGTCCTGAAGGACATAGCCGCCAGTCTGGGCCTGCGACAGATGGTGAGTGAACCAACAGCAGGGAAAAACCTACTTGACCTCGTCCTCACCAATCTACCTGTCGCAGCTGCATCTGTCCATGACAGCATTGGCAGCAGCGACCACCGCGGTCATTGTGGAGACGAAGTCCCGTCTTCACACTGAGGACACCCTCCATCGTGTTGTGTGGCACTACAACTGTGCTAAATGGGATAGATTCAGAACAGATCTAGCAGCTCAAAACTGGGCATCCATGAGGCACTGTGGGCCATCAGCAGCAGCAGAATTGTATTCCACCACAATCTACAACCTCATGGCCCGGCATATCCCTCACTCTACCATTACCACCAAGCCAGGGGACCAACCCTGGTTCAACAACGAGTGTAAAAGAGCATGCCAGGAGCAGCACCAGGTGTACCTAAAAATGAGGTGCCAACCTGAGGAAGCTGCAACACAGGACTATATGCATGCTAAAAAGCGGAAGCAGCATGCTATAGACAGGGCTAAGCGATCCCACAATCAACGGATCAGATCAAAGCTCTGCAGTCCTGCCACATCCAGTCGTGAATGGTGGTGGACCATTAAACAACTGACGGGAGGAGGAGGCTCCAAGAATATCCCCATCCTCAATGATGGTGGAGCCCAGCACGTGATTGCAAAAGACAAGGCTGAAGCGTTTGCAACCAACTTCAGCCAGAAGTGTCGAGTGGATGATCCATATCGGCCTACTCCCGAGGTCCCCACCATCACAGAAGCCATTCTTCAGCCAATTCGATTCACTCCACGTGATATCAAGAAACGGCTGAGCGCACTGGATACAGCAAAGGCTATGGGCCCCGACAACATCCCGGCTATCGTGCTGAAGACTTGTGCTCCAGAACGAGCCGTGCCTCTAGCCAAGCTGTTCCAGTACAGCTACAACACTGGCATCTATCCGACAATGTGGAAAACTGCCCAGGTATGTCCTGTCCACAAAAAGCAGGACAAATCCAACCCGGCCAATTACCGCCCCATCAGTCTACTCTCAATCATCAGCAAAGTGATGGAAGATGTCATCGACAGTGCTATCAAGCGGCACTTACTCGCCAATAACCTGCTCACTGATGCCCAGTTTGGGTTCCGCCAAGACCACTCGGCTCCTGACCTCATTACAGCCTTGGTCCAAAAATGGACAAAGAAGCTGAATTCCAGAGGCGAGGTGAGAGTGACTGCCCTTGACATCAAGGCAGCATTTGACCGAGTCTGGCATCAAGGAGCCCCAGTAAAACTGAAGTCAATGGGAATCAGGGGGAAAACGCTCCACTGGCTGAAGTCATACCTAGCACAAAGGAAGATGGTTGTGGTGGTTGAAGGTCAATCATCACAGCCCCAGGACATCGCTGCAAGTTCCTCAGGGCAGTGTCCTAGGCACAACCATCTTCAGCTGCTTCATCAATGACCTTCCCTCCAATATATGGTCGGAAATGGGGATGTTCGCTGATGACTGCACAGTGTTCAGCGCCATTTGCAACTCCACAGATAATGAAGCAGTCCATGCCCGCATGCAACAAGACCTGGACGATGTTCAGGCTTGGGCTGATAAGTGGCAGGTAACATTCGCGCCACAGAAGTGCCAGGCAATGACTATCTCCAACAAGCGAGAGTCTAACCACCTCCCCTTGACATTCAGTGGCATTACCATCACCGAATCCCCCACTATCAACATCCTGGGGGTCACCATTAACCAGAAACTTAACTGGACCAGCCACATAAATACTGTGGCAATAAGAGCAGGTCATTCTGCGGCAAGTGTCTCACCTCCTGACTCCCCAAAGCCTTTCCACCATCTACAAGGCACAAGTCAGGAGTGTGCTGGAATACTCTCCACTTTTTTGGATGAGTACAGCTCCAACAACACTCAAGAAGTTCAAAACCATCCAGGACAAAGCAGCCCACTTGATTGGCACCCCATCCACCACCTTAAACATTCACTCCCTCCATCACCGGTGTACCGTGGCTGCAGTGTGTACCATCTACAAGATGCACTGCAGCAACTCGCCAAGGCTTCTTCGGCAGCACCTCCCAAACCTGCGACCTCTTCCACCTAGAAGGACAAGGGCAGCAGGCGCATGGGAACACCACCACTTCCAAGTTCCCCTCCAAGTCACACACCATCCTGACTTAGAAGTATATCGCCGATCCTTCATTGTCGCTGGGTCAAAATCCTGGAACTCCCTACCTAACAGCACTGTGGGAGTACCATCACCACACGGACTGCAGCGGTTCAAGAAGGCGGCTCACCACCACCTTCTTAAGGGCAACTAGGGATGGGCAATAAATGCTGGCATTGCCAGCGATGCCCTGATCCCATAAACGAATTAAAAAAAAGGTGATTTTCTGGCTACAATTAGATAGATAAGAATGGAACCAGGCGAGTGCAGTCCCACACAGCTGGATGATGGTGGAGAGGCGTTGGAGAAGGATGGAGTGGTCAACCGTATCAAAGGCTGCAGACAAGTCAAGAAGACGAGGAGGGATAGTTTATCTTTGTCACAGTCACAAAGGATGTCATTTGTTCCTTTGATGAGAGCCATTTCAATACTGTGGCAGGGGCAGAAGTCGGATTGGAGGGATTCAAACATGGAGTTCCGGGAAAGATGGGCATGGATTTGGGAGGCGACAACACGTTCAAGGACATTGGAGAGGAAAGGGAGGTTGGAGATGGGGTGGTAGTTTGCAAGGACAGAGGGGTCAAGGGTCGTTTTTTTGAGGAGAGGGGTAATGACGACAGACTTGAAGGAGAGGGGGACAGTACCTGGGTAAAGCAAACCATTAACAATGTTAGCTAACATGGGAGCCAGAAAAGGAAGTTGGGTGGTCAGCAGTTTAGTGTCGAGGGAGCAGGAAGTGGGTCTCATGGACAAGATGGAGAGTTCAAGAGGGGAGATCGGAGAGAAACTGGAGAAAGATGCGAGTTCAGGGCTAGTGCAGGGGGAAACCTTAGAGGAAGCTGGTATCATTCTGGTGAATCCGTGCTGCACATACGCACCCCCCACCCCACCCCCCCAAAGGCTAATATATCCTTCCTGAGGTGTGGTGCCCAGAACTGAATGTAATACTCCAGATGGGGTCTCACCAGAGCTCTGTACAGCTGGAACATAACTTCCAGCCCTTTTTTTGTACAGCCCTCTTGAGATAAAGTCAACATTCCATTAGTCTTTCTAATTATTTTTTGTACCTGTCCACTAGCTTTTAGTGATTTCTGTACTTGGACCCCTAAATCTCTCTGCTCCTCCACCGTTCCGAGCTTCTCGCCATTTGGAAAATATTCTGATCTATCTTTCTTAGGTCCAAAGTGGATGACCTCACACTTTCCCAACATTGAACTCCATTGTCATAGTTTTGCCCACTCACTTTAATCTAACAATGTCCCTTTTCAACTTCCTGCTCCCATCTACACTATTTACTGCGCCACCTAATTTAGTGTTGTCAGAAAACTTAGATATATGGCTCTCTATTCCTTCATCAAGTCATTTATAAATATAGTGAAAAGCTGCAGCCCCAGTACAGATCCTTGGGGGAGACCACTAGTCACATCCTGGCAAGGTTCCACATATGAGACTGTTAACAAAAATGAGAGCACATGAAATTAGAGACACCCTATTGGCTTGGATAGAACAGAAGAACATAAAAAATAGGAGCAGGAGTAGGCCATATGGCCCCTCGAGCCTGCCCCGCCATTCAATGAGATCATGGCTGATCTTCAACCTCAACTCCACTTTCCCGCACTATCCCCATATCCCAAGTATCAGTATCTCTGGTATTTTATCCCTACCCTCTGTCTCCTACCTCCTAACCAATTCCCTATGTGGCAGTGCAACGAAGGTTCACTAGATTGATCCCTGGGATGAGAGGGTTGTCCTATGAGGAGAGATTGAGTAGATTGGGCCGATACTCTCTGGAGTTCAGAAGAATGAGAGGTGATCTCATTGAAACATACAAGATTCTGAGGGGGATTGACAGGGTTGATGCGAAGAGGTTGTTTCCCCTGGCTGGAGTGTCTAGAAATAGGGGCCATAGTCTCAGACTTTTAAGACTGAGATGAGGAGGAATTTCTTCACTCAGAGGGTTGTTAATCTTTGGAATTCTCTGGCTCAAAGTGATGTGGATGCTCAGTCATTGAGTATATTTGAGGCTGATAGATAGTTTTTTTGGACTCCAGAGGAATTAAGGGATATGGGGGTAGGGCAGGAAAGTGGAGTTGAGGTTGAAGATCAGCCATGATCTTATTGAATGGCGGAGCAGGTTTGAGGGGCCGTATGGCCTACTCCTGCTCCAAATTCTTATGTTCTTGTGTTCGGTCCAAGCCAATAAGTTGTCTCTAATTTCATGTGCTCTCATTTTTGTTAACAGTCTCATATATGGAACCTTTTTGAATGCCTTCTGGAAGTCAATACATAGACACTCCCTTATCTACCACGTTAGTTAACTCCTCAAAAAATTCAACTAGGTTTGTTAGACATGACTTACCCTTTGCAAATCCATGCTGGCTCTCTCTGATCAGCTCATATTGTCCAAATGCTCAGCCACTCTGTCCCGAATAACAGAATCTAGTAACTTCCCCACAACTGACAATAGGCTAATAGGCCTATAATTTCCTAGTTTATCTCTCTTGCCCTTCTTAAATAGTGGAGTGACATTGGCAATTTTCCAAACCAAGGGGGTAATTCCTGAATCGAGTGTATTTTGGAAGATCATCAACACAACAACAATTTCCTCACCTACTTCCTTTAATACCCTGGGGTGGAAACCATCTGGTCCTGGAGATTTGTCTATCTTTAATCTCATTGGTTTCTTCAGTTTTGTTCCTTGTATTGAATCTAGTTAGATCTTCCCCTTGATTTATTTTTATTTTTCCTTTATCTCTGGTATTTTATCCTCATCCTCTACTGTGAAGATCCATACAAAGTAGATATTTAAGTCTGCCATTTCCTGATTTTCAATTACAGTATATCACCTGCATCCTCCATTTAAGGGGCACACATTACTCTTAGCCACCCTCTTTCTTTTAATATATTTTCAGAAAACCTTGGGCTGGATTTTGCCAGCCCTGGGGAGGCGGGTTTGGAGGCGGGACAGTTGGCAAAATGGCAGAATCTGGGGGCGGGTGCCAAACCCGTCCCCAACCCGCCTCCGTGCCATCTTGCCAGGAGGCGGGTAGCTGTCCCGCGCCGGGTCCCGTCTCCTTGGAGGCGGGAAGGGATTACAGCATCTACATGCCTGTTAACAGCTAGTTAACAGGCAGATAAGAGGATTATCCCCTTTTTGCCCTTACAAGTGTGAGCTTCCCGAAGACTCCAAAACCCACCAGGGTCATCGAGGCAAGTAGTGGGTCTGCGGGGTGCAAAAGTGTGCTGTGAAGGTAAGTGATGGGTGCAAGTGTGGAGAGGTGAGTATGTGAGGTAAGTGGAAAGTGTTAAAAACAATTATTTACCTTTGTTTCTTCCTGCAGGCTTCAATCGGTGGGTATGCGAAGAGTCTCGCACCTCTGCGGCAGAGATGATAGATGGCCATTGCATTCTCCAATGCAACAACCATCTAATTTCTGCAAAAGAAATAGGTTTGATGAGTTCTTGTATTCAAGAACTCATCAAACTACAGAGAATGTCAGTGTTTGACAGCTTCACAGAGCTGTCAAAAGATGACAATTCATCTGTCAAAAACTTTTGACAGATGAAACGTCATACGTTGACGTCCTCTGTAACCGGCTTTCCCTTAATTGGCCTGCTAAGCCCGCTAGGCGGGCTTAACAGGGTCAATCAAGGGAAAATAGTGTGGGTTGACCAGTAGTTGATGGAGGCGGGACTGAAACCCGACAAGTGGGAGCCCCGCCTCCAAAAGCTCCCCATTGGCAAAATCCAGCCTTGTGTATTGTCCTTGATGACCATCGCAAATTTTATCTCGTATTCCTTTTTGCAGCTCTTACCACTTCCTTTGTGTCCCTTTGCTGTTCTTTATACCCCTCCCAGTTTACGGTATCTCTGCTGTTCTTCGTCTTTGTAGAAGCCCTTTTAGTTTTATATTATCTCTCACTTCCCTTGTTGACCAAGGTTGTTTGATTACACAATTAGAACTCTTGCCATTTAGGACCCTAAATTTCTGCCCCATCCCTTCAAAATCAGCCGTACCTGTATTTAAAACAATAACAGATGCAACACCTGCCCTTTTACCTCCTCCCTCCCCACCGTCCAGGCCCCCAAACACTCCTTCCAGGTGAAACAGCCATTTACTTGTACTTCTTGCAATTTAGTATACTGTATTCGCTGCTCATGACGCGGTCTCCTCTACATTGGGGAGACCAAACGAAGATTGGGTGACCGCTTTGCGGAACACCTCCGTTCAGTCTGCAAGTGTGACCCCGAGCCTCCGGTCGCCTGTCACTTTAATTCTCCGCTCCGCTCCCACTCTGACCTCTCTGTCCTCGGCCTCTTACACTCTTCCAACGTAGCTCAACGTAAGCTCGAGGAACAGCACCTCATCTTTTTATTAGGCACTTTACAGCTTTCTGGACTTAACATTGAGTTCAACAATTTCAGACTATAAATTGGCCCCGGTATTTCTTTATATTTTTTTCTCTTGTTTCCTCACTTGGTAGCTGTTAATGTTGCTGCCATCATCATTCACACATCATCCAGAGCCATCTATTGTTTCTTAACTTGTCCCATTACCTCTCCTTTTGCCTCGCACCATCATCCCTTTTGTCAGTCAATTTCTCCTGCCTGTCATCCTATCACAGACCTTCCCTTTGTTCTTTCCTCCCCTCCTCCCTGCCCCTGCTTAAAAATCTCTCTTCTCTAACCTTTTCCAGTTCTGACGAAGGGTCCCCGACTCGAAACGTTGACTCTGTTTCTCGCTCCTTGTTGCTGCCTGACCTGCTGAATGTTTCCAGCATTTTCTGTTGTTATTTCTGAATTTAAAACCTTGGTTCGTGACTCGCACTTCTCCCTGTCAACTTAATATCAAATTCTATCACGTTATGGTCACTGTTGGCTAGGTGTTCCCTCACCATCAGATTATTGATGATTCAGGCTCATTTCTCTTCACTAAACCTAAAATGGCCTGTTCTCTTGTTGGTTCAAGAACATATTGGCCCGTATTTTGCGAAGCGCATGTGCTGAAAACCGGCATTTCCGGTCTGTCAAGAATCCTCTTCACAGATCGGACGCCTGCCCTGGAGAAGGGCCTCTGCGGGGGGTGAAGAGTTCCGCTTTCTGCAGAACCTCCGCCTGCTGAGAACCCTTAAAAATCTTACACCTGGTGAAAGCCTGCGTAAGGCCTGCTTTTACCAGCATAAGAGCTTAAAAAAAAGTTTCAAAACATTTTTTTTTCCACTCATTTATAATTTAAAAATACTTTTTAAAAAAGGTAAGTTTAATTTTAGCCCCGTGAAAAACTTTAATTTTTTTTTCAAAAAATTACATTTTGTTTAAAATATTCAATTTAATAAAATTTTAACTCATTTTAAAAACGTGATTTAAAAAAAATGTATTTAAGGTTTTGATGGCCCAGAAATTGGATTTCGATGGTTGCCGCGGGGGTAAGGATCCCCCGCGATATCGCACTCCGCGCCTACCTTTATGATTTTGGCACACACGAACTTCAGTTCCTGAGCCTCTCCCTGGTGCCGGCGCGCAATGTGTGCGTGTCCCAGAGGCGCAGTTAGTTCGATGCAACCTCTGGGATCACGTGGGCCAGTTAGAGCCAATGGCAGCACACCATCTTTCATTCATAGTTTTGACAGCAAGAGCTGTCAAAACTATGAATACAACAAGCCCCCAAAAGAACAGCTAAACCTCAATTAAATAAAAAAAAAGCCATCACATTAATAAAATAACTATAGTTAAATAAATTAACCACTTTAAACAAAAATTTAAATTCTTTTTAAAAGTTATAAAATTAAACTTACCTTTCTTTAAAGTCTCTAAAAAAGATAAACCTGTTGAAAAAAATTTAAAATAATACTTAATTAACTACTTACCTTGTTAAAAGGGGGTCTTACGCCTGCTTTCTATGTGTAAAATCTTCAACACTTATCTGCGCGTTCAAACCTGAAAAAAAAACTAAGTGCGCTGCGTGCACACAACCTGTAGCGCGCACGCGGTTCACTTAGGAACCGCCCCCTTCGCAATACCCGAAGTGCCGGTTTCCCGCGCATGCGCAGTGCATGCAGGAAACCGGCACTTCGGGACCTAATACGCGAGAGTACACAGTGCGTACTCTCCCGCATTAGGTCTAATTTTCGGGCCGATGTGTTTTTTCAGTGATCCCCATTCATACTTTTGACAGGTCTATCTGATAAAAGTATGAAGGGGGATTCCCTTCTCCCATTGGCTCCCCATGGCCCACGTGATCCCAGGGACGCTTGCGAACCGCCTGCGCCCCTGGGATACCTGGGCCCTTCGCATTTTGTCGTGGAGAGGCCCAGGATCGGAAATGGCCGGACCTCTGGAGCCCTCAGGTAAGGGCGTAGATTTTTTTTCCCGATAGGAGGCCTCCGCACACAGGAAGCCTCCGATCGGAAAATACGGGCTATTGTTCCAGAAACCTGTCCCAAATACACTCAAGAAATTTGCTGCCTTTGGGACTCGAGCTTCCCCCCAGTCAATGGGAAAATTAAAGCCTGCCATTATAACCAATGTTCCCTTTAAGCTGCGCTCCGCAGGTCCCCCGCAACCGGCTCACCGGCTTTTAAATGGAAAAAACGCGCATGCGTGGAATTTTGAATGGGCCGCGCAGCCCGTTAAAGGGGCTGCTTGGCCCCCCCAAAAAATTTAAGAGGGAACATTGATTCTAACCACTTTGTTTTTGCAACAAGCTTCTCTGATCTCCGCGTTTATGCAGCCCGCTACTTTATCACTGCTATCTGGAAGTCTATCAGTTTTAGTTTCGATCACAAACTGTCTTTTAAATTAAATGCAATAATCTATTTCCTCAGGTGGTTTGATTTTATCGGCCAGACTGAACCTCCTGCTAAATTGGTAGTTTAAAGGGAGCAGAAAGAGAGGCTGTGACTGATATTAAAGGTGACGGTTGCAGCGATGGTTATTTGTATTTATTTATGAAAATGAAGACTTTAGTCTTAGTGAATATGACTGGTACTTCCACATCTCTGTGTAAATAATTAATGTATGCAGAAGTCTTTCGTCAGTTTATATTCCCCACATTGGCTCTTTATCACGTTCAAATCAGCAAGATGCAGATTCGGGACTGGTGCCGTTAACGAGATTCCTGTTTAATTCTGGGTCCGTTTTTTTTTTCATCGTGTCCCAGCCCACTTTCGCCTCCAATCCTCTGATCATGCAATTTCTCCCATCTCTCTCTTAGATATAATGAGCGCTAGCGATGCTCTTGTGAAAGATGAATGAGATGTGACAGTCACTCAGTCTGAAAATAGTACTGCCTACAAAGCAGAATCTCTTCTGTACCATGTGCAATCTGTCTGTGATTTTCTTTTTGATGGATGTACAGTAGGGATAGATCAGGCAAAATGAGATATCTTGGTGTAAAAATGTGTTGACAGACCCTTTTGAGTCCGATAAATGTGGGGTGGCTGTAAACCCTTTCGACCAGGAAGGTCTGTGTCAGTTTAATTAGAGCGGGAGCATCACTGATTTGGTGATATGATAAAGTGTGAGCAACGTAATGCCGTTCTCACATGGTGATGGGGGAGCCAACTCTGATTGGCTATATTCCAGGAGGTTTCATCACATGACATCCCACCTTCAACTGCCCCGCCCCCTCACTCCCACCATTGGTTACCGTACGATAGCATAGTGGTCATGTTACTGGACCAGTGATCCAGAAATCCGTGCGACGTGAGTTTGAATCCCACCACGGCAGCTGGGGAATTTTAAATTCGGTTAATCGGGAATAAAAAGCTAGCGCCAGTAACAGTGACCATGAAACTACCAGACTGTCCTGTAAAACCCATCTGGTTCACTATGGAAATCTGACGTACCTACCTGGCTCTGCCCTAAATGTGACTCCAGACCCACAGCAATGCGGTTGACTCTTAACTGCCCTCTGAAATGACCTAGCAAGCTACAAAGTTGTTCGGGATGGTTTCAAAATTCTCATCCTTCTTTTCAAATCCCTCCATGGCCTCGCCCCTTCCTATCTCTGTAATCTCCTCCAGCCCCACAACCCCCCGAGATATCTGTGCTCCTCTAATTCTGCCCTCTTGAACATCCCTGATTATAATCGCTCAACCTTTGGCGGCCGTGCCTTCTGTTGCCGAGGCCCTAAGCTCTGGAATTCCCTCCCTAAACCTCTCCGCCTCGCTACCTCTCTTTCCTCCTTAAAACCTACCTCTTTGACCAAGCTTTTGGTCACCTGCCCTAATTTATCCTTATGTGGCTCGGTGTCAAATTTTTTGTCTTACAATACTCCTGTGCAGCGCCTTGGGACGTTTTACTACATTAAAGGCGCTATATAAATACAATGTGTTGTTGTTGATGGGGAACAAATGCCGGCCTTGCCAGCGATGCATTAAAAAACAATTGGAAAGCGAATAGACTCCTTGCCAAACAGATTTTTTTCTCCCCCTCACCAATAATTTTTATAACCAATAAATGAAACAGTTCAAAGAAAATGAAAATAACATTTTTTTTTATGGTCCCCTATGATTTTTCTCCCAGGTTGCTTGCAGGAGCGTCCAGGAGATCAATTTTTCATTCCGGGGGGACTCCGGGACAGTCCTGGAGGGTTGATGACCCCACATGACGACAACACATTTCAATGTGAATTGAATCATCACATATTTACAAAACAGTGGAGGAAATTGGAGTATTGCATCCAGTTCTGGTCACCACACTTTAGGAAGGATGTGAAGGCCCTTGAGAGGGTGCAGAGGAGATTTACCAGAATGGTTCCGGTGATGGGGGATCTTAGCTACAAGGACAGGTTGGAGAAGCTGGATGAGTTTTCATTAGAGCAAAGGAGGTTGAGGGGTGATTTGATAGAGGTGTACAAGATTATGACGGGTTTGGGTAGGCTAGACGGGGAAAGGCTGTTCCCACTAGTTGATGGTACAAGGACTAGGGGACACAGATTTAAGGTTTTGGGCAAGAGATACAGGGGGGACGTGAGGAAAAACTTTTTTACGCAGCGAGTGGTGATGACCTGGTGACGGAAGTGGTGGAAGTGGGGACACTCAATGTTTTCAAGGGGAGACTGGATAAGCACTTGAGGGAAATAAACTTGCAGGGCTACGGGGATAGAGTGGGGGAATGGGACTGACTCGACTGCTCTGCAGAGAGCCGGCACGGACTCGATGGGCCGAATGACCTCCTTCTGTGCCGTTATGACTCTATGGGCCCGATCTTGCCAGCCCTGGGGAGGCGGGTATGGAGGTGGGACTGCTGGGAAAATGGCAGAATTTGGGGGCGGGTGCCCAACCCGCCCCCAACCTGCCTCCATGCCATCTTGCCAGGAGGTGGGTAGCCGACCCGTGCCAGGTCACGTCCCCTTGGAGGCGGGAAAGGGATTAGTGCCAATTAACTGCCTGTTAACAGGTAGTTAACAGGCAGATAAGAAGATTATCTCCATTTTGCCCACACAAGTGCGGGCTTCCCGAAGGCTCCGAACCCCTACAGGGTCACCGAGGCAAGTAGTGGGTCTGCGGGGGTCGGAGGGGTGCAAAAGTGTGCTGTGGAGGTGAGTGATGGGTGCAAGTGTGGAGAGGTGAGTATGTGAGGTAAGTGGAAAGTGTTAGAAAAAGTGTATTTGCCTTTGTTTCTTACTGCAGGCTTCAGTCGGTGGGTATGCGGAGAGTCTCGCACCTCCGCGGCAGAGATGACAGATGGCCGCTGCATTCTCCAACGCAGCAGCCATCTAATTTCTGCAAAAGAAAGAGGTTTGATGAGGTCTTGAATTCAAGAACTCATCAAACTACATAGAATGTCAGTGTTTGACAGCTGTCAAACGATGACAATTCATCTGTCAAAACTTTTTGACAGATGAAACATCAGACGCTGACGTTCTCAGTAACCGGCTTTCCCTTAATTGGCCTGCTAAACCCGCTGGGCGGGCTTAACAAGGTCAATCAAGGGAAAATAGCGTGGGTTGGCCAGAAGTTGATGGAGGCGGGACTGAAACCCGACAAGTGGGAGTCCCGCCTCCAAAAAGCTCCCCATTGGCAAAATCCAGCCCTAAGACTCTATGAAATCTTTCCATGAAACTTCTGAAGATGTGAGTGTCCCTATTAAGTCAGTTGGCACAAAAAAACAGAGTGATGAATTTCATTCCGCGTACACTTAACCTTGAAGGTGCAAGGTTCCAATAATTTCTTTTGAAACTGTGAGAAATATGGAACATAACAAAATCAAGGGTGAGGCAAGATCACTGAGCCAATCGAAGTTCATCCGCTGGTGCTGTAGCTCTTCCACCCAAGGGTTTTAAATGCCCCAGCGCTTTGCGTCTCTATTACCCCTGCCTGGCAGATTATTCCAGACATTTATCATCCTTTTTAGGCCCGATTTTAACCCCCACTGTGCCTGACGAGACAGGGACAGGGTACTGAATTTGGATGATCAGCCATGATCGCATTGAATGGCGGAGCAGGCTAGAGGGGCCGAATGGCCTACTCCTGCTCCTATCTTCTATGATTCTATGATTCTAGGACGTGCTGGGAGTTAAAATATCGGCGGCGTGGTACTTGCCCAAGTCCATGCCGCACTTGCCATTTTATCAGACACGTTTTGGGCAGGGTGCGAGGCCCTCGCCCCAGGCAGGTGAGGGCCTCATTGGCCTGCAAAAGTCGGAGTCTGATGACATCGTTTTAACCCCGGGCCACGTGATTCGTGCACAGTGCCAAATCACGGCCGGGAAAGCTGGCGAGGAGGCTCCAGTGCCAGTAAAGGCACAGGCAAGTAAAAATGTTTTAACTTTTTGAAGGTTTCCTTGCGGGCTTTCCTGGAGGAGCAGGAGTGATCCTCCAGGGCCCCACAAGGAATCCTTGGCCATCCACATTAGGAAGGATGTCAAGGCCTTGGAAAGGGTACAGGGGAAATTTACTCGAGTGGGACCAGGGACTTCGGTTATGTGGAGAGACTAGAGAAGCTGGGATTGTTCTCCTTAGAGCAGAGAAGATTACGGGGAGGTTTAATTGAGGTATTCAAAATGATGAGGAGCTTTGATAAAATAACTAGGGAGCTGTTTCCACTGGCAAGAGGGTCGGTGACCAGAGGACACAGATTAAAGGTAATTGGCAAAAGAACCAGAGGGGAAATGTGGGGAGTTATGGTGATCTGGAATGCACTGCCTGAAAGGGTGGTGGAAGATTCAATAGTAACTTTCAAAAGGGAATTGGATGAATAGTTGAAATGGAAAAATTTGCAGGGCTAAGAGTAGGGAAGTGGCACTAATTGGAGAGCTCTTTCAAAGAGCTGTCACAGGCACGATGGGCCAAATGGTCTCCTGTGATTTATGGTTCTGAAACTATTCGCCTAATAACAGCACAGCCTCTAGTGCAGATCAGGTGTGCCGTCACACAAGTCAGGTTTAGGCAGCCCACCTCGGACCACTTCCGAGGTGTGTGTCTTACATCACTTCAGCTTCACACCTGCTGCAGCATAACTGCAACTGATGCAAAGTGAAGTGGAAAAAATAACATTTTAATTTTGAGTCTTTTTAATGTTAATGGATCGCCACCTACTCTCCTCTAACTTCAGGAATAAACTGTTATTTGGCTTGTCAGTGTGCTGAACGCTGAGTGCAGCTACAAGCACATGCTCACAAGGCTTTATTTTGGTTCTGATCAAAAACAACACACAGATCCCAGCAGTATGCAGCCATCGGTCTTGAGCCAACGCCTGCAGCATAACAACACCCCTAGGGGATTTCATTTCCTCTAATATTCACAGCTCAACTCATGTGAGTAATATTTCTTTGTGCAGCATTCTAATGCAGTTGTTAGCCAATTTATTTTAAATGCAGGCATATTAACCAGTGCCCTACTCTCTGAAAGCAAACCCTTTTCTGTTGCTGTACGGTGAGAAGCTGCAACCCTTTCCGGCCACAAGACCTGACTGTAAGATTTCATAATACTGTGAAAAATGGTTTGATATTAACTTCTGAAAGAAAGAACCTGCATTTCTATAGCGCCTTTCACAACCTCAGGATGTCCCAAAGCGCACAGCAAGGTCCCACAAACAGCAATGAGATAATGACTAGATAATTTGTTTTAATGATGCTGATTGAGGGATAAATGTTATCCAGGACACCGGGGAGAACTCCCCTGCTCTTCTTCGAAATAGTGCCGTGGGATCTTCGACGTGCACCTAAGAAGGAAGATGGGCCTCGATTTAAATCTCCCCTCTGAGTCAGAAGGTTGTGGGTTCAAGTCCCACTCCAGAGGCTTGAGCACATAATCCAGGCTGACATTCCCAGTGCCGTGCTGAGGGAGCGCTGCACTGTCGGTGGTGCCGTCTTTCGGATGAGACGTTAAACGAGATCCCAACTGTCCCCTTGTGGCCAATAATTATTCCTCAACCAACATCACTAAAGCAGATCATCTGGTCATTATCTCATCGCTGTTTGTGGGAGCTTACTGTGCGTAAATTGGCTGCTGCGTTTCCTACATTACAACAGTGACTACACAAAGTACTTTGTTGGCTGTGAAGCGCATTGGGACGTCCTGAGGTCGTGAAAGGTGCTACCTAAATCCAAATCTTTCTTTCTTGCTTTCTTTCTAAAAGATCCCATGGGACTATTCAAAGAAGAGCAGGGGAGTTCTCCCCAGTGTCCTGGCCAATATTTATCCCTTAACTAACATCACTAAAAAACTGATTATCTGGACAACTATCTCATTGGTGTTTATGGCATCTTGCTATGTGCAAATTGGCTGCTACATTACAATAGCGACAACACTTCATAAAACTACTGCATTGGCTGTAAAGTGCTTTGAGATGTCCTGAGGTTCTGAAAGGCTCTCTATAAATGCAAGTCTTGTTTTTACATTTAGTGTTTCTTCAGTTTAGGTTGAGGAAGCGTGTCATCCCTATAGCAACTCCCTGCAGTTCGGTTGACGAAACTGGCTTCCTTATGCCAGACAGCCGAATCATAGACCCAGCGTTTTTGCGTGTCTGTGATTCCAACACTGGGATCAGGAAGACCAGATTTAATAGTGTGAATGGTGGGGGGGGGAGAGCCGGCGCACGGATACCTGTCTCCTGCATCCCGAACTGCAGAGGCACCAATTGGAAAAGCACCTTAAATGGGGGCAGGCATTGTATCGGCAGCCGTGCCCGCCCAGCAGCACTAAGCATCGGCTCGCCAAGGCTCAACGTCAGCTCACTGCCACCCGCTTTCCCCCCCCCCCCTCGGCTTGTATTCCCTTGATGACAGAAGATTAAGGGGTGAGCTAATTGAGGTGTTAAAGGCGATTAAAGGAGTTGATGTGATAGAGAGAAACTATTTCCTCTGGTGGGAGAGTCCAGAACAAGGGGGCACAACCTTAAAATTAGAGCCAGGCCATTCAGAGGGTGATGTCAGGAAGCACTTCTCCACACAAAGGGTGGTGAAAATCTGGATCTCTCTCCCCCAGAAAGCTGTTGAGGCTGGGAGGGTGGTGGGGGTGGGGGGGGGGTCAATTGGAGATTTCAAAGCTGAGATTGATGGATTTTTGTTAGGCAAGGGTATTAAGGGTTACGGAACCAAGGCGGGTAAATGGAGTTAAGATACAGATCAGCCACAATCTAATTGAATGGCGGAACAGGCTCGAGGGGCCGAATGGCCTCCTCCTGTTCCTGTGTTCCTTCCAATGAGTGCTTTTCACCGAATGTCACGGCACTCCTGAGAGCAGCATTTAAAGGATTATTTTTTTTTTTAGTAGCTGTACCAACGCAGCGGTGAAAGTAATAATTTAGAGATAAGTTTTATTGGTGGAATTAAACCGTCTTCTTGCTTGTCTGCAGCAATAACATTCGTTTGGGCGTAATAGGAACACATTGCTTTGGACCCGCGTACAGACAGTTTTTGATTCAGCAACAGCCTTTGAATTGTGCGTTAGACACCGTGACACTGCCGCGAGGACTCTTTAAAGAACGCCACATCCACCACTTAATGAAGTGCATTAAGTAATTTGATTGCCGCTCGGAGCAAGGGTTTTTTTTTTCCCTCTCTGTCTTTTGCTGTGGTTTGTTCCCAAGTTGCCAATTGAAGTGAGCTTAAGAAAACCGAGCACAATTACTGAAATTTAATTAGCTGTTGTCCGTCAGCTCGTTATTTAAACGTGCAGCAGGCGCTGGGAAGGATTGCATCTAATGGCGCTACCTTTTGTGTTTGAAACGAGCTTAATCCATTTTTTTTTTTTTTTTTTGCACTGCAATATTTCAGAGGTAATTAAGCTCAGAATGAAGCCGTAAATCTCGCTTGAACTCTTCTGTTTTGTGTTGAGCGGTACGCGAGCTTGACTGTAGGGATAAAAGAAAAATAAAACCTGCAAATGCTAAAATCTGAAGTATAAGCAGAAAATGCTGGAAGTCATAGAATCATACGGCACAAACAGAGACCATTCGGCCCATCGTGCCTGTGAAAGCCTTTGAAAGAGCTTTCCAATTAGTCCCACTCCCCCCTGCTCTTTCCCCATAGCCCTGCAATTTTTATTTTCCTTTTCAAGTATTTATCCCATTCCCTTTTGAAAGTTACTATTGAATCTGCTTCCACCGCCCTTTCAGACAGCGCGTTCCAGATCACAACAAGGCGCAGCGTTAAAAAAAAACGTTCTCTTCATCTCAATAGACAGCAGGTTAGTGAGTATCAGTAGAGAAAAGATAGGCTATGGCAGATCAGGCATGTACCTTCATCAGAATGTCATTACCTGTCTCTTGTCTTTACAAGTGCTGCCTGACCTGCTTTACTGTGTGGTTCCTGCATAGATTCTTCACTTTGTGTATTGATGTTGCTTCTGTCATTCTGGGGTTGCACACAATTGTTTGCATTTGGTGGGCTTCCGAAATGTGAGTTGGTGGTCAGTTTCTGAGTGCAGTCCAGTACTAGAGCTGTGGCTCAGTGGGCAGCACTCTCGCCTCTGAAAGGTCGTGGGTTCAAGTCCCACTCCAGAGACTTGAGCACATAATCCAGGCTGCCACTCCCAGTGCCGCACTGTTGGAGGTGCCGCCCTTCGATTGAAATGTTAAACCGAGGCCCTGTCTGCCCTCTAGGGTGGACGTAAAAGATCCACCACTAAATTTCCAGCATAGTCTGATTGGTGGAAATGTTTGCCTGAAAAAAATGTATTGGAATTTTTTGCCCGCAATACTAGACCTGAAAGATTTTTTTTCCTCTATTTGGGCAGGCCTGCATTGTAAATGCTTATGAATGGACCTATGGATTGATCTTTCTGTACTAATATTGCACAGTTCCTGAACTGGAGGAATCAATTGTAGATCCCAAGGCACTATCTGAAAAAGAGCGTGGGAGTTCTGCTTGGACAATATTTATTCCTCAGCCAACATCGCAAAAAACAGATCATCTGGTCATTATATCATTGGCTGTTCGTGGGAGCTTGCTGTGCGTAAATTGGCTGCCGCATTGCCTACATTACAACAGTGACTGCACATCAATTGGTTGTAAAGCACTTTGGGACGTCCTGAGGTAATGAAAGACATGAAAGAAATGCAAGTCTTTCTTTCTTTGATAGAAACGAGCAAGGTTCCAAGTTCACACCCTCAAGCTGTGCTGAGTTAACTGATCTCAGCTGCCACTGTGGTGGCCTTTCATGTCCCTGGATTAGTTCTAGAGCTACTGAACTTTTCTCTTCTCAAGAGGATTGAAGGCAAGTTTTTTGTTATTGGTAGCACGCTGGGAGAACAACCACACAACCCGTGAGCTAAGCTTTCCTCATTTTTGTATTCGGTGTGTCACAAAACCCTATTTGGCTGACAGGAGGCCCTCGTACATGGCCGTTTCCAAGAGCATCCCTCGAGGTTTGTAAAAGTAAGGTCTAGTCACAGTCAGGGGTGCAGAATTTGCCCCCAATTCCTTCTCTGGTGCAGGCAACGGTGGGAGTATCACGTAAGAGGCGCCACTGGCAGGTTATTCTCTGCCCAGTTGTGTCTTGACTGCTAAAGTAGAGGCCTGAGGCCCATACAGCAACTAAAAACCGACATGCAGTGAGGACATTGATGCCCCTCTATAGAGTCCGTACCAAAAGGACGACAAAAGATTCTAAAGAGAGCAGGATTAAGTGATGATGACCGAATTACAATGTGCCAGTCATTGATCACGCTGGTGTGTTTACCACATGTGGTGAATTGGAGTGACAGCTGGCGGGTGTAACAATCCATTCAAAAAAGAGCCGGAAGGATAGAAACATAGAAACATAGAAGATAGGAGCAGGAGTAGGCCATTCGGCCCCTCGAGCCTGCTCCGCCATTCAATGAGATCATGGCTGATCATCCAAATTCAGTACCCTGTCCCTGCCTTTTCCCCATATCCCTTGAGCCTTAAGAAATATATCTAACTCGGTCTTGAATATATTTAATGAATTGGCCTCCACTGAGTCTAGTTCTGCCCCAGCAGTTAGTGTAGACAAAAGAAGAGGCACTAGGGTAAACTGTGTGAGACCAAACTCCCGGGGCAGAGCACAAAATACTGCCGGTGCTGGAAATCTGAAAATAAAGAGAGAAAATTATAGAAAAGACTCAGCTGGTCAGGCAGCATGTGTGGAGAGACGAAGGTCGAGTTAACGCTTCAGGTTAATGAGCCTTTGTCAGATTTGGGAGATGTTATGGATGAACAGCTTCTGAGGAGGAGGAGAGCCAGGGAAAAGGGGGCGGGGAATGAATGAAAATAATGGTCTGTGGTTAGGTGGAGGACAGGAGATGATTAAATCACAAAAATGGCCATGGTGTAAGACAAAAAGGAGGCAATAATGAGAACCTGGAACATGTAACTTGTCACTTTTGCAACCGTGGAGATCCAGGCCATAAACTCTACTACTTTTTAATACATCCCAAACTGGAACCAGGGAGCATAGTCTCAGGATAAGGGGTTGGTCATTTAAGACTGAGATGAAAGAAAGAAATATGGAAGGAAAGAAAGATGGAAAGAAAGAAAGAGTTGCATTTATATAGCGCCTTTCACGACCACCGGACATCTCAAAGCGCTTTACAGCCAATGAAGTACTTTTTGAAGTGGAGTCACTGTTGTAATGTAGGAAATGTGGCAGCCAATTTGTGCGCAGCAAGCTCCCACAAACAGCAATGTGATAATGACCAGATAATCTGTTTTTAGTGATGTTGATTGAGGGATAAATATTGGCCAGGACACCGGGGATAACTCCCCTGTTCTTCTTTGATATAGAGCCATGGGATCTTTTACGTCTACCTGAGAGAGCTCTTGGGGCCTCGGTTTAATGTCTCATCTGAAAGACGGCACCTCCGACAGTGCAGCACTCCCTCAGTACTGCACTGGGAGTGTCAGTCTAGATTTCTGTGCTCAGGTCTCTGGAGTGGGGCTTGAACCCACAACCACATTCTGACTCAGAGGCAAGAGCCAGTGACACCCTTTCGAAAAGTGAGCGGATGTCAGGTGAGAGCAGGATCAGACTTGGCTATGAGGTTCACTACAGTCGAATAGCTTGCCGCCACTCGTGGTCTCGGCTTGCAGACTGTTCCCCTGCCACCCCTCCCCCGCCCCCCCCACCCCCCCTCCCGAATTGTACCCCAGCAAAAGTCGGCATCTTCAGGAGAGGAGAAGATAAGGAAAGAGTTAAGAACATTTTCTATTCTTTAAATCGAATGATTGCTAAGTATAAATTGCGCATGGTCTAACTGTCACTTTGTTTAATTAGTGTTTGTCATTATAAGATAATAAATCACATCACAAGACAGTTTGAGTCAGTTTAATTGTCCAAAAAAAAATTAAAATAAATGTTAAGTGGTGACATTTTATTTCCCTAATGAGAGCGACTGTATAATCTAGGTCTTTCTCAAGAGGAGGAAAAAATAATCATCCCGAGTCTAGTGCCTAATATTTAATATTATCTTGTGTTTATTCTGCCTGTAATTAGAGGAACAAACAGAAGACTGATGAATTTAGTTCTGGTGTAATTCCGAAGAAGCGAGTGTGAGGAGGGAATAAACCGCAGGGGCCCTGAGATTTTCCGGAAAAGAAATCGGTCGTCACAGGGCTACTTAACCCCCAAGCACCGCAGTGCGAAGCGAGCTGCGGGTAATGATTGTGGGAACATGGGGAAGACTGAGGTAATTAAGGAATCCTGAGATCGTGCAAAGAGTGAGTTAGAATAAGAGATGGGACGATGATTCTTGGTTGTGGATATAGGGAGGAGGAGGAAGTGTGGGATGACGTGCTTGGAGTCGTATTAGTTAAGATATCATCTTTTTTTTTCTAATTCAAATGGGTGAATTCTAATTACTAATAGCTGTGAAAGAGAGGCAGACAGACGCAGAAAATACACTAACGAATCACAAAACACCGCAGTCAGTGTTTAAAGACATTTCTTCAATACTCCCAAACCAGTGTTGCCAGACGTGGACTCCTCCCTTCAAGCCCATGTCCTCCCCTCACTGCTGACAGATTCCAGGAGCCCGCCTTCTCCTGTTAAACCCCAGGCTCCCCCCCTCCACCCACCCTCCACATCCACAGTGATGCCAAGCCCTCGTCACCGTTCACCCATACACGCTTTCAAGCTGGTATGATTGGAGGCACCATTAACTAACTTTGTGAAAACAAGTTCTTTACCCAGAGGGTGGTGAGAATGTGGAACTCGCTGCCACAGGGAGTGGTTGAGGCGAATAGCATAGATGCATTTAAGGGGAGGCTAGCTAAGCATATGAGGGAGGGAGATGGGTCTAGAGGGTTATCTGATAGAGTTAGATGAGGAAAGACGGGAGGAGGCTCGAGTGGAGTATAAACGCCGGCATGGACTGGTTGGGCCGAATGGCCTGTTTCTGTGCCGTATATCCTATGTAATCCGATGTAAAGTTATGAAATAATATTGTTTCGGAATTGAAAAATGACCACGGTTCCCCAGTATTTCAAAGATTTAGGTAAAGTCAATGTCAATGGTTCCCTATAAGTTCAGAGTGGGGTCAGATATTAGAGTAGATTTTCCAATGTGGATGCTCCTGGGATAGGAACAGTGCAGAGCAGATCATCTTCCCATCTGCTGGCACCTTAACTCTCAGCTTCAGCCATCATTAGGTGTTCACTGTGGTCTACCACTGGGGCCGACAGGCAGGGAAGGAGGATTTGCTTTGGTGCTGCAGTTATTCAAGGGCTTCGTTCATAGCAAAGCAACCATTTAAAAACAATTCGCAATCAGTAGTGCAGTGCATGTTTTCAGCCAATAAGTGGAACGTCTGCACAATTCTGGAGCCCAGCATCAGCCAAACCCTCCATTTTATAGACCCAGCACTGGAAGGGCTACTGTAGAAAGTGGGTGCAAAAAAGGGTTGAGCTGTTTGGCATTCAAGGGCACGCTCCTCAGAGGAGATCAGTGCAGCAACAGTCAGAGCGAACGCCATCTGCAATACCAAGGGAACGTTGGAGGACATGGAGAAGAAGGCTGCAGACTTGAAGAAAGTTGCCAAGGTAAGGCAGGAGGAAGTTCCTTGTCCCAAGTAGTTGGGCCAGGCAGACACGATACAAAAGTGCGGATTCTTCGGGCTGGATTTTCTCCATGCGGAGCTTTTGGAGGTTTGTTGGGTTTTAGTCCCGCCTCCATCGACTTGTGACCAACCCACACTATTTTCCCTTGATTGACCTTGTTAAGCCCACCCAGCGGGCTTAGCAGGCCAATTAAGGGAAAGCCGGTTACAGGTGACGTCAGCGAGTGGCGCTTCATCTGTCAAGAGCTTTTGACAGATGAAATGTCATCGTTTGAGAGCTCTGTGAAGTTGTCAAACACGGACAATCTGTCCTCTAAGTTGAGCCCTTCCACTCAGGCTCACTTGATCTCTCCTGAGCAGAAAGCAGAAGGCTGCAGCTTTTGACAGTTCAGCGGCCATTCTGCTTTCTGTGCCGGTGAGAAGCGGGACTCCCGCGACCTGAAGGGACGAAGCCTGCAGGAAGAAGTAAAGGTAAGTAAAACTTATTAAAACACTTGACACTCACCTCACACACTTACCTCTCCACACTTGCACCCATCACTCACCTGCACACCGGACATCTCGGCCCCTCTGACCCCCGCAGACCCACGGCTCACCTCGCTGACCCTTGCGAGGTTTGGAGCCGTCGGGAAGCCCACACTTCAGGGCTGAAAATAGGCATTCTCCAAAAAACTGCCTGTTAACTACCTGTTAACAGGCAGTTAATTGGCACTAATCCCCTTCCCGCCTCGAGGAGACGGGACCTGGCGCGGGTCGGGTACCCGCCTCCTGGGAAGATTCTGCCATTTTCCCAGCAGTCCCGCCTCCATACCCGCCTCCCCAGGGCTGGCAAAATCGCCCCCTACTCTTCGAGGCAGAGCTCCGCCAGGTCGGGTCCTTCGCCCGCCCGCCCGCTCCTCCTGTATCTGGCCCGGACCTGAGCTACTTTCCTGGGTCGGGGTTCATGCCGTATGCACAGCGGGCTGCTGGGAGCATTGCCACTCTCTCTGAAGCCCGTCGGTGTAACCGAGGCAACTCTGGCAATGCTGCAGCGGGGACACATCGCACAGAAAGCCTCCAGACCGAGGTAAGGGATGGGTCTAACTTGGGTGGGTGAGGAAGTCGCTGCAAGGGCTTCTCCTGCCATTGGGAGGACTTGGCGGGGGCTTTACTACTGCAACCCAGGGTCTACTGCCACCTTTCCGCATGGCGGCCCCAGGAAGCAGTCCCAGTAAGTGGGGCGGATGGGAGGTAAATCTACCAGGGACCCAGGCCTTGCTTCCCTGCCAGCATTTCCACGCGGTGGGTGGGGAAGGAATGGCTAATGGTGGTCCCAGTGGGGGGGGGCGAGGGAGTACACGATCGGGATGGTGAGGCGGCAGTGGGCCTCGCCACTTGGATTTTACATCGTTCTGATCCAGAATGTTTCCTCTAAAGCTCTTAAACATTGATTGCTGCCTCACGCAAAGGATTCCGACAAGCTTACAGCTCTTTGGCTGCTCACCATACTGCAGCAGAGGGCACATTCCAGCGGCTACAACTGGAACACTTGTCGCATCTGAAAGCAGCTGCACAGTAAAGAAAACACCTTTCCCACACAACCTACCACAATGATGCCTCTTCCGTTATTCACACACGCCTACACACACGCACACGCACACGCAGTGGGGTCCAGGATGGAAGCTTGGAGAGTCATTTCGGTATTTTTGAAATGTTATAATATCTGCGTGCAGGACACGCTGGATCATGGCAGAATGGAACCAACCTGCAAAGGAGGAATCCCAGGAATTTCAGGCTATTGGTGCTGTTCAAGAAGACCACATCCAATCGATGTACCAGGAATGGGTTGTGGATTGGGTTCCAGGAATGGGGAGCATGGAAGAGTTGCAGATTGGGTTCCCTGATTGCTAGGGGCATCACTGATTTAATTCCCCAGCATCCCTTGTTTTTAATCTTTGGTTTTTTGTCGTCTTCCTCTTCCAATAAACTCAAGGAGCACTGAGAGTAATACCTATTATTTCAAATTAATTTGCGGTGATCATAAATGGAGCAGTCCAACGTGACTTGCCTTTAATGCACATTATAAATGATTAGGTTAAGGACACTGTGCGTGTTCTGTGTATTAAAAAAATGGAGATTTCATGCGCAGTCCCATTACATAGCTATTTGCATAAAATTAAGTATTTAAATGAAGCTCTTGCATATTCTGTGCAAGAGCAATGAATGCTGGTGAACAGTCAAATAGAGAGGAAAGCTGACGTGATCTCCTGGTCCACTTGCCCACTTCCCAACAGTGGGACAACTTCACACACAAAAGAAAATAGGACCGATTATTCTTCCCAGTGGCACAGAGAATATTGTTCTCATTACGTTGATCATAGGTTGTAGATGGTTTATCTGAAGCTCTAGTTTGTTGGGGACTAGTAGCTCTAAATCTGCCACCAGGTGGGTCACACATCTGGACTTGCCCACCTCACCCCGAGCCACTGTAACATTCAACACCAAACTTAAACTGGCCTTTCCTTTTTGATTCACTGAGCGACGGGGATGCTTTACACAGAGACTTCTTGGAGAAAAGAGTGGTGAGGATGTGGAAACATAGAAACATAGAAAAATAGGAGCAGGAGTAGGCCATTCAGCCCTTCGAGCCTGCTCCACCATTCAATATGATCATGGCTGGTCCTCTATCTCAATACCATATTCCCGCTCTCTCCCCATACCCCTTGACGCCTTTTGCGAGAAATAAAAGAATGACCAGGGTGAGGGTAGGGCCGGTCAAGGACAGTAGTGGGAACTTGTGCATGGAGTCAGAAGAGATAGGAGAGGTGATGAATGAATACTTTTCGTCAGTGTTCACCGAGGAGAGGGGCCATGTTCTTGAGGATGAGAGTGTGATAAAGGTGGATAGGCTGGATGTGGTAGATGTTCTGAGGGAAGATGTTTTAGCAATTTTGAAGAACCTGAGGGTCGATAAGTCCCCTGGGCCAGATGGGATATATCCTAGGATTCTTTGGGAGGCAAGGGAGGAGATTGCAGAGCCTCTGGCTTTGATCTTTGGGTCCTCAATCTCCACGGGGATGGTGCCAGAGGACTGGAGAGTGGCGAATGTTGTTCCTCTCTTCAAGAAAGGAAATAGGAATGACCCTGGTAATTATAGGCCGGTTAGTCTTACTTCGGTGGTTGGTAAGATAATGGAAAAGGTCCTGAGGGATAGGATTTATGACCATTTGGAAAGGGGCAACTTAATCAGGGATAGTCAACACGGATTCGTGAAGGGTAAGTCTTGCCTAACAAATTTGATTGAATTCTTTGAGGAGGTAACTAAGTGTGTAGATGAAGGTAGAGCAGTTGATGTCGTATACATGGATTTTAGTAAGGCGTTTGATAAGGTTCCCCATGGTCGTCTCATGAAGAAAGTAAGGAGTTGTGGGATAGAGGGAAATTTGGCCGATTGGATAAGTAACTGGCTATCTCATAGAAGGCAGAGGGTGGTGGTGGATGGAACATTTTCGGACTGGAGACCAGTTACCAGCGGTGTGCCACAGGGGTCGGTGCTGGGTCCTCTGCTGTTTGTGATTTTTATCAATGACTTGGAGGAGGGGACTGAAGGGTGGATCAGTAAATTTGCTGATGACACCAAGATTGGTGGAGTAGTGGATGAGGTGGAGGGCAGTTGTAGGCTGCAAAGAGACATTGATAGGATGCAGAGCTGGGCCGAAAAATGGCAGATGGAATTTAACCCTGATAAGTGCGAGGTGATTCATTTTGGTAGGGCAAATGTGAATAAGGATTACAGGGTCAACGGCAGGGTTCTGAGGAACGTGGAGGAGCAGAGGGATCTGGGGGTTCATATCCACAGATCTCTGAAGGTTGCCACTCAAGTGGATAGAGCAGTAAAGAAGGCCTATGGTGTGTTGGCGTTTATTAACAGAGGGTTTGAGTTTAAGAACCGTGAGGTTATGCTGCAACTGTACAGGACCTTGGTGAGACCACATTTGGAATATTGTGTGCAGTTCTGGTCACCTCACTATAGGAAGGACGTGGAAGCATTGGAAAGAGTGCAAAGGAGATTTACCAGGATGCTGCCTGGTTTGGGGGGGAGGTCTTATGAGGAAAGATTGAGGGAGTTGGGGCTTTTCTCTTTAGAGCGGAGGAGGATGAGAGGCGACTTAATAGAGGTTTATAAGATGATGAGGGGGATAGATAGAGTGGATGTTCAGAGACTATTTCCTCGGGTAGAGGCAGCTGTTACAAGGGGGCATAACTATAAGGTGCATGGGGGGAGATATAGAAGGGATGTCCGAGGTAGATTCTTTACTCAGAGAGTGGTTGGGGTGTGGAATGGACTGCCTGCTGTGATAGTGGAGTCGGACACTTTAGGAACTTTCAAGCGGTTATTGGATAAGCACATGGAGCACACCAGAGTGATAGGGAGTGTGATAGCTTGATCTTGGTCTCGGACAATGCTCGGCACAACATCGAGGGCCGAAGGGCCTGTACTGTGCTGTACTGTTCTATATATATCTATCTCCTTCTTAAATATATTCAGTGACTTGGCCTCCACAGCCTTCTGTGGTAGAGAATTCCACAGGTTCACCACCCTCTGAGTGAAGAAATTTCTCCTCATCTCAGTCTTAAATGTCCTACCCCGTATCCTGAGACTGTGACCCCTCGTTCTAGACCCCCCAGCCAGGGGAAACATCCTCCCTGCATCCAGTCTGTCTAGCCCTGTCAGAAGTGTATACGTTTCAATGAGATCCCCTCTCATTCTTCTAAACTCTAGTGAATACAGGCCTAGTCGACCCAATCTCTCCTCATACGACAGTCCTGCCATCCCAGGAATCAGTCTGGTGAACCTTCGCTGCACTCCCTCTATGGCAAGTATATCATTTCTTAGGTAAGGAGACCAAAACTGCACACAGTACTCCAGGTGTGGTCTCACCAAGGCCCTGCATAACTGTAGTAAGACATCCTTGCTCCTGTACTCAAATCCTCTTGCAATGAAGGCCAACATACCATTTGCCTTCCTAACTGTTTGCTGCACCTGCATGTTTGCTTTCAGTGACTGGTGTACAAGGACACCCAGGTCCCTTTGTACATCAAAATTTCCCAATCTATCACCATTTAAATAATACTCTGACTTTCTGTTTTTCCTACCGAAGTGGATAACGCCACATTTATCCACGTTATACTGCATCTGCCATGTATTTGCCCACTCACTCAACTTGTCTAAATCGCCTTGAAGCCTCTTTGCATCTTCCTCACAACTCACAATCCCACTTAGTTTTGTGTCATCAGCAAACTTGGAAATATTACATTTGGTTCCCTCATCCAAATCATTGATATATATTGTGAATAGATGGGGCCCAAGCACTGATCCCTGTGGTACTCCACTAGTCACTCCCTGCCACCCCGAAAAAGACCCATTTATTCCTACTCTCTGTTTCCTGTCTGTTAACCAATTTTCAATCCATGCCAGTATATTACCTCCAATCCCATGTGTTTTAATTTTGCACACTAACCTCTTATGTGGGACTTTATCAAAGGCCTTCTGAAAATCCAAATACATCACATCCACTGGTTCTCCCTTATCTATTCTACCAGTTACATCCTCAAAAAACTCCAGTAGGTTTGTCAAACATGATTTCCCTTTCATAAATCCATGTTGACTTTGTCTAATCCCATTGATATTTTCTAAGTGTCCTGTTATCACATCCTTTATAATAGACTCTAGCATTTTCCTGACTACTGATGTTAGGCTAACCGGTCTATAGTTCCCTGTTTTCTCTCTCCCTCCTTTTTTAAATAGTGGGGTTACATTTTCCACCCTCCAATCTGCAGGAACTGTTCCATAATCTATAGAATTTTGGAAGATGACAACCAATGCTTCCATTATTTCCATGGCTACCTCTTTTAGTACTCTGTGATGCAGATTATCAGGCCCTGGGGATTTATCGGCTTTCAGTCCCATTAATTCCTCCAGCACTATTTTCTTACTAATACTAATTTCCTTTCATTCCTCCTTCTCACTGGACCCTTGGTTCCTTAGTATTTCTGGGAAGTTTTTTGTGTCCTCTTCCGTGAAGACAGAACCAAAGTATTTGTTTCATTACTCAGCCATTTCCTTGTTCCCCATTATAAATTCTCCTGTTTCTGACTGTAAGGGACCTACATTTGTCTTCACTAACCTTTTTCTTTTTACATACTTGTAGAAGCTTTTACAGTCCGCTTTTATGTTCCTTGCAAGTTTACTCTCATACTCCATTTTTCCCCTCTTAATCAATATCTTGGTCCTTTTTTGCTGAACTCTAAACTGCTCCCAATCCTCAGGCTTGCTATTTTTTCTGGCAACTTTATATGACTCCTCATTGGATCTAATACTATCCTTAATTTCTTTTGTTAGCCATGGTTGGGCCGCTTTTCCTTTTGTGTTTTTGTGCCAGAAAGGAATGTATAACTGTTGTAATTCATGCATTCGTTCCTTAAATGTTAGCAATTGCCTATCCACCATCATGCCTTTTAATGAAGCTCCCCAATCTATCATAGCCAACTGACTCCTCATACTTTCGTAGTTTGCTTTGTTTAGATTTAGGACCCTAGTTTCGGATTGGACTACTTCACTTTCCATCTTAATGAAGAATTCTATCATGTTATGGTCACTCTTCCCTAAAGGACCCCGCACAACAAGATTATTAATTAACCCCTTCTCATTGCACAATACCCAATCTAGGATAGCCTGTTCCCTAGTTGGCTCCTCAACGTACTGGTCTGAAAAGCCATCTCGTACACACTCCAGGAATTCATCCTCCACAGTATTATTACTAATTTGGTTTGGCCAGTCTATATGTAGATTAAAGTCACCCATGATTTCTGTCGTACCCTTGTTACATGCGTCTCTAATTTCCTGTTTGATGCCGTCCCCTACATTAGTACTACTGTTTGGAGGCCTATAGACAACTTCCACCAATGCTTTCTGCCCCTTGGTGCTTCTTAGCTCCACCCAGACTGATTCTACATCTTGATTTTCTTAGCCAATATCCTTTCTCACTATTGCTCTAATTTCATCCTTTACTAACAACGCCACCCCACCTCCTTTTCCTTTTTGCCTGTCCTTCCTAAATATCGAATATCCTTGGATATTCAGCTCCAAGCCTTGGTCACCCTGCTGCCATGTCTCCATAATCGCAATTATATCGTATCCGTTTTCATCTATTTGCGCTGTTAATTCATCTACCTTATTATGAATGCTTCGTGCATTCAGATACAGTGCCTTTAGATTTGTCTTTTTAACATTTTTAGACATCTTAACATTTTTTTGTACTGTGGCCCTATTTGTCTTACCAGTTTTTCTTACTCGGACCCTATTTGTTAGTGCACTCTTTTGTTTGTACACTCTGTCCCTTCCTGACACAATCTGGTTATCCTTACCCCAATCACTTTCTTGCACTGCTTCCTTGTCTTTTCTTTTTAGCATTCTAGATTTCTCTCCACCGGGACCCCCCCCCCCCCCCCCCCCCCCACCTTATTTAGTTTAAAGCCCTATCTACCTCCCTAGTTATTCGAATTGCTAGAACTCTGGTCCCAGCATGGTTCAGGTGTAGTCTGTCCCAACGGAACAGCTCTCTCTTTCCCCAGTACTGGTGCCAGTGCCCCACGAATCAAAACCCACTTCTCCCACACCAATCTTTGAGCCACGCATTCATCTCCCTGATCCTAGTGACCCTATGCCAATTTGCTCGTGGCTCTGGTAATAATCCAGATATTATGACCTTTGTGGTTCTGCTTTTTAATTTAGTCCCTAGCTGCTCAAACTTTCTCAGCAGAACCTCTTTCTCAGTCCTACCTATGTCGTTGGTACCTACGTGGACCACGACAACTGGATCCTCCCCCTTCCACTCCAAGTTCTTCTCCAGCCCAGAGGAGATGTCCTTTACCCTGGCACCAGGTAGGCAACATAGCCTTCGGGACTCTTGCTCCTGACTGCAGAGAACAGTGTCTATCCCCCTAACTATACTGTCGCCTACTACAACCACCTTCCTTTTTACTCCCCCCACTTGAACGGCTTCCTGTACCACGGTGTCGTGGTCAGTTTGTTCGTCCTCCCCGCAGTCCCCACACTTGTCCACAAGGGTTGCAAGAACCTCAAATCTGTTGGACAAGTGCAGCGACTGAGGCTCCTACAATACTACCTCCTGGATCCCTGTACCTGCCTCACTCACAGTCACACCCTCCTGTCCCTGACCACGTGTCAATTCTAAAGTATTTAATCTAAGGGGTGCGGCTGCTTCCTAAAGCAAAAGGTCCAGGTAACTTTCTCCCTCCCTGATGTCTCGCAATGTCTGTAGTTTGGACTCCAGCTCCTCAACTCGGAGCTGAAGTTCCTCGAGCCGCAGACACTTACCGCAGATGTAGTCGCCCTGGACAAAAATGTCCACAAGCTCCCACATATTGCAGCAGCAACACATCTCCTGTTCTCCCATTATTTTATTTATTTATTTAATTAATTAGTTTAGTGTCAATCAAATTATTTACCTCGTTTAGTCTATTAAATTAATTAAATTAAGTTTAGTTTTTAAAATTTAGTTATATGTTATATGTTAACTTAAAACTTAGCCCACAGTCACTACCAATCACTTACCTGCCTTACCTGTGATGTCACACTGTGGTTTTCTCTTGTAGTTGCAGGTCTGTTGCTGCTTTTATCCCCGCTCTCGGGCCTCAGTCTGCTCCCACTCAGGTCCGCTGCCGCTCTGCGGGAGAAGTTAGGAAAAGCAAGCACCTCCTGCCCCCACTTCACCGCACTTCCACACTTACCAAACTCCCAGCTGCACTCCGTGACAAACTGCACTCCAACCTCCCCTGTTTATACTGCTGAGATTTATCAGTCAGCTCTCTGGCAGTTGCTGAACCAGATTAGACCAGTTAATTAACTACCTAGCCCCACCCACTCTCCAGTACGGAGCTTGCTTAGTCCTGCCCATGCCTGGAAGAAAATTAAAACTCAAAACAGTAAATTTAAGTTAAATGCTAATTGCAAGCACACAAGACTAGATTTTATCAAGCAGAGATTAACCCTAAAGATTCACTCCCACACTTAACAAACTCCAAAGTTGTTCACTCTGTTCCAGCTGCTTCAGGAGGCATCGCTTCAGGAGGTCATAGATGCAGAATCAAATGAGGTCTTTTGAAAGAGAGATAGGTACTTGGGAAGTAAGGCTATTGAGGGATACGGAGAAAGGGCAGTGAAATGGGATTAAGAAGATAAAGCAATGGCTAACAAAAGTGGAGGTGCAGACTCAGAGCTGAATAGCCTCCAGCTGTTCCTACATGCTGTACAGTTTTGTTTACTACCAAATAACCCTGTAGCTTATTCAGGACAGTCAATACATCCAAAAGGAGGCTGTAGGTTTTAGTATATGATTCTATGGGGCAACGTATATATTCAGTGGGTGCAAAATGTATGTTCATTTTTTAAAATAGAACTTCATGAATCTTGATGCTTCTGTTCAATGTGGTTGATAAAAGGCCATTTAGAATTCAATAGTCTTTTAGACCAGTTGAACTGCACACTTTGTGTCAATGCAAAATGGTTTTTGGTTTCACATTAACACAAACCATTTAGCGCCATTCAGATGTGAGGTCGTCCAAAATTATCTTGGGTAAAAGGAGTGAGAGCCCTTCCAGGAGAGGGGCATTCACTGTAGCTCCACATCTGCTGAAGAATAACTGCAGCCCAGAACAAAGCTCATTTTAAAAAACTTCCCACTTGTTCCATGGAACTTCATAACCTTCATTTCTGATGTTACCATGGAGCAGACAGGACAGCTGGCTGTCTGCTTGCATTAAAGAAAGGACTTCTATTCATATAGCGCCTTTCACATGCCCAGGATGTCCCAACACACTTCACAGCCAACTCAGTACTTTTTTTTGTAGTCACTCTTGTAAGGTAGGCAAAGGTTGGAAAGAAATACTTTCTAACCATACAGTACCTTGCCATGTCATCAAAACAACCCAAACTGCTATTTTCTTTTAGTCGAGTGACTGCCTTGGCTCAGTGGGTAGCACTCTCACCTCTGAGTCAGAAGGTTGTGGGTTCCAAGTCCCACTTCAGAGACTTGAGCACATAATTCAGGCTGACACCTCAGTGCAGTACTGGGGGAGTGTCGTCTTTCGGATGAGACATTAAACCAAAGCCCTGTCTTCCTTCTTGGGTGGATGTAAAAGATCCTATGGCACTATTTGAAGAAGAGCAGAGGAGTTTTCTCCGGTGTCCTGGTCAATATTTATCTCTCAACCAACATCACTAAGTACAGATTATCTGGTCATTATCTCATTGGTGTTTGTGGGACCTTGCTGTGTGCATATTGATGTTTACTACATTACAATAGTCTACACTTCAAAAGTACTTAATTGGCTGTAAAGCGCTTTGGGATGTCCTGAGGTTGTTGAAGGTGTTATAGAAATACAAATACTTTCCTTCCTTTTTTTCCACCTTTTTTTTCCTCCTAGAAGCTGGCAGCTGTCCTTCATTCTGCCAGTGGATTTCACACTTCTTTCAGCCTTAATCTGTCACATTAACACCACCTCTAGCCTTGCATATCTCTTAATGTCTCTTAATGTCTCTTCATCTCCCCCTTTGTTCCTTTATCCCCTCCCCCTTTTCCCAGCTTTACCCTGGCCTTAAATCTATTTGATTTCCAGCTCTTCCCAGTTCTGACGAAAGGTCATCGACCTGAAACGTTAACTCTTTCTCTCTCCACGGATGTTGTCTGGCCCGCTGAGTTTTTCCAGCGTTTTCTGTTGTTATTTCGGATTTCCAGCATCCGCAGTATTTTGCTATCGTACTTTCCTTCCTTCCCTTTTTCTTTCCTTCTTCCCTTCTTTCTTTAATGTAACCATCATTCAGTTGCCTCTGAGAGCCTGATGCAAGTGCAGAGCTTAGTTTTCCCAAGCAAGAGAGCAATGTGTTAGTATAACTAATGTTTCCAGGTCCAGTGCTGCTCTAAACCGATACCATTCTGAGATTGCGGTTAAAAAAAACATTGTTCAGGATTCCAAGAAAATGCAATTTATCTTGCTTATTTTATCTTAAAAAAAACAAGGCTTGGCATTTGAACCACATTTCATTGCTATCCAGTCATCAGATAGAACTCAAAACCCATCAGTTTTCAATCTTGTACTAGATATGCCAAGAACGGCCTGTGAAACATGATCAGGTCGTTGCATCATTAGGAAAACATTTTTATTTTATGGCCAAAAAAAAAATCGCGTGAATTGGATTTTCCACCAGCATTAAACAAAGTGATCGCTTCGAAATGAAACTAATTGTGTTATTGTTCCAACGTTGACCGGAATATTCAGAATTTAATAAGAATATAGGATCAGGAGGAGGCCATTCAGCCCCTCGAGCCTGCTCCGTCATTCAATTAGATCATGGCTGATCTGTACCGCAACTCCATTTACCCGCCTTAGCTTCATATCCCCTGATGCCCTTACCTAACAAAAAATCTATCACTCTCAGTCTTGAAAGCTCCAATTTTCCCCCAAGATCCATAACCTTTTGGGGAAGAGAATTCCAGATTCCCTTTGTGTAAAAACGTGCTTCCTGATTTCACTCCTATATCGCCTGGCTCTAATTTAAAAAAATTATGTCCCCTCGTTCTGGATTCTTCCACCAGAAGAAATAGGCCGGGATTTTCCTTACCTCGGCGGGTCTGGGCGATGTTGGTAGCGGGTCGCAGCCACGCTGCTGGCTCCATCCCGCTGTCTAAAATGAATTTACGTTAATAGGGCTTGTTAAGCCCGCCCAGAGCGTTACCCGGCCCAATTAGAGGAAGCAGCTCTCGTGACTTCTTTCATAGAAACATAGAAACATAGAAAATAGGTGCAGGAGTAGACCATTTGGTCCTTCGAGCCTGCACCGCCATTCAATGCGTTCATGGCTGAACATGCTACCTCAGTACCCCATTCCTGCTTTCTCGCCATACCCCTTGATCCCCTTAGTTGTGAGTGTTATATCTAACTCCCTTTTGAATATATTTAGCGAACTGGCCTCAACAACCTTCTGTGGAAGAGAATTCCATAGATTCACCACTCTCTGGGTGAAGAAGTTCCTCCTCAGCTCAGTCCTAAATGGCTTCCCCTTAATCCTTAGACTGTGACCCCTGGTTCTAGTTTTCCCTACCATTGGGAACATTCTGCCCGCATCTAATTTGTCTAAACCAGTCAGGATTTTAAATGTCTCTATAAGATCCCCCCTCATTCTTCTGAACTCCAGAGGATACAAGTTCAGTTGACCCAATCTTTCTTGATATGTCAGTCTGGCCATCCCAGGAATCAATCTAGTGAACCTTCGCTGCACTCCCTCAATAGCAAGAATGTCCTTCCTTAAGTTAGGAGACCAAAACTGCGCACAATACTCCAGGTGTGGCCTCACCAAGGCCCTGTACAACTGTAGCATCACCTCCCTACTCCTGTACTCAAATCCCCTTGCTATGAAGGCCATCATTCCGTTTGCTTTCTTGACTGCCTGCTGCACTTGCATTCCCACCTTCAGTGACTGATGTACCATGACGCCCAGGTCTCGTTGCACCTCCCCTTTCCCTAATCTGCCACCATTCAGGTAATAGTCCGCCTCTCTATTTTTACCACCAAAGTGGATAACCTCACATTTATCCACATTGTACTTCATCTGCCATACATTTGCCCATTCACCCAACCTGTCCAAGTCACTCTGTAGCCTCCTAGCATCCTCCTCATTGTTCACACTGCCTCCCAATTTAGTGTCATCCGCAAATTTGGAGATATTACATTTAATCCCTTCGTCCAAATCATTAATATATAATGTAAACAGCTGGGGTCCCAGCACCGAACCCTGCGGTACCCCGCTGGTCACTGCCTGCCATTCTGAAAAGTACCCATTTACTCCTACTCTTTGTTTCCTGTGTGCCAACCAGTTCTCAATCCACGTCAACACATTACCCCCAATCCCATGTGCTTTAACTTTGCTCACCAATCTCTTGTGTGGGACCTTGTCGAAGGCCTTCTGAAAGTCCAAATACACCACATCTACTGGTTCCCCCCTGTCCACCCTATTGGAAACATCCTCAAAAAATTCCAGAAGATTTGTCAAGCATGATTTCCCTTTCACAAATCCATGCTGACTTGGACCTATCATGTCGCCACTTTCCAAATGGTCTGTTATGACATCTTTAATAATTGCTTCCATCATTTTACCCACGACCGATGTCAGGCTGACCGGTCTATAATTCCCTGCTTTCTCCCTCCCTCCTTTTTTAAAAAGAGGGGTTACATTGGCCACCCTCCACTCCATCGGAACTGATCCAGAGTCTAAGGAATGTTGGAAAATGATCGTCAATGCATCCACTATTTCCAAGGCCACCTCCTTAAGTACTCTGGGATGCAGACCATCAGGCCCCGGGGATTTTTCAGCCTTCAGTCCCATCAATTTCCCCAATACCTTTTCCCGACTAATAAGGATTTCACTCAGCTCCTCCCTCTTACCAGATCCTCTGACCCCTTTTATTTCCGGCAGGTTGTGTGTGTCCTCCACAGTAAACACCGAACCAAAGTACTTGTTCAATTGATCTGCCATTTCCTTGTTCCCCATTACGACTTCCCCTGTTTCCGACTGCAGGGGACCTACGTTTGTTTTTACTAACCTCTTTCTTTTTACATATTTATAGAAGCTTTTGCAGTCCATTTTAATGTTCTCTGCAAGCTTCCTTTCATATTTTATTTTCCCTGCCCTAATCAAACCCTTCGTCCTCCTCTGCTGAGTTTTGAAGTTCTCCCAGTCCCCGGGTTTGCTGCTACTTCTGGCCAATTTGTATGCAACTTCCTTGGTTTTAATACTATCCCTGATTTCCCTTGTTAGCCATGGTTGAGCCACCTTCCCTTTTTTATTTTTATGCCAGACCGGGATGTACAATTGTTGTAGTTCATCCATGCGATCTCTAAATGTCTGCCATTGCCCTTCCACTGATAGCCCCTTAAATATCGCTTGCCAATTTAACCTCGCCAATTCACGCCTCATACCCTCAAAGTTGCCCTTATTTAAGTTCTGGACCATGGTCTCTGACTTTACTGTTTCCTTCTCCATCCTAATGTAGAACTCCACCATACTATGGTCACTCTTCCCCAGGGGGCCTCGTACCACAAGATTGCTGATTAGTCCCTCCTCATTACACAACACCCAGTCCAGGATGGCCTCCCCTCGAGTTGGTTCCTCAACATATTGGTTTAGGAAACCATCCCTTAAACACTCCAGGAAATCCTCCTCCACCGTATTGCTTCCAGTTTGAGTAGCCCAATCTATATGCATATTAAAGTCACCCATAATAACTGCCGTGCCTTTTTTGCACGCACCTCTGATTTCCTGTTTCATACCCTCCCCCACCTCACTACTGCTGTTTGGAGGTCTGTACACAACTCCCACTAACGTTTTCTGCCCTTTGGTGTTCTGCAGCTCAACCCATATTGATTCCACATCCTCCAAGCTGATGTCCTTCCTAGCTATTGCATTAATCTCCTCTTTAACCAGCAATGCTACCCCACCCCCTTTTCCTTTTATTCTATCCTTTCTGAATGTTGAATACCCCTGGATGTTCAGTTCCCAGCCTTGATTGTTCTGGAGCCACGTCTCTGTAATCCCAATCACATCGTATCCGTTAACATCTATTTGCACAGTCAATTCATCCACCTTATTACGGATACTCCTTGCATTAAGACACAGAGCCTTTAGGCTTGTTTTATTAACATCCTTTGTCCTTTTAGACTTATGATTTAGTATGGCCCTTTGTGTTTCTTGCCTTTGTTTACTCGGCCTTCCCCTATTGTTTCTCACCCTTCTAACATTTGTTTCTGACTGCATATTACTTCCCCCTGTTTCGCTACATAGGTTCCCATTCCCCTGCCATATTAGTTTAAATCCTCCCGAACTGCTTTAGCAAATATTACCCCGAGGACATCGGTTCCAGTCCTGCCCAAGTGCAGACCGTCCCTTTTGTACAGGTCCCACTTCCCCCAGAACTGGTTCCAATGCCTCAGGAATTTGAATCCCTCCCTCCTGCACCACTGCTCAAGCCACGTATTCAATCTCACTATCCTGTTCTCTCTATTCTGATTAGCACGTGGCCCTGGTAGCAATCCAGAGATTACTACCTTAGAGGTCCTACTTTTTAATTTAGCTCCTAGCTCCCTAAATTCTGCTTGTAGGACCTCTTCCCGCTTTTTACCTATATCGTTGGTACCTACATGCACCACGACAGCTGGCTGTTCACCCTCCCTCTTCAGAATGTTCTGCAGCCGCTCCGAGACATCCTTGACCCTTGCACCAGGGAGGCAACATACCATCCTGGAATCTCGGTTGCGGCCACAGAAACTCCTGTCTATTCCCCTTACAATTGAGTCCCCTATCACTATAGCCCTACCACTCTTTTTCCCGCCCTGCTGTGCAGCAGAGCCAGCCATGGTGCCATGAACCTGGCTGCTGGTGCCTTCCCCTGGTAGGCCATCTCCCCCAACAGTATCCAAAGCGGCATACCTGTTTTGGAGGGAGATGACCACAGGGGACTCCTGCACTACCTTCCTGATATTGCCCTGCTTCTTGGTCACCCATTCACTGTCTGTCCTAGCCTTTACCTGCGGTGTGGACAACTCACTAAATGAGCGATTCACCGAGTTCTCGGCATCGTGCATGCTCCAGAGTGAGTCCACCCGCAGCTCCAGCACCGCCATGCGGGCTGTCAGGAGCTGCAGCTGGACACACTTCCCGCACACATAGTTGTCAGGGACACTGGAAGTGTCCCTGGTTTCCCACATGGAACAGGAGGAGCATGAAACGGGTCCGAGACTTCCTGTCATGACTTAAACCTTATGTTACTTTATTACTAAAATTTAAACTTATTTATCTTAGGTCCAGGAGTTAAGTCCCTGAAAACAAAATATAAAATCGAACCTACCTTTTAAATTCCCTCTACCCCTAAAGGTTAGAGGAGGTGAGAGGGTGGGAGTCACTACTAGTGTAGTGTCTCGGGTTTAGCAACCGCTCCACCTATATACGGGTACCAATGAATTGGCCCCGCCCCCTGCCTTTGAAAAAGCCCGCGAAGCTCTTTCCCCGCTGGGGAAAAAGGCCACGTAGGTGAGTTTAATGACTCACCTCAGGCCTCTGCCGCTCCAACCAGGTCCGCCCCTCCTTCCCCGCTGCCGACCGCTCTGTGGGAGAGAGAAAGAAAGAAAGGCTCCTCCTCCCCCGCTGTCGACGTTGGTCTGAGGCCTACCTGACGCGTCATCAGCCAGTTTCCATAAAGGGAACATGGCCAACTTTCTTTTGACACTTGTGCTGTCAGTGTTCTACAGCATTGAAGTGATACAAACACTGACAATGACTGCACAGAGGTGCAGGGCTGCACCCAGGTTCTCCCATGACTTCCTCCATATGCTTATGGAGGGAGTCAGAGCACGCAGGGAGATCCTCTTCCCTGCTGATGGGTGGAAGACACCTCCCAGGAGACCAAAACAGCCTGGTTGCACATTGGACAGGAGGGAACAAGCAGGGATGTAGTCAGGAGGACCTGGGTGGACTGGAGCAAACTTTTCACTGATCTCATTAGATCAGGAAATGTAAGTACATAGCCACATTCAACCTCATCCTGCTGTGCCTCTCCTCACATCCCCATCACTCTGCCTTCCCTACCCTACTCCTGCACATCCTTACTCACACCAACTTACCTTGCACCTCCACCCATCCCTCTCTATCTACATTATCACTTCCCCATCTCATTAGCCACCCCTCACCCTCATCCTAGTCCAATCATACCAACTAACAACACACCAGGGTAGGCACTTGAGTGTTTTATCCAATGTTTATGTAACGTTTCTGTTAATAAGCTGGCAAATATTGAAATCTTTATTTTCAACACTTTGTGTTATTGGTCAGTTTTGTGTGCACCTTTGGAAGTGGCTTAGTGAGTTGCAGTGAATGGTGAGACATAACGGTACCCCCCGCAATGGTGATGAGTGTGAAATGAATGGCTTGGGCATTGTAGCGATGCTTTATGGTGTTGGTGTGGGGTGGTGCCAACCTGGCGCATCATGTGGCAGCCATATGGGAGTACAGCATAAAGTTAAGTAAATCTGGCCATGAGGAGGCAATCCCTGACCTCCCGGGCAGCAATGTGCCCGGGTGCTGATGCCCTCTGTCCTGTGCAGCTTCAGGTGATTGCGGAGAAGGTTGGTGTGCCTGGTGCTGCTGGTGTTGGGGTTCATTGTGGTCCGATTCTGAGGACCAAGTTGAGACAATATAAACGGCACACATGCTGATGGAATAGATGGCAGGTGAAGTACAGATGACAGTAGCGATCTGCCAATGGTGAGAGAGGTAATGAGGTGAGACTGGATGGAGACTTGTGGAAAGACTTGCAGCATGCTGAATCTGTTATGGAAATGCAGTTAAGAACAGCTTGTTGCTGAGGAACGTGATCTCTGTCAGTTGGGAGCTTTTACTGTACATTTGAAGCTGTCAAGTAATCAGCTGGAGCAATGGCCACTGAACTCCCGCCTCAGGTTGACAGACGTGGTCACCGAACAGCATGGTTCCCATGGCCATGAAGTTAAAGTGAAAAGTAAGGTTTAAAAAAAGCCTGTTAAGGGTCTGGTAAATACGTTATAATTAGTTTAATTGGGTCGCCCGCCGCTGACTGTCGGGTCTGCTCAGCGCTGACAGACCCGACATTGGGAAAGGTGCGTTGCGGCAGGTTGGCAGCGGGGTCCCAAACCGCTGTAAAAAAAAACACTTTGCCACCTGACCTGCCAGCAATCCCGCCCGCTGACACCCCAGAAAATTTCGGCCATAGTTTCTTTGCATCCTCCCTATCAAATCCTTTCACCATTTAAAATGCATCGATCAGATCACCATCAATCTAATATAATGAAGGGAATAAAAGCCAAGTTTGTGCATAAGAACATAAGAAATGGGAGTAGGAGTAGGCCATTTGGCCCCTCGAGCCTGCTCCGCCATTCAATAAGATCATGGTTGATCTTCTACCTCATCTCCACTTTCCTGAACTATCACCATATCCCTTGATTCTCTTAATATCCAAAAATCTATCGATTTCTGTCTTGAATATACCCAATGACTGAGACTCCACAGCCCTCTGGGGTAGAGAATTCCAAAGATTCACCACCCTCTGAGTGAAGAAATTTCTCCTCATCTCAGTCCTAAATGGCCGACCCCTTATTCTGAGACTATGACTCCTGGTTCTAGGCGCCCCAGCCAGGGGAAACATCCTCCCAGCATCTACCCTGTCAAGCCCTGTAAGAATTTTGCATGTTTCAATGAGATCACCCCTCATTCTTATAAACTCTAGAGAATATAGGCCTAGTCTACTCAATCTCTCCCCATAGGACAATCCCCCATCCCAGGAATCAGTCTGGTGAATCTTCGTTGCACTCCCTCTATGGCAAATATATCCGTCCTTAGGTAAGGAGACCAAAACTGTACACAATACTCCAGGTGTGGTCTCACCAGGGCCCTATATAATTGCAGTAAGCCGTCTTTACTGTTATACTCAAATCCTCTTGTAATAAAGGCCAACATACCATTTGCTTCCCTAATTGCTGTACCTGCATGTTAATTTTCAGTGATTCGTATACAAGGATACCCAGGCCCCTCTGAACACCAACATTTCCCAACCTCTCACCATTTAAAAAATGCTCTGTTTTTCTATTTTTTGTACCAAAGTGGATAACTTCACATTTCTCCACATTCTATTCCATTTGCCATGCTCTTGCCCACTCACTTAGCCTGTCTATATCCCCTTGAAGCCTCTTTGCATCCTCCTCACAACTTGCATTCCCACTTAGCTTTGTATCATCAGCAAACTTGGATATATTACATTTGGTCCCCTCATCCAAATCATTGATATAGATTGTGAATAGCTGAGGCCCAAGCACTGATCCTTGTGGTGCCCCACTAGTACAGCCTACCAACCCGAAAATGACCCGTTTATTCCTATTCTCTGTTTTCTGTCCATTAACTAATCCTCAATCCATGCTAGTATATGACCCCCAATCCCATGAGTCCTAATTTTGTTTAATAACCTCTTGTGTGGCACCTTATCGAATGCCTTCTGAAAATCCAAATACACTACATCCACTGGTTCCCCCTTATCTATTCTGCAAGTTACAACCTCAAAAAACTCTAACAGATTTGTCAAACATGATTTCCCTTTCATAAATCCGTGTTGACTCTGCCCAATCTTATTATTATTTTCTAAGTGCTCTGTTACCACATCCTTAATAATAGATTCTAGCATTTTCCCTACTACTGATGTCAGGCTAACTGGTCTGTAGTTCCCTGTTTTCTCTCTCCCTCCTTTCTTAAATAGTGAGGTTACATCCTTAATAATAGATTCTAGCATTTTCCCTACTACTGATGTCAGGCTAACTGGTCTGTAGTTCCCTGTTTTCTCTCTCCCTCCTTTCTTAAATAGTGGGGTTACATTTGCTGCCTTCCAATCCATGGGAACCGTTCTAGAATCTATGGAATATTGGAGGATGACAACCAATGCATCCACTATCTCTATAGCTACTTCTTTTAAAACACTAAGATGTAGGTCATCAGGTCCAGGGGATTTATCAGCTTTCAGTCCCATTAATTTCTCCTGTACTATTTTTTTACTAATACTCATTTCTTTCAGTTCCTCATTCTCGCTAGACCCTTGGTTCTCCATTATTTCCAGGAGGATTTTTGCATCTTCTTCCGTGAAGACAGACACAAAGGCCACAATTTTTCTGGTCGATGTGGCTTGGGGGCGGGACTGCTGCCAACGACATCCGACACACAGCTACAATTTTGCGTCAATTGGCCTTGTTAAGCCCGCCCTGCGGGCTTGCCGGCCAATTAAGAGGAAACCGGTGTCAGATGACGTCAGTTGATGATGCATCATCTGCCGGTTTTCTTAAAGGGGCCATGCACATTTTTTTTTGACAGCTGATTTTTCAGTGTTTGACAGCATTGAGGTGCTGCAAACACTGACAATCACTGTACAAAGGTGAGCCCTTGCTCCCAGGCTCTCCAGTGACTCCTTCCTTAGGCTAGAACAGATGGCAGCTGCAGGTGAGGTTACAGAAGCGATCTGTCACTGCTGAGAGAGGTTCTCCCAATGAGGTGGCACTACACAAACAATCCAAAATTTGTCACCTACAGAAAAGTGTAAATACATTAAAAATGATTTTCCCAACATTTTCTTACCTCTGACACTCACCAGTGCACCATTGGATCCTTCACACCACTTCTGCAGCTGTCATCATGCAGAAACATTACAGCAGACCCACAGCACGCCACACTTACCCTGGCGTGGTGACTGGATGTCGGGAAGCCCGCAGTAGACCTGTCAAAATTGCAAAAAGCCTCTTAACTGCCTGATAACAACCTGTTAACAAGCAGTTAAGTCCCTATAATCCTCTTCCTGCCGCTAGGTGTCGGGTCCATGCACGAATCGGGGACCCGACACCTGGGAAGATTGTTTGGAGGCGGCTTGACAGCGGATTTCCGACTCGCTGTCAATCTTTGCAATTCTGCCAGATGTCCCGCCTCCAAACCTGCCCACTGAGCGCTGGCAAAATTCCGGCCAAAGTATTTGTTTAATTTCTCTGCCATTTCCTTATTTCCCATTATAATTTCTCCTGTTTCAGCTTGTAAGGGACCCACATTTACTTTTGCTAATCTTATCCTCTATACATACCTATAGAACCTTTTATAGTCTGTTTTTATGTCTCTTGCTAGTTTACTCTCATTTTCTATTTTCCCTTTCTTTATCAATTTCTTGGCCCTCCTTTGCTGAATTCTAAAATCCTCCCAATTCTCAGGCTTACTACTCTTTTTGGCAACGTGATAAGCCTATTCCTTTGATCTAATACTATCTTTAATTTCTCTTGTTAGCCACGGTTGGACCATTTTTCCCGTGCTGTTATTATTCCTTAAGGGAATGTATATTTGTTGCAAATTATGAATTATTTCTTTAAATGTTTGCCATTGCTTTTCTGCTGTCATATTTTTTAATCTGGTTTCCCAACCTACCTTAGCCAACTCGCCTCTCATACCTATGTAGTTTGCTTTGTTCAGGGCTAGGACCCTAGTTTCGGACTTAGCTAAATCACTCTCAAACTCAACATAAAATTCTATCATATTATGATCACTGTTCCTCAGAGGCTCCTTTACTACAAGGTTATTAATTAACCCTTTCTCATTGCACAGTACTAGATCTAAAATAACCAATTCCCTCCTAGGTTCCTTGACCTACTGATCTAAAAAACTATCTTGAATGCGTTCCATGAACCCTTCCTCGGCACCTTTTCTGCAAATTTGGTTTGCCCAGTCTATATGAAAGTTAAAGTCCCCCATGATTACTGTATCACCCTTGTCACATGCATCTCTAATTTCCTGATTCATGCACTGCCCGACACTACAACCACTGTTAGGGGCCTATAGACTACTCTCACTAGTGTTTTCTGCCCCTTGTTGTTTCTTAGCTCCACCCAAACTGATTCTACATTTTGTTTTTCCGAGCCAAGACCCTTTCTCTCTACTGTTTTTATTCCCTCCTTTATTATCAGGGCTACCCCTCCTCCTTTTCCATTCTGCCTGACTCTTCTAAAAATCAAATATCCTGGAATATTTAGTTCTCAACCTTGGTCACTCTGCAACCATGTCTCTGTAATGGCTATTAAATCAAACCCATTTATTTATATCTGCGCTAGTCATTCATCTATTTTGTAGCGAATGCTTTGTGCATTCAGATATAGTACCTTTAGCTTTAACTTTTTACTATTTTTCCCTGATGTCACTTTAGTCACTAATGCTCTATTAACTTTATTAATCTTTCTGTCCCTTCCTGACCCACTCTGCTTATCTTTACCCAGATCATTACTCTGCTCTACAGCCTTGACATTTCTCTTACTGCTTTTGAATTTACCCTTTCCTAAATCCTCCCACCCCGCCTTCATTAGTTTAAAGCCCTATCTACCGCCCTAGTTATTCGATTTGCCAGGATACTGGTCTCAGCCCGGTTTAAGTGGAGCCCATCCCTACAGAACAGCTCTCTCTTTCCCCAGTACTGGTGCCAGTGCCCCATGAATTGAAACCCCTGCCTCCCACATCACTCTTTGAGCCATGCATTTAACCTTCTAATCTGTTTGTCCCTATGCCCATTTGCGCGTGGCTCAGGTAACAATCCAGAGATTATTACCTGTGAGATTCTGCATTTTAATTTTGAACCTAGCTCCTCTCTCAGCAGAACCTCATTCGTAGCTTTACCTATGTCGTTGGTTCCTACGTGGACTATGACAACTGGATCCTCCCCTTCCCACTCCAAGTTCTTCTCCAGCCATGAGGAGACATCCTTTACCCTGGCACCAGGCAGGCAACACAACCTTCACAACTCCACGTCGTGGCTGCAGAGAACTGTATCTATCCCTCTGACTATACAGTCCCCTACCACTACCACATTCCTTTTCAATCCCCCCACTTGAATGGCCTCCTGCACCATGGTGCCATGATCAGTTTGCTCATCCACCCTGCAGCCCTTGTTCTCATCGCCACAGGTAGCAAGTATCTCATACCTGTTGGTCAAAGCCAAGAGCCAAGGCTCCTCCTTCACTACATCCTGGGTCCCCATACCTTCCTGACTCGCGGTCACACCCTCCTGTCCCTGACCATTGACAAACTCTAAAGTACTACTTAATCTAAGGGGTGTGACTGCCTCCTGGAACAAAGGGCTCGATTTTGCCATTGAGACGGGCTGGGGGCGTGTCAGCCGCTTTTCGTGTTAGCCACCCGACTCCAATTTGATGTGGGAAAAATATGCGATTTTCCCCTAATTGGGCAATTGATTTCCAGCATGTGGGAACCCCTGGCCCAATTAGTCTTTCCATCCTGAAAGTCGCCTCCGATGACGTCATCAATGCTGCTGGATTTAAGGCCTGCAAGCAGCCTTGCTTCTTCTGCAGACTGCAAACCTTATGCCCTTTGCTGTGATAGATTCCTCCAGCCAATATGTCCAGCAGTAGGCCAAAGTCTGCACCAAGGTTCGATGACGCCGCCCTGCAAGCTCTGGTGGAGGGAGCAAGAGGAAATAAGGAGGTGCTCTTCCCTTCCTCAGGGAGGAAGAAGCCTCCCCAGCAGACGAAAGCTGTGTGGATGCAAGTGGCCCAGGAGGTCAACTCTTTGTCTATGTGCCGCAGAACCTGGCTGCAGTGCAGGAAGAAGTTTCATGACGTTCTGCGCACTGGAAAAGTGAGTATGACTTTCCCATCACCGTCAATCTGATCCCCATTGCCTCTCCTCACCAGCACTCAGCTTTGAAAACCTCTTCCTCCACATCCCACTTGACACTGACATCCCTGCACCCTTACCCATTCCCTCTCTCTGTATGGTCACATTCACCTAACTATTCGACTATGCAGCCCTCACACTCCCTATCGCTGCGATGCTATGAAAACAACTTACAACACACAGGGAGGGCCCTTGGTCCTGCCACCTCACTCCATCTTTGTCTCCTTCTAACCATCAATGATATGGATTCTCTACACTCACTCCTTCATTCTCACTCAAACTCCACTTGTCTCCCTCATTGCAGGAAAAGAGAGCTCACAATAAGAGGGAAAGAGCGAGGACAGGAGGAGGGCCACCCTCAGTAGCCCAGCTCACCCCCTGGGAGGAGGCAGCCCTGGAGATCGTGGGAGTGGAGGAGGAAGCGCAAGTGGGGGACGGACAGACGGGTGCATCAGAGCAAGCTGGTGACACAATAGTTTATCATCTCTCTCATTGACATTGCATGAGTCACTGATAATGATTCTGATGCTCTAACAGATTGACTTTTGATCATCTGCAATATTCAATGTGCATGTAACCTTGACCTCACATCTCTGACTCTTTCCTTTACTCCCCCACAGGACCATCGAAAGCCCCCGTCCCCACTATCCAGGAGGAACAGCCTGAGCCTCAGACTCCTCAGAGGAAGCTGCAACCTCTGAGGGTGCAGCGTCAGCAGAATTCAGTGCACCCAGCACCAGCGCAAACACTCACACCTCGGTGGTACCTTCGCGAGATAGTGTAGTGTTGTCACCTGGTGTATCACAGCTCACAAGTGAGCATCAGCAGATGGTGGAGACAGGGACAGCAGTGGAGAGTCCTAGTCGGAGGGCGCAGGACTCTGCCAGCTCGGCTCAGCTGCATGTCGACCCTCTGCCTCCGGGTCCATCCAGAAGAAGAGGAACTCCAGGAAGAGGTGCAGGAGTCTCTAGCAGGTTTTGTCTCCAGGATCGCTGCAAGTGTGGAGCGAATGAAGGAGTCCATCGCTAACATGAGCAGAGTCTTTGTGGAGACGTTGGCGCATGAACGCATCACCACGGAAAGGATGGCAACCTCCGTGGAAAGGATGGCTACCTCCATGGTAAGGCTGGCTACCATAGAGGAGAGGATGGCTACGGTAGAGGAGAGGATGGCTACGTCCATGGAGGAGCTTAGTCGCCAGGGTATGGAAAACATGGGGGTAGAAATTAGGTCGCGCCCCATTTGGGGTGCAAATATCGTCCGGACGCAAATATTAGCGCCTGGCGCTAATTATCAGCACTGACGGGAAACTTCACTTTTACCGCCCCGGGAGGTGAGTGGAGCGCTAAAGCAGGCGCTGCACACCTCTCTTAAGGCGCAAAGGCCGAGCAGTGAGGCGCTAACTCGGAGCGCTGGCGAAGCTCATGTAATGTCAGTCAGCAATGGAACACACACACAATGGCACGGGCCAGTTCTTAAAGGGGATGGTTAATCTTGCTTTCCATCCACATCCTGTTCATTGCTGCCTTGAATCTCGGCCTGGAGAGACTTGCACATCAAATGTGCTGGAAAGAACAATGGAGAGCACCAGGCAAAGAGTTCAGAGTGCAGCTCCCACGGTCTCTGCTAAATCGATACAAGGAATGGCAAATCAAAATGAACCTGCAAAGTGCTGCTCAGTACCCAAAACTCCTTCACACAATGTTGAATCTCTCCAGAAGTCTCTCCCTCTCTCTCTCAGAATGCGTAGTTCAAACATGCCACCAACAATAAAAGACAGGAAGAGGCCCCCTTTAAATAGCGCCCCCCCCCAGCCCCACAGCAATTGATAGCGTTCCAGTCTTCTGGTCGTTGGAAGCGCCAGGCGGTTAGGCAGGGGGCGCCACTCAATTTCCGCTACGGGGCGCCCCAAGGGCGTTGCACCATGGAATGACGTCACAATCTGCGCGCGCAGGTGGTCGCAGCGGTAAGTTTTAGCGCCGCCGCACAATCTCAAGTTAAGTTCTCGAGCGGTGCAAACATCGCTGCGCCCGGGCGTTAGCGGCTTTGCGCCCCATTAGCGCCCTCTTAAGGCGCTAACGGGTGGCGCAACCAAGTGAATTTATACCCCATGGTATTGGTTCAGAATAGACTGACATCTCTTGAGGAGCGATGGTCAGCTCTTGAGCAAACAAACCAGACCTTCAGGCAAGTCCTCGGGAGTAGGACTTCCAGTACAGAAACGGGTCCTCATGGCTCCCCCAGAAATGCAGCAAGGTGCTGTCAAGCCACTTGCTAGCTCTGAAGTGGGGCTGACCCATGACAGGGATGTTGGTGGCAGACAACAAGGAAGTGGGGGCTCCTCTCCAAGCACTCACACGACCATGCCACTGCAAAGTCCTCGGTCAGAGCCCCACCAGAGTCCCCATCCAACTCAGATCGGCGTCTCAACCCCTGCACAGCCACAGGAGCAGCAGACTGTTGCTGAGCCCTCACAGGTTCGCAACACCAGAGGACGGCCGCCAAAGGTGTCGTGACAGGAGCAGCAAGAAAGTGAGCAAGGGGCCTCCACATCTGCTGAAGCCACAGGGGAAGCACCACGTAGGAGCACGCGTAAGAGGACGATAATGCACAAGTAGTCACAAGGGTAGTCACTTGGGTGAAATGTTATGTTTAATGTTGAAAAGCCATCAGTTGGTTATTGTCATTAAAAATTCTGATGTCAGTTGTTGCAGTTGTGGTGTGTGTCATATCGCTAATGGGACTTCCACATTGAGGGCTTAGGATGACTTGCAATTGTCAGTATGGTGGTCAGAGTGGTAGGAACCGTAGGTTCTTGGCCATTGTCGATGCTCTGGTAAGAAGCTGCGAGGCAAAAGTGCTTGATTGGCTAGGCTAAACAAATCAGGCCAAGATGAGTGCGTGCCTTGCATCCCGGCCAGCAATGTGCTCGCGTGCTGCTGCTACTGGTTGATGCACCTCTGCAAGTTGGTCGTTGTCACTCTCCTCCTCCTCCTCCTCCTCCTCATCTGAGGAGGCTATGTGATGAGCCACTTGTTCCTCAGGCATCTGCAAGCCACGATGCTGTGCCATGTTGTGAAGTGCACAGCAGACCACGACGATTCTGGAGACCCTGGCTGCTGAGTACTGCAGGGCTCCACCTGATCTATCAAGGCATCTGAAGCGCATCTTCAGCAAGCCGATGGTTTGCTCGATTATGGATCTGGTGGAAATGTGGCTCGAGTTGTAGCGCTCCTCAGCTTCATTGGATGGGCTCCTCAACGGCGTCAATAGCCACGTCTTCAGGGGATAGCTCTTGTCTCCAAGTAGCCATCCGTTAAGTTGGTCTGGCGGACTGAAGAGGGGAGGCACACTAGACTGGCGCAGGATGAAGGAGTCATGGCAACTGCCAGGGTACTTGGCACAAACATGCAACATTTCCTTCTTGTGGTCACACACCAGCTGTACGTTGAGGGAGTGGAAGCCCTTGCGATTGACAAAAATACCTGGATTGTGATGTGGTGCCTTAAGGGTCACATGTGTGCAGTCAACGACACCCTGCACCCTTGGAAAGCCTGCCAGATTGTCAAACCCAACCGCACGCGCAGTTACACTGGCTTGATCCTTGGAGAAATGGATGTGATTGTGCACGATGGCAAAGAGGGCATCGGTTACCTGCATGATGCAAGTGTGTGCGGCCGCCTGGGAGACGCTGCTGATGTCTGCTGCTGATCCCTGGAATGAGCCTGAAGCAAAAAAGTTGAGTGCGGTGGTGACTTTGATGGCCACTGGTAAGGGGTATCCACCTGCTCCTCTGGGCTCCAGGTCTTGCTGCAGCATTGCGCAGATGTCACCCACTACCTCTCGCGAAAGTCTGAGCCTCCTTTGGCACTGCTGCTCAGTCATGTTGAGGTAGCTCATCCTCTGTCTGTAGACCGTGTTTGGAGGGTATCTCCTGCGCTGACGGGCTTCCATGCGCTGGCGCCTTCTGGCCTGTGCAGCTTCAGGTGGGTGAGCAGCAGCTTGGAGCTCCTGCTGTTGCTCCTGCAGTTGGTGCTGCTGTTGTTCAGAGTTCTACTGCTGCCGTGGCTGGTCTTCATCCGAATCTGATGTCCAGGAGGAAAGGAAATAAATGGTTTCCATTCTTCTGGTATATACCTCAGTTGAGGAAGCGCTCATTCAAGGTGGGGAGAGGGGTTTCCCAGGAGGTCACACTGGAGATGGGTGTCAGGCTCCAAACTTCCACAACAATGAGTAGGTCTGTAAAAAGCTCCCCCAGACCTGAGACACCAAAGTTCTGCCACCTGCAAATGAAGATTGCTGAAAACTCCTTTTTAATGGTGGAGCTGCAGCTGTTTGTAAGCATTCCACTTGTGCTGCCACCAGGTTCCACTGGCGTGTTTCAGAGGAGGCATGCAGCACGGGGGAAAACTGTTAAAATCAGAAAGGCCTCTCAAAATTGAATTATAGAGGCACTTAACTGGTTGTTCAGGGCCTTCCGGGCCTATCCCGCCTCTTGGAGGCGGGATGGAGACGGGGTCAGAAAACTTGCATGTGGGAAAATTGCATGTAGGCGGGATGGTGGCGGGATCGGGCCCGCCCGCCAGTTTTTGCGATTTTAACACCTCACACGCCTCCAATTCCGCCTCCTCGGGCCTGGCAAAATCGAGCCCCATGTGTCCAGCTAACTCTCCCCCTCCCTGATGCCCTGCAATGTCTGCACCTCAGACTCCAGCTCAACAAATCTGAGCCGAAGTTCCTCGAGCTGCAGATACTTATCGCAGATGTAGTTGCTCGGGGTCTCGCTGGTCACCAGAAACTCCCACATGCTGCAGTTACGGCACACCACCTGCCCTGCCATGTCGATCTAACCTTCTTTATTTATTTGATTAGTTAATTAATTATTATTATTATTTCAACTGGTTCCCATAATACCCGGGGTTAATAATTTATTGAGCTTTTTTAAGTCAACTGCGGATCTGTCATGGTGGCAAAAATAAAGAAATAATGTTCTGAGAGGTTTTGGTGTGATGTGGCGGAGGGGAGTAAGGATAGCGACAGAAGCGTAGCTCCCAATCTGCCGTCATTCAATGTCTGCCATCGAATAACGACTACAGAAGTGATGGTGAACAGAATGATCCTCATAAAAAGTGTGTTAATTTTATTAAAGCAATGAAGCAGGACTGTGTTCACCTAATCATGGCAATTACAGCACAGAAGACGGTTATTTGGCCCATCGCTCCTGTGAACTATACCGGTTCCATAAAGACACAAATGGCAGTATGTCCTCTCCTCTCATTTAGCTGCAACAAAAACTGATGCCGTTGTTTAATGGACAACAGAGAATAAGAAGATACACCACTACCTTCTGTGGGCAACGAGGGATGGGCAATAATTGCCAATGATGCCCACATTCTGAGAGTGATCTTTTTTTTAAGAAACGGACTGTCCAATTTCAGACGCCCATCAAGCTCTCCAAGTCATGTATAGGACAGCTGTCTGCAGATTGAAGCCTCTCTCTGCTCAAGATCAACAATGTGCTTCAGGAGAGCACCAGTGTGACAATTTTTGCACACCCCATCCCAGTGGCCTTTGACCTCTGTGACGGAAGATTTCCTCTGGTTCTTGCGCGTTAGCAATTTTGTAAATGCAGTGGGAAGATGTCCTATGCTTGCGACTTCTAAAAGAAGCACTTATCATTTTACTAGGAACAAGGATATCTTCCTGCAAGGATCGAGGTTGTCAGTTAGAAGCAGTTTTATGCTGTGGACCCACGGTCACTGGAAACTGGATTCACACGAGGCCATTACAGCTTGAAGACGGCTCCTCAGCAATTAAATAGTAGATTAAAACGTGCAATTCTCTGATTGAGAACCTCCCTATTTGCAGGTTGTCATTAGCGTTATTTCAGCAGAAACACCTGCTTTTTAATGCACTAGGCATGACTAATGCACCGCAAGAAAATGCACTACAACTAAGGAATTTTGGACCCACCTGCCTTTTGCCAAAAGCCACCTGGATTTAATGAGGCTGACACAAAAGCAAAATACTGCGGATGCTGAAAATCTGAAATAAAATCAGACAATGCAGGAAACACTCAGCAGGTCAGGCAGCGCCTGTGGAGAGAGAAACAGAGTTAACGTTTCAGTACGATGACCTTTCGTCAGAACTAGAAAAATTTAGAGATGTAACAGATTTTACGCAAGTACAGGGGCCGGGAAAGCGGGGAGGGGAGGAAAGAACAAAAGGGAAGGACTGTGAGAGGGTGGAAGGCAGGAGAGATTAAATAACACAAGGTATGATTGTACAAGGCAAAAGGAGATGGTAATGGGACAAGTAAAGAAACAAAAGATGAGTCTAGAAGAGGTGTAAATGGGAATGGCAGAATCATCAACAGCTGCCATCTGAAAAAAATGGGGGCCGAGGTTATGGTCTGAAATTGTTGAACTTGATGTTGAGTCTAGAAGGCTGTGAAGTGCCTAATTGAAAGATGAGGTGCTGTTCCTCGAGCTTCATTGGAACAGTGTAAGAGGCCGAGGACAGCGAGGTCAGAGTGGGCGTGGAGCGGAGAATTAAAATGACAGGCGACCGGAAGCTCGAGGTCACGTTTGCGGACTGTTTGAGGTTTCCCATACTTCTGCTCTCACCCCTTCCCCCCTCTCCCAGAAGCACAATAGGGTTCCCCTTGTCCTCACCTTTCACCCCACCAGCCTCCACATTCAACGAATCATCCTCTGTCATTTCCGCCACCTCCAGCGTGATCCCACCACCAAACACATCCTCCCCTCTCCTCCCCTTTCAGCATTCCAAAGGGACTGTTCCCTTCGCGACAGCCTGGTCCACTCCTCAATCACCCCCCACACCCCTTCCCCTTCGCCCGGCACCTTCCCGTGCAAGCGCAGGAGATGCAACACCTGCCCTTTTTACCTTCTCCCTTCCCACTGTCCAGGGACCCAAACACTCCTTCCAGGTGAAACAGCGATTTACTTGTTCTTCTTGCAATTTAGTATCCTTCCTTAGGCAGTCCCTCGGAACCGAGGATGACTTGCTTCCACATTAAAAATGAGTTCTCAGGTGACTGATGAGTCCAACGCGGGACCTACAGTCTCTGTCACAGGTGGGGCAGACGGTGGTTGAAAGGGCAGGTGGGTGGGGTGCTTGGGTTGACGTGCGCTCCTTGCGCTGCCTGCGCTTGGCTTCCGCTTGCTCCCGGCGAAGAGACTCGAGGTGTTCGGCGCCTTCCCGGATGCTTCTCCTCCACTTTGTGCGGTCTTGGGCAAGGGATTCCCAGGTGTTGGTGGGGATGTTACACTTTTTCAAGGAGGCTTTGAGGGTGTCCTTGAAGTATACTGTCAATTAAGTGTCAATTTAGTATACTGTATTCGCTGCTCACGGTGCGGTCTCCTTTACATTGGGGAGACCAAACGCAGATTGGGTGACCGCTTTGCTGAACACCTCCGTTCAATCCGCAAACGTGACCCTGAGCTTCCAGTCGCCTGTCATTTTAATTCTCCGCTCCACTCCCACTCTGACCTCTCCGTCCTCGGCCTCTTACACTGTTCCAACGAAGCTCAACGTAAGCTCAAGGAACAGCACCTTATCTTTTGATTAGGCACTTTACAGCCTTCTGGACTCAACAATTTCAGACCATAACCTCTGTCCCCATTTTATCAGATGGCATCTGTTGCTGATTCTGCCATTCTCATTTACACCTCCTCTAGACCCTTCTTTTGTTTCTTTAATTGTCCCATTACCATCTCCTTTTGCCTTGTACAATCATACCTTGTGTCATTTAATCTCTCCTGCCTTCCACCCGATCACAGACCTTCCCTTTTGTTCTTTCCGCCCCTCCCCCCTTTCCCTGCCCCGACACTTGCTTAAAATCTGTTGCATCTCTAACTTTTTCCAGTTCTGACGGAAGGTCATGGACCGGAAATGTTAACTCTGTTTCTCTCTCCACAGATGCTGCCTGACCGGCTGAGTATTTCCAGCATTTTCTGTTTTTATTTAATGAGACTGATGCTTTTTTACAACCTAAGTGTTCTACTGATGTAATCTCGTTGACTCTGTACCAGTGACTGCCTTGCTGGCACTGTCGAGTCATCTTCTTGTTCAAAGCTTTGTCCAAATGGGAAGTTTCAGATTGGGTAAGCACTGACAAGAGGATTTGAGTATAAGAGTAAAGACGTCTTACTGCAATTATATCAGGCCCTGGTGAGACCACACCTGGAGTATTGTGTACAGTTTTGGTCTCCTTACCTAAGGAAGAATATACTTGCCATAGAGGGAGTGCAACGAAGGATCACCAGACTGGTTCCTGGGATGGGGGGATTGTCCTATGAGGAGAGATTGAGTAGACTAGGCCTATATTCTCTAAAGTTTAGAAGAATGAGAGGTGATCTCATTGAAACATATAAAATTCTTACAGGGCTTGACAGGGTAGATGCAGGGAGGATGTTTCTCCTGGCTGGGGAGTCTAGAACCAGGAGTCACAGTCTCAGAATAAGGGGTCGGCCATTTAGGACTGAGATGAGGGGAAATTTCTTCACTCAGAGGGTGGTGAATCTTTGGAATTCTCTACCCCAGAGGGCTGTGGAGGCTCAGCCGTTGAGTATATTCAAGACAGAGATCGATAGATTTTTGAATATTAAAGGAAGCATGGTTGATCTTCTACCTCATCTCCACTTTCCCGCAATATGGGGATAGTGCGGGAAAGTGGAGATGAGGTAGAAGATCAACCATGATCTTATTGAATGGCAGAGCAGGCTCGAAGGGCCAAATAGCCGACTCCTGCTCCTATTTCTTATGTTCTTATGACTTACTGGGGGGATTTTTTTCTCTCTCTCGTTTCGTCCCCTCGTCTCCTGAGGTTGCTGACTCATGCTGGGATATGGTTTCACGGACGCCAGCAGCCTTTCACTGCTTCAAGCAAGTGGCTGTCCTTCCCGTATGAGCCCAGTCAATGTGTAGTTGGGCTCGTCAACCGGTGATCTAACTGTAGTAAGGGGCATCATGGCTAAACCTGGCTCCATCTTCATCTGACAGCAATGCTGGGAGGAAGTGGTCATGTCTCAAAGACCGCTCTCTGTCGGACATTCAATTGTATGGTTCGACGTTGGGCTATGAAGTAAGTTGTTCCTTTAAGGGTTAAAACAAAAGGAAAATGATCCCGTGTGCTCTCACTCTCTTTATCACTCTCCCTCTGTCGCTCTCTGTGCCTAACTCTGTCCCTCTATCTGTCACCCACTCTGATTTTTCCTTCTCTCTCTCGCCTGGTTTACATGGCCCTCAGGGATTCAATTTGTATCCCGATTGCTGCTAATTCAATCAATCGGTTTCACATTAACGCATCTTCACATGCAGTGAAACTCTGGACTAGAGCTTCCAGCAGAATATGCTCCTGAGAATCCTGCACTATGGTGAAGTGCATACGGATTCCTGAAATGATATACAGTGCTTAGCAGCTTACCCAAGATAAATCAGCAATCATATGCATTATATATTGTGTCAGCCGTGGCTCAGTGGGTCGCACTCTCACTCTCTGAGTCATGAATGGTTGTGGGTTCAAGTCCCACTGCAAAGACTTGAGCACAAAAATCCAGGCTGACACTCCAGGGCAATGCTGAGGGAGTGCTGCATTGTCGGAGGTGCCGTCTTTCGGATGAGACATTAAACCAAGGCCCCGTCTGCTCTCTCAGGCGGACGTAAAAGATCCCACTATTTCGAAGAAGAGTAGGGGAGTTATACCCGGTGTCCTGGGGCCAATATTTATCCCTCAATCAACATAACAAAAACGGATTATCTGGTCATTATCACAATGCTGTTTGTGGGAGCTTGCTGTGCACAAATTGGCTGCCGCGTTTCCGACATGACAACAGTGACTCCACTTCAAAAAGTACTTCATTGGCTGTAAAGCGCTTTGAGATGTCCGGTGGTCGTGAAAGGCGCTATAGAAATGCAACTCTTTCTTTCTTTCCATCTTTCTTTCTTTCATCTCAGTCTTAAATGACCAACCCCTTATCCTGAGACTGTGCTCCCTGGTTCCAGTTTGGGATGTATTAAAAAGTAGTAGAGTTTATGGCCTGGATCTCCACAGTTGCAAAAGTGACAAGTTACATGTTCCAGGTTCTCATTATTGCCTCCTTTTTGTCTTACACCATGGCCATTTTTGTGATTTAATCATCTCCTGTCCTCCACCTAACCACAGACCATTATTTTCATTCATTCCCCGCCCCCTTTTCCCTGGCTCTCCTCCTCCTCAGAAGCTGTTCATCCATAACATCTCCCAAATCTGACAAAGGCTCATTAACCTGAAGCGTTAACTCGACCTTCGTCTCTCCACACATGCTGCCTGACCAGCTGAGTCTTTTCCATAATTTTCTCTCTTTATTTTCAGATTTCCAGCACCTGCAGTATTTTGTGCTCTGCCCCGGGAGTTTGGTCTCACACAGTTTACCCTAGTGCCTCTTCTTTTGTCTACACTAACTGCTGGGGCAGAACTAGACTCAGTGGAGGCCAATTCATTAAATATATTCAAGAAGGAGTTAGATATATTTCTTAAGGCTCAAGAGATCAAGGGATATGGGGAGAAGGCAGGGACAGGGTACTGAGTTTGGATGATCAGCCATGATCTCATTGAATGGTGGAGCAGGCTCGAGGGGCCGAATGGCCTACTCCTGCTCCTATCTTCTATGTTTCTATGTTTCTATGTTTCTGTCCTTCCGGCCCTTTTTTGAATGGATTGTTACACCCGCCAGCTGTCACTCCAATTCACCACATGTGGTAAACACACCAGCGTGATCAATGACTGGCACATTGTAATTCGGTCATCATCACTTAATCCTGCTCTCCTTAGAATCTTTTGTCGTCCTTTTGGTACGGACTCTATAGAAGGGCATCAATGTCCTCACTGCATGTCGGTTTTTAGTTGCTGTATGGGCCTCAGGCCTCTACTTTAGCAGTCAAGACACAACTGGGCAGAGAATAACCACTGCAAAGACTTGAGCACAAAAATCCAGGCTGACACTCCAGGGCAATGCTGAGGGAGTGCCGTCTTTCGGATGAGACGTTAAACCGAGGCCCCGTCTGCTCTCTCAGGCGGATGTAAAAGATCCCACAGCACTATTTCGAAGAAGAGCAGGGGAGTTATACCCGGTGTCCTGGGGCCAATATTTATCCCGCAATCAACATAACAAAAACAGATTATCTGGTCATTATCACATTGCTGTTTGTGGGAGCTTGCTGTGCACAAATTGGCTGCCACATTTGTCACATTACAACAGTGACTACACTCCAAAAAGTACTTCATTGGCTGTAAAGCGCTTTGAGATGCCCGGTGGTCGTGAAAGGCGCTATATAAATGCAAGTCTTTTTTTTATAATTCCACTTATAATGAGTATCGCATCCCTAATATCACATTATTTCAAATCATGTTCTGGATGTGTTTATAGTGTAGATTAACTGACAGTAGAATCTTGGGCAGATTGGTATTGTAAGATATACAAAAGAACAACAACCTTCAGGAAAAAAAGTGCACTCTTTAGAATTCGGTGTGTGAGCCTAAACCTAATTCCTGCAGACTCTGTCTGAAAAAAGTGAGTCTGCACTCAGCCCTCTGTACCTCCTACCAACCACTATCACCGCCCCATGTACCTGGATCGATGCTACTGGGGGTCTTCCACTGTAACCTTAACACCAACCACCCTGGAGAATAATGAGATATCACTTTGAGTACATCATTTAGAGGGATTGTCTTAATACCAGTAATTGCTGTATCAATCTTGAATTTATGTAACCAGTTAGATTCAAATTGGACGGCCTGGATTTGAACTCTGGGACGGATTGGTGCATTTGGGGGGACAGGCGGCAGCCTGGGCGAGAGTCAAAGTCGCATGTGGAGGCCCGGAGGGATTATAACTTCCGGGCCTCATTTTCATATTCATGCTCCGACTCCCGATGGAACCCGGCAGGGTTCGTTGCCTGACCAGCGGGCGGGGGTGGAATTTGGGCAGCAGGAGGCCGCTGGCGGTGACCCGCAGGAACTGTCCCGGGCTGTGAAGTAAGTGGTGACGGGTGGTGAAGGACAGAAGTGCAGCAACTCGCCAAGGCTTCTTCGGCAGCACCTCCCAAACCCGCGACCTCGTCCACCTAGAAGGACAAGGGCAGCAGGCGCATGGGAACACCACCACCTCCAAGTTCCCCTCCAAGTCACACACCATCCTGACTTGGAAAGTATATCACCGATCCTTCATTGTCGCTGGGTCAAAATCCTGGAACTCCCTCCCTAACAGCACTGCAGGAGTACCTTCACCACACGGACTGCAGCGGTTCAAGAAGGCGGCTCACCACCACCTTCTCAAGGGCAATTAGGGATGGACAATAAATACTGGTCTTGCCAGCGACGCCCACATCCCATAAAAAAACGAATAAAAAAAAGAATACTAGAGCCCTGTCTTTACTTGCTTTCAAGCCTTTATTCACAGAGACACACATTACGTACTGTGCCCCACCCCCCAGATAAACTTGCAACTCTTCCCCAGCCGACTCCCATTTATATATGAGAGCAAGAGATTCCCCAATTAAATCCCACCTCCTGCATACAATTAACACTGAATTCTTATATGCCACTTAAGTAAGATTAACAAAGGCGGGATTGGGGGTGGTGCCCATAGGGAGTCATAATCGGGGCGGGGGTAGTTGGCAAGTCCGGGGCAAGGAAATCCCAAGGTTTCCTTGTCGGGCCTGGCTCCTCTTGCCACACAAGGGAACTTAATTTTTCTTTTTTTTTAATAAGTAACCTTATTAGGCTTCTTCTGGTCCCGGATCCAAATCCCAAGCAGGTTTGGCCTGGCGGGGAAAAAGAAAGACTTACATTTATATAGCGCCTTTCACGACCACCGGACGTCTCAAAGCGCTTTACAGCCAATGAAGTACTTTTTGAAATGTAGTCACTGTTGTAATGTAGGAAACGCGGCAGCCAATTTGCGCACAGCAAGCTCCCACAAACAGTAATGTGATAATGACCAGATAAACTGTTTTAGTGATGTTGATTGAGGGAAAAATATTGGCCCCAGGACACCGGGGATAACTCCCCTGCTCTTCTTCAAAATAGTGCCATGGCATCTTTGACATCCACCTGAGAGAGGAGACGGGGCCTCGGTTTAACGTCTCATCCGAAAGACGGCACCTCCGACAGTGCAGGACTCCCTCAGCACTGCACTGGGAGTGTCAGCCTAGATTTTGTGCTCAAGTCTCTGGAGTGGGACTATGAACCCACAACCTTCTGACTCAGAGAGCGAGTGCGCTACCCACTGAGCCACAGCTGACACTAAGGAGAAGCCCCCACTGCTGCCCCCCCGCTCAGGCCTTGGGTTAAAATAGCAGATCGAGCCTCGATGGTGTCATTGGAGACCCAATCTGCATATTTAAAGATGTTGGCTTAGAACGGGTGTCCTTACCACCTGCAATTTAAAATTGCAGTCAGTCAGATCGGGTGCTGAAGGGAGTGGGTATGTCCCCTGCTCCATTTTAACTGCACCCCGCCTGGTTTTCGCCAAGCAGAGGCTGAACAGCTGCTTGCTGCTCTGTGCAAAGTTGTCTCAAGCCATAGTAAATCAAACCCTTGTAAATCTGTTCCTTTTATCATTCAATCCTGGATTTCAGTAAACCCTAAAACAGGTTGAGCAGGAGAACAACACACGGAGAAATCATCCCCTTGGCACATGATGTGTGCAGCGTGGTACGGGGAAATGAACGATTGTCACCTCTTAAGGTCTTGTGACTCCTTAAGCTGCTGTTGAAAAGGATCACAATCGCTCCCTTAGGGTTAAAAGGAAACTGCCGAGGTTTAGAATCCAGCGCAAAAATTAACACAATCTGCTCCTAAGAAAACAAAGGGCAAGATAAAAGCTTCTGCACAGTAAAAAGCCGCTTGGTTTCTGCATTTATTCAGCGTACAGGAGCTGTTTATTGCCATGTTTATCATTGAGGCGCACGCAGAGGAGGCTCCTCAGGAGTAGACATCACTAACTAGCCAGACCGAGTGCACCACGTTCTGGGAGAGGAATTTCAATCAGCGCCTTTGCCTGTTTACACAGCCGCAAATTGCATTACACTGTTCCTGAGCAAAATTTAATATGTCCTGTGGAGAGAATGGAGTTTCTTCTCTGAAACCAAGTCAGATCGGACAAT